>OU426983.1:115834553-117034553 GCA_911387785.2 Aelia acuminata | reverse complement strand
TTTAAGAATTTGGAAAGAAAGTAGGCGGGACTATTTGTTGAGTCAACTACAGGACGGCATGGGTTATCTATTTAGTGGGTTTTAACTAAGCCATAGATTTTAGGAGTATGATAATAATTATTAATGAGTTTTAGTCTTGTTTTTTGGTCAATGAATTTAAATTTTTCAAGTTTATGTACATATTTTATTACCATTTTGTTGAGTTCATGGCCCGGATCTTGTCTAATCGTTTTATATACATTTTTATCATTTAATAAATCTTCCATCCTAACTTGGTATTGCTCTTTAGTCAAGAAAACTAAACGTTTTGTTTTATCCGATTTTATTAAGTATAAATCTGGACTATTTTAAAGAAATGATGTAGTGCTCCTACAATCTGATTTTATTATGTTTTTGAATTGGACAAACTGTCGTGCGTTCATATTCATTCGTTTACTATTATCTTTATTAATAAAGTTTAGAATACATTTATTCACATTGTTTCGAATGGCATTTTTATGGCTGATGTAACACACAGTTATACAAAGACTCTCCCTTAAGGGAACGAGAAAAAAGGGTAAGAGATTGGGCATATGCAAGACATATTTTAAATTTTAGATAAAATAATAATATATGTACTAATGTATTGTTAATTGATTTTATACAGATGAATATGGTGCTATGAGCACCGAAAGCTCCTGTTACATTTAAAAATATATTGAATATTTGAGACCGTCGTGAGGTGTTTATTTTATGATATTTAGAAATAAACGGTCTATGATCACATTATGAGTACTATGGAGGGTGCACCCGAAGAACCCAAACTACAACCTAAGGAGTATAACAAGCTCAGTAAGCAGCTAGCATGGATGAAGTCTAACATGAAGAAAGAATTATTTGAATTTGTAAGTCATGCAAATACTGCTCAATCTCGTACCTTTCTTAATTTATTTTATAAACTTTTAGACACCAAATGTAAATTAATTTATCTCAAACATTGTAGGAACAACAATATTTGCCCAGCCCATATTTTAAATCACACAATTAAATTAGAAAATTGTTTCAATAAAAATTTCTTAATTCAATTTAAACACCATAATTTTTTCAATAATTTCAATTTAAGTCTTGTTAATTTGGACATAAAGCAGGCTAATTGGTTACATCATTATTACACGAAAGAATACAATACGTTTATTGAGAACATTAAAGAGCAAAATATCTCCCTCCACACACATTTCACCAATATTTACAATATACACTATGAACAATTGCTGGAGATAAAGAAAGTACTAGTGATAAATAAAGTAACTAGGATCATTAATACCACTATGACCAATCCTTATACGGTGGGTAAACATTATGCAAAATATAACAATAAAAGGACCACTATTTCATCCAATAATATTGCTCCACAATTACAGATGAACAATCATTTTAACGAGATAATAAACAAATATAGAGCTTTACACAAAGATAACAGAATTGTTAATTTATCTAATTTTCAAATTCCGACTAATGTCATTAATTTTTTAAGCTTGGGAGAATCTTTCAATTTCTTTCCATTCAATCACAATCACGATATTATTGAATTGATTGCAGATTTTGAAAGCATTTTAGAAGACCTTAAAACGCCGGACAGCCATAAAAATGCCATTCGAAACAATGTGAATAAATGTATTCTAAACTTTATTAATAAAGATAAAAGTAAACGAATGAATATGAACGCACGACAGTTTGTCCAATTCAAAAACATAATAAAATCAGATTGTAGGAGCACTACATCATTTCTTAAAATAGTCCAGATTTATACTTAATAAAATCGGATAAAACAAAACGTTTAGTTTTCTTGACTAAAGAGCAATACCAAGTTAGGATGGAAGATTTATTAAATGATAAAAATGTATATAAAACGATTAGACAAGATCCGGGCCATGAACTCAACAAAATGGTAATAAAATATGTACATAAACTTGAAAAATTTAAATTCATTGACCAAAAAACAAGACTAAAACTCATTAATAATTATTATCATACTCCTAAAATCTATGGCTTAGTTAAAACCCACTAAATAGATAACCCATGCCGTCCTGTAGTTGACTCAACAAATAGTCCCGCCTACTTTCTTTCCAAATTCTTAAATCCTAGTCTTGACAATTTCTCTAATGACAACCCATTTGATGTTAGAAACTCATTAGAATTAAAAAATGAATTAAATAAGATAATTTCTGTAGAAGACGATTATTCCATGATAAGTTACGATGTGACGTCACTCTTTACAAATACGCCGCTAAAACTAGTATACAAATTGATTTCTGATAATGGGGACAAAATCGAGCCTTTCACCCAAATTAAAAGCAAGACCATGTACCTTGAAGGGATTAAATTATGCACGGAATTTGGATATTTTACATTTCAAAATAAATTATATAAACAAATCTTCGGGCTACCAATGGGAGGGTGTTTATCAGTCAATTTATCGGGAATTGTCCTAAACTACATAATTAAGGAAACACTAGAACAATCAGATATAAAACCCCTATTAATAAAGAAATATATAGATGATTTAATTGTTATACTTAAAACTGATGAACATAAAATCTTTTTTGAAAAGTTAAATTCCATTCACCCAAAAATAAAATTCACCTGCGATAAAGAAAGCAATAACTGCATTAATTATTTGGATGTCACTATTGTCCGTAGAAACAAAAAACTGTACACTAAATGGTATAAGAAGGATACAACAGCAGACTATGTGCTCAACTTTTACTCCAACCACCCTAGATCCCAAATTATTAATGTTGGAGCGAATCTTATACATAAAGCTATAAAAATCACGGACGATATATTTTTGAACGAATGTAAACAAAAAATTTTTAGCATATTAAAAAACAGTTTCTATCCCAATAGTTTAATTTCTAAATTGTGGTATACAGGTTTAAAAAAACACCAAAATCCAAATAGAAACAACATTTCCAAAACACCAAATGAAAATTCTATACCAAATCACACTATACAAAATTCTGAAAATAATATTGCAGTATCTTTTCGCCCTCCTACCCAAACCAATATAAAACAATATTTTAGTAAAAACGAAACGATAACAATAGTTGATAAAGCAGAACCAGTCCGCGTACCTTCTACCGACACATCAACTACAAAAACTAACCGCCCATATAAACCCCTCAAATATATAAATAGTTTAACCTATAATATTATAAATACATTTCATAAATTTGATGTTGAAGAATATAATTTTGCTCTCAAACCAGGACACCCGATACGTAATATAATAACAAAAATAAAAGACCAAACACCTTTAGAAAACAATAGAAATGTAATATATAATATACCATGTAAAAATTGTGATAAATCATATGTTGGTCTCACATCTACAGATATAAAAACCAGAATATATAATCACAAGAGTAACTTAAAACCTAATTCTAAAACTAAAACGGCACTGTCTAATCATGCAAACACATTACAACATGAAATAGATTTTGGCAATGTCAAAATTCTCCATAAATCAGATTCGTGGGCTAAGCGAAAAATACTCGAATCCATATATATCGCGGCGAATCAAAATAAGCTTATGAATGAAAAACAAGAAGCTGCGCACATCCCTTTACATTATTCACACATTCTGGATAAAATTAAAAAATTTTAACATATACAAGCTCTTATCTATATAAGTTTCTAATTCCGGACCTAGGGGGCGCCTTGTTCGTCGGAAATAGGGTAGAGAACAAGTGGCAGCTATGCCGAGTGCATGTCTCTCCCCACGACGAGTAGGTAAATTATATATAAAAAACCTATTTTAGACATTTATATATCTATTATTAATATCATTGGGCATTATTAATATCATATACATATTCCTACTTTAGGTATTTAAACTGATGATGACACAACTGATGTAACACACAGTTATACAAAGACTC
Source organism: Aelia acuminata (assembly GCA_911387785.2). Classification (NCBI taxonomy): domain Eukaryota; kingdom Metazoa; phylum Arthropoda; class Insecta; order Hemiptera; family Pentatomidae; genus Aelia; species Aelia acuminata. Next base: position 117,030,633 of record OU426983.1, on the reverse strand, counting down.
TCCCTTAAGGGAACGAGAAAAAAGGGTAAGAGATTGGGCATATGCAAGACATATTTTAAATTTTAGATAAAATAATAATATATGTACTAATGTATTGTTAATTGATTTTATACAGATGAATATGGTGCTATGAGCACCGAAAGCTCCTGTTACATTTAAAAATATATTGAATATTTGAGACCGTCGTGAGGTGTTTATTTTATGCTATTCCTTGTTTTTAGGCATAATGAGAGACAGTTAATTTCTGTATCTAGACAAAATCAAAGGTTCTTTATACAAAAAGAAAAAAAAAATTCTTCGTCATTTAAGCCCCCTCAGAACATTTCTATGAGGAATAAAACTTACCTGATAAAAAAGAATACTTGATAATAAGTAATTAAAAATGACGAGTTTAATCAAAATCATTCTAGCCGTTTTTGAGAAAATCGAAAAAGGATTAAATCAATGCAATCTGTACACAATTTGGAGTGGAGTTTATCTGTCGTAGGCCTCAATTTTTTTTTTTTTTTTCAAAATAGCGAGTTAGGTACCCAAAGTAAAAGATACAGGAAGAAGAAGTTCAAAAAAGCCTGGCATGGCCATGGCTAACTCTAACGTTAATATTTAAAGTGTAATTTTAATAATGTTGCTCTTTGGAAAATCAGTATCTTTTATTTTTTACTACAGTGAGAGAAATATTAAAAGATAACACAGCATACAAAAATAAAAATAAAAAGTCAAAGAAGTATGAATTTTCCTATAATAGAGGAATGTTATTTACAGAACTTTAAAAAAAAAAATAGAAATTGGAACTAGTCTTTCTGCCTATTGAAAGGTTTGTTTGTTTCTATAACGTCCAAGCCATTTAGGCTTATCGGACGATGCTACGGTGGGAGTCCTAAATTTTGCCTATCCAGGTATAATTAGGATAGGGATCTTCAACGAGTACCTGACATCGTACAAGCTCGGGAACTCCATTTTACATGCTAAATCCAAGGATTTTTTACTCCCCTTTAAAAGCCTAGGGATGCGAACCATCGACCTTTAGTATTATAAGTTGCTATGCTAACCACTACACGACATGTGACTCCTTCGAAAGGCTCATATGAGTAAAATTTTATGAAGGATTTTGAAGTCCAGGAAAAACATAGGAAAAAAAGAATTCCTTTTTTTTTTTTAATTTTTTTTTTTTAATTTTTTATTTTTTTATTTAAGGCATCAACCACGGGGGTCATTATTGCCTTATATTCCAGTGTGGAAGTTATAGCACTGCGACTTAGTATCTTTAATTATAATTGATTGTGCAGATTGGTGTGTCTGATGAAAGCTAAGACTTTGTCGACTGTTATTGGGTTATTCTGTAAAATGGTGTGAAGATGTTCTGGGAGGTTGTACAGTAGTCTTGAAGCATCGTATGTGCTGCATTCAGTCAGTATGTGCTTGACCGTAAGGGGAGTTCCGCAGGACCGGCATTCAGGCGGTGAATCGTGAGACATTAGATATCCGCGGGTCAGTCGGGTGTGCCCTATACGGAGCCGTGTAAGGATCACCTCATCTCTTCTTCTATCACGAAACGAAGAGGACCAGGGAGAAACGTCATGTTTAACTTCTCTTAATTTATTTTCTCTAACGTTCAGCCACTTTTCATTCCAATTTAATTTAACTTTCTTCCGAATTAAGGAAATAAAATCATTGACGGGTACCCTCCGATACGGTATGCCATCACTGATCGCTCTTTTGGCAGCCCGATCCGCCACCTCATTCCCTCCTATTCCGCAGTGTACGGGGACCCATATAAAAATCACTGCAACATCGCTCCTATTCAGGGATTTTATTGCCATTAAGATATTTTGATTTATGATTTCACATGTAAAGATATCTCTTAAGGAGAGGAGAGCTGCTAAGGAGTCCGAGCAGATGGCTAGTATTTTACTTTTAGACGGAAAGATCACATTTAAACCTTTTTCTATAGCAACCATCTCCGCCGTGAAGTTACTGCATAATGTGGACAAGGAAAACAGGTGCTGTCGGTCATTGCAGACTACCGATGCTCCTACACCTAAAGAATTTTTCGATCCGTTAGTGAATACGAAGTCGGCGTCTCCTTTTTCCTGTTTTAATTTAAAGAATTTTTGTTTGTATTAGTACGGTGAGGTATCTTTTTTGAGTAGCGCTGTGAGAGAGAGGTACAATTTGGGTGTGGGAAGTTCCTATGGGCAGGTCGGAGGAATTGCTGTTCCCTGTTAGAATTCCTTAATTAGAATTCCTTAAAAAAACATCATGCATGAATTTTTGTGAATGGAATTAATCTTTAGTGACGTAATCTAACTTGACTCGGTCTTTTCGACATATTGCACGACATGGTTTATTTATAAACAGACTGCAGTGACACCTCTTTGATATAAGCTATTCAAGGAATACGTCCCGTTGAGGCAGAACATTTTCCGTTAGCGTATTATATTGTACACTTACTCAATTGAATCGAGCTCTGAAATGAATATTTAATCAAAATAGATAGCTTTTTCATAAGCTAATCGGCAGAGTACTCCCCCTGCACCCCCGTGAGCAAGTTCCGGAACGAAGCCTGCGGGGATGTGGACAATGGGAGAACTCTGGGGAGGCGTGAAAGGGCCATATGACAGCGGCCTTAATAAAAAGACAAACCTATCCGTGTTAGCTTCAGAGGGCGCTCAATTGCACAATACAATAAAATTGTATAATGCTAGGGGGGGGGGGGGCTGCGAAGCTGCGACAAGTGATATTTGTATAGGGCTAATAGGGAAGGCAGTGGTGCCATATGGCGGGCCACCTATCCGTCAACTGCCTCCTAAATAATTCACATGCTCACTGTCCCCTGGTGAAGACATTCCCGCCGTTGATAATGCAGGCTGTGGCCGATGTGTGCGTGTGCTCAGTGTCCGACAGACCGACATGTGACCGTTCCGTTTTGGAGGAATTATTGAAAATAATTAACCCTTCTACATGCCCTGGTCAAACCACCGCTGCATACCTGCTTTGTTGCACAGGTATTAAAATTTATTATAGCAGTGACGGATCAAACAATTCTTGAAGGGGTGTACTTTACTTATCATTTTTAGGTAGGGGAAAGCGGGGTTGATTGGCAACAGTTTTTACTTTTTTGATTGTTGAGTAATTCCTGTTAATCCTCTGAGTCCAGAGGTTTTATTATATTTATTACTATTTAGTTCCATAAATCAATTTAGCATAAAAAGGAAGGGAAATGCTTTAATATTGGTTGAAGTTTTCTATTTATTCTGAGGCTAAATTTGAAACTATTGAATACAGCTTCCTTAGTAGAATAATATTTTTTTTATTTACATATAGTATTTATTTTATTTTATCTTAATTTGTTTTTAGGGAAGTACCCCTATAAATAGAGTTTATATGCAAATATGAAATACAATTATATAAATTCAATTATACTTCTTACAATATATAAATACCAATACCGTTTTTCTAATAAATACTTATTTTCTGACATAGTACATAAATATTGACAAATTTAAAAATTGATTAAATACAAATAAATTACAAAAAATAAAATAATCTAAGCATGCAATTTTGTCATTTAGCATAAAATAGATTATTACATTTGGTATTGCTATATTGGATTTATCCTACCAGGTCCATATAGTTTGTAATATTAGCCATAAAGTAATACAAAATTCTTAACTCACTTACATGTTGCGGTTTTAGTACTCCGAGCCTATTAACGTTTTTATCCCTTCGTAGAAACATTCCCTTAAATTAGTATAGATATGACGTTCAAAAAAATATATGGTAGGGGAGAGCGGGGTTGGTTGGCAACAGTTTTCACTTTTTTGATTGTCGAATCGTTCCTGTTAACATAATCCCAATAGGGCTGGTACCACTGTAAACTCCAAGTATTGAGTACTTCAAATATTTTTTTCACCACATAATATTTAATACTAAGATCATAGATAATTGAAGAATTCGTCAATCCAGAGTACCATATGCCAATTAAACCCCTATGTGGGCTTAGAAGGCTGGGTTTTTTAGCCATCTCGTTCAAATACTGCCTGACACATATTATTCTTATTAAAAGCTGCACTATGATGGTATAATAATTTTGAATTGGTTTTTAACAGCTTTTAAGGGAAAATAGAATGACAATAGAAGAAGATAGAAGTTTAGACTGTCGTCATTTTCTGCATAAGAAAAATTGCTCTCATCCTCCTCGCTGGAACTAAAGACAATTGGTAGTTTCACTTTTGTTTATGTTTACCTTGCTTTTGTGAATTGCTACTGGGCCAACAAACCCCAGTTGAAGAGAGCCAACTAACCCCACAGGATATTATATGAAAGAAGGCTGCCAGGACTGGTGAGAACAATCAAACAAGAAACTGGTTAGTCGAAAGGTTAGGTTTTTCAAAGGAGTTTGGGGCTATGTGAACAGAATCGGAGTCAAATCTTTTACTATGCCTTGAAACCAAATTTACTGAAAATATAAAAATTTACTTATATGTTGTAAAACCAATCAATGAAGCACACTCTTCTCAAAACTGTTAGCATCGGATCGAAAACTCAGGACAAGACTCCCGAGGTCGAGCAGGTGACATGGTACAATGGTGGGGCCTTTACAACAGGTGTGACGGTAACTATAAACCGATGGCCAACCTACCCCCTATACCAACCAACCCCGCTCTCCCATATAATTTTTGAAGCAAATAAATTCCATCAACATCATTGTTATTTGTTTGTATAACGTCACTTATGCCACTAAAGCTAATCAGACGATGCTACAGAGAGAGTCCTAAATTTTGCCTATCCAGATATAATTAAGACAATGATCTTTAACGAGTACCTGACATCGTATAGGATTGGAACGACTAAACTTAAAGATGAATTAATAAATAAAAGTCGGGACAATGTTCCAGACGAAATAATTATTTAAGTGAATTGTAAATTAAAGTATTAATTTAAAGTACATAATTAAATGTAAATAAATTAAAGTAAAATATAAATTATAAAAAAACACAAAATAAATTTAAAAATTGAATATGTATTAAACTATACTATATAATGGAAATAAACTGACTGAGCATTATGAGGGAACTACCGTGTTTATTCTGTCACCCCATTATTCTGTTAATATTTGCTTCAATCAATTAATAATTTGGAAATGACCCAGCTAGATTGTTGTTTTCAAGATACCGACATGATTTTTTCATTTAGTTGATGTTAACTATTTCCACCTAGATTGGTGATTCGTCCCACTGTGTGCGGAACGCTAAACCGCGACCTTTAGTATTGTAGGTTGCCATGCTAACCACAACACCCCTAACAGTGTGACCCCTATTAATATTTCATATTATAGTTAAGCAGCAGAAAAAAACTGTGGGATCATTTTAAAGGTATTTAATTATCTAATCAGGAGGTCCACATTCTCAGTGAAAACAACACGCATTCTTAAACTAAACATGTCTCAATGTAGGACTCAAAATACTAAGGTAAAAAACTCATTATCCAGAGAGAAAACTAGTTTTTAGTGTTTAGTCACCTAGTTTTTAACAATAGTATAATAGGTAAACTGGGGTCACCTTTGGTGGAGTGGTTAGCATGGCAACTTACTATACTAAAGGTCACGTGTTTGCGTCTCGCGGCGGCCTTAGGATTTTTTAATGAGAGAAAAGCATCCCTGCCTATGTCGTCCCGAGTCTGTACGAGGCCAGCTGTACAGACCAACTGTAGCATCGTCCGATTAGCCCTAGTGGCATAAAATGACGTTAAATAAACAAAAATATATACATAGCTCCTCATGACTCTTCTCAGCTCAACGAAGACAACTACAAGACGCAGTAACAAAGAAATACAAAACTTGGCCTGTCGACGGAGAAAAAATACTGTAGAAGCATGATTTATCTTTGAGAATATTTGCGAAAACAAATTATTGGAAACATAAATACATATTGTCGATAGGCTCAAACCACCATTGTGGTTGCCGAGAAATAAAATAAAATACGATTTTCTTTACATTTAAAAACCTTATTTCTCGTATAACAGTATGGTGCGGTTAATTAGGTCCGTGTCTAATTTGAGATCCAGGTTGGGAGGACTGATTTAGGTTCATTTGTGCGATTGGAAATCGAGTGGCTATTAACGGACTACAAACCTGTCATAGCGCAGAACATCTCATTGGTCACTAAACCACCATCACGGATCCCCAATCGTCCAATGGAAACGCTCGTTTACGTCAATCCTCTGTCCGGTTTATCTCGCCATAACTGGGATAACATAACTCAATTGGAAATCCGCCCATAATCTGACAGTTCTCTTTTTTCACCGATTCCAATCCTTTTGTTCTCTCAATTATTCACTTTTGCTAAAGATTGTTTTTTGGTTGCTTACACATTGCCAGGACGCATTCCAACCGATACAGTTAGGATAGGTTAGCTTATCACCAGCCTTTTGTAATAACTTGTAATGTTTTGTTAATTATTCCTAATGTTCTCTGAATCTGTAACAGTATTTTTTTTTCGTTTATATTTAAAGTGAGGAATGCGGGGTAGCCGATTGATAAGGCGTTCATTTGCAGAGCTCTGTGGTCCTGAGTTCGAATCTCGCTTAGCAGATTATCATTAATAATCTGTTACAGATTGTACCAGGAGCCGAGAGACTTTCCTTTGCCCAAACCAGCCTCTATAAAGTGATTAACCTTCTTTGGAAAATTAACGGGGGACCTGGCGCTGGAGTGGCGAGTTAAGCGTGATCATGGTCAACTCACCTCCTTGCAAGACCACAGACCAAGAAACCGTACGGAGAGATTTTGAAAATCTGGTTCCGTAATCTGTATAAATAAAGATGAAATTCTGTTTATTTGTTTGTTCTTTATAAAAATCCACAAAAATACCACGTGCGAGCACCTGTTCACATTAAAATTGCATAACTTCAGCCGATCTCTGGGTATATTCTTTGTTGTTACAAAAATCTTTATGATCTCGCTTTACATTGGTTTTTTACGAAATCAACCGTATCATTAGAAAAATGAAATTTCCCGGGTGAAACCGGTATGAACAGCTGGTTGTTAATATATTCTACGATTTTGGAGATACGCATTTTTCTCATTGTTTAAATCTTGAACTGTATTTCTAAAACGACCACAAACAAAGTTTTTGTAATATGAATAGAACAATTTCTATCGGGTCAGCTAGTCAGTCAATAAAATTGACCTGCATAGAACATCTGCCTCAAACCATCTAAGTATCTTTCTTTAGTTCATAACGATTATTACCTTGATAGACTGCTTCATTAACTTAAAATTATGAAATTGAGTGCATCCTATTGCAGTCTCAGATTATATTGCTTTTGGACGTTTTGGGACAAATGTGTCATCAATCACCTAAATGTACAGTGCATAACTAACTTTATCATAGCAATTTATATTTATAATTTCCCCACTCCCCTGATTACCGCGACCAACTTTGTCAATGCGAGCTCTAGTTAGTTCTCGCTTACTTAAATTTTCAAACCGTTATTAATACGGCTTTTTTTCGTGACTAATTACCTCTGGCATAGGTAATTAGTCCAAAAATCTTTATTAGGTAAGACTATAGATAAGTGAGGGGGGAGGGTTTTCTCCGACCCCACCAGGAACCACCACTATCGCCAACTCGTTGCCCTTAAGTGGTACTATTGCCAACACGTTAATTTTCATTCACTGTTTTGCCTGATCTATATCTAGTTTTTTATAGAATGTGTGGAATTCGCTCTTTTTAGCATTTCGGCCTTAATTTCAACCTCAATTTTGTTTGTTAAATGTTATTTATTAAATGTTCCGAAAGTGGTGTTTTAAGAATTTCTCTTGGAATGGTTTTCTCTCTTCTTTTTGGACCTTATTTCCTATTTTCACTAGTATCAAGATATTTTCTTATCTATAATTATATTTGCAATAAGATTTGTTAACCTATTTGTGGGGTGGTTACTTAATACTTAACGGATATAATTTAGTTGTAATGTTAAATTATTATATGAAAATGTCAAACAAACACTTAAAGCTCATATTAGAAACAATGCTACACAACATTAACTAGCAATGCCAGGACAGTGACTCTCGACTAGCATGTTAACTTATTTAATTTAAAAAACAAGTTTTTTAGTTTATTGATAAAAATCAAAAATCAATTAAAATGTTCCTTAAACCAAAAAAACATAATCCCTAATAAAAAACAAAAACAAAAAAAAACAGCTAAGTTAATAAACTTTTTTTTTTAAATCCCGTCCGAACTAACTGTGTATTCGAAAAAGTAAGTCCCGTATTTGCCGGAATTCATATATTTTGAAAAGGTTTGCAAATTTCAGGGCATTTGTTCCCTACTCACCTTTTAGTAATAATTAATAGAATCTGAAACGGGAAGGAACAAACAGTTTGGGCGAACAATGGGACAAACTGTTTGGAGCAAACAAGTTTAGAGTTGGAACTCAGCCTATATTGGTTAGTTAGTGATAGTTAATGCATGCGCTTCGAGTTCGAGGGCACTAACGTTGAAGTCTCTTTATAAATAGCCCAGAGGCTATTCAGGAGTTTCAATTTAAAGTTTCCAACTCCAAGTTTAGCAGGCTTTAATTTAACCATCCGCACCGTCCCTTAAATATACTAAATTATTTAGTGCGCATGATAAATAATTATTTTAAAGGTTTCCAGCTGCCTCAATTATCGTTTGATAAATAATGTAATAATCGTATAAAATAGGATAGAATAGTCACTTTACTTGGGACGATTTTCTCGAATTTCTGCTAAAATATGCGACCACCTTGGCCTCCCTGCGTTTTTTCAGTAAAACGTATAGGGTAACTGTACCAATAGTTGACAGTTTAAGAAAAAAAAATTATATATTATTGACACTGTTTAACAATATATTGATGTTGATGTTGATGACACATCAATTTCTAATCTAAATAAGTTGGTTAGTGAAAGTTGTGTGTTGCGCGCACGCACCACATTTTTAAGTTTCAGGACAGAAGGCACGAGCTAAGCCATTTCGCTATGCCACTGATAAGCAGCAAGCATTTCCGGCTCTTAATCTAGCCTTAATTTCCTCACAGAATTTCGTTTTTTTCTGGTTACCACCGCTCCTAAATATCTTAAATTTCTCTACATTTTCAAACCTATTTCCTTCTAAATTAATAGGGGAGACCGGTGTTGGTTGGCAACAGTTTTCACTTTTTTGATTGTCGAGTCGTTCCTGTTAACATAATCTCAATGGGGCTGATACCACTGTAAACTCCAAGTATTAGACTACTTCAAGTATTTTTTTCACAACGTAATATTTAATACTAAGATGATAGAAAATTGAAGAATTCGTCAACCCAGATTATGCCAATTAACCACCTATTTGCGGAGGGTTGGCCTAGAAAGTGGGGTTGTTTAGCCTTCTCATTCAAGTACTGCCTGACACATATTATTCTTATTAAAAGCTGCCCTATAATGGTATAATAATTTTGAATAGGTTTTAAACAGCTTTTAAGAGAAAATAGAATGACAAAAGAAGAAGATAAAAGATTAGACTGTCGTCACTTCCTGCATAGGAAATATTGCTCTCACTCTCCTCGCTGGAAGTAAAGACAATTGGTAGTTTGGTACCTTTGTTTATGTTTACCTTGCTTTTGTGAATTGCTACTTAGCAAACAAACCCCAGTTGAAGAGAGCCAACTAACCCCCAGGAGAGATCATATGAAAGATGGCTGCCAGGACAGGGGAGGACAATCAAACAAGAAACTGTTTAGTCCAAAGGTTAGGTTTTTTAAAGGGCTCTGGGGCTATGTGAACAGAATCTAAGTCAAATGTTTTGCCATGCCTTTAAACCAAATTTACTGAAAATATAAAAATTTACTTACATGTTGTAAAATCAATCAATGAAGCATACTCTTCTCTTCACTTTTAGCATCGGATTGAAAACTCAGGACAAGACTCCCGAAGTCGAGCTGGTCACATGGTACAATGGTGGGGCCTTCCAAACACGTTTGACGGAAACTATAAGCCAAAAGCCAACCTACCCCATATGCCAACCAACCCCGCTCTCCCCTATCAGTAAAATCGTGACCACTTCTAATAACCAAATATTTTGTCTTAATAATTATCATCATAATCTTATTAATCAGTACTTAATAAAAAGTTTACTAGAAAAATATTGGAAAATATCGAAAATTGGCAGAACTCTTAGCCGAAGCAGGTTTTTTATTCAAATGACAAGTAAAAAGAATTTCGACATGCTGAAATCCTAATATAAATTCATTTACTGTTCTGAATCTGGGGTAATTTAAAAATAGAATGACTTACCCATTCACACAACTGGCACAGCTAATAAAAATTATACCTCACCATACATACCACTTCCATCTAAATCCATGCTTCTTTAAGGACAAACGCCATCCTGAGGGTATAGAGTCCTTCGTGACCCCGCACGAAAATGTGCCTTCCATGTAGGCACGGAGAGGATTACATAAAGATCCATCAAAGATGATGTTTTAGATGATGAGGTCATGAGTCTACGTCACATTAGCGGCACGAAGGAGAACCATCATTCACCTCACTTTCGGGAACGGGGGTATTCAAGGAACACGTGTTCCTTATAATGTCGTATTATTGCTTTCGTCTTAATGGAAGGATATAACTTTATAAAAAAAACTATTTGTTCCTCGTTGGATCAGTATTTTTATATCACCATTTCTTTACATACAAAAAAAAAAAAGAAACATGAAAACTAGTATATTGCTGTGCGAGTGACTTTTACCCGTCAGCCTATTTGTAACCTCACTCCCTGATGAATTCTAGCTTCTTATTAGTATTTATTAAAATTCAAATAAACTCATATAAATCAGACAAAAATATTTATTGAACTTATAATCCATACAACCGTTGGATTGTGTTGATCAACTACATGAGCGTCACCAACACCAAATTATTGGGGGGGGGGGCGGCTTAATATTCTCATCGAAAGGCTAAAACTCGAAATAACAACGTGTAAAACAACTGTTGGGACATTTAATCCTTCCCCCAACGATGTATTTTAAAGGAATTTACAAAATTTGCCAATTTATTAGAGTGCTAAATATCTCAAAAATATAATATCTCAAAATACAAAATATTTCATTTAGAGTGTAGGTCCTTCCAAAATATTGGGGGTCTACGTCCCCCCTGTCCCCCTCGGCGGTGACGCCCATGATCAACTAACCCTATTAAAATTAGGATGAGAACTCGTACGTGTGTGTGAGGAATGTTTGGCCAAGAATCACTATAGGGACTCAATAATTGCTCGGAGTTTGAGAACCATCAATTGATGGTATCGATCAGTGGAGGATCCAGAAATTTTCTGAGGGGGGCGCATTTCTTTTTTTTTTTTTTACATTTCATGAGTAATGAGGGCCTTAATTTAAAATACATATTAGTAGATAATGGCGTAATAAATTACTGTAAATGTTTAAACAAAATTCATTTCCAATTAGTGGACTTGAAAAATGACTAAATATAGCTCATTTCATATATAAATAGTAATACTTTGCTATATATACTTAATTAATTATAATGGTTGTTAGTAAAAAGGTCCGTTAAGGTCCGTGGATCTTAATTATTTTTAATAATGGGACAAGCAAAAATAAACAGAATTACGCAGCGGAAGTAATTATAATTGGTGAATAATATATACATATATACACACAATGAATATAACTAATATATACAGGCCTGAAAAGGGAGTGGGCTTTAGTTTGGCAGCTAAAGGTCTGTCTATCTGGAGATTCTGTTAGAGACTGTTGCCTTTCTGGAGAGGGGCGATAAGGAGGGCTTAGGGTACAAAGTTTAGCCCTATGTTATTACTTATCACATTTATATAGCTACCATACTCATTTATCTATTTAGGCATCTAATTAAAATAATATATAATTTTTCTCATTAATATCTAGATACACATATTTATATACTAGCCCTTATATAATATAATATAATAACAATTAATATACATCATAATATAGTTACAAATAATTATGTGTGGTCCACATCACAACTTTATGAGTGTCCTCACTTCTCAGCCCCCCCCCCCCCTGGATCCGCTACTGGTATGGATACTAACTTTATAACTAATTCATTAAGAGTTATGTTATTCTAAAGAATCGGATGAATTAGTAACATAGTCCTGTTATGAAACAGGATTGATAAATGAATCTAGTCGTTTGAGAAACCCGACATGTCTAAAAAAATAGATTTTAGTTTTATTTCAGTTTTGAACTCATTGCGTGCCGAGAAATCTAATTCAAGAGATAACCGACAAGCCCTGCCTATCTGTCCGCTTTTGTAGGCCATTTAAATAATCGTTGTCAGGAAAAATCTAGGACATTGAAAAATATCTTCCTTATCTTTCACTGATTTAATTTATTTATATACAATTTTCGCCCTGTAATACAATATTTATAATATTACAATAAAAATAAAATAAACTTAAATACAATACAATGTCAACGCAATGAAGGGGCCGGGGAAAAATAGTGCCAAGCAACATTTTTAACAATGACCGGAAGGTAGAAATGCCCGGAACATTTTATTTATAATGAAGAAATATAAAATGAATAGTTTGAGAAACCCGACATGTCCACAAATTCAAATTATTGGAAAAGAGATAAAACCGCTTCTACTTTTGCATTGGCTACTTTCGCTGACGACACAGCTATACTTTGTTCAGATAAAAACCCTATTCAAGCCTTCAATACCCTACAAAATCATTTGGATGATATTGCAGATTGGGCCATTAGATGGAAAATAAAAATGAATGAAAAAAAGAGTGTTCATGTCATTTTCACACTTAATCGTGGCCCCTGCCCAGGAATATATTTCAATAATATCTGCATACCACCATCTGATGAGGTTAGATATTTAGGTTTTTATCTGGACAAAAGACTGACTTGGAAATCTCACATTAGACAAAAACGTAAAGAACTGAACAAACGGTACGGTCTTTTATCCAGACTACTTGATAGACGTTCAAAATTATCTTTGACAAATAAACTCACATTATACAAAGTCCTCCTAAAACCTATATGGGCGTACGGGATAGAGTTGTGGGGCTCTGCAAAATCGTCCAGCATCCAAAGAATACAGTCTTTTCAGTCAAAAGTGTTGCGAAGAATAGTTGATGCACCATTTTTTGTTAGCAATGATATAATACACAAAGACTTAGACATGCGAACTATTTCGGAAACAGCCAAAGAAAATTATAATAGCTTTCACTTAAGACTGACCTACAATACAAACCCTTAAGATGCTCACAGAACCCTTACAGCCCACCACGTCGACTACGCAGGTGGTGGCCAAGAGACTTGCTGAGCTAATCTGTCATTTCCAGAAGGAACGCTCATGTAGCAGCCAGCAAAATTTGATCATTGCAAGTAATTTGCAGATCGCAAATTTATAATTGTTAAATGTTTGTTATTAAATAAATAAATAAATAAATAACTTTTGCATTAAGAGATTTCCAATGGTAATAATTACCATGCAATTAAAAAAAAAAAAGAGATGGAAATCTCTTAAAGCAAAAGTAGAAGCAGGTTTTATCACTTTTCCAATAATTTGAATTTGTGGACATGTCGGGTTTCTCAAACTATTCATTTTATATTTCTTCACTTAAATAAAATGTTCCGGGCATTTCTACCTTCCGGTCATTGTTGCCTAGTAGTATAAATATATAATATAATATAGTATAAATAAGGGTATGGGCTACCTTTGACATGTTGTGGAATATACGTATAGTGTGGAAATAATATATGACATTGTTTGGAACTACGTTCACGGGCTGCTTTTAAAAGTTGTGCATTTTTTGTGCATACGTTTTTTGGACATACGTAAGTTATTGTTGTTCAAACCGCGCTGTACTGAACACCACGAAGTTATGATACCTTTATTTATAAACTAAACCGGCAAAAAAAACCGGCGCACCCTACATTTTTCGATAAATATGTATAAAGTACGATCTGAGCTTATTGTTGGTTTTTTTCTGGTTAGATAACGGCAAGAAAGACTTTCATATCAATAATCCCGAACAAAGTCCTTTACTACCCTAGAAATAATAATGATTACCCCATTAGTTCCCTGCAGTTATTGTGTAGTTATGTTTCATTTTTAGTCACGTTCATTTTCGCACCTTTTTTTTTTTTTAAAAGTCATTTGTTTTTCTTCTTCTTGTCCTGTTTGCTGTTCAGAATAGTTTTACCCACCGAAACGGCCGCTAAAATCCTCTCGTTGGTAGAGGATGGGAAAAGCCAGTGTTATGTGGCTAGGTCCTTAGCGCTAAAAGAAACTAACGTTTGCAGGGCAGTCCAGGACAGTGCAGGGAGACTGGACCAGCAGGCCAGGTTCAGGTCGGCCCAGAACGACAGTTCCCGCTGACGATAGATTTTTACTTTCACTTACCTATATATGAAATATATAGTAAGTGGAAGTATTGCGATCGTGAAAAATTTCGACTTCCGGTTTTCAACGGAAATACACGTTTTGGGGTCCCCTGAGTCGAAATGACCAAGTCCCGCGAAATGGTCTGTGTGTCTGTGTGTCTGTGTGTGTGTGTGTGAACAGACTAGCTCAGAAACTATAAACCGTGCGATCCTGAAATTGGGTATTTAGTGTAGGTATATGCCCGCGATGTGACAGCATAAATTTCATCAAAATTACTTAAAGGGAGGGGGTACTTTATTTAATAACTTTTTAGGTTTTTTTCGACTTTCTCAAAAACGGCTCTAACGATTTTGATTAAACTGAGTATTTGATGTATTAATATGCCCAAGATATGACTGTAAAAATTTCATCAAAATGGATTAACCGGAGGGGGGACTTTACTTAATATATTTTGTATCATTTTCACGTGTTTTTTTTATTTACTCTAAATCGGCTTTTATGATTTTGATCAAATTGGGTATTTGATGTATGTATATTACCGAGATATGACTGTAAAAATTTCATCAAAATTGATCAACCGAAGGTGGGACTTTACTTAATAAATTTTGTATCATTTTCACGGGTTTTTTTATTTACTCAAAAACGGCTTTAACGATTAACAAAAAATAGATATGAATGTAGAAAAATGTGTGACTTTAGGAAATGATAATTAGCAAAACACGTCAATTTCTAATCTAAGTAAGTTGGTAAGTGAAAGTTGTGTCTTGCTCGCACGCACCAGATTTTTTTTCTTCTTCTTATCCTGTTTGCTGTTAAGAATAGTTTTACCCACCGAAACGGCCGCTAAAATCCTCTCGTTGGTAGAGGATGGGAAAAGCCAGTGTTATGTTTGCAGGGCAGTACAGGGAGACTGGACCAGCAGGCCAGGTTCAGGTCGGCCCAGAACGACAGTTCCCGCTGACGATAGATTTTTTTCTGATGCAGATGTTAGGAAATCACTTTCAGACAGCCGTGGAGACCAATCAAAGCCTTCGAATTGCCCGAAATGTGAATATCAGTGAGTTCCCCTTCAATGAATGGCCCCAGCTACGGGAGTTCAGCTCACCCCAGCACATCGGGCATCTCGTTTTATGTTTGCTCGGGAACTCTCCGCGTGGGCAGTAAACGACTGGGCTCAAGTACTGTTCTCAGACGAATCGAGATTTTCACTATTTGCTTCATATAGCTGGGTTAGAGTGCGGAGCAGAGTTGGGCAAATTGTAATCTGAATAATGATTAATGAATATGAATAATTGTAATCATAAAACAAATGAATAATGAATAACCATTATTCATAATCAGTTCGGAGTATTTTTAATGATTATTGAGTGTTTATGGTATTCATTTGAAATGAATAATGAATAACTGGTATTCAGTTATTCATGAATAACGAATACTGATAAATTCAGTTAGTCATTATTCATGAATAAAATATATTCATGAGCTAGGGTTAATATAATATTCATCAATCATGAATACCTAATATTCATCAATCATGAATAACAAAAATTCACCAATCATCAATCATGAATACGATATATTCATAATCATTATTCATTTAAATTTAAAAGACAAGGATGGATTTCTGAATTAAATGTTGTCCTACTGAGCAAGGACAAGTCCTAAGAGTGGGTGTAGTCAAGTGAACAGCATTTGAAGTCACAAGTAAAGAATTAGACCCTAATTTATATGGGTATATAAATGATTAATGAGTAATGAGTAATCATGAATATTGAATTCTTTCTAATCATGATTACTGACTAACATTTAATAAAGAATAATGGTCATTCATGATTGTTGAATACATTATATTCATGAATACTCCATGACCAGTGATTAATACAATTCATGATTAATGATTTCGCGCTAAAGAGTGATTTATGAATGATGATTACAATCATTATTCACATTTATGATTATTAGTCATAATCATGATTACATTTTTATTTAAATATGCCCAACTCTGGTGCGGAGAAGGCCAGGACAGCGATTTGCACCGTGCAATATCTACGAAAGGGTTCCTTACTGTGGTGGGTCTGTGACGGTTTGGAATGTTTGGGATCACTTTAGTGGCGAAGTCTGATCTCGATGTGTTCCAGAGAGGGAATCTAATTGCTCACAGGTACATATACGAAATTCTGGAAGAGTATGTAGTGCCATTCGCCCCTTTCAAATGTGATTATTTCACGTTCACGTGTGATTGTTTCACGTCCACATGCTGCAAATGCAGTTACTGACTATCTTAATGAAGTCGGTATACGCACCCTACAGTGGCCAGCCCGAAGCCCCGACCTTAATCCCATCGAACACCTCTGGGATGAGGTAGGGAGACCCATCCGAAGGCGACTCGATCTTCCAATGGACCTTCAACTCATCAGAACCGGGTTAGTGGAAGAATGGGACGGCATCAAGCAGAAAAGAGTTGCCAACTTAATCAGCAACTTGCCGAGGAGATTCCAGGCTGTGATACAAGGAAGAGGAGGCATCACCCGTTATTAGAAAAAATAATAGTGACAATAACAAAAAATTTAATGAAGAAAAAGTGCCGAAGAATATTTTATTAATTTATACGAGTTTGGAGTCTTTTAAAATAAAATTGTTTTCCTTTCCAGATACTTCTTGTTTTTCAATCGGTTTCCATCTGTTATCTTGTATGATATATACTTTACTTGGCAAATACAGAAAAAATTAAATTATTTGCACTAGGAAGAAAAAAACGACGAAATTTCAGGTGCACCGGTTTTTTTGCTGTTTAGTTTATTAATCTTCCTCATTTGGAGTGAGTATGAGTAAGTAGTGTAGCGGTCACCTGTGATATAGTGTTTAGCATGGCAACCTAAAATACTAAAGGTTGCGAGTTCGCGTCCAACGGTGGCCCTAGGATTTTTTAATGGGAGTACAAAATCCTTGTGTATGCCGGCCCTTGGATAGGATGTAAAATGGAGGTCCCGAGCCTGTACGATGTCAGGTACTCGTTAAAGATCCCTATCCTACTTATACCTGGATAGCCAACATTTAGGACTCCCGCTGTAGCATCCAAATCGGAGCCTTAGTGACATAAAGTGGCGTTAAAACAAACAAGGAATTATCTTATTGCAAAAGTAAAAGCCAATTAGGAAACTAAGTAGGTTAGAGTGCTAGATGTTATGATGATGCTTCGCAATCGGGTCAGCTAGTACTTATAACATTACAATAAAAATAAAATTAAGTTAAATACAATAAAATTACAACGCAATAAAATTAAAAAAAAAATAGTTAAGGAAATCAATGCAACAGGAGAAGCTGTTTTTTCACTTTTCCAATACTTTGTGGACATGTCAAGTTTCTCAAACGATTCAAGTATTTTTTTTTTTTTTATATTTCTAAAGATTATTTTTACAGATCAATTTTTGAGTTCTAATGAAGTATAGCAGAGAGGGTTTCTTATAAACGACTCACAAAAGAAAAATTAACGAGCTAAAAGAAAATTAGAAAGTTGGCAACTTCATTTCTTCGTTCTCCTTTCTCAGCTATTTTTAACTGAGAAAAATTTCTTTTACTGGCCTATCCCTCAGATGAGTTTCCCAGTCTCACGAATTGTTATTCTTGGCCTAACCTATTCTTTTTATTTTTTGAACTGTTATTCGGTATATATATTTTTTTCAATTTCTTCTTCTTTGGGAAACTTTTTTTGTTATTCCGTTCTAAAATGAAGCGAGTGCATGTAAGCAGTGTTAAGTAAATGCAGGACATGAAAAAAAAAAATCTGGTGCGTGCGCGCAACACACAACTTTCACTTACCCAATTACTTAGATTAGAAATTAATGCGTTGTGTTAATGCCACTTCTCAAAGTTACACATTTTTCCACATTCATTTCTTACCTGATATTAAAGAACACCTAATTTTCATTGAACATGGTTTTGTTTAAAGTCATTATGAAAATAGCCCATGGACAAGTTTTTCAGATTCAAGTTTCCCATCGACATAATCGATTTTACTGCTAAATGATCTCGATAATCCATTATTTCATCATTTGAAATTTAATGAAAATTTATGGAGCTCAACATTTTAAAAATGGCACACAGTCATTATGCTTTCAAATATTGTTTCCTGTGTACAACAAGCTGAAAAAATCAGAACCCAGCCAAGCTACATTTTTTCATGATTTTGTGTTCGATTTCGAAGTTCACCAGGGTGATTAATTTATCGTTTAAAGTCATGAAAATATATTTTAACGTTAAATCGTTAAATAAAATCATATGGTTTGAAATCCCAAACCTTTTGTTGGAACGAACTAGCGGTCGGAACAAACCGTCACAGCACGTGTTTGGGTCTAGATCCACTAGTTCCAGCACAGTCCACGCAGGCCTTGAAGGTTCCAGAAGGTTCCAGGTATATAAGGAGAGAGCGACTGGACCAATTAGTCTTAGTCCTATTCTTGACTGTGAAGCTCAAGCCATATTATTTGTGTTACAAAGTGATAATTTCTGCTTTGATATTTGTGTTTTTTATAATTCGTGTGGCATCGACTATTGTTTGTTTGTTTGTTTTTTTTAACGTCACTTTATGCCACTAAGGCTAATCGGACAATGCTACAGTGGTCTTTGCCTATCCAGGTATTATTAGGATAGGGTTATTTAACGAGTACCTGACATCGTATAGGCTCGAGACCTCCATTTTACGTCCTATCCGAGGGACGGCATAAAATCCTTAAAAAAATCCTAGGGCCACCTCGGGGCAGCCTCAGACGTTCATGTATGAATATATTAATGACACTATAAGGTCTACAGTTTATATATGTACATACAATTTTTTCTCTATTTTTGCTTATAATTTGGAATATATTAGAAAAAGTAGGGACGATAGCAGCTGAAATAAATACTCAACGTTAAATGGGAAAAAAAAAAGGCTGCACTGATTATACAAAGCATGCAAGCCCATTCGATGGAAAGAATGTCCTAATATTTTTTTAAATATAATTTTTCACAAAAATCCTCTTGTTACCCAATTAAAAAACAATTTTTACAAGTTAGGGAACATACATTGCTCGATTTGAACGAAATACAAAAATGTGTATCAGAAATGTATCATGGCGTTTCCACATCGCCGGGACCGGAAGAGCGAAGCGGTTGCCTTGTTCTCGATATCCATGAAGCCGTGGAAATCGGATGTTGCAGCAGGAATCCACTGCCTTCCTCATCAATAATGGAGGGCTGGTATAATACGCCAATCATTTGTATTGTAAAAAGAGTTAACGAATTCCATTCCAGTTAGAACAAAAAAACAAACATTGCTGTCAACTGTGACGAGTAGCCGGGTGGTAGAAATAAATTAAGTTTCAGTATTTATATTAAACCCTTTTTTTTTTCTTTTTTCAAATAGCAGACGTCATCCTAAGTGGAACATTGATTAATTAGAGTTTTTTTTTTTTTTTTTTAAATTGTTTTATTTATTAATTCAAATAAAATGTTACGGTCAATGCTGCCTTATATACCTGTTCATTTTAAAATAAATTATTAAAAATTATTGTTAACCTTTGAAATATCTCTGCCCCAGTAGCGGATCGAGGGGAGGGGCGCGCGGCCTCCCACCCCCCCCCCATGAGTGGTGAGGAACCTAATAAAGCTATTTCTATATAGTTCTATATAGGTAGTCATTTTTCAAGTCCACTCATTGAAAATGGATTATATTTTAACATTTATAGTATTTTACAACGTAATTATGTAGTAATATGTATTTTAAATTAGGACCTTCATTACTCATGAAATGTAAAAAAAAAAAATTCGCCCCCCCCTCTGAAAATTTCTGGATCCGCTACTGCTCTGCCCCACCCAATACTATCTCAAAAACTGTGTGATCGAAATAGACAATAGGAAATCGTTATCAATCAATTATATATATAAGTTTTAAATATTTATTATAAGAAGAGAAAAAATCGGCCTAGATTTGAACCCGGATTTCCTTATCGCTAGTTAGGTTCTCTTGTCACTTGAGGCACCAAGCATATGTCCAGGTCATGTCAATCTTTTCTCACCTTATAAAAAATGTTTAAAAATTATATTAAGGATTTTAATGTTATAATGACAAGAAAAATAATTGTATTAATCAATATATATTATAAAGCAAAGTGTACAATGTGCGTGCCGAAAAGGCTCAAAAACGACTCAACGCACGTTTAAGAGAGTTATGTCAGCGTGTTGCTATAAAACCCATAACGGAGAAGAAGGTTTCCGTTTTTCTCTTAAGGGTGTAAAATTGAAGAGAAAAGGACTGGAATTTTAAGACTCTCGCATCATTTAATTAGCCTACCTGAGAATGACATACGAGTTTATGAATGAAAAATTTAGTTCGAGCTCCAGGCTACCAGGAAGCGCTAGGGTGTGTTTCACTCAATGTTTATTGCTCATTAATTCCGTTCGGTTTGTAAAGGTTAGGTGTATATTTTTTCAGCTGTTCTTTTTAAATTACTAAAAAATCAAGCAAAAATAATTAGTTTCACATTTTCTTTCAAAATAAAATAATGATTTTATATATCAATTAGAAAACCGACTGGATACCTTACAAAATTAATTTTCTCATAAGAAGGTTAATTGATTTACACATTATATTTAATCAATATATAACATCTACTGAAGTAAATTTAATGCAATATGACTAAACATTTTTTAGTAGTACAGTGAGCGAAATAAACAGACATAAAGCAAAAAAGAAGAGCTGAATTGACTGATTATAAATCGAAAATAAAAAGTTTGAAGTGTTCTTATTGTATGCAATTATGAAAAATGGTTTTATTACTATGTATGATGAGCATTCCAGTTGATAAAATGACTAACTCCAATTACAGCATTTTTTCAATAAGATTTTATCACCCCTCATAGTTCAGGATAAAAAGAAATATAGGACATATAGAAATATAGAAATATAGGATTCAGAATCACAGAAACCATCAAAAACGATGCATGACTCGACAAAGTTGCAGCAAAATTAATTGTTTATTCGCCATTTTCAACCCCCTTTAAAGTATATAGGGTTCCTTATTTGGGCGAACTCTGCAGATCTCGAATTTTAATATTGATAATATGTTAAAAGTTTCAAGAAACTGCTAATTTTGTTCTATATTTCCTTTAATTGTAAAGTCTTTCTGTTATTGAAACTACCACACAACTACCGGAGCGAAGCCGGGCACCCTAGCTAGTATTTAAATAAATAGACAATGGTCAAGATAACTCACATAATGGATAAATTGTCCACTTTGTGAGATAGTGAGATCGGTAGAAAATTAATATATATGTGCTTGGTGGCTTAACTGGCAAGAGCGCCTTAGTAGTGATAAGGAAATCCAGGTTCAAATCCCATCCAATGCCAATCTTTAGTCTTCTTATAATAAATATGAAAGTATGAATTATAATAGTTTACAAAAACTTAAATTGTTATTATAAAGAGTTTTAAATTAGCATTTTCTATCTCTTCCTTAATATTCAATTTTTATATGTTATTTTATGTTTTAATAACTACCTACTACTGTAATAATATACAGCATGGTTAGAAGTTTCTTCCGCTCCGTGCTCGCTTTGATAACCTGTTTCAGGTAGAATTTACTGATATGGCATCACCAATCTCACAATATAATGTGTTATATTCTGAATTTAATTAATATGCATTACTAGCTGTATATCCCGGATTCACCCGGGGAATTTCATTTTACTAATAAACGTGAACAAATTTAAAGTGAGATCATAACGATTTTTATAACAATAAAGAATATACCCAGAGACTGGCTGAAGTTATGCAATTTTAATATGGACAGGTGTTCGCGCCTGGTATGAAAGAACTACTTGCGAAATTTGGAGAATTTAGGATAAACGGTATGGATTTTTATAAAGAACAAACAAACAAACAGAAATATTGGCCTGCAGTTTCAGATTCTCGCAAATCAGCTTGCCTAAGCCTTTGTGGCGCTTAGCGGGCCTCGTATTCCTGGGCAGACTCAGTTTCCCGCGATTCTGCCTGTCTAATCCTCTGTTGTTTAATCCTATTTTGATGTTCGTCGAGAGTTTCAGCTGCTCGTATTTGACGTTGTTTTTCAGCTTTTGAGCTCACTACTCCTATTGAAGCTCGCTTCTTAGGAGGCATTTATAAAAAATAAATTCACCATACATGTAAATAAACATATTGTAATGTTAAAAAAAAACAAAAAACATGTGGTTTAAAAATCCCAGAACTCGACGCCTACCAAGGGACGGTCTTACCGGGCCTTGTTGGCCTCTTTAAAATCTATAAAATGATTTTTTAGGCCGTTTTTTCGACTCAAACGGTAGATTTCGTAAAAAAAAACCATTATAAAGCGAGATCATGACGAATGTTTTAACAATAAAGAATATACCAAGAGATTGGCTGAAGTTATGCAATTTTAATATGGACAGGTGTTCGCACCTGGTATCAAAGAACCACTGAGCGAAATTTGGAAAATGTAGGACAAACGGTATGGATTTCTATAAAGAACAAATAAACAAACAGAATTTCAACTTTATTTATAAAGATGGGAAAAGATTAATTTGGTACATTTTTGCTGTCTATTGTGATTGTACTAAACATTATTCCAATTTTATTCTTTATTAGTTCATTTTACATGTGTGTTATTTGTATTTAATCTCGATTCTACTGAAATAATCCAGTATGTGCTAAATGAACGGATCATTAATACTTACTATATTCAAATATGTGTTTTAAAAAATAAAAACTTGGCAGTGTAAGTTGATTTACAACACTTCATTTTCTTTCGATATTTAGGGAGGGTAAGCATAAATTTATTTTATTCCGGCTTGGACTACAAAAATCCGTGTTTTTTCCATGGCAAATTATGTATCGCCACGTTTACTTTTTATGTTTACCCACGTTTGGGGTAAACATCGAATCAATTTGTTTTAGCAAAAGACAGGTTAAACAAAATCACTGTGCACCTATTAGTATAACCTCCAGATACGATATCATCATGAGTTATATTCTGAATTTAATTAATATGTATTATGCTAAAGATTTATCAGGTAAATTTTTGCTAACTGTCTATTTTGATTGTCCTAATTATATTCCAATTATATTCTTTATTAGTCCCTTTTAAATGTGTCATTCCTTAACGAATTATGTCCAAATATGAAAACAATTTTAAACCTTAACCCTTCTAAATTCTTTACCAAACATTTTTAAACTTGGCGTAAAGGCGTTCTATTTTTAAATCCTTTGGGTTTCAAGATTAGGTGGAACGTTTTTATCTATATCAGTGAATTTTGATTTGACTGTATTAAAAAGAATATAATATAATTAATTCAACGCTACTGAGATAAAGCAAAGCGTGGCCAGGTCTGCTTATAGCCTTTATATAATAATAATACTTAATTCATATGGCCATCATAAAATTTATATAAAAATTTATAAAATTATATAATATAAGAGCGCCAAAATTATTTCGGGGAAATCCAGTTTTAGGATAATGAAGTATTTTATTTATTCATGGCAGATTAAGGCAAATGAAATTCTCATTCGGAATTTTATTATAATTGAGAACATTTAAAAAAAAAAAAAAAGGATAAAAATTGTTGGCCTCTTTTCGGGGCAATCTATCACTGAAAAGATTAGCTGAAACGTTTTTATCTTTACCAGTAATTCTGATTTGACTGTATTAAAAAGAATTTGATATAAATAATTGGGTCTTTTGTACAATAAGCATACACTTTTCAAGAACTAGTAACAGTTACTCATTTTATTATTATTTGGAACATATGATTCACCTCTAACCTAACTCTGTATTTAAACGAATTCATTTATCAGATTTACATGAAAAACACTAACAATGAATTTGCTTAAGTTAAGCCAGTTAATATCTAATGAGAAAGTTTCAGTCCGGTTTCTTCAGAAGAAGGGATTAATCCATTCTGAGAAAAAGTGCTCCAGACTTCATAAAATGAAAATTTATTATAGAAGCAACAGAAGACCAATTTGGAAGTGTAATCAGGGCTAGTTTGAAGCGAAGGAACAAGATCGAATGCGGAACAAGTAGGGCATTATTGGATTCATATTTGTGTGAATTTGCGTGGAGAAGAAGATATGAGAAGGAAGACCTATTTCATAAAATATTGCATTCAATGTTTGAATATTGGTCACCTTCAGCATGATTTCTTTTGTTCATTATTAAATAAAGTTATTTTCTTTTTTATAAACAAGCATTTATCTTGTTTTGTAAACATAACCTAGAGTTTAGTAAAGTAACTCATGTTTTCTAAGAAAAAATATAACAATAATAATAAAATGAGTAACTATTACTAGTTCTTGAAAAGTGTATGCTTATTGTACAAAAGACCCATGATTTCTCTTGTTCATTATTAAATAAAGTTATTTTCTGTTTTATAAACAAGCATTTATCTTGTTTTGTAAACATAACCTAGAGTTTAGTAAAGTAACACATGTTTTCTAAGAAAAAATATAACAATAATAATAAAATGAGTAACTGTTACTAGTTCTTGAAAAGTGTATGCTTATTGTACAAAAGACCCGAATTAGGTTAGAGGTGAATCATATGTTCCAAATAATAATAAAATGAGTAACTGTTACTAGTTCTTGAAAAGTGTATGCTTATTGTACAAAAGACCCATGATTTCTTTTGTTCATTATTAAATAAAGTTATTTTCTTTTTTGTAAACAAGCATTTATCTTGTTTTGTAAACATAACCTAGAGTTTAGTAAAGTAACACATGTTTTCTAAGAAAAAATATAACAATAATATTAAAATGAGTAACTGTTACTAGTTCTTGAAAAGTGTATGCTTATTGTACAAAAGACCCATGATTTCTTTTGTTCATTATTAAATGAAGTTATTTTCTTTTTTGTAATCAAGCATTTATCTTGTTTTGTAAACATAACCTAGAGTTTAGTAAAGTAACACATGTTTTCTAAGAAAAAATATAACAATAATAATAAAATGAGTAACTGTTACTAGTTCTTGAAAAGTGTATGCTTATTGTACAAAAGACCCATGATTTCTCTTGTTCATTATTAAATAAAGTTATTTTCTTTTTTGTAAACAAGCATTTATCTTGTTTTGTAAACATAACCTAGAGTTTAGTAAAGTAACACATGTTTTCTAAGAAAAAATATAACAATAATAATAAAATGAGTAACTGTTACTAGTTCTTGAAAAGTGTATGCTTATTGTACAAAAGACCCATGATTTCTTTTGTTCATTATTAAATAAAGTTATTTTCTTTTTTGTAAACAAGCATTTATCTTGTTTTGTAAACATAACCTAGAGTTTAGTAAAGTAACACATGTTTTCTAAGAAAAAATATAACAATAATATTAAAATGAGTAACTGTTACTAGTTCTTGAAAAGTGTATGCTTATTGTACAAAAGACCCATGATTTCTTTTGTTCATTATTAAATGAAGTTATTTTCTTTTTTGTAAACAAGCATTTATCTTGTTTTGTAAACATAACCTAGAGTTTAGTAAAGTAACACATGTTTTCTAAGAAAAAATATAACAATAATATTAAAATGAGTAACTGTTACTAGTTCTTGAAAAGTGTATGCTTATTGTACAAAAGACCCATGATTTCTTTTGTTCATTATTAAATAAAGTTATTTTCTTTTTTGTAAACAAGCATTTATCTTGTTTTGTAAACATAACCTAGAGTTTAGTAAAGTAACACATGTTTTCTAAGAAAAAATATAACAATAATAATAAAATGAGTAACTGTTACTAGTTCTTGAAAAGTGTATGCTTATTGTACAAAAGACCCATGATTTCTTTTGTTCATTATTAAATAAAGTTATTTTCTTTTTTGTAAACAAGCATTTATCTTGTTTTGTAAACATAACCTAGAGTTTAGTAAAGTAACACATGTTTTCTAAGAAAAAATATAACAATAATATTAAAATGAGTAACTGTTACTAGTTCTTGAAAAGTGTATGCTTATTGTACAAAAGACCCATGATTTCTTTTGTTCATTATTAAATGAAGTTATTTTCTTTTTTGTAAACAAGCATTTATCTTGTTTTGTAAACATAACCTAGAGTTTAGTAAAGTAACACATGTTTTCTAAGAAAAAATATAACAATAATAATAAAATGAGTAACTGTTACTAGTTCTTGAAAAGTGTATGCTTATTGTACAAAAGACCCATGATTTCTTTTGTTCATTATTAAATAAAGTTATTTTCTTTTTTGTAAACAAGCATTTATCTTGTTTTGTAAACATAACCTAGAGTTTAGTAAAGTAACACATGTTTTCTAAGAAAAAATATAACAATAATAATAAAATGAGTAACTGTTACTAGTTCTTGAAAAGTGTATGCTTATTGTACAAAAGACCCATGATTTCTTTTGTTCATTATTAAATGAAGTTATTTTCTTTTTTGTAAACAAGCATTTATCTTGTTTTGTAAACATAACCTAGAGTTTAGTAAAGTAACACATGTTTTCTAAGAAAAAATATAACAATAATATTAAAATGAGTAACTGTTACTAGTTCTTGAAAAGTGTATGCTTATTGTACAAAAGACCCATGATTTCTTTTGTTCATTATTAAATAAAGTTATTTTCTTTTTTGTAAACAAGCATTTATCTTGTTTTGTAAACATAACCTAGAGTTTAGTAAAGTAACACATGTTTTCTAAGAAAAAATATAACAATAATAATAAAATGAGTAACTGTTACTAGTTCTTGAAAAGTGTATGCTTATTGTACAAAAGACCCATGATTTCTCTTGTTCATTATTAAATAAAGTTATTTTCTTTTTTGTAAACAAGCATTTATCTTGTTTTGTAAACATAACCTAGAGTTTAGTAAAGTAACACATGTTTTCTAAGAAAAAATATAACAATAATAATAAAATGAGTAACTGTTACTAGTTCTTGAAAAGTGTATGCTTATTGTACAAAAGACCCTAATAATTCAACGCATTACAGCAACTAAGCCACAGCAACGCGTAGACCTTATATTTCGGGGAAATCCAGTTTTAGGATAATGAAGTATTTTACTTATTCATGGCAGATTAAGGCAAATAAAATTCTCATTTGAAATTTTATTATAATTGAGAACGATTAAAATAAAAAAAAAAATAGGATAAAAATTGTTGGCCTCTATTCGGGGCAATCTATCAAGTTAGCCTGGACAGGGGGTGCAATATAGATGGGATACCGCAGAAGAAGCGTACAATCTGTTAACAGGGGCTCTGCCCCCCGGTGCCCCCCGGGAACCGCCCTGCATTATTGAGCACCTTGGTCAATGCGCCCCCTCTGTCAGCCTCTCCAATCTCTGCCCTCTTCCTCGACAGCTTTATCAATTTTAACCCCAACTCCACGTTTTCTCTTTTTTCTTTCTTTTTTTTTCCCCCCTTTTGTTTGTATTCAACCTCTATTCTATTTTCCAGCTCTTTTCCTAACCAATCGTACTCCCGGAATTACCCCCCCCCCCCCCCCTCTTCCGAAGGATATTACCAATTCATCCCCGACGCCTCCTAATAGAGGCGATATTCTTTATCGTGAATCATTGAGCAGCCCTCCTGCCTCCTGCCAGACCGGATATCCGGGCCACCAACTTTTAACTAAAGGACAAGCGGCGCTAAGTGGTTCCTGAATATTTGCGCAGGACGATCTCTTCCTCTGCCGCCTCATTAATGTACAACTATACTATCATCCCCGCCCCTTTCAGCCCCCCCCCCCCCAACCCCCGTTCAATCTAAAGCCTTCAGCGAAATAATAACGATTAATATAGATAGATAACATAACATAGATATAGAATGCAAGGCCTCAAAGACTCGTATAATTTCAATAATTCACTTAATCATGCAGGTTACATGCCAAATTTTCGCCTATTCAGGCATCTTCAGGGCTACACCAGTTTCACACGCAAGCTAGAAACAGACTGAAACTTTCCCATATGGAAGGAGGGCTAACAGGGAAATATACAGTGTTGTTTTTTACAAATTTAATTAAATTTGTTTGAATGTTGGCAAAACTGTATATTTCCCTGTTAGCCCTCCTTCCATATGGGAAGGTTTCAGTCTGTTTCTAGCTTGCGTGTGAAACTGTTGTAGCCCTGAAGATGCCTGAATAGGCGAAAATTTGGCATGTAACCTGCATGATTAAGTGAATTATTGAAATTATACGAGACTTTGAGGCCTTGCATTCTATATCTATAATTCAATAGTCTCTTCCTAAAAGCTTGTTTACTAGATTAATACAAACTCTTTAATTATCAGCTGATTATTCACCCAATTTTTATTTTAGAGTATATACAGGGTGTCCAAAAAGAGTATTCGGGGTTTGAAAGTTGAATAAAATCTCAAATATAGAATATCAAGTAGGATGTTCACGTTTTATTTAAACACAATGAACTGGAAATTTATTTAGAAAAACAATATTGTCTAGGTGTCCACCATAACGCTGCTGGCACTCCTCGAATCTCAAACGCAGTAAATAGTGTAAATAGTGAACGTTACTGTGAAATGATAACAAGTTTTTTGGCCCAAGAACTTCAAGAGTTTAAAGGACATAACTCTAGAACACGGTTTCAGCAAGAGGGCGCCAATTGCCATACTTCAGACTAATCAATTGCTACTGTAAACGAATTATTCCAAAACAAGGTGATTTCTCGTAGAGGCATCACGTCGTAGAGCATCTTACCAGGAGTCCCGATCTCAGTCCTCTTGACTTCTTTCTTTGGGGATACCTGAAGAAAAGTAGGGTATAAGAAAAGGAACCGACGAATCTAACTCAATTGAAGCAAAATATTATAACAGAAATGACGGCAATCTCAGGAAAAATGTGTCAACGCGTTTTTAGAAATCTGCGTTTGAGATTCGAGGAGTGCCAGCAGCGTTATGGTGGACACCTAGTCAATATTGCTTTTTCTAAATAAATTTCCAGGTCATTGTGTTTAAATAAAACGTAATCATCCTGCTTGATATTCTATATTTGAGATTTTATTCAACTCTCAAATCCCGAATACTCTTTTTGGACACCCTGTGTTTATACACGATTTATTATAAGAGGTGTGGATTGTATCATGGTTACCAATTTTTTTGTTTGTTAGTTCAATGTCACTTTATGCTAATAAGGCTATTCGAATGAACCTAAAGTGGGAGTAATAAATTTTGCCTATCCAGGTATAATTAGGAAAAGGATCGTTAAACTCTGACATCGCACAGGCTCGGGTACCTCCATTTTACGTCTTATGCGAGGTATGGCATAGCCAAGGATTTTTGCTTCCCTTTTAAATGGCAACCTTTAGTATTGTAGGTTGCTACGTTAACCACAACACTTGAGGTGACCCATCACATTTTTTTTTTTACGATAAAGTTCAATAAATCTAAAGGTTTACAGAAAACATATCCTAGCATCTGGTAAACATGGTCGGTACAATGCCAAAGTGAACTCTGAGCAGATCCATTTTAATAAATTTATTAATACTTTTTTTAAGTGAATAATATAAGCGGGAAAGTAAAATATTGTAAAGTGAAAGACAACACATGTGATTGAAGAGATTTAAGCTTGTTGGAACAGTTGGAAGAGACTGTTCTAGTACATGTTCGTACATGGTCTAAGCTTGTCCGGAAAGTTCTAGAATTTTCTGATTCAGCCCTATATGAGGAGCGATGGACTGGAGAGTTAGTCTTGCTCTGAAGATGAAATCATATGGTTACTTTCGTGTAACTGCATTGTTACAAGTTGATACTTTTTGTAACCTTATCAATTATTTCAGTTGTATCGGTTGTCTGACATTATTCATTATTGTTTTTCGTAAATAAAAACTATTTTAATCCACATAAGTTGTGCAATATTTTGCAGTTTAAAAGTCTTAGTGTGAACATATTTTAAGTTGAACCTTTTTTACTTTCACTTACCTATATGGGACGTTCTTTTACAAACCGAACACCTTTCTGACCGACACATTTTAGATTTAACTGAAACTTTTTTTACGGGTTCTATATCGAAAAAAAAGAGATACGTGTAAGAGGATTTTTTTTTATTTTCGATATTTTGAAAAATAAACAAGATCGAAAATTCGTGAATTTGATGATTTATCGGTAATAGCCTATTTTTCAAAAATTCATAACTCCGGTTCTGTTTAAGCTAAAAAATCTAATTTTTTTTTATTTTGAAGGTAAAAAGACAAGCTTTAAGAAAAAAATACTTTCAAAAGTGATTGTCGAAAAATTCAAATTGTTATTAACAATTTCAATGTTTAAATCGGTTTTTAACAGTGGCCCCACCCATGAATCAACTTTTTACTATTTTTATCGTATTCTGCGCCAAATTTTCTATCGAAAACGCTTTTAAAAACGATGGAGAAGTTATTTTTACTGTAAGAAAAAAATTAATTAATTTAGCGAGGTACGTCACATCGACAAGTGGGTCACATTTTACGGCTCATATTCTTGTTTTACACCGTTTATCTCTTAAATACAAATAATTGTTTCATTGTTTTAATTAAAAAACATATTTTAGTAGCCAAGAAGATGGGAAAAAAATAGAAAAAATACATAAATAAAAATAAATAAAAAACATTGTTGAAAATGAAATTTTTACAGTCATATCTCGGGCATATCAATAGATCAAATACTCAGTTTAATCAAAATCGTTAGAGCCGTTTTTGAGAAAATCGAAAAAAGCCTAAAAAGTTATTAAATAAAGTACCCCCTCCCTTTGAGCAAATTTGATGAAATTTTTGCTGATTGCTGACTGTCACATCGCGGGCATATACATACTCTAAATACCCAATTTCAGGTTCGCACGGTTTA
Source organism: Aelia acuminata (assembly GCA_911387785.2). Lineage (NCBI taxonomy): Eukaryota > Metazoa > Arthropoda > Insecta > Hemiptera > Pentatomidae > Aelia > Aelia acuminata. The sequence goes on along the minus strand of OU426983.1, from coordinate 116,999,423 downwards.
TAGTTTTTGAGCTAGTCTGTTCACACACACACACACACGGACCATTTCGCGGGACTTGGTTATTTTGACTCAGGGGACCCCAAAACGTGTATTTCCGTTGAAAACCGGAAGTCGAAACTTCACGATCGCAATACTTCCACTTACTATATATTTCATATACATATAGGTAAGTGAAAGTAAAAATACATTTTTTACTTTCACTTACCTATATGGGACGTTCTTTTACAAACCGAACACCTTTCTGACCGACACATTTTAGATTTAACTGAAACTTTTTTTACGGGTTCTATATCGAAAAAAAAGAGATACGTGTAAGAGGATTTTTTTTTATTTTCGATATTTTGAAAAATAAACAAGATCGAAAATTCGTGAATTTGATGATTTATCGGTAATAGCCTATTTTTCAAAAATTCATAACTCCGGTTCTGTTTAAGCTAAAAAATCTAATTTTTTTTTATTTTGAAGGTAAAAAGACAAGCTTTAAGAAAAAAATACTTTCAAAAGTGATTGTCGAAAAATTCAAATTGTTATTAACAATTTCAATGTTTAAATCGGTTTTTAACAGTGGCCCCACCCATGAATCAACTTTTTACTATTTTTATCGTATTCTGCGCCAAATTTTCTATCGAAAACGCTTTTAAAAACGATGGAGAAGTTATTTTTACTGTAAGAAAAAAATTAATTAATTTAGCGAGGTACGTCACATCGACAAGTGGGTCACATTTTACGGCTCATATTCTTGTTTTACACCGTTTATCTCTTAAATACAAATAATTGTTTCATTGTTTTAATTAAAAAACATATTTTAGTAGCCAAGAAGATGGGAAAAAAATAGAAAAAATACATAAATAAAAATAAATAAAAAACATTGTTGAAAATGAAATTTTTACAGTCATATCTCGGGCATATCAATAGATCAAATACTCAGTTTAATCAAAATCGTTAGAGCCGTTTTTGAGAAAATCGAAAAAAGCCTAAAAAGTTATTAAATAAAGTACCCCCTCCCTTTGAGCAAATTTGATGAAATTTTTGCTGATTGCTGACTGTCACATCGCGGGCATATACATACTCTAAATACCCAATTTCAGGTTCGCACGGTTTATAGTTTTTGAGCTAGTCTGTTCACACACACACACACACGGACCATTTCGCGGGACTTGGTTATTTTGACTCAGGGGACCCCAAAACGTGTATTTCCGTTGAAAACCGGAAGTCGAAACTTCACGATCGCAATACTTCCACTTACTATATATTTCATATACATATAGGTAAGTGAAAGTAAAAATACATTTTTTACTTTCACTTACCTATATGGGACGTTCTTTTACAAACCGAACACCTTTCTGACCGACACATTTTAGATTTAACTGAAACTTTTTTTACGGGTTCTATATCGAAAAAAAAGAGATACGTGTAAGAGGATTTTTTTTTATTTTCGATATTTTGAAAAATAAACAAGATCGAAAATTCGTGAATTTGATGATTTATCGGTAATAGCCTATTTTTCAAAAATTCATAACTCCGGTTCTGTTTAAGCTAAAAAATCTAATTTTTTTTTATTTTGAAGGTAAAAAGACAAGCTTTAAGAAAAAAATACTTTCAAAAGTGATTGTCGAAAAATTCAAATTGTTATTAACAATTTCAATGTTTAAATCGGTTTTTAACAGTGGCCCCACCCATGAATCAACTTTTTACTATTTTTATCGTATTCTGCGCCAAATTTTCTATCGAAAACGCTTTTAAAAACGATGGAGAAGTTATTTTTACTGTAAGAAAAAAATTAATTAATTTAGCGAGGTACGTCACATCGACAAGTGGGTCACATTTTACGGCTCATATTCTTGTTTTACACCGTTTATCTCTTAAATACAAATAATTGTTTCATTGTTTTAATTAAAAAACATATTTTAGTAGCCAAGAAGATGGGAAAAAAATAGAAAAAATACATAAATAAAAATAAATAAAAAACATTGTTGAAAATGAAATTTTTTATTAAGATTTCGATAATGCATTAGTTAATAAGAACAATATTTGGAATATAAAAATAAATACAATATTTAAAAATAAGACAATGTTTACATTTTCTGTTTAAAATTTTTTACAATATCCTTTTTTTCGCAAGATGAAAACAGTTTTGCTTCCAATTGCTGTTAAGAAATCGGATTAATACAATGATATTTTAAAGTTTCTTTTATTGTTAAAGCTTTTTGGAAACGTTCGGACAATTGTTTTTTTTCTCATTTGTATTCTTATGCTAAATCAATTAATTTTTTACCGGAGTTATGAATTTTTGAAAAATAGGCTATTACCGATTAATCATAAAATTGTCCGAACGTTTCCAAAAAGCTTTAACAATAAAAGAAACTTTAAAATATCATTGTATTAATCCGTTTTCTTTACAGCAATTGGAAGCAAAACGGTTTTCATCTTGCGAAAAAAAGGATATTGTAAAAAATTTTAAACAGAAAATGTAAACATTGTCTTATTTTTAAATATTGTATGTAAACATTCCAAATATTGTTCTTATTAACTAATGCATTATCGAAATCTTAATAAAAAAATTTCATTTTCAACAATGTTTTTTATTTATTTTTATTTATGTATTTTTTCTATTTTTTCCCATCTTCTTGGCTACTAAAATATGTTTTTTAATTAAAACTATGAAACAATTATTTGTATTTAAGAGATAAACGGTGTAAAACAAGAATATGAGCCGTAAAATGTGACCCACTTGTCGTTGTGACGTACCGCGCTAAATTAATTAATTTTTTTCTTACAGTAAAAATAACTTCTCCATCGTTTTTAAAAGCGTTTTCGATAGAAAATTTGACACAGAATACGATAAAAATAGTAAAAAGTTGATTCATGGGTGGGGCCACTGTTAAAAACCGATTTAAACATTGAAATTGTTAATAACAATTTGAATGTTTCGACAATCTCTTTTGAAAGTATTTTTTTCTTAAAGCTTGTCTTTTTACCTTCAAAATAAAAAAAAATTAGATTTTTCAGCTTAAACAGAACCGGAGTTATGAATTTTTGAAAAATAGGCTATTACCGATAAATCATCAAATTCACGAATTTTCGATCTGGTTTATTTTTCAAAATATCGAAAATAAAAAAAAATCCTCTTACACGTATCTCTTTTTTTTCGATATAGAACCCGTAAAAAAAGTTTCAGTTAAATCTAAAATGTGTCGGTCAATTTTTGTCCAAATCTGTTCGGTTTGTAAAAGAATGTCCCATATATGAAATATATAGTAAGTGAAAGTATTGCGATCGTGAAAATTTTCGACTTCCGGTTTTCAACGGAAATACACGTTTTATGCCAAAGATGTGATAGCCAACATTTCATCAAAATTGGTTTAACTGAGGGGGCACTTTATTTCATAACTTTTTAACCAATTTTTACCTTTTTTCAATTATCTCAAAAACGGCTTTAACGATTTTCATCAAATTCTTGGTGTTTAATGAAAATTAGGTGTTCTTTAATATCAGGTAAGCTTTATCATTATTAAAATGTTCTGAGGGGGCTTAAATGGGGAAGGGGCCTTTTTCGTTTTCCTATAAAGTGCCTTTGTATTTGTTTATATGGAGAAATTATCTGCCTCTCGTTTTGCCTAGAAATAAGAAATGGTTAAATATGAGGTATGATAAAAATCAAGGAAACATATAGAGGAGAAAACAAGAAAAATATTCAGTCAACTCATAAAACTCGTTGAGCGCAAGCGGAGTGCGCCTTTAATGACAGACCATTGTTCATAATTAAAGCCGTTCTGTTCATTTGAGAAGTGGCAATTAACAAAACGCACTAATTTCTAATCTAAGTAAGTTTGTAAGTGAAAGTTGTGTGTTGCGCGCACGCACCAGATTTTTTAAAAATTATTATTATCACATTGAGATGTTAAATATCAGGTTGAATAAGGTGTCAAAACTAAGATGGCTGATCCATCTGCTCTCAATAAATGCGATCATGACACTTGCTAAACACAATCACTTACTAATCGGAAGAGGAAACTAATCAGTAGCTAAATGTTGTTGTCGAGATGAGAGAACATGGATAGTGCGAGCGGAACCTGATATCCGTGTGGCAGTGGCAGTTCCCAGCATCCCCCCGGGGCCCGATCCACTGCCTCCATTATATCCCCAACTGCTCCCCCGCCACGTCAGATGGTGCTGCCTGTCCCTGCGATTGTCTCCTCAATTAGATTATTTGTTGTTGATATCTTTATCACTTGCTCCGCTCTCACGCCTGCATCAAGTTTAATTTAATGGCAGTGCTGCTGTTGCACCGGCTACGCGATATCTAGTATGGAATGTCAATGAGGGACTCCAAACAAACACATGGCATGTAGTATTACATTGTCGAGACTAACTACACTAATAGGTTTACATTGTTGATAATAACTGCACCCAGGTCGCGAGTTCGCTACCTGTTACGAGTTCACTTAGAATATACTAGCATTCCCCGTCTCGGCTTTGCCCGCGAGCCTTTAAAATTAATTCTGCGATCATTATCTTGGTATCGATTTAATATAATATGTTAACTGATGTTAAGGAGATTTAGCAGAATCGGAGATTCCGGTAGGTGGAGTGTTGGAGGGGGAAGCTTCCGGCTCGGTTAGAAGAGAGGGAGACGCGCAATGGAGAGAGTTCACTAAAACCGACGATACAAAAAATTGCTTACTCGTCGTGAACGCTTCATTTTTCGGCTATAAAACATGGTTTTCGACGTTCCATAGAGGCTTTCGAGTTAAACTCGTCGTATCAAGATCTTTAAAATGAATCCAAATTAGATATTTTTTCTCGAGGTGCAAAAATAGGTGTCCGTTAGAGTTAAACAACAATTTCGCCATTTAAACCCCTTGGGGGTTACATTTTTGAAATTCCTTTCTTAGTGGTTACCTACATCGCTTTTAAAATCTAAATTCCGAACTTCAAGTTTCTATCATTAGTAGTTTTTGCTCTGCGTTGATGCTGTCAGTCAGGACAAAGCCTCTTATATATAGAGAGATTATATATTATTGCCTACCGGTTGTAAGATGATTAGAAACAGGGATCACCTGTGGTGTAATGGTTAGCATTGCAAAAAGTCGTGCGTTCGCGTCCCGTGGTGGCCCTAGGATTTTTCAAAGGGAGCCAAAAATCCTTGGCTATGCCATACCTCGGATAAGAAGTAAAAGGAGGTCCCCGAGCCTGTACGAAGTCAGGTACTCGTTAAAGACCCCTATCCTAATTATACCTGGATAGGCGAAATTTAGGACTCCCAATGTAGCATCGTCCGATTAGCCTAAGTAGCATAAATGGACGTTAAATAAACAAACAAACAAACGGTAGGTAGTATAATATGTTTTTTTAATTAGGTTTTTCAAAATATCTCGCGGGCCTGTTGTTTTCCACATATGCCTTATAGGGTAAACCAGACAGTTATTGACACCTCTAACTTTAACTTATAGAAATAAGTAAACAAGTCCTAATTTTATTTTAAGATATACATGAATCTAATGTTTGAAGAGTCCTCTAAGTCATCTATATATCCTAATTATACCTGGATAGGCAAAATTTAGGACTCGCACTGTAGCATCGTCCGATTAGCCTTAGTTGCATGAAGGGACGTTAAACAAACAAACTACAATAGCTATAACCTATTTATACCAGAGTTACTTAAGAACCTGTACTGAGTAAAAGATAAAACCGTTGGCGGATCCAGGGGGGGGGGGGGGGGAGGGGACTGTGGGGGCTGCAGCCCCTAACTTCGGCAAATGTTTAGTCATTAAAGGATAGAATTTGACTTTCCTTAATGTGGGGAAGCAAGTTAAAGAACAAATAATGTGCAGAACAAGTTTAACTTTAGTTATGGGAAAGGAACATAAGGTAAAAAAACTGATTAGCAGATCCAAATGAAGGGCTGTGGGGCTGCAGCCCCCCCCTTTTGGACTGCAGCCCCCCCTTTACGATCTGCTGGATCCGCCTATGGATAAAAGCATACGTACGCATCGGCTATTCACACTTTGAGAAAACACGATTTTAAATTCATACTTATGTTGACACGGGAATCCGTTAGGAGGTTTGTAGAGAGGCTAAAGAATCAGGCTGGCAAATCTGATTTTTCGGAGTTAGCAAACAAGGATCAAATAGATATTGAGGAGGCTCTGATCAGGGGTAGATAACACGTCGTCATATTAACACTTATATTCAAGCATAATTATTTTTATACCAACACTATAGGGTTTTAAAACATCTATCAACATTTTGAATCGAATTTTTCTGTAGTTATGCTTTTCGGCTATTCATGTTGCATGAGCTATGTTATTTGCTAATGTATGTTGATATTGCCATGCGAATTCGCCTTAATATCAAAGAATATCTGTTTCCATTTCTTAGGATCGTAAGGGCTATGAAGTACAATTCTAGGGATTGGAAAAGTTTGAAAACACGATACGAGAATAAAATGGCCATTAAACAGTCGTGGAAAAGAAACGGCGATAAAGAAGAATTTTGAAGAAAATTGCTGTTGAAATGACCCCGAAGTATAATAGCTTTTCTCGGCTGTAATACTTTCCTCCTACACCACAGATCGATGAGTCCCGCCTTACTTACCTATCGAGTTGTTAAAAGTCCTTCGCTCAATTCCAACTTCTATTTTAATAACTGATAGGTTGATTTCTTTTACAGCTCCGGTACATAAACACCGGTAATTTATTATAAATAAAAATATGTTAACAATTATGTGGATAAAACAATTTTTATTAAACGAAAATAATAATTTACGACATCCACTGTAGCATCGTCCGATTAGCCACAGCAGTATAATGTGTCTTTAAATAAGAGTGGAATTTGTTTCTAACATATTTTGCATCCAATTCAATTATTTACTTTCACTTACCTATGTATGAAATATATAGAAAGTGTAAGTATTGCGATCGTGAAAAATTTGGACTTCCGGTTTCCAACGGAAATACAAGTTTTAGGGTCCCCTGAGTCGAAATAACCAAGTCCCGCGAAATGGTCTGTGTGTGTGTGAAAAGACTAGCTCAAAAAACTATAAACCGTGCGAACCTGAAATTGGGTATTTAGTGTATGTATATGCCCGCGATGTGACAGCAAAAATTTAATCAAAATTGGTCAAAGGGTGGGGGTACTTTATTTAATAACTTTTTACGTTTTTTTAGATTTTCTCAAAAACAGCTATAACGATTTACTTAGTAAATTTTGTATCATTTTCATGTGTTTTTTTTTATTTACTCAAAAACGGCTATAAAGATTTTGATCAAACTGGGTATTTGACGTATGTATATGCCAAAGATGTGATAGCCAACATTTCATCAAAATTGGTCAAACGGAGGGGGCACTTTATTTCATAATTTTTTTTTTCCAATTTTTACCTTTTTTTTCGATGATCTCAAAAACGGCTTTAACGATTTTTATCAAATTCGTCAAGTTTCATGAAAATTAGGTGTTCTTTAATATCAGGTAAGCTTTAACATTATTAAAATGTTCTGAGGGGGCTTATATGGGGTAGGGGCTTTTTTGTTTATTTGTTTTTTTGTTTCCTATAAAGTACTTTTGTTTTTGTTTATATTGAGAAATAACCTGTCTCTCGTTACGCCTAAAAATAATAAATGGCTAAATATGAGATATGATAAGAACCAAGTAAACATATAGAGGAGAAAAAAAGAAAAATATTCAGTCAACTCATAAAACACGTTGAGCCCACGCATGCGTAGTACGCCTTTAATGATAGATCATTGTTCATGATTAAAGCCGTTCTGTTCATTTAATGTAAATTATTGGTTTCATGGTAACTAAATGAAATTTTCAACAAATACATAGAGAACTATAAAATCAGTCGACTTGGATTATTATGCTTGCATTGCCGAATTATCTCAAGTAAAATCTTTTATTTAATAATAAAAGAAATTAGTGTTTGTTATAGAGCAAATGAAAAAAATAAAATAAGAAATGAATGTGGAAAAATGTGTAACTGAGTGAGAAGTGGCATTAACACTTTTGGTACTTCTAATTGCACTAATCAATAAGTTCTTAGTACACCAAGGAACAACACATTTACTGGAAATTACTATTTTATTTATTCCACATAAGTTTAACGATTTTCATATATTTTCACAGATGTTTTTCATCACTAACTAATTAAAACAGATGATTTCTATAATTTATAAATAATTGACAGTGTTGCCATATGGTTGCACAAATTAAGAAAAAAAATATTTACACCATTTTTTACTATATTAATATTATACTAGTTATTTTCTAATAACATAATTAATAATATTTTACAAATAGAATGTTATTAAATATAAATAACTTTTAAAAAGTTTATATAAAAATTTATATACATGGGCAACACTGCTACATCGACATACATGGGCAACACTGCTACAAACATAACGCATTAATTTCTAACCTAAGTTGGTAAGTGAAAGTTGTGTGTTGCGCGCACGCACCCAGGATCAAAACTAGGGGGGGGGGGGCAAGCTATGGTCGTTCAGGTTGTAACACCTTACCGCGGAAAAGGTGAATGAAAACACAATTATGTATAATTATAGCAGTGCTTTATCAATCAAGTTATTACAATTATTTGCTTGAAAAAATGTATTATTGCTTCCAGTCTTAAAAGCCTAAAAAATTATTGCTCCCAGCCTTTCAGAGGGGCAGCTGCCCCCCGCATGCGCACGCACCAGATTTTTTTTAAATATTTACATATATAGAAACCTTGTCTTTTAGGTCACACATATAACTTTGAGTTGGATTAACAAATTAAGTTAGAGGGGTTAAGAATTTAATAAGAAGCGGAATGCCGTACATCATCAAGCTATTAACTGCTGAGGACCGCTAAGAAGTTTGTTATCGCCAAGTTAAGTTACATTAAGAAGTTAATCGGCAGAATGGTGGGTGGGATGAGATAGACCCCTCCACCCGCCCCCTCCCCATCCTGTCTACATCGCTTAGCTCCCTCGTCTGCAATATTGTTCGCGGTCCGACTGTTCGGTGTTCTGCTCTTCTTTAGCTTTCGGTTCGTGTTATCTTCCCCGATATTTCTGCTTCTTATAACATCTATACATTTGTATATTCGAGCAGACCCGGTCACACGTTGCTGTGGCTCAGTAGCTAAAATGCGTTGAAATAATCATATCCTATTCGTTTTTAGTACACCCACATCAGAATTCACTGATAAAGATAAAAACATTTCAACTAATCTAAAAGCCAACAGGATTTAAAATAGAACTTAACGCCAAATTTTAAATTGTTTGGTAAAGAATTTAGAATGGTTAAAGTTTTTATTTTTTACATCTCCTATTTGACTATAGTAAGTATTAATGACCCATTCTTTAAGAACATACTATATTTGTGGGTAACCACCTTGTTTTAAACTATTTTAAATAATTTATTTTTTGAAGAGAAAATATTGAGCTCCGCCGGGAGTCGAACCAGGGTCTTCCGCGTGACATGCGCGTCGAGATCGAGGGAGAGGTATCAGTGAAGAGGAAGGATTGGCTTTGCTTGGAAGCGAGCTCTGTGGTGCAGTGGTTAGCATACCGCGCATGTCACGCTGAAGACCCGGGTTTGACTCAATCTTTTCTCTTCAAAAAATAAATTATTTTATAATAATAATTTTCATTTTTTTATAATTATTAGAAATCACAATATCAATTCATTGTAGTGCTAATAAGTGCAAAATGTTTTAGGTTAACCCAGGCGCGGTTCCAGAAAAAAACTTCGGGGGGGGGGGATTGGTCGGAATGAAAAAAAAAGCAGCGTAAAAATAGCACACTTTATTTGCTTATGCTTATAAATTAAGTTCATATACAAAATTCTGTATAAAAAATTCTAGTCAAAATTAAACTAAACATCCCTAGAAAACTCGTAAAAGTTAGATGCGTAATTAATTTTTTTAATTCATCCCACTAATTTTTTTCGGGGGGGGGGGGGGATTGATCCCCAATATCCCCCCCCTGGGACCGCCACTGGGTTAACCTTTATCTTGCTATCACAATTAGATCCGATGGTTTTCCCACACATGGACGGGGACAAGTATAATTACCTCAAAGAAAACCACTGATGTTCTCAAGTTCATACAGCAATTGGATTTGGGTACTGGGTGTTACCCACCCTAAATATCGAAATAAAATCAAATGTTGTTTCGATAAATCAACTAACACCGCCTAATTATATTCATCCGTTGGATACTTATATAACTTAAAAATAAATAATAATATTGTAGTATGATAAACACCTAATTTGCAATAAAAAAATATTGAGGACCATAATTAAGCTAACATTTATTTACAGTGAGACAAAGCTATATACAAGGAGCCAAATTTTATCAAGATCGGTTTAGTACTTTTAAAGATTTAAAATTAACAAAACATTTTACAGTATAGCGATCCGTCTGTCGAACATTAATAAGATGAACAAATTAATAATTTGATATTAATTTTTCTGATACAATTAATATATTTTAAAAACTCGAGAGTTGTAATATTCCTTCAAATATCGAGTACTTTTGGAGTAATCGATATACCGAAAAAGAGGAACAAACAGGAACATTACAAAACAAGGCGAACGAGGGGAAAAGAGCGGTGTAATCGATTAATAAGAAATGTGAAAATGAAATGAGAAGTTTAAGAAGAGACTTACTAAGAAGAGGGAAGGAGTAATTTAGCGCTAAGCGGCTTTCACTTAACCAGGCCCCGCCCACCTAGCCACGCCCACTTCTCTGGCCACGCCCACCTCAAACTTTCATGAAATAATTTTTTTTTTCCTCAGACACAAAACTAGCTCTGACGATTAGCTTCAATATTTCACAATGCGGCGGCTTGGAGTTGTGTTCGATAACACCGTGTATTCAATAAAGTTATAATCGGTCATTGCGTTAGGGCTGATTTGCCGAAATTCCTATTGGACGGAGGTCTTTGGATGGTGTATGGGTAGCGAATAGTCTAATGGGTAGCCCAATTATTTTAAATAGGTTTCGAATCAGATTGGATCTGTAGAAAAAGAAATTTAATTTAATAATTTCGACAAAACGAAAGCGAAGGTGTTCTGAGTACCAGATATGTTACTCCAAGCAAAGACAACCGAAAATTTTTTAAATAAAAACTGTCGATTTATCAATCAATTGCAATATTTAAAAAAATATGTATTTATTAATCAATTGTAATGCACTAGCTAACATGTTTTACAAGTATTTCGTATTTTCATTTTAATATTTTTTATTTAAAATACAAAATGCTTTTTTTATTTTGCATTCAAAATAATTTTATCGAAAAGTATTTTAAATGATTTGAGGTTAAAATGCATTTTATTCAAATTTATTTTAATTACTTGCTATTTAAAATAAAGTATTTTAAAATAAAAATTAAAATACTTTTTGCCCAGGCGTGGTCCATAATTACTCATGAAATGTAAAAAAAAAAAAAGTACGCCCCCCTCAAGTTCTGAATCCTCAGCTGCTGGGTGTGGCTTATTTCGGGAAGCATGTGACGGTAATATAACTTTATCGTCGTTTACAGTTGAAAATTACTTGGCTCGAACTTATTAGATAGATCCTAGCTTACTTGGCTCGAACTTATTAGATAGATCCTAGCTTACAACTCCTGTACGCTAAGCTCGCTCTTTGGGGATAGTTCCTTTTCAAGTAATATAGAAGCAGCATGGCTATACTAATAACATTTTATTTACATAATTTTTTTATTTTAGGACCTAATTTCAGATAATGCTTAAAATTATTAATATTGTTGTTTGTTTATATAAAGTCCCTTTATGATACCAAGGCTAATCGAACGGTGTTGCAGTGGGAGTCCTAAATTTTGCCAAACCAGGAATAATTAGGATAATGATCTTTAACGAGTACCAGACATCGTAGGGGCTTGGGACCTCCATTTACGTACTATCCGAGGAACTTTAAAAAATCCTAGGGCCACCGCGGGACGCGAACCCTCGCCCTTCAGTACTGTAGAGTGCTACGAATATATTATTACCTATTATTCAATTAATTTAAGTTAAAACTAATATATCCTGCTGATTTGACAGACCTCATTAGAAAATCTCATCTCTCAATAGGGTGTACTCTCCACATTAATTTTGTTTTGTACCTATATGCCACATGACTAATATTAATCAAGTGTGTTGGAAGAGATTATCTAATTATAGATATAGAATTTTATGCCTCAAAGTCTCAAAGTATCTGCAAGATTTGTTGAATTTTTGAAATATCACGAGACTTTGAGACCTAACATTCTATGAATAATATTTTAAACACACGACGAAACAAAAAATAACATCTACTCAGACATAAACTTAAAAAACATTTTATATTTCATTAAAAACAATCACATTCGGGGTCACTTGAGGTGAAGTGGAAGGCGTCCCGCTTAATGGGAGTAAAAAACCCTTGGCTATGCCGTCTCTCAGATAGGAGGTAAAATAAACGTGCCCAAGTCTGTATGATGCCAGGCCTTCGTTTATGATCCATCTCCTAATTATACCTGTATAGGCAAAATTTAGATATCCCAATGTAGCATCGTCCGATTAGCCTTAATGGCATAAAGTGGCGTAAATATTCGCATTTTAGCACAAGAACAGAGCAAACTGCTATTGAATTAGTCAATAGTGAACTACTAAGAGGTCGCGTCTCCATTAGTAACATGTCAGTCAGTTAGTAAACATGTCATCTAGTACAAGCTAATAGTACCCGCAAGTGGAGTATTATGTCGCTATCAATAGTTTACCAGCTTGCATAAATCATAGATTGATATGGCAATTGATTGCTATTTAGTAGGCAGTACATATCGCTACAAAATGTTCTACAGCAGAGTTTCTCAAAATTCTTTATAGTTTATAGATAACGTATAACAGGTAACATCTATAAATCGACGATTCGAATAAAGATAAATTCATCATCCATAATCAGTAAATAATAAATAATTTCAATTTATCTGTCATATCTTATCTTAGATAACCATCTAAATATAGCGTTTTCGGCTAATTGATATATTTTGATAAGTCTTACAGTCGTACATAATATTTATTCTTCAGATAATTTAACGGCTACTACCATAATTGTTTTTGTTTGTTTGTGTAAGGTCCCTTTATGGTACCAAGGCTGATTGGACAATGCTACAGTGGAAGTCCTAAAGTTTGCCTATCCAGGTATAATTAGGACAGGGATCTTTAATGAGTATCTGACAACGTACTGGCTCGGTACCTCCATTTTAAGTCCTATGCGAGGGACGGCATAGCTAAGGATTTTTTACTCCATTTGAAAATCCTAGTGCCACCGCGGGACGCGAACAGGCGACCTTTAGTATTCTAGGTAGCTATGGTAACAACTACACCAAAGGTGACTCCAGTCATTGTTTTTAGTTCGAGCGTTGTTCAGAAACATTTATTTTTTTTATTTATTTATTTATTGCATTATGAAAACTTTGAGTAATAATAACATTTTCAATTACCTTGCTTGTTTTAGAAAGATCTCTCATCCATCCATTTCCAACAGACTAGCTGAAAAACTATAAACCGTGCGAACCTGAAATTGGGTATCTAGTGTATGTATATGCCCGCGATTTTTATCAACCGGAGGGGGGACTTTACTTAGCAAAATTTTGTTTCATTTTCACGTATTTTTTTTATTTACTAAAAGAAGGCTTTAACGATTTTGATCAAACTGGGTTTTTGATGTATGTATATGCCAAACATGTGATAGCCACCATTTCATAAAAATAGGTCAAACGGAGCGGGCACTTCATTTCATAACTTTTTTTATTCCAATTTTTACCTTTTTTTCGATGATCTCAAAAACGGCTTTAACGACTTTTATCAAATTCGTCATGTTTAATGAAAGTTAGTTGTTCTTTAATATCAGGTAAGATTTATCATTATTAAAATTTTCTGAGGGGGTTTAAATGGGGAAGGGGCCTTTTTTGTTTCCTATTAAGTACCACCTCGTAACATCTAAAAATAAGGTATGGCTAGATATGAAATATGAAAAAAAATCAAGTAAACATATAGAGGAGAAAAAAAGAAAAATATTCCGTCAACTCATAAAACACGTTGAGCCCACGCATGCGGAGTACGCCTTTAATAACAGACCATTGTTCATAATTAAAGCCGTTCTATTAATTTAACAAGTGGCAATTAACAAAACGCATTAATTTCTAATCTAAGTAAGTTGGTAAGTGAAAGTTGTGTGTTGCGCGCACGCACCCGAATTTTAGTCTTCTCGTATCCTGGCTACTCGTATGGCCTACTTAACTGATTGTATATAGGTTCAAAGCGTCGTAATGTGCTGATTAGCTATTCGTAGATAGAGATATGTACGTAAACTTTTGTTAGCCAAGTTTTACGGTACTTTTGTAATAAGTCCAAACAATTTATGTTGAAACCTTTGAAGCTTTTGTAAATGAGTCTTTTTACCAGGTCATTCAAAAAGTCCTGTCGTTTTTCCTTTGTTCGTTGTTTATTTTGATTCTAGAGTGTTTGCTAATTAATTCCGTTCAATACAACTTTTATCCATGTAAACACAAATGTTTATACTTTATGAATAGGAGGCTAAGGAGGATTAATTTAATGCAGTCACCATCCAACTGTCTAGTTAAAATGATTCCAGTTGAAACTCAAATTCGGTCGATTTTGCTCTATGAGTTTAAACTTGGCTCAAAAGCTGCCGAAACTGCTAGAAAAATATGCTCCGTGTTTGGGGAAGATGTGCTGTCTGAGCGGAAGGCACAATTTTGGTTTTCAAAATTTCGTGGAGGCGACGAGGCACGCTCGGGTCGACCAACTGTAGTTGATAAGGAGGACGTTCGAAGAGTAGTAGAGTTGGATCCGCGTCAAAGTTGTTCAGAGATAGCCTCTCAACTTAATATCTCAGCCACCACTGCCTGGAATTACCTTAAAGAACTGGGAAAAGTGAAAAAACTGGATAAATGGATTCGAAACGACAGGAAAAAAAAGACAGGACTTTTTGAATGACCTGGTAGTTATGCCGAATATGAATCTGTTAGGATTTCATCTGTATAGGCTTTTAAGTATTTTTTTCGTATCTATTTATATATCATCATCATCATCTAATGGCGCTATGGTCCTTGTACGACCTTGGCCTCCTCCACTATTCTTCTCCACTCAGACCTGTCCTCTGCAGCCCTTCTCCATTCGACAACGCCGAGAGTCCGAAGATCGTCTTCTACGTCCTGCAGCCAACGCAGTCTCGGCCTAGCTCTCTCCCTTCTTCCACCTGGGTTCCCTTCCATTATCATTTTTGGAAGGCGCTCGTTGCTCATCCTCTGTACGTGGCCTAACCATCCTAACCTTATCTTCTTTATGGTGGCAACTATGTCTGGCAACTTAATATACAATTGTAAAATTTTAATAGCTAATTATTTTTATGTCTCAAAATCTTATTTTCAGATATTTTAATTTCTTATAAAGGTACAGATAATTTTGAAGACAAATTATAAAACTACCTTTCTATCCCAGCATTAAAATATATATTCACGCGGTTTAAATAAATATAGATTTATTATTTTTAATAAGTTTTGTTCCAAATAGCAGTCGTGGAATGTCATGTCCTCCACTGTTTTGATTTTAAATTTAATTGCTTGGATTTTACCATTCTTTTAACTCTTTGAAAAACAAACTTATACATAGTCCATATTGCTTATATCACGGGCGTCACCACCGGGGGTGACAGGGGGGACGCGTCCCCCCCAATATTTTGGCAGGAGAGGACCCAATGTAAAAAATTAATTAAAAATGCGATTTTACGAATTTATCCGAGTTTAACCAATAAAAGCTAGTCAAGCGTATTGTATATTTGATTAGTTATAAATTATTTGTTCCAGCTCGAACTGTTTTGTTTTATTGCTCTACATTTATGTTTTAAACCAAGCAGCTTGATCCTACTTTCCATCAATTTGATGAAGCTTATAGAAGTTAATGAAATTAGTGGGATCAGAATAAGAAGAAAAACTTGGATAAAATTCAATAAAGAAATTTTGGCCCACATTCTTCAACATTAAGCCTTAACAATTCCCTATTTTAATGTATAACTGAGGCATAAGTTGACAAGTTTTAAGAGACTATAAATACCTTGCCACAACAGTTGTTTTTAGGGGTTATTATTTCAACTTTTAGCCCCTTGAATTTCTACCTACCCTACCTAGGAATATATTGAGCCCCCCCCCCCCCCCCCCCCCCCAATGATCTGGTGATGGTGACGCCCATGGCTTATATAGACAGTCCACATCTGCTTATTAAAACAAATTTATTAAAAGCAAATACAAACGGTCAGTCTGGTTCGTGTGGTTTCCAATCTACAGGTATCCCACAAAGGTATCCCAACTTAACTAAGTTAGCAAATATTACCTCCTCAGAAGTCGTCGCACAGCCATGAAATCCTGACCAATAGTCCAAAAAATAAATTGTACTTCAGAACATCACAATACGTATTTCCTGGTGGCTTAGGTTTTTGGTTTCCTGGTGTTTGAATCGGGATATATTTATCTCGTTCATTTTTATCCAGTTCCTGCCCGAAGAAACTAGGTAGAATCCATGAATCGAGTACGCAGTTGCTTTTTCCTGAATTGTAAGAGGCTTAAAGATGTGATTTCTGTGGAATCTATTTAACAAATGATCTGAAATTTCTCAACAGTTTCGAAAGGTATGTCTTTCTCTGTGATACCTAGTTTTTAGCAAGTTTTAATATCATAACGGTTAACATTTTGTTCTCTTGATTACTATGAAAAATTGACTTGTTTAAAAGAATAAAATAGATTATGGTTTATTGCCGGGCAGATATTTTTGTATTAATGTAAAGTTCAATCCTTCTACTTGCCATACTGAAAAAAACCACTCACCCCAACACAGCCCCCTGTTTTAATAAATGTAAGAAAATACCTCTTAAAGTGAACGTTCTTTAAGTGTTAAGAGTGCAATAAATAATTTCAAACTCTTTTAAGATGTGTAATGGAAAGAATATAGTCGTGATTGGTTAAAGAAACATTTTATCTTATAAAAATAACAAAATCATTTTCTTAAAAATGATTTTCTGCGCATTTTAGCTATGCAAGTTATTAGTGGCTAAAGTTGTTTACCCTTTTATGTAACTTTGTTATGGTGCTACAGGAAGCTTAAATTTAAAATCAACCCCGCGAAAATTCCATACAGGAACTAAAACTGGAAACTAGTAGGATAGTCTAGAGGCTTATCAGGAATTCGGCTACACATGGAGGACGCGCACAAATATACCATCACAATTGAAATTTATTACGCAAATAATATGTAATATTTCCCTGGATCAGCCTACGGTGTATAGTGCGTCTACTATTTTCCTCAACAATTTTTACATGAATGGCTGATTTCTGTTTATGTTCTCTGAGGGCTTTGGAGGACCCCATAGTTCAATCCCGTATGTCCTTAATGGTCGTGTCATTATTTTGTTGAAGGTAAGTTCTTTAGTTATTTATAATTTGGAGCGCCTGTCGCGTAATCTAGGTAATACCTAATACAAATTATTTGTTGGGTTGTTTCCTTTTTAGCTACTATAAATTAATTTAAAAATCATACAGGGGAGAGTTGCCTATATTGTACCACTTTTTACATTTTAATTTTTATCCTCGATATGACTTCAATTATTCTTAAAAAAAATATTGCTACAGATAATCTACTTTATGCAGAATCATATTATATCATCATCAGAATCATATTAATCATACTAAAATTATAATTAATGTAATTACTATGAATTTTTTCCCAAACCTTTGCAAGTGGTACGATTAAGGAGACCAGTTTTCTAAATCGTACCAGTCGGTTCCTAAATCGTACCTACATTAAAAATCAGTGCAGGGATACCTAAGGTATAATAAAAAAAAAAATAAGATTTTAGTTTTAAAATTTAACTTTATTTTATGAATCTCAGACTTAAAAATAACATTATAACAACATACAACAAGTAATTGAGTGTCAAAATAAACTTACAAAAATAAAAAGCAGTAATACAAATAGTAATTAATGGTGTTCTTGGTCTAAAGTATAAAACAATGTAAACCTGCTGAAATTAATTTCTAATAATTTTTAGAAATCTACTCCAAATTATAAAACGAGAGAACACTGTTCAAGAGCTTTTCGTGAGTTAGGCTATCTTTTAGGCCTACTCTTAAAAATATTTTTCTGTCAGGATCATATTAGGCTTCACAGTTAACACAAACGTATTTTTTCATCTTTGAATTTACCCTAGCACATTTTTCATGGACCCACGTCTAACATAATAAACATTGTACCATGTCCTCAATTACTGCAACTTCACATTTGGCACAAAACCATTGTTCAGCATCCACTTCTATAATAATTTGCCTACCTGATGTTCCAGGAACTGAAGATGAAGTAGTGGGCTTATTTTGACTAACTTTCTTCCGGTAAGATTTAGGCAACCATTAGAGGTAGGATATAGGCAACTGGGAGTTTTTTTAAACTTAAACTTATTTCTTATCTAAAAAAGAGCCACAACGTGGTCTGTCCCTCCAAAATAAAGCGAATTAGTTGTGTTTCAAGGATCCATCTACTAAAAAAAATGATCCTATCTATTTGATCACAGTGGCCTTACGATTAACAGCTGAAAACTACATCAATCTATGGCAAATCGCAAAAACTCGCCTTGATTCTCAACCAAAATAGTTATCAGCACGAGGTCCATTGCTCACTTGTTACACCACTGTATTGTTTCTTCCTACGCCGCTATAGCGCTCCAGCGTCACTAATTCAATAAAAATTCGCGGTGGTACGATTTAAGAGGCGGTACAATATTGGCAACTCTCCCCTATTATGTTTGACAATTAACATCGTTCCCCGTTGGAGTGGAACAATCGTCAATGGCAGAAAGAAATTAACGCTCTAGGATACAGATGCCATCCTGCCCGCTTCATAATTGATTACTGAGTCTGGGTTCGAGTCCCTGAGGGATGAGTCAATATAATTCCAATTACTGCTGCAGCGTGCAATGTAGGGACAACTCTCTCTCTCGAGGGATCCACAATCTTTGGATCTGCTTAATTTGACATTCTCAGGGCTCAAATTAAAAAATATATAATAAAAAATAATAAGTTAATCCATACAAATAATTCGCATAACAGTGACCTAATAATGGTGATGATATGACAATTGATTAATTCAAGATATTGTGGAGAAGACAATTTACCTTCAGTTTGTATCTAACTGGACTCAGAAGGAAAATATCAGATTCCATTTTATCTTGCTAACCTGCCATTTATTTAAATATTCATGTATAATGCTTTCTTTTTATATTCTTAATCTTTTTTATTATCATAAGTTCTGTAAAGTAATCATTTACTGTCGTCCTCTAGCATAAATACTCATATATTTGTTTTCTTTTAGCCCTGATGAAGATCGAAGTTGGCTTTCGAAAATAAAAAAAATTCAAACTGAAAATCCTGATTATTATTTAACCTATCGGAAAGAATTTTATATAAACGAACTGTCCATAATAACAAAAAAAAAAAAAAAAAAAAAAAACTTGATTCTCTGGGACATAGCAAGATCATTTCATTTATATTATACTAGCTTTCCCGTCGCGGCTTTGCCCTCGAGCCTTTAAAATCAATTCTGTGATCATTATATTGGTATTGATTTAATATAGTATATTAACTGATGTTAAGGAGATTTAGTAGAATCGGAGCTTACGGTAGATGGAATGTTGGAGGGGGACAAGAGAGGGAGACGCGTAATGGATAGAGTTCACTAAAACCGCCGAAACGAAAAAATTGCTTACTCGTCGTGAACGCTTCATTTTTCGGCTTTAAAACGTGGTTTTCGACGTCCCATAGGGGCTTTCGAGTTAAACTCGTCGTATCAAGATCTTCAAAATGCGTCAAAATTAGACATTTGTTCTCGAAGTGCAAAAATAAGTGTCCGTTAGAGTTAAACGACAATTTCGCCATTTAAACCCCTTATGGGTTAGATTTTTGGAATTCCTTTCTTAGTGGTTACCTAAATCGCGTTTAAAATTTAAATTCCGAACTTCAAGTTCCTATCATTAGTAGTTTTACTTTCACTTACCTATATATGAAATATATAGTAAGTGGAAGTATTGCGATCGTGAAAAATTTCTTCCTTCCGGATTCCAACGGAAATACACGTTTTGGGGTCCCCTGAGTCGAAATAACCAAGACCCGCGAAATGGTCTGTGTGTGTGTTTGTGTGTGTGAACAGACTAGCTCAAAAACTATAAACCGTGGGAACCTGAAATTGGGTATTTAGTGTATGTATATGCCCGCGATGTGACAGCAAAAATTTCATCAAAATTGATTAACCGGAGGGGGTATTTTATTTAATAACTTTTTACGTTTTTTCGATTTTCTCAAAAACGGCTCTAACGATTTTGATTAAACTAAGTATTTGATGTACTAATAGGCCCGAGATATGACTGTAAAAATTTCATCAAAATTGATCAACCGCAGGGGACACTTTACTTAATAAATTTTGTATCATTTTCATGTGTTTTTTTTTATTTACTCAAAAACAGCTTTACAGATTTTGATCAAACTGGGTATTTGACGTATGTATATGCCAAGGATATGACATCAAACCTTTTATCAAAATTGGTCAAACGGAGGGGGCACTTTATATTATAACTTTTTTCCAAATTTTACCTTTTTTTCGATTATCTCAAAAACGGCTTTAATGATTTTGATCAAATTCGACATGTTCAATGAAAATTAATTGTTCAATAATATCAGGTAAGTTTTATCAGTATTAAAGTTTTCTGAGGGGGCTTAAATGGGGAAGGGGCCTTTTTTTTCCCTATAAAGTACTTTTGTTTTAGTTTATATTGAGAAATTAACTGCCTCTCATAACGCCTAAAAATACGAAATGGCTAAATATGATATATGAAGAAAATCAAGTAAACATATACAGGAGAAAAAAATAAAACTATTCCGTCAACTCATAAACACCTTGAGCTCACGCTTGCGCCGTACGCCTTTAATGACAAACCAATGCGTTATAATTAAAGATGTTCTGTTCATTTAATGAAAATTATTTGTTACAAGTACATAGAGAATTATAATATCAGACGACTTGGAGTATTATGCTTGGATTGCCGAATTATCACAAGTAAAAACTTTTATTTAATAATAAAAGAAATAGTTTTTTTTTTTTGAGCAAATGAAAACAATAACTTTGAGAAGTGGCAATTAACAAAACACATTAATTTCTAATCTAAGTAAGTTGGTAACATATTGGTGTGTTGCGCGCACGCACCAGATTTTTTGCTCTGCGTTGATTCTGTCAGCCAGGACAAAACCTCTTATATATAGAGAGAGATTTAAATACAAACTAACAAAATGTCGTAAAAATGAAAACCTATCGTTTTAACGCTTGAACAGAAATTAACTATTTATGTATATAAAACGTTTGTTTTTTAATAAAAGTCATTTTCTGCATTTTTTTTTAATTAACCTTCTTTTATATCACATTAAGTCAATAAAATGTTGTTATTCGATTATCCGTGGACCCCCATACCCATCATCATACCGGATAAAGGGGGTTCTACTCTATGTACATGTATTCATGTTTCTTTTTTCCTTTCTTTTTTGTCTGTAAAGAAATTGTGATATAAAAATACTGATCCAACGAGGAACAAATAGTTTTTTTTTTTTTTTTTTTTTTTTTTATAAAGTATCCTTCAATTCAGACGAAAGCAATAATACGACATTATAAGGAACACGTGTTCCTTGAATAGCGTCGTTCCCGACAGTAAGGTGAATGATGGTTCTCCTTCGTGCCATATACAGAGATAGATGTTGTGAAAATGCATTTTAATTTTTTACTTTTACTTACCTATATATGATATATATAGTAAGGGAAAGTACATTGCTTAAGTTAATCCACAAATATTAAACTTATTCTTTCTTAAAATCAAAAGCAAAAAAAAAGGCTACAGCCCCACAGAACTTCATTTGGATCTGATAATCAGCTTTTTTACCTTTATGTTTCTTTCCAACAACTGAAATTCTAAGGGCCTATTCACACTCTCGCTCCGCTCCCGGTCCGCTCTCGCTCTACCCCATTCCCACTATCGCTCCGCTCCCGCTCCACTCCCGGTCCACTCTCCTAATGTCTTACCATATTCACACTATATAATTTTACACCGTTCACTTTTGAAAGGTTTAAGCTATTAAAGCCATTAATAATCGAAGTTGTCTGTATTCGAATTTTAATTAATGATTAACTTTCAGTTATTTAAGTATTCATTTATTCTTCAATTTTACGGCCAAAAAAAAAAACAATTTTTCGTTTGTAGAAATAGCTGGTAAGTGTACTTTTCTTGATGAAGAAGATAATATTATCAAAAAATATAATAAGAAAAATATATTGCAACACAATGATAATTATTAATAATAATTATAAATTAATTTAATTAATGGTGAAGAAATAATTTAAATTTTTTTCGGAATGTATTCGAATACGCTTGAAAATTTCAAGTTGAAATCGGTAAATGCTACAAATTTACGGATTGTGTTCTCTTTTTTTCATGATTAATATTTTAAGTATTTTTTGCTTTAATATATTTTTTTGTTAATGATCCGATATTTTTCATAATATACTGTATTTTTATTCGTTTCAAATTTAACGTTATTTTATAATAGCAATGAGTATGTAGTCAATAAATAAATCGGTGACCGTTTTTTACGAGTACATTAATTCAGTAGCAAAATATATCTCAAACATAACATGAATTTTTCACGTCGAAAAACCGCGCGTATTGTTGGTGATTTTTTTTTTTTTTTTATCATTTCAAGAGTATTCGAATACATTCGGAAAAAAAAAATTAAATTATTTCTTCACCATTAATTAAATTAATTTATAATTATATATATATATATATATATATATATATATATATATATATATATATATATATATATATACACGTATATTTTTTAAAGTTGAATTTTTTTGGCCGTAAAATTGATAAATAAATAAATACTTTAATAACTGAAAGTTAATTATTAATTAAAATCCAAATACAGACGGCTTCAATTATTAATGGCTTCAATCGTGAACGGTGTAAAATTGTATAATGTGAATATGAAAAGACTTTAGGAGAGTGGAGCGGGAGCGGAGCGAGGCCGGACCTGTGCCAATATTGTGATTAACCTTTCTCTATTCCTCTTTAGAATATTTTGCCAGGGAGACCGGACCGGGAGCGGAGCTATAGTGTGAATGGGGTAGAGCGAGAGCGGACCGGGAGTGGAGCGAGACCGGAGCGGTACCGATAGTGGAATTCTCTGTCTATTTCTCTTTAGAATATTTGAGCGGACCGGGAGTGGAGCGGGAGCGGAGCGATAGTGTGAATCCGCCCTAATTGTTCTGCACATTATTTGTTCTTTGACGTGCTTCCTTACATTAAGGAAAGTCAAATTCTATCTTTAAATGACGAAAATTTATCCAAAGGGAGGGGCTGCAGCCCCCACAGCCCCCCCCTGGATCCGCCAATGGTGTGTTCCGGGAATAGCTAATGAGTATCGTTTTTGAGTTCGTTTAAATAAGATTCTAGACCTTCTTATAGCATTTTTCTGACGTTGGTTTTATCCATATTAAGTTAGAGCCTTCTTTGTAATGAAAATTATTGTATTTTGTGACGTAGGTGAGGTCAGACATCAATGTTCTCTCGACTTCACGTTTTAGTCTAAATAGGTGTTCGTAGTACGCCAGTACGCCAAAGTTCAAGGGTAAGGTTCGCACAGTGTTAAGGCACCTTAAGATTTCGTGTGTCGAGCCTGTTTGATTTGATCACTTGTTCATGCATTAATAATTTTCTTAATCTAACCCATATGTACATAATTCCTGGATTTTGCATTTCATTTCTAACAATAACACAAAATTGAAAGTTGTTATCAATATATTTAATATCTTATCTAATGTAGGGCCGAGGATAATAAATAAAAAACAATCCTGTAAAATATGGATTTTTATGTAATTTCATTGTTTTTTTTTTTCTTCTTTTAATAGTTATGATTTATAACTTAAGCTAGACATAATTTACAGCATTTTTTTCCAATAAAACAATATCGTTAAAATAGCATTGCTGTGCGAGATTTTTCCTATCTAAGGATGCTAAACCACACTAAATTAAAAAAATCAATCGTTATTTGTACATCGTTATTTGTTAGAACAAATTAAAAAAAAAAAATATAAGAAGTTAATATTATTACAAACCATCTATAATTATTATTTAATATGCTAACAAAAAACTAAAATTAAACAAAAAAAAATTATATGAGAAATTTTATCACGTGTTCTTTACATATATATATTTATTTTATAGATACATGCAAAATATTTTTATAATAAATATCCCTAGTGAGTTGCAATCTATTATTAATTACATAATAGGGTACCTTTAATTATATACAATACGAATAATCATATAAAAAAAATCAAACTATACAAAAGAAATAAACCATCTCAGTGAAACATAACATGTACATAATGATTATACCACCATTCACAACGCAACAATAAAAGTACATACAAATTTACAAAAAATATATTTACTGTGGTGAGAATGAAAGCACGTTAATTTTGATTAATAACTTTTTACAATAATTTTAATTTTTTTTTTAATTTTGGAAGTTCGTGTATAAACAGTATCCATCTTTTCAAATTTTGAAACTTAATTAATGAGATAGATAATCGCAAATATATTGTAATAATGGTAAGAACAATTCAGATTGTGCAATTACATCTAATATTTAATACTTACAATAAAATATGGTTATAGCTTAATTATTTTATGTATGTTAATATGTAAGTAGCTTTACTATAATTATTTACAATTTAATCCTTATATACTATGTACAATCGATATGTATTTTTAATTTTACTACTATTCATATTATGTTAATTTAATTATATAATTCAGCTGCAGAGAGATGTCTGGTTTATTATAATAATATAATTTTTTTAAGGATTTTTTATACAGCATATTTTTTTCAAATTAATATATGTGTTCTATTGCAAAAATGATAAACATTTTTATATTTCATATGGTTGCTTGTATAACATATGTATGCAATTGTATTCGTGTATACATACTTCAGCCAAAAATAGGGAATGTAATGAAAAACATAATATTAGTGACTGACAACATAACGTCCCTCAAAAATTAAATAAATAGTTAATATGGTCATTTCATATCAAACCAACAAGGGTCTGAACCTTTAGGTGTTGGATTTTAAGTTATATAAGTAATAAGTTTTCGGTTATTTGTTGCATGCATGAATGTAAAGAAAAATACAAAATTTCAGATTTTTTGTACTTTTGACAAAAAATTTCGAAGTAAAAAAAACAAACCAAAAACTTTTTTTTTAAAACAGTTTTGCGTTATATCTCCTCTTTGGGTCTTGAGATAGAAAGCTGAAAAATGAGTCATATTTTCCAGTATTTTGTGCTGTTTCTTTTGATATACTTAATTCTAATAATAAGATAACATATTTTAGATGAAAAAATAAACGATAAATTATTAAAATCTAAGGCCTAAAGCTTCAGACCCTAACTGATTTGATGTGGAATGACCCAATGACTACCCAATGAATCTTTTATTCTTGCAATAAATATAGCTTAGTGATGTGATGTGATATGTACTTGAGTTATAGAGTAACACGTATCTAACATACACACCTAATTTCTTGAAAAACATCGGTAATTTCCAAACTGTACCTTAATGTCTTGAATAAATTAATTTTTTTATCAAGATAGATTAATAAAAGACCCAAGCATTTCGATATTATGCATTTATTTTCATACGAAATCATGTTTTTATTCTTGTTTTTTTTTTTTAATTTATAATAATTCTGATTTGTAGTAAAAATAAAAATAAAAGTACATATTTACAATTAATAAAGTTAGTTAACATTATATTGAGGAGATTATTTCCTCGATAGGTATTTATGACACTACGCGGCAGGAACCTGACCACCGATAGGAACCTGTTTATGTATACATCATACACATACACATATATTTATGTAAAAGTATGTATATATGGTGCTCAGCAGATTGGACTGGCTATGGTCTGGTACTGTGAGGGGGGCCAGGGGGGTTCAGAGGGGTACAGCCCCTTCCCGAGTGCTTCGGCCTGCAGCGACATCATCAGCCTGTTAGCCGCCTGTCGTTCGGCCTCTCGTTCCTCTGCTGTCTGACGTCTGCAACAAAAAATAATATTGTCATGATTACAAATAATATATTATTAATAAAAAAATATAATAATAATTACTCCTCCTCATTATTCTGAGGATTGAGAGGAAGATTCTGAGGAGGATTCATGGACCCAGGATAACGCAAGAAGGGTACAGACTAAAATCTAATAAAGAAAGATACAAGAATGTGGAAGATTTGGAAACTGTCATCAGGATCAGAAGACTGAATTTTATGGGAACATGGTCAGAATGAGTAATGAGAGACAAAATAAGAAAATTTTCGACAAAGTCTGCAACTATAAAAGTATAAGGGGTTATGTTAAGCAAATAAAAGAAGAATTGGACGGGCTAAAAATCACAGATACGGATTGCTTGGATAGAGAAATTTTTAGGGAAAAACTGAAAGGGGTTGGTGTTCTTGTGGGTAAGAAGGAGAGGCGAGGAAGAAAATGGAATGAGGAAGAGCGAAGGGAACATTCTAGGGGAGGGAGATGAAAGAGTATTGGAGCAAGAGGAAGGCGGAGGGTGTGAATAAACGGAAATGATATTCGCGTGGTCGTTAAAAAAAAAATAATTACTCCAAAAGAAAGGACTATGCATTTTCGATAAATAATTAGAATAGGCCACGCCAGAGACCAATATCTTAAAAATTCTCAATCGACTGGTAAGAACCATAGGCTTAGGCACAACACATCAAACCATTAATCTGATAAGTATATGATACATTATCCATATATTATAAAACATAAAATTAATTAAAAAATTACTGCCTAGAAAGAATCTGGTACACACGAAAAATTATTGTATTAGACCGCGCCAGGGACCATAAGTCTAAAACATTGTAACATGCTACGAAACAAGGTACATATGATAATAAAATAATAGAGACATGATATATTTTATTACGAACAATGCTTCAACGCATCTTCAATGCTTCTTGCATTATTATTATGCTATTCTTTACCATAACTCCAAATAACCTACCACAGAGAAATCGACATTTCTAGTTTTTTATTTAATCTTATAAATCCACTGTGAGGCAGTTATTTAAGTTTAGAAAAGCAAATGGTTCAATTTAAGAAATAGCTATCAGTACTAGTATTAGGTTTAGAGCAATGCATTGTAACGTAAAACACAAAACATATGATTGAAAAGATTTCTAGACTTGTTGGAACAGCTGTAACAAACTACTGTAGTACATGTTCGTGACTGTTCTAGTACATTATATGCTTGTCTGGAACGTTCTATAACGTTCTGATTCAGACTAAACATAAGGAGCGACCTATTGGAGAGTTAGTCTTGCTCTGAAGATCAAATCATATGGTTACTTTTGTGATTGTGTTGATACTTTTCATAACCTTGTTAATTATTTTCGTTTAATAAAATAATTTAAACCCACATAAGTGTCACAATATTTTCAAATGTGTTACTTTAGCAATTAAAGATAGAATAATGAACAAAAATGCAGCTCAATGTTGTTATTAATTTAGTCATTTATTTATTTTTAAAACATCGAAGGACCATAAAATTCTTTCTAAGCCATCAATAGAAGCATTTGAGTTCCTAGTAACGATAAATATATACTACCTATAAGGGAGCGGAAAATGTTTTCTTTAAGTCCTCTTTTCCCATCCTATTCATAACGTCAATCGGAGGAAGAGTACGAAGGAGGAAAAGAGGAGAAAGATGTGGACCGGAAGCCTGTTCAGTTGTTCCTTGTTAATTTTTAAAGCCAATAGGTCGGGGGGGGGGGGGGGCTCAGGAAGAACAATTGGAAGAAAGGGGGAAGGAAGTAAGGGGGGAGGGGTAAGCCACTGCTAAATAAATAAGAGAAGGAAATGTCTCGGATAGGGCACGTCCTCAGGAGAAGACAGCATACACGAGCAGCGGCATCCGGAATGTCACTCAATGGGTACTTCTTGTACGGCCAGCTTAATACAACATGTCCTTAGGCAACGCGCGTTGCAGAGGATAATGGGCATTACCTAATTGGGGAATTAGATCAATTAAGGAAATCGGATGTGAAACATTTCCGCTTACATTAAGAGATAAAGAACGCTTGAAGTTCTTCGAAAATAAAGTGTTGCATAGAACATTTGAACTCAATAAGGATGAAAGAATGGGAGAATTTAGAGAGCTAAAGACTTCTAAATTGCATGATTTTTTTTTTTTTTTTTTTTTCTTCCCTTTCTCATCTTTTATGATATACGGGGTTTCCCGGGCAAGGGGAGATGGAGGGGGATTAATCCCGAGTGTTATTATATGCTCCCTGGTTCCGGCTTTTGAACTTGATATCTTCGTATTTCAAATCATACGTTGTCCAAGGCAATGCGTATATCCTAACGCGTTTCCCCACTCGGCCATCCCGCTACCCAGAGAATTGTTTGTAAAGTGTTAAATAAAATATTTGCACCGAAGAAGGATGAAGATGAATGAAGAAGTTTGTTAAAATCTTTACGAATAAACAATTGAAATTGCCATCCAATATTAAGCCTGTTTACAAGGATATATAGGGGTCACCTGTGGTGTAGTGGTTAGCATAGAAACTTACTATACTAAAGGTCGCGGGTTCGCTTCCCGAGGTGGCCCTAGGATTTTTTAATGGGAGTAAATAATCCCTGTTTACGCCGTCCCTCGGATAACGTAAAATGGAGGTCCCGAGCCTGTACGATGTCAGGTACTCGTTAAAGATCCCTATCCTAATTGTACCTGGATAGGCAAAATTTGGGACTCCCTCTGTAGCATCGTCCGATTAGCCTTATGGGTATAAAGTGACGTTAAACAAACAAACAAACAAGGCTATATAGTTAGATTCTTCGCTTTATAACCGCCGGAACAACCAGTCATGTTTATAAGGTTAGTTTTTTTTATCGACCAGTGATGCTTATTATTCTTATCAATTGGTTTATAAGTGATCTACAACGTTCTTATCCCAATTTTGATGTAAAAATTTAACTTAGCTCAGTTAGCTCAGTGGTAAGAGCGCTGCGACGTAGATGCAGAGGACCTGGGTTCGATTCCCGGCCGTGGTCGAATCTTTTATCTTCTAATAAAATAGTTTAAAAATTATAAATTAATTATCTAACGATAACTAATTACTACATAACAACATACAATGTATATATTTGACGTATGTCAACTAGATCCCGTCTGTCTGGACAATTGTTCAGCCCCCCGGTACTTCGCTAAAATGTGGCGAGATCTGGAGGGAGGGATCACAGTAGAGAAAGATTCGATCACGATCGGAACGGACTCACGGTTAGCTCAGTGGTAAGAGCGCTGCGACGTAGATGCAGTGGACCTGGGTTTGATTCCCGGCTGTGGTCGAATCTTTTATCTTCTAATAAAATAGTTTAAAAATTTAACCTTGTCAACAGGTCTAAAAATTCGTTCTAAAACCTTGACCGTGTAAACTGGCCTTCACATCCTCCTTTGTTATCGATATTTAAGGCAGAAACAATCGAATAGTAATTTCTATATTTAGATCTAAATGATACAGACACAGTGTTAGAACTGGAGAGCAGATACTATTGACTGAGAAGTAGCCAATCAGATGGGCGTTAACAGCTACAACGGTCGAGCTAATTGGTTTCCCATGCTCCGGAATCAGTTAGACAAACTATCTTTAAGCGTAATAGCAACGTGTCAATAGCATGACAATTATCCTACATAATTTAAAAAAAAGCGTTAAATTTTCGCCTGATTTATTCAACTCGTGTATAGATAGGTCCAAAACCAAACCTAATTTCTTAAATAACAAAAAAAATAGTCCGGATAATGTACGCTGTCTGGTGTAATAAAAATGCTGTTATGGGTTTTCAATATCTGCGGCCCATCCAAATATTTTAGTGTGATTGCTATGGCTGTGGTGAGAAATCTTTACCATTAAATTCTTAATGAAAGTTTTAATGGCTTTGCTAACAACAACGCTGAGCTGAGAGGTAAGACTTGAAGTGAAGGATTAAGATTGGATGATAGCTAATGGGGGCGGAGCTAGCGGCCTGACAGCGGACCAATGAATATCTCAGAGAGGCCTGACCAGTGGCTGAAGCAGCCAATCAGGCGGCGACGTCCCTAGTTAACACCCCCCTCCAACCACTCCCTGCTTATCTAATCAGTCTCCTAGTTTATTCAGTGTTCGCAAGTCATCGATGTCCGGGAGTAGATATCAATGTTTCAACCCTAAAGGCCAGTTTCGGATTACTTAGCAGTTTCCAATCTTATTAATAAATAGTTAGGAAAATAAAAAATGTAGGTATGTAATCGAAAAACTAAGAAAATATCCTAAAAGATCTGCGAATCTGTCATCACATTAATTTATAAAATAGCTGTCTGAATGCTTAATCGTATTATTCCTTTAAAAATGGAGATACCCAAAATACACGGGGGTCATGATCATTGTGCCCCCCCCCCCCCCCCGGCAGCACACCTGGAACCTAGACCTTTAAGGTGCCTTTACACTCTACGAACTTTACCTTCGAACATCACCCTCGAACAACCTTCGTGAAGCCTTCACGTCGACTGTTCGGGTTTTCTAGGTACTTCATCTGTTCGCCTGGGTTCGGAGGTAGCGCTAGTGTTACTTTTGATTTGGGTTTTTCCCAAGTGACAGGAGTTGTTTGTGATGCGTTGTAATTCATCTCCTATTTTTTTTATTTTTCAGATAATATAAAATATATTGATAATGGAGATTTTTTCTTTATCATAAGCTAGCGATGGTTGCGTCAGCCATATTGGTTCGCTCAACGTCACGTGAAGTATAAATGGCTGTTCGTATAACGCAGGTACGGCAAGGTTCGGGAGAGAACCTGTTCGAAGGTGAGTGTAAAGGCACCTTTAAATGTTAGGCAGTGGATTGGGTCTTCCTTAGGCTTTTAAGAGGAGATATTTTTAACCACTTTAATTCCATCCTTTGAAAGTTTTTAATACCTATAACATTAATTTCGAGACAACACATTATTATGCTGAAGGATTTCTGTCAGAGAGACGTTCTAGAAAAAAATTCTAGGGAGAAAATGGTCGTCAGAAAAACCAAAAAAAGAGAAAAGATAGTTAAATCGGACACACAACACAACTCATAGGTACGGTCACAAAACGAATAGGATCTTTAATAAATGTATATAATACTAGAACAGGAAATTTGTAACTATTTTGTTTATTTGGGGAGGCGGGAGAGAGATCCTTGATGCCAATACCGATTTAGTTTATAGGATGTGTAATTCTACAAGAAAAATTATTCTAATGCCCAACAGCGTAGTGTAAACCGGAAATGAGACAGCAAATTTTAAAATATGCGTATAAACTTATCAATAATAATTGAAAGTTTAAAACTTTAAACACATTTTTCAATTAACGACATAATCAATAAGAGGATACTATTACTGGTGGCTCTCATCTTATTTCATTAATACTTTTCGATCATTTTTTTTTCTTAATGTTTTAGGTGATTGTGTAAAGGTTACATTTCAAATAGTTTACTTTTTACTTCTTATTTGAATGAATAATGGGAATTTTATCTAATAAATTAATTTAATAAGTGGATTAAACCCTTGATTGTGGCAGAATGTATTAATTCTTTCAATAAAAAAAAAAAAAAAAAAATGTGGATTATATTAAGCTATATTTGTTTGTAAAAATTTGAGGTTTTATGTTTATTGAAATTTATTTTAAGTAACATCTTACACTATTTAAACTTATATTTTATATTACAGTAAACGTATAATAAATTGCATAATATTATATTGTCACACTTATGTGAGTTTAAATAATTTTTATTAACCGAGAAATATAATTAACAATGTCAAAAAAACAATAACAATAATAATCAACAAGGTAACAAAAAGTATCAACTTGAAACGATACAGAAACACAAAAATGACTAACTCTCCAGTCCGTCGCTAATTATATTTAGTCGGAATTAGAACATTCCAGGTGGTTCCCAACAAGCAAGGAAGGTTCTTGAACAGTCACGAACATTTACTAGAACAGTTGGTAATTGTTCCAACGAAAAGTCAAGAACTCTTTTAAATTACAATTTTTACATTTCAAAGGACGGCTCTGCTGCGGGTTACGAAATCGTATCGGACCGTGTCTCATGAGGCGGTGCAGGTCCTGGCAGGTGGGGTTCCTCTCGACCTCATCCTGCGGGAAGACAAATTAAAACGGAATTTCAAAACTCAAGGCTCAGCTTCTCTTCCGGAAAATATCCGGGCAAGGGTAGAAGAAGATCCTGGAAAATGGAAAAAGATCATCCGGGAGGACACTACCGAAGAGTGGAACCAGCGGTGGGCAGCAACCACGAAAGGGTCTACCTTGAAAAAGTACTTTCCTACTGTGCGGGGACGTCTGGAAGCAAAGTGGGTCCTCCCGGACAATTGGATTTCGCAATTCCTCACTGGGCATGGGGCCTTTCGTGCTAAACTCCATAGCTTTGGAAAGGATATAGATCCCCTGTGCCCAGCATGCGGAGTACCGGAGACGGCTGAGCATGTCGTTTTGAATTGCACCGCCTTTGAGGCACTGAGGTCCAAGCTCATCAGGGATACTGGGCTCTACGTCCTGGGGGAGAACCAGTTCCCTGAGTTAATGACAGAGCGGAACTTCCCGTACTACAAACAGTTTGTTTACGGGTGGAAAGAAGCCGTCGGACTGGACGTTTTCAATCTTGGAAGAAGGGGACCACCACCTGGAAGACCACCCGACAGAGGGCAAGGATAGACCAGACAGAAGTACCGTTGGATAGAAGGCAGCAGTCTTCAAACGAATGAAGATCCTGAATTGAGAGAAAAATCAAAATAAGTTTTTTAGGCAAGGTAAAAACGCTAACTAGTGTTTGTATCTTGCCAAAACCCGTGTTGCTGAAAGGCAAGGTAGGGAGGACATAAAAAAAAAAATAAAAAAAAAAATAAATAAATAAAAAACTCTTTTAAATCATATTTCTTGTGTTTCACGTTACAATATAATATTTTTACTTACTAAAAGAGGAACTATTCCGGATATAACTGAGTACTTTTTTTTTTACTCTTTTATCGAGGTGAAGAGAAAAGGGTTTCGGATATTGCTTTGAATAAAACAGCGTAGGATTGGAATCCCTTTCCCAAATCCAAAAATCAGTCGAAGTGCTGTCAGACTTTGGACGTCCAGTTAGAGCCTCCGGCCCCAAGTGCGAATAGGGAATGCGCTGTCAGCCCGCGATTGACTCCTGCGATTTCCATCTCCCGGCTTCATCCAATATTCAGCTGCGGCCCGAACACGTCTCCCCCGGTGGAAAACCGATTCCCCAATCCATTCCTTGTCGTTCTGGGTGCTTTACTTTTAATGGACTGTTTTTGTTTCGCTGATGGGCGGTCTTGGACTTTATTCGCGGTTCCGATCAGCCCCTGTTCCTTGAATAATGAAATAACGCATTATCCTTTTCCGCATTCGGAAAAATTAATTTGGAAATGGAGGTCATCACCCATGGTGTTTTTCTTTCTTTTTTATCAAACTTAAATAAATCATTAAAAAAAATGGGGGGTTCTCATACACTTCTCTGTTTCCTGTAGATATAGATAGATAAATAATTGTGTTTTATTTTACAGCTATGCTATACATATTGATTTAGACGATAAAGGATTTAGAAATAAAGGAGGAAGCAAGGAATTCGGATGGGAATTTCCAAATCCATATTATGAAAAGATAGATGAGTGAATAGAGATGTTCGTTTAAGTCAGTGTGAAAACTTCTGTAAAGATTTCTAAGTGTTTGTCGACTGTTGGCTTGTGGAATGCAATATGTAAGGTTTGATTAGTCACCTACCCATGGGCGGATCCAGCCGATCGTAAAGGGGGGCTGCAGTCCTAAAGGGGGGGGGGCTGCAGCCCTACAGCCCTTCATTGGGATCTGCTAATCAGCTTTTTTACCTTTATGTTCCTTTCCCACAACTAAAATTCTACTTGTTCAGCACATTATTTGTTCTTTAACTTGCATCCTTACTTTAAGGAAAGTCAAATTCTACCTTAAAATGACGAAAAACTTTCTAAAGGGAGGGGCTGTGGGGGCTGCCTGGATCCGCCTATGCACCTACCAAGGTACTTATTAGTCGTAATAATTTTGACTGAAAGGTCTGAAGTTTTTGTAAATCTGTTTTACGGACGATGCTACTGTGGGAGTCCTAAATTTTGCCTATCCAGGTTTAATTAGGATAGGGATCTTTAACGAGTACCTGACATCGTATAGGCTCGGGAACTCCATTTTACGTCCTATCCAAGGGACGGCAAAGCTAAGGATTTTTTACTCCAGATAAAAAATCCTAGGGCCACCACGGGGCGCGAACCCGCGACCTTTAGTATTTATTATACTTATATTTGTAGGCAACCTACAAATATAAGTATGGATGGTTACCATGTTAACCTCTACTCCAATTTTTAGTTTAAAAGATTTAGTAGTTGGGGTCTACCTGTGGTATAGTGGTCAGAATTACAACCTACAATACTAAAGGTCGCAGGTTCGCGTTCCGTGGTGGAAAATGAAAATCCACAGGAAACCCACAGTAGCCTTAGTAGCATAAAGGGCCGTTAAACAAACAGATATAAATGGCTGAAACAAACTTATTTGGACTCAAGAGAACCTAACAGGTTTATTTTAGTTGAAAACACGAATTCGGAATTTCCATTAAAAGTTGAAGTAGGTATAGTTTTTCTTTTCATTTTAACCGATGTCATCCTTCTATCGAGGGTTAATCCGAGATACTGTGCTGTGTCTGAGAAATTTGGATGCTTTCGATATAAATTAGAAGGCTATATAAGTATTTTTTTCGGAGAGTGAACAAAATAATTATGAAATTAATTTATCTTTATTTACAAGGTGATGCCTGGTAAATTAAGAATAGAAAGTTGATTGATTCAATTACTCCTCAAGGATGCAATTAGATATAATACAACAAAAGGAATGTCTAATCACTGGGTTAATTCCTTAAAAGAGATTAATTGGGAAGATAAAGGAGTTGCTTGCCCAGAGCGGAACTTAATAACAGGGGCCTCCTCAATCCTCAAATGGATTCACCAATGTTTAACTAAATAGGATCCACTTCCGCTGCAATATTTCTCTTCTTTCCGGATCCCTTAGAGGTAATCAAGATCGAAGATTAGTTAAGAGGCTGTAAGTTCAGACGATTTGTGAAGCATAATTCGTGAAGATTATGAAGGGTAACCAATAAACTTAACCTAATGCTTATATAAACATTTGAGAATATAAATATATAATAAGTGGAAGTATTGCGATCGTGAAAAATTTCGACTTCCGGTTTTCAACGGAAAAACACGTTTTGGGGTCCCCTGAGTCCAATTAACCAAGTCCCGCGAAATGGTCTGTGTGTGTGTGTGTGTGTGTGTGTGTGTGTGTGTGTGTGTGTGTGTGTGTGTGTGTGTGTGTGTGTGTGTGTGTGAGTGTGTGTGTGTGTGTGTGTGTGTGTGTGTGTGTGTGTGTGTGTGTGTGTGTGTGTGTGTGTGTGTGTGTGTGTGTGAACAGACTAGCTCAAAAACTATAAACCGTGTGAACCTGAAATTATGTATTTAGTGTATGTATATACCCGTGTATATATATAAAAATTTCATCAAAACTGCTCAAAGAGAGGGGGTACTTTATTTAATAACTTTTTAAGTTTTTTTCGATTTTCTCAAAAACGGCTCTAACGATTTTGATTAAACTGAGAAATTAATTTATTTATATGCCTGAGATATGACTGTAAAAATATCATCAAAATTGATCAATCGGAGGGGGGACTTTACTTAATTAATTTTGTATCATTTTTACGTGTTTTTTTTTTTTTTATTTACTCAAAAACCGCTTTCACGATTTTGATCAAACTAGGTATTTGATGTATGTATATGCCAAAGATATGATAGCCAACATTTCATCAAAATTGATCAACCGGAGAAGGGACTTTATTTAATAACTTTTAAACGGTTTTAACGATTTTCATCATATTCGTCATGTTTAATTAAAATTAGTTGTTATTTAATATCAGATAATCGTTATCATTATTAAAATGTTCTGAGGGGATTATAGAGCAAATGAAAACAAATATAAGAAATGAATGTGGAAAAATGTGTAACTTTGAGAAGTGACATTAACAAAACGCATTAATTTCTTATCTAAGTAAGTTGGTAAGTGATAGTTGTGTGTTGCGAGCACGCACCAGATTTTTACTATTATGTTTGTGTGTTTCAATTACCTACATTACAATCCATCGACAGCCCAACATCACAATTCAAACTAGCTCAATTTTTTTCACTTAACCCATATCAATTTAGCCCGAAGGCACGACCATAAGATTAAAATAATAATTTCGAGTTGATACGTCCGGACGACACGAGAGGTCGCGAGAGAGACACCGTGACAAGAGACATAGAGAGACCAGGGCGAGGGGGGGGGGACTCCATCAGATGAAGGAGGCACTGGCTTTGGGCTGAATATTTCAGGATCCAGCCACAGCCAGCTCAATTATACAACCGCCCTTTTAGACTGTCAACTTCCGGCCCATTCTTGCCTGTCGCTTTATTGCTCCTACGTGGGACCTCTCTCCAGAATATTCCCCCAAATTTATTCCATACTTCCAGCTTCTTTTCGGGAGCAGTCGGGATCGACTTTATGGCGGTCTAAGAGAACTTTATAGTGCCGGGCTCTTCTAGAACATTCGATAGTCAATGTTGAAGGTAACGTAAGTAGCGTTGAAATTATTAACATATCGTACACACTACATACTAGGTTTACATAAATATCTATTAAAATACTTTCGATTACTAAAAAATTAGTTGTTAAATACGTTAGATGATTCAATTATATATTAAGTAAGACGTGGCCATGTAAATATATTCCACTGTATTTTACACGAGTTCCAAACAAAAACATTTAGAAATTTATTGGTGAAGATCAAATTTCTGTTAGAACATGCAGAAATTGATTGAAAGAATTTTGAAGAAGCTAATATACTTTTAGTAAATGGCATGGCTTGCCAGAACTCTTGTTGGGTTTTCATTTATAAAGTAAACAGTGGATAAACGTGAGTTACACGAGATGGGTAGTTTTTTTTTTTTTTTTAATTTGTACATTGAGGTTTCTCTAGAGCCCAGCTTTTTTTTTTGTAGGTCAATAAATATCTCTAATTGTTATTACAAGATTTTAAGAAAAGGAACAAATTTCATATTTTATATTTTTTAAGTTAACACAGCAGATTGTTTGTTTGTTTGTTTGTTTAACGTCCATTTTTGTGCTACTAAGGCTAATCGGACGATGCTACAGTGGGAGTCCTAAATTTTGCCTATCCAGGTATAATTAGGATAGGGATCTTTAACGAGTACCTGACATCGTACAGGCTCGGGACCTCCATTTTACGTCCTATCCGAGGGACGGCATAGCTAAGGATTTTTTACTCCCATTAAAAAATCCTAGGGCCACCGCTGGAATCGAACCCGCGATCTTTAGTATTGTAGGTTGCCATGCTAACCACAACACCACAGGTGACCCCAACACAGCAGATAACAAAATCACTTATAAAAATAATATTCATCCATTATAAAAATATTCATCCGGATTACTTTCCATCTACCTATATTCTAACTGAGACATAAATTGACAAGTTTAAGCTACCATAACTACGTTTAAAATACATCGTTGGAGGAATATTAACGGATAATATTAAAATATATATATTTCTGATTTAAAAATTACTATAAATAAAATGTTTACTAAAAATAATGATTAAATGATTTTTTTTCATTAATGATCAAATCAATACTGTTAAATTCGATGAAAATTAGTCTTTTATTATATTTAAATAATTTGAGGTGTGTAATAGTCCATTGTTTTTCTATATGATAGGTTCATAAATAGTCAGGATTTTTATATATGAAATGTATATAGGCGTACGCGCGTATATAGGCGGTGCTGCTTCTGCGACGGCGCTGCAGGAACTAGAGAAACGGGGATAAAAGCGGGGCCATTACCTGGGATTCATAGGGTTTTTTGGCGTTTTTAATTTATTTTTCCATAATTAAAACCCGATTGAGCAAAAAATCATTTGAAAAATATCTAATAGGTATTGCTCGGTCCCTCAGTGTTCAATTAGAAAATCAAAAGACGTGTCATTCCCTTTTATTTCCAAAAAATAAAAAGCTTCTTAAAGAGTGGATTGTAAAATTAAGAATAGATAAGCCTGTTTCGAAACATATGACGATATGTAGTCTTTATTTTAAAGAAAGAGACTATATTTATCCAGGTAAATATTAGTATTTGACATTTTATTATTCCAAAATGCTAGTTTTATGCAAATAACATTGAGACCACAGTGTCATAGATTTGTTTTTATTTTTTAATTTTCACCATTTTTCTATTACATCCGTTGTGCTTAATTGTTCCATGTTTTCAATGCGAAGCCTGAAAGTTTTGACAAATAAATAAATAATATGACAAAGAATCTAAGCTGTCATAACAATGATTGTGTGAACAGGTAATTAGTGTTATTACTAACCGAAAAACGTCGAGTAAAGTTACAATGATGTGTTTGCATTTACCAGAACTACCAGCTTTACACGTACAATGACAAGTAAATTGCTTATTATTATTAATAAATAGTACGCGAAAGTATTGCGATCGTGAAAAATTTCAACTTCCGGTTTTCAACGGAAATATACGTTTTGGGGTCCCCTGAGTCTAAATAACCAAGTCCCGCGAAATGGTCTGAGTGTGTATGTGAACACAATAGCTAAAAAAAAATAAACCGTACGAACCTGAAATTTTGTATATGATAAGTGTATATGCCAGCGATGTTACAGCAAAAATTTCATCAAATTAGGTCAAACGGAGGGGGTACTTTATTTCATAACTTTATATATTTTTATAAAACAGAACTTTATATGTTTACGTTTTTTTTTTTCGATTTTGTCAAAAACGGCACTAAGGATTTTGATACAGCTGGGTATTTGATGTACGTATATGCCTGCGATATAAGAATTTCTACAAAATTGATCGAACGGAGGGGATACTTTATTTCATAACTGTTTTTCCCATTTTTACGTTTTTTTCCATTTTCTCCAAAACGGCTTTAATGATTTTGACCGAATTCGTCATGTTTAATGAGAATAAAGTATTCTTTAATATCAGATAAGCTTTGTCATTATTGAAATGTTATTAGGGGGGGGGGAGAAAAAAAGAAAAATATTCTGTCAATTCACGTTGAGCCCAGGCATGCGCTGTGCGCCTTTAATGACAGACGATTGTTTATAATTAAAGATGTCTTTTTCATTTAATGGAATCATTTGTTTCATGGTAACTAAAGGAAGTTTTCAACAACTGCATAGAGAATTATTAAATCAGACAACTTGGAGTAATATGCTTGCATTGCCAAATAATCACAAGTCTTCTCTTTATTATTAAATAAAAGTTTTTTTATTCAATAATAAAGAAATTTAGTGTATTCTAAAGAGCAAATAAAAACAAAAATAAATAAATGAATGTGGAAAAATGTGTAACTTTGGCAATGGCCAACAAAACGCGTCAATTCCTAAGCTAAGTAAGTTGGTAAGTGAAAGTTGTGTGTTGCGTCCATCGCACCAGATTTTTTTAATTTATGACTGGGTAATTAATATAAAAACATATTTATTAACTATTTGAAATATCTTAGAAGTTTTTGGAGGATTTTAAGAAAATGCTATTTTATAATCTTCAATGTAGCACCTAACAAAAAATTTTAAGATATTCACAAGAAAAATGTTTCTTCGTCACTAGTAAATGCGACATGATTATTAAATAGGTTTGGGCGCTAACAGGTACATTTTAAAAAATGGAGAATAAGAAACCTCTAATGAGACGCTGGAAAAAATTACTATGAGAACACACTGCGTTTTAAGAACCATCTTATAGGACCTATATGTAGCTTTGGTCCATAAATTGAAGTACTTTGGCTAATATCGTTGAAAAAGCTCAAATTGTATATTGGGTTTAAAGTATATTATGTACAAATTTATATTTTTTCAGGAGTTTTTATACAGAATAAAATATATCCGAAGAGTTGATATCGAACGAAAGAGCTTGAAGGAGATAGAAATCTAGGCCTCCGGAGTGGTCCTTGAATTTTTAAAGAAGCCAGGACAAGTTACACCCTCAACGTCGGAATCTGACGGGCAGCCTTCCATCAGGATGTCGGGGGTCTCGGGGAGGATCGTTCTGGATTGCAGGAATCTGTTCGCGAGGAAGTCTTTTTGTAAGGTTCGAAGGCGTCTTGCTTGAATCTCTATGCTACAAATAGTCTACATTGATATGTTATTTATAAAAATAATAGGATTGACTCTTTATGAAATCACAAAACAATATTTTTTAAATCTTCATATAAACAGTTAAATCTTATCAAATATTCCAGATAAAAATATTTTATTGGAAGTATTCAAGGATAAAGCGATATATTAAAAACCTAGAAAATAATAAACAACCGAATTTTGGCAGAATTAGAGAACAAAACCTGTTTAGGGTTCACCTATTATGTAGTGTTTTGCATGGCAACCTACTGTTCCCAAGGGGGCATATTCGTGCCCTGGCAGGAACGTTTTGTTACCTTTGCTGCCCTTCGGAGAGGATATAAAACGGTAGAAATGAGCCTGTGCGAAGCTAATTACTCCTTAAAGATCTCTGTACCAATTACATCTGGAAAGAAAAAATTTAGGACTGCCACTTTAGCCTAGTCCGGTTAGTCCTAAACTCCTGCGCTGCTAGTCAATATAAGGTATTATTTTGGGGGATTATTATGAAATTATTATACTGCTCCTTCTTGCAAGTATAATAAAGGGTGTCCAAAAAGAGTATTCGGGGTTTGAAAGTTGAATAAAATCTCAAATATAGAATATCAAGTAGGATATTTACGTTTTATTTAAACACAATGAACTGGAAATTTATTTAGAAAAACAATATTGTCTAGGTGTCCACCATAACGCTGCTGGCACTCCTCGATTGCCTGCCTGAGATTGCCGTCATTTCTATTCTGATATTTTGCTTCAATTGCGTTAGATTCGTCGGTTTCTTTTCGTATACCCTACTTTTCAGGTATCCCCACAGAAAGAAGTCAAGAGGACTGAGATCGGGACTCCTGGGAGGCCAGCTAATGGTGCCTCTACGAGAAATCACTTTGTTTTGGAATAATTCGTTTATCGTAGCAATTGATAAGTCCTTATATATTATACTTTAAGAGTCATGATTTATATCCTTTAAACTCTTGAAGTTATTGGGCCAAAAAACCTCTTATCATTTATGACTTATTATACTTATCCACAATAACGCTCACTATTTACAGTAAGTACTATTTACTGCGTTTGAGATTCGAGGAGTGTCAGCAGCGTTATGATGGACACCTAGACAATATTGTTTTTTCTAATAAATAATAATAAATTTCCAGTTCATTGTGTTTAAATAAAACGTAAACATCCTACTTGATATTCTATATTTGAGATTTTATTCAACTTTCAAACCCCGAATACTCTTTTTGGACTCCCTGTATAATGTCATTTAGAGACTTTTGGAATTACATGTGACTCTAGGCCAAGAGACGAAATCCGAAAAAGGAAACACTATTCTATGTTTCTTCTTATTACCCTAAGGACTGGATAATCCCTGAAATTATTGCTTTCAAGACAAGAATGTCGGTAGGCATTAATATCATCTTGTTTAGTAGTACGATATGCAGAAAATAAAATCACTCTTTTAAAAAAATATAATAGATCTCCTAAATAGTACATTATAAAACAAAAGATGTTTCTCCCAACTAAAAAAATCTGGTGCGTGCGCGCAACACACAACTTTCACTTACCAAATTACTTAGATTCGTAATTGACGTGTTTTGATAAATATCATTTCCCAAAGTCACACATTTTTCTACATTCATATCTTATTTTTGTTAATCGTTAAAGCCGTTTTTGAGTAAATAAAAAAAACCCGTGAAAATGATACAAAATTTATTAAGTAAAGTCCCCCCTCCAGTAGATCATTTTGATGAAATGTTTACAGTCATATCTCGGGCATATAAATACATCAAATACCAAGTTTGATCAAAATCGTTAAAACCGTTTTTGAGTAAATAAAAAAACATGTGAAAATGATACAAAATTTATTAAGTAAAGTCAGTCCCCCCTCCGGTTGATCAATTTTGATGAAATTTTTACAGTCATATTTCAGGCATATAAATAGATCAAATACTCAGTTTAATCAAAATCGTTAGAGCAGTTTTTGAGAAAATCGAAAAAAACTTAAAAA
Organism: Aelia acuminata; assembly: GCA_911387785.2. Lineage (NCBI taxonomy): Eukaryota > Metazoa > Arthropoda > Insecta > Hemiptera > Pentatomidae > Aelia > Aelia acuminata. Next base: position 116,956,914 of record OU426983.1, on the reverse strand, counting down.
GTTATTAAATAAAGTACCCCCTCCCTTTGAGCAAATTTGATGAAATTTTTACTGTCACATCGCGGGCTTATACATACTCTAAATACCCAATTTCAGGTTCGCACGGTTTATAGTTTTTGAGCTAGTCTGTTCACACACACACAGACAGACACACAGACACACACACACAGACCATTTCGCGGGACTTGGTTATTTTGACTCAGGGGATCCCAAAACGTGTATTTCCGTTGAAAACCGGAAGTCGAAAATTTTCACGATCGCAATACTTCCACTTACTATATATTTCATATATAGGTAAGTGAAAGTAAAAAAGAGGATGTAACACTCTTTCCTCATTGGGCCTTATATCGATCAAAATCTTGAACAGTGAATAAAATCATACTCAAATGGACATATTGCAGATAGTTTCGCATAAAATAACAAAGAATAAAGTAGGGAAATACTTAAAATTCTCAACGACTTATTGAAAAAAAGGTTGAAGTAATATAGTTAAGTCTTGAGAACGGATCAAGGATGAGAAATAAATGGGTAGAATATGGCAGAGAATGTGTAAGAGATGACAAATATGAGTTAATATTTACTCTATAAGATACTAAATCTCTAATCGATATAGGACTTAGTAGCGGTTCCAGAAATTTATTTTCCGGCACTTTTTATTTTTTAAATTTATATTTTTCATGAAGGACGTGAAGTTGATTGGTGTTCCCACCTCTCAGGATGGGGGGGGGGGGGTCGCTAAATCCGCCAATGATAGGGTTGTTAAATCGCATTTCTAGTCCATATACATTTTTTCAATACTCGCATACCAGACTTATATTTCCTAACACTATGTTTAACAATGCCACATAAAAAAAAAAAAAAAAATCTGTTTACGATAAAATATGTTAGATAAAATATCAAGTGCACTTAATCAAATCCATTAGTGATTTATGGTAAGCCATTCCTATACAACACTTTCCATTCAGGGACTAGTTTTATTATTTTTTTTATGACGTGAGAATTGCCATTGAATTTTTAATTATTACGTTTTTAAACGGTATATTGCATTACACCTATGCAAATGAGTATGTAGATAAAATACTTTAAAATATATTTACATAAATTAAAAACAGCATATGTAGGAATGTAATTGCATTAAGATAAAAAAGGAGTTTCGATACCAAAGCAAAGAAAAAAATTAGATATAGTAAACATTTATAAACATATCTTATTATACAAAGCTCATGAATAAACGAGAGGTATGAATAAAATAATACTTTAGTGTATAGTGGCTTGCATAGCAGCCTGCAATACTAAAGGTCGCGCTCTCCTGGGGGGCCCTATGTTTTTTTAAAGGGAGTAAAAAATCCTTGGTAACGCCGTTCTTCGAAAGGATCATGAGCCTGTACGATGTCGGGTATCCCTATCCTAATTATACCTAGAAAGGCGAAATTCATAGCTCCCACTGTATCACCGTCCGATTAGCGTCAATTATTACGTTTTTAAAACCCTTGTTGCATTACAATTATGCAAATGAGAATATAGATAAAATACTTTGAAATATATTTACATAAATTTAAAACAGTACATGTCGGTATTTAATTGCAGTATGATGAAAAAAGAGTTTCAACACCAAGCAAAAAAAAAAAAAAAGAAAAAGAAGAAGAAAATATTTGTTGAAAATTATGAGTATACCTTATTGATATAATATATCAAATACGTCATATTATGACGTTAAACAAGAACAAAAAACTATCGACTTTTTTGATACTATGGAAGTGCATAAGTGAAAGGTCTCTATAATCATTGCAAAAAAAAAAAAAAAAATCATGAAAATTAGTACTAATAGTTAGGTATTAAACAGGACTATTAGTTACAACCTTTTGAATTCTGTTGATGTTATAATTTATGTAACGAAAAAAATTTTCTTTATACTATGATATGTTATTTAATCTCAAATTAAGGATATAAGGTCATTGATAATAATGGTATGCGAATTATTCCAGTAATGTTAAACCACAAAATCCTATTTTTTGTTTAGTTAAGGAAATTACATCAGTCATCGATTTCCATCTTTCGAACAAACAAAAAAAAATCTTGATTTATAGCTCCGTTGAAGAAGAAAATAAAAAGGAATCTAAATTGGTCACGAAATTATTATTAACAGGAATGATTCCAGGGATTTAAGAGGTATTTTGTAACAAAAACAAAAAAAAAAGTAATCTTTTATGTGTTGAGGACACTTGATAAACAAAAAATACTCAAACTGTTATAGGAGTTGTATCACGTTTTTAAAAGTGCACTTTTTTATTGGACACGGTATTAATGGATCCTGATAAAAGAGCTCGCCGTTGGGAACTTTCCCTCCGAGATAATGACAGCTCCAGGAGACCACAACCTCAAACCTCTGAGCTCCTCAACTTCTTGAAGGTTCCCGAAGACCCCAAGATGATAGGGAGGATCAACATCATGGTAAAGGAAGCGGTTCGGGTTTTTTTTTTCTACTAGGGCAATATTTTCCGATTCAGTTGTCACAGTTTGCGGTCGCCTCATCACAGGTATCGTGTAACTCCTTCGACACCATTACCAATCAATTTCACAGCTAAATAACGTTCTTAATAAACTCAGAGGAATTCCGTCATAAAGCGGGCAGTAATATTTCGGAATCGGATGAAAAGTCCGTAGAGTGCCTACTGCATCTCAATTTTTTACTTTCACTTACCTAAATATGAAATATATAGTAAGTGGAAGTATTGCGATCGTGAAAAATTTCGACTTCCGGTTTTCAACGGAAATACACGTTTTGGGGTCCCCTGAGTCCAATTAACCAAGTCCCGCGAAATGGTCTGTGTGTGTGAACAGACTAGCTCAAAAACTATTAACCGTGCGAACCTGAAATTCGGTATTTAGTGTATGTATATGCCCGCGATGTGACAGCAAAAATTTCATCAAAATTGCTCAAAGGGAGGGGGTACTTTATTTAATAACTTTTTACGTTTTTTTCGATTTTCTCAAAAACGGCTCTAACGATTTTGATTAAACTGAGTATTTGATCTATTTATATGCCAGAGATATGACTGTGAAAATTTCATCAAAATTGATCAAAGAGGGGGGACTTTACTTAATAAATTTTGTACCATTTTCACGTGTTTTTTTTTATTTACTCAAAAACGGTTTTAACGATTTTGATCAAACTGGGTATTTGATGTATGTATACGCCAAAGATGCGATAGCCAACATTACATCAAAATTGGACGAACGGAGCGGGCACTTTATTTCATAACTTTTCTTCCGATTTTTACCTTTTTTTCGATTATCGCAAAAACGGCTTTAACGATTTTTATCAAATTCATGTTTAATGAAAATTAGGTGTTCTTTAATATCAACTAAGCTTTATCATTATTAAAATGTTCTCAGGGGGCTTTTTTTTGGGGGGGGGGGGCCTTTTTTGTTTGTTTGTTTCCTACAGAGTACCTTTGTTTTTGTTTATATGGAGAAATTAACTGTCTCTCGTTACGCCTAAAAATAAGAAATGGCTATATAAGAGTTATGATAAAAATAAAGAAAACATAAAGAGGAGAAAAAAAGAAAAATATTCAGTCAACTCATAAAACTCGTTAAGCCCACGCATGAGGTGTACGCCTTTAATGACTGACCATTGTTCATAATTAAAGCCGTTTTGTTCATTTGAGAAGTGGCAATTGAACTTTGTATTAAGAATGTATAATTTATTCTAAAGGGACATAGTCCCAGGATAATAAAATTATTTTTCATTTCATTTCATAATGGACAAAAAGTCGATAATTTTTTGGTTTTGTTTAACGTCATATATGAATAAGGGATATTAATAAATTTATATTATATTAGTTGAAAAATAGTTTCTTTTTTCTTTTCTTTTTTTTTGGCTTCGGTTTTGAAATTCCTTTTTCATCATAATGCAATTTCATACTTAAATAAGCTGTTTTAAATTTATGTAAATATATTTCATTTATGTTCTCATTTGCCTAAGTGTAATGCAATAAGGGTTTTGAAGACGTAATAATTAACGCTGATCGGACGATGCTACAGAAGGAATCCTAAATTTTGCCTATACCATAGAGGTCTAATTAGGATAGGGATCTTTAACGAGTACCTGACATCGCTCAGGCTCGCTATCTCCATTTCTCTTCCGACCATCTCCACTTCCCATCCGAAGGACGGCATTGTCAAGGTTTTTTACTTCCTTTAAAAAATCATATGGCCATTCGAACCGCGACTTTTAGTATTGTAGGCTGCTATACTAGCAAATACACCATAGGTATCCTCTTATTAATAGTTTTGGAGTTATGTGCAAATAAACTATTCTTTTGTTCATAGCTTTTACCTGGCGTTTTCTGGGGAATCTGACTATTATTCTTCCCATCTGGAGGAAAAACAAAATTTGGTGCGATGCGCGTAACAAACAACTTTCACTTAGCAACTTAAAATAGAAATTGACTTGCTTTAATAAACATTAAACGCCATTCCTCAAATTCACACATTTTTCCACATTCGTTTACTTATGTTTGGTTCTATTTGCTCTCTAAAGTACATTATTTTTTTTTTCTCGCGTCTGATTTTACAATATTTAGTTTTTGAAAACTTCATTTATTTACCATTGAAACAAATAACTTCCATTAAATATGAATGTTTCAAAACACGTTGACATCTCTTTCCCATGAACGTCTTTAATTATAAACAATGGTCTGTCATTAAAGGCGTACTGCGCATGCTTGGGCTCAATGTGTTTCATGAGTTGACTGAATATTTTTCTTTTTTTCTCCTCTATATGTTTACTAGGTTTTTATCATATCTCTTATTTAGCCATTTTTTATTTTTAGGCATACCGAGAGATAAACCATTTTTCCATTTAAACAAAAACAAAGGTACTTTATAGGATAACAAAAAAGTCCCCTTCCCTATTTAACCCCCCTCAGAACAATTCTATAATGATAAAACTTGCCGAATATTAAAGATTACTCGATTCTCATTAAAAATGCCGAGTTTGATCAAAATCGTTAAAGCCGTCTTTGAGAACATCGAAAAAAAGTTCGTTTGACCAATTTTGATGAAATTTTTGCCGTCACATCGCGGGAATATACATACACCAAATACCCAATTTCACTTTTGTACGGTTTATGGGTTTTAAGCTAGTCTTTTCACACCCACATACACACACACACATAGACAGACCATTTCGCGAGATCCAAAACGTGTTTTTTCGTTAAAAATCGGAAGTCGAAATTTTTCACTATCCCAATACTTTCCCTTAGGTATTATATATTTCATATATAGGTAAGTGGAAGTAAAAATAGGAACCGTCTTCATGGATAAGGGTTAAAAAACTTTCCACAAATCTTTCTTGATCGGACCGAGTTTTAGCCCCCATGGACATTGTACAACTTGTTTTATAATATTGTAAAGTTAACTCGTTAAAACAAAAACTTAGTTTTAAATCCCAGACCTTTTTTTGGAACGAACTAGCGGTTTGAGCGAACCGTCAGAGCACGTGTTTGGGACTAAATTGTTCGAGCTCAATCCACACAGGCCTGGAAGGTTCCAGAAGGTTCCTTTTACGACTATATATAAGGAGCGAGTAACTGGACCAAGTTTTTGTCTTGACTGTGAAGCTCAAGCCACATGATTTGTGTTATAAAGTGATAATTTTTGTAACCTGCTTTAATTTTTGTGTTGTTATAATACGTGTGGCATTGACTATTGTAATATTTTCGTTTAATAAATATTGTTAACCCACAGAAGTGTTACAATATATATTGACTATAAATTCACTAATATTTAAATTATTATCAGACATGAAACATGAAACCATATTCTTGCTTTGCAATGAACAAATTTCTTTTCACATCCATTACATTCATAACATTTTCTCCAAGATGGTCGAAGGTGCTGAGGGGAGGAGAGGTTTTCTTATTCGACTCCTACTTCCGCATTCACAGCCCCTCACCGGGGCCGGAAATGTTGGAAGCAATAAGAATACAGATTTGAAGAGGAAAAGCCAAAAGTATGGCCAGGCCCTTTTAAAGAGGGGAATGCTATTGTTACTATTTGGTTATGGCGCCCTAAAGGGATATTGGCTATGAGTCCTTCCTCGCTTCTTACCTTCCCTTCTCTTGTACTTCAGAGGGTTTAAGGAAATAAAAAGGGTTCTTGAGCTAAACGCCCTTCTGAATAAAGAAAAGGGTTCGGAGGAGTCGAAAAGGGAAATTGTTATTTCCGGAAAAGAGAGGTTTAATAGAGTCCTTACAAGTGGGGGATCAACTTGTCGGGTCGACTCAGCCCCTAAGGCGAAGTAATACCGTGGGGGGTTGGATCCTCCGAAATCCCTCCTTTCATCTTTCTAGCCTCAGAAAATAAACGAAACATTGATGTTAATATTTTTTTTTTTTTTTTTTTTTTTTTTATAAAGGCGCCTTTACACCTTACGAACTTTACCTTCGAACACCACCCTCGAACAACCTTCGTGAAGCCTTCACGTCGACTGTTCGGGTGTTCTAGGTACTCTATCTGTTCGCCTGGGTTCGGGGGTAGCGCTAGTGTCACTTTTGATTTGGGTTTTTCCTTAGTGACAGGAGTTGTTTGTAGTGTAATTTGTGACACCTTGTAAATCGTCTCCTATTTTTTTATTTTTCAGATAATATAAAATATATTGATAATGGAGATTTTTTCTTTATCATAACCTAGCTTTGGGTCCGTCAGCCATATTGGTTCGCTTAACGTCACGTGAAGTATAAATGGCTGTTCGATTCACGTCGGTACGGCAAGGTTCGAAGGAGAACTTGTTCGAAGCTGAGGTTCGTAAGGTGTAAAGGCACCTTTAGCCTTACAAGACATTCGCAGGAAGATAAGATGATATTTTATCTTCCTATGCGATTGCAGATGGAAGAGAAATAAAATATATATATAGATATACATTTTATTTATATATGTATATATATATATATATATATATATATATATATATATATATATATATATATATATATATAAAATTGAGCACTCTTCTCTTTTAATCCAAAAAATTAGCATTTTTTCCCTTTAATGTGTCTGTGAAAAGCTACGTTTAAAAATTGAACTAGTTTTGAAAAAAAAAATTGTCATTGAAGAATTCAGAGAAAATATTTAGTTATTGTCGACAATTTGAATTGAAAGCAAACAAATTCGTTGAACTACAGTTTAACACGTTCACGCCGGGACTGTTTTACGCTTGCTTTTCGCTCTAACTGGCGGGAGCTATTCTAGGGCATTATGCAGTATTGGCAATTCAACAATAATAAAATTAACAATAAAAAATACTCTCCTAATAGTTATGTTTATAATACGGTATTAATTATAATTGTTATTAAAAAATAAATGTTTTTACCTGTATAAGTACCTATATGAATATAAACATAAGTAAATAAAAATAAATGCATTTACGTTAAATTTTCATTATTTTAATTTTCAGCTATATAGAAATTATTTCTACTTTCTTAACACTTTTGCTGCCTGAAATCTGAAATCGAGTAACTGTTCTCTTATCAGAGAATTAAAATTATGTCGAAACGAGAGCGTGATTCTCAGGTATTCTTTTTCGGCAGTCAAAGTGTTAAAGATCTAATAATTTGGCGGAGGCGGCATTCTAGTGTGAGCCACCGGTGGTACACGCCGCCCGATAAGTGGTTAGGAGTGAACACCGCGGCGTGGTCGTGTTAAATATTATCAGAGGCACACACTAAATATGAAAATGACAGAGATGTTCAAGTTTAACTTCTTTTATTAAAAAATATGACAAATAAGTCCTCTAAAAGTAGAGTTGGAATCTTCTTCAAAAATGTCAGTGAAAATCTATGTTTTTGTACATGATTTCGGATTATTAATCCTTCCAATCAACATGACTTTTTGTGGTACAATAATAATAAATATACAACAATTTCTTGTATGTGAATAGTAGGAAAAATTAAAAACCTATTTGAGTAAAAAAATAAAAACAAATAAAAGTTAAAACCTTGTGCCAAGCTAAGATACCGATTTGATTCGTTTTGAATAATATTAGATAAGGTAATAAATAGGGATAAATCCTTTTTTTTCATTATTTATTATAAGATTATAAATGCTTTGATAGGAATCATGTGTATATATATATATATATATATATATATATATATATATATATATATATATACCTGTAATTTAATTAATTAACCAGTGGTTATCTTTTTTAATAAGGTTTTATTGATGAATTCAATGACATTCTTTGGAAGGTTTGAGAGGATATAGATTATGATATTTATTTATTTATTATAAGACTGATTTATTTAGAAAACATTATTGCCACAAATATTCAATGAAAATATAATTTTCGTGAGTAAAATATATTATTAAAGGATTAAATATTATTTTGGGTTTACTTACAGACCGAATAGGTCTCTAATAAATAATTTAATTACAGACAAAAAAAAAATTAATTATAAGTATAAATGTCAAAAATAAAATGATTTTGTATAAGATTTTATTGAATATGCATTATTTAGATGTTTATTTAATACTAGATATTATTTAATATGTCCTCCGAACAATTTAAATATTAGTTCAATGAAAAAAAGTCTTTGGAGAGTTTGTGTAGTTACATAATTCATTTAAAAAAAAAAAAATATGTAGGTACGTATATGTTTTACTTATATAGAAACTTATATGTTTTTATGATATCTTATTAAATCAAATAATGTATAATATAATCACCTAAGTCTCCCAAAATATATTAAATATAGCTCCTATTATATATATAAGAAGAGAGATTTCCGAGAGTAGCCATCTCGAAGCCAGCAGCAGACTGAGGTGGGGAGATAAGATGGCCGCTATACCCCCACCACCTGGATTTTGATTACTCTTAATATCTTTTATCTATTAATACTTCTAATTCTATTTATCTTTGATTGTTTAAAGTCACTTTATGCCACTTAGGCTAATCGGACTATGCTACAGTGGGAGTCTTAAAATTTGGCTATCCACGTTTAATTAGGATAGGGATCTTTAACGAGTAACTGACATCGTACAGGCTCGGAACCTCCATTTCATGCCCTATCCGAGGGGAGGAATAGCCAAGGATTTTTTATTACCTTTAAAAAATCGCAGGGCCACCGGCGGACGCGAACCCACGACCTTTAGTTTTGTAAGTTTCTATGCCAACCACTACACCACTTGTGACCCCATAAATAATCAGTATTTTAACAAACAAAAAAATATATAAAAAAGCGGCTTTAACGATTTTGATCGAACTCCTTATGTTTAATGAAAATCGAGTATTCTTTAACATCTGGTAGGTTTTATAACCATTAAAATGTCCTGAGGGGGCTTAGATGGGGATGGGGACTTTTTTTCCCCTATAAAGTGTCTTTGTTTTTGTCATTATGCCTAAAAATAATAAATGGCTAAATATGAGATATGAAACACTACAGCATAGGACCCCTGTTTCGATTCATCTTACAACCCGTAGGGAAGGATACTAGTCGAGTTCAAACTAAAAAATAATAATTTGATTATTTGTTTGCACATGACATTCCAGAATTAGTATAGTTTTGTTTGTTTGTGTAACGTCCAATTTTATGCTTCTAAGGCTGATCGTACGATGCTACAGTGGGAGTCCTAAATTTTGCCGATCAAGGTTAGGATAGGGATCTTTAATGAGTACCCGTTATCATACAGACTCGACACCTCCATTTTACGTCCTATCCGAGGGACGGCATAGCAAAGGATTTTTTATTCCCATTAAGCGACCTTTAGTATTGTAGGTTGCCATGCTAACCACTACACCAGAGGTGACCCCACTCAGTATAGTTTGTAGTATATTGTACCTTGATGGAAGAATTTAAACATTAAAGGTGTTGCTAACCGACTAAATGGTAAATAATTTAAAAATGTTTTAAAAATCTGCAAACGAATTAAAAAAATACTACAGCCACAGAAAAGATAGTAACACAAGATAAAAAATAAAGAAAATATGATTTTAAGAGTTTATCCGAGTTTAACTAATCAAATTTAATAAAATATAATGATAGGGTAAACCATACAGTTATTGGCACCCCAACTTTAACTTAAATAAGTAGGTAAACAAGTCCTAATATTATTACAAGATATACCTACATGAGTCTAATGTTTGAAGGGTCCTCTAAGTCATCTATGAAGTAGGACTTTAACAAACTAACCATAGGGAAGATTTCACAATTAAATCCACAGGGTGCCAATATCTAGTTTGGCACTTTTAACAATAAATATTGCCATATTGTAAAACTATTGAACTTTTGACCCAAAAAAACCTCTTGAGTCTTTATGAGGATAGATAGTGAGGAGTTATAGGAAGTTTCTATATGATTCCTTTATAAAAAGTATTTTTTTAAATTTAATCACAGAAATGTAGTCTTAAGGGTGCTAATAACTGTACGTTTTCCCCTGTTATAGGTTCATAAATAATCAGGATTTTCAGTTTGATCTTTTTTTTTTAGTTAGGAAAGCCAACGTTTCGATCCCTACATGTAAATCTTCATCAATCTCTATTACTCCGTGGTTAGCATGGTAACCTACAACACTAAAGGTCGCAGGTTCGCGCCCAGCGGTGGCCCTAGGATTTTTTAATGGAAGTAAAAAATCCTAGCCATGCCGTACCTCGGATAGGACTGGTAAAATGGAGGTTCCGAGCCTGTACGATGTCAGGTACCAGTTAAAGATCCCTATCCTAATAATATGAACCTGAATAGGCAAAATTTAGAACTCCCGCTGTAGCATCGTCCGATTAGCCTTAGTGGCGTAAAGTGACGTTAAACAAACAAATAAAATATTGGTTAATTACTGTATACTCTCTTCGATTGATTGATTATACCCAATTTCTTCATCTGATTCTTTATTTTTACAAATTGGCGCCGTGTCGTTTTTTTTTTTTAAAGCATCGTCATGTGTATTGTATATTTGATATACAAATGATATCGAGCATACCTCTCGAATTTCTACCTATCCTATTTATGACAATATTGACTTGTCCCCCCTCCCCCATAGCCATAGGCATAGTCAAGGATTTTTTGCTCCCTTTAAAAAATCTTAGTGCCACCGCGGGACGCGAACTCGCGATCTTTAGTATTGTAGGCTGCTATGCTAACCATAAACCACAGGTTACCCCGTAATAAATTGGAAATATAAATTTAATTTCATTTTAGATAACATATTTAAGTATATGTGACCAAAAAGTTTATTTATAATTTATTTTAATTCATTTTTAATAGTTTTAGCTTATTTATTTTTAACACATTTAGCATTAACCGGATCTCCCGTTTTACCGATGTCAAGTTATGGAAGCCATGATAATGAGTAATAAGCTTGTTTATATTGAACTATATGGAGTCACACGCGACTGACGTCAGTCTCATCAACTCAAGTCAAATCTGTCAATTGAATTTGAGCGTCAATCAATGCCAATATTGCAATGAAGTCATTACAAAGTTCATCTACTACGATAAAAACAAGATGAGACAGGTCACAACGCTTTTCGGAAGGTTTCGAAAAGAAGAAATATAACTATTTTATTTGTTTTATTTTTGGTTACCTATAATTATTGAAATTGAAACCAGTAAATTTAAGCTGATAAAAATAATAGTATGACCGGTGTAGAAATAGAGAATTCGAGGTCACCTTCTTATAATGGAGGAAGCCGATTTAGCAGCGGTTTATCATTATAATATTATTATTGCTTATACTCTTTAATATATTGGAAAACATAACAATAAAAGCAGCTGAAATAAAGACTTAATTTTAATTGATAAAACAAATGCTGCACTGATTACACGAAGCACGGACCTCACCGCAGGGGGGGAGAACAGGGAGCACGCATCCCCCCCAATATTTTGGCATGAGAAGACCCAATTTAAAAAATTAAATAAAAATGCGATTTTACGAATTTATCCGAGTTTAACCAATAAAATATTTGTTAATTTTGATGAATTATATATTTTTTATTTCAGTTCGAACTGTTTTGTTTTATTGCTCTACATTTCTTTTTTAAACCAAGCAGCCTGATTCTATTTTCCATCGATTCGATGAAGCTTATAGAAATTAATGGAAAGCAATGAAATTAGTGGTATCAGGATCAGAAGAAATACTTGGATAAAATTCAATCAAGAAATTTCGGCCCACATCCTTCAACATTAAGCCTTAACAATTCCCTATTTCAATGTACAACTTGAGGCATAAATTGACAATTGAAGGGGTCGGGGCAAAATAGTGCCAAGCAACATTTTTAACAAACATAAACAGTAGCTGCAGTCTGCTGTATATTACGTAGGACTATATCTCTATGAAGGAGATGCCACCTAAATATGACTATATAGTAGAGCCTCTATAATCATATTTAGGTGGCATTTCCATCATAGACATATAGTCCTACGTAATATACAGCAGACTGAAGCTACAGTTTATTTTTGATGAAAATGTTGCTTGGCACTATTTTGCCCCGAACCCTCCAATTTATTTATTCTTCCTGCCTTGCCTACTAAGGCAATACGGAATTTGCAGCAGTGAGATGATTCTGAAAATCAACTCACTGCCGCAACGTTTGGCATAAAATAGCAGTTTAATCACTGATATGTTATCCCGTTTACTGGTGTGTACTTCTGTTCACTGTCAACACTTTGTCTACTTAACCTATTTTTCAAAACTATTTAGAACTATAAAAAAAAATTAAACACCATAGTTAAACATAACTAGTAAAGAAATGAACTGGAACAAAACAAGAAAAAAGAAAAACAAACTAAAACAAGAAACTAATCTCTATATATATAAGAGGCTTTGTCCTGACTGACAGAATCAACGCAGAGCAAAAACTACTAATGATAGAAACTTGAAGTTCGGAATTTAGATTTTAAACGCGATGTAGGTAACCACTAAGAAAGGAATTTCAAAAATGTAACCCCTAAGGGGCTTAAATGGCGAAATTGTCGTTTAACTCTAACGGATATCTATTGTTGAGATTTTAAACCATATGTTTTTATTTGAGTATCGATTTAACGTTACAATAGTATTAAAATAGACATTCACATAAAATATGGCTACTGATTATTTAAATATTAGTTGTACTAAAATTATGCACACTGTGATTCCCATTATTGGGGAAGGTGCGTGTTTATTTCGATCTCTTCTCCATATATATAAGAGGCTTTGTCCTGACTAACAGAATCAACGCAGAGCAAAAACTACTTATGATAGAAACGTGAAGTTCGGAATTTAGATTTTAAAAGCGATGTAGGTAACCACTAAGAAAGGAATATCAAAAATGTAACCCCTAAGGGGTTTAAATGGCGAAATTGTCGTTTAACTCTAACGAACATCTATTTTCGAACTTCGAGAAAATATATCTAATTAGTACTCATTATAAAGAATTTGATAGGACGAGTTTAACTCGAAAGGCCCTATTGGGCGTCGAAAACCATGTTTTACAGCCGAAAAATTAAGCGTTCCCGACGAGCAAGTCATTTTTTGTTTCGGCGGTTTTACTGAACTCTCTCCATTGCGCCTCTCCCTCTCTTCTACCAAGCCGGCAGCTTCCCTCCCCCTTCAACATTCCACCTACCGGAAGCTCAGATTCTACTAAATCTCCTTAACATCAGGTAACATATTATATTAGATCAATACCAAGATAATGGTCACAGAATTGATTTTAAAGGCTCGCGGGCGAAGCCGCGACGGGAAATGCTAGTAGAATAATACACAATTATCGAAAGTTACAGAAAACCTCGCATGACACTGTATTAAGTATTATATGAACACATATTTTATTTTTCCAAATGTCAACAAATTTTATTTGAACAATAAATGTAGCCTTGAAGTCGGAACACCTCTACCCCCCACCACGGACCAGCAATCGTTCTAATTGAATGAATTAACGTAAAAATATTCGATAGAGTTTAGAAATTGGAAACGCTCGGATGGGTTTCGGATTTTCATTATAAATGTATATGTATGTGAATCTTGAATAGATAAGTTTTAGTTTTAATTAGATTAAGGGATAATTAATAGTTATAATTCTTTAGTATAGAAAAAATTGTATATCTAAGTTCTGAGAAAATCTTAAGAGTAGAAAAAAAAATTAGATGATAAAAAATGCGTGTTTATTTTAATACCGCTTTCCTCTGGTTTATTTACATAGACACGACATGAATAAACGCCTCCACATTTCATCACTTTCCTTAATTAAGTGGCAAAAGGAAGCTATCTCGAAAAACAGGATCTGGGCTCTTATCGGAAGTAGATAAATCATTTACATTTCCCGCCAGAAGTGGGGAGATAAGGGGAGAGACCAATCCAGCGCAAATTAGCAATAAATTGTCTCTCGATTATTATCGATAATTATATTCCGATCAGGAACGAGTCAGTCATAGCGAACGGACGACGAGTGTTAATTAAAGTATAGCTAATGAATATTATCTAAATGTAGGCGACATATGTACAATTACAGAGTTACAAGCAGGAGAACATTTACATATCCTACCGGTCTACATACTACCCCCATCTGCATATATTATAGGCACTAATAAGATTGTGTAAAAGGGATCGCTGTACACAACATAATGAAGTGACATAGTGATAGTCTTCTCGGCGTATAATTTAACTCGCCCTTAGCTCTTCCATATCGACAGCAATAAATCTCGATTCATGCAAATTAGATCGATAATTAATACCAAGAGCTAGAAGCTCTAGACAGGCCGAGAAACGTAGTTTCCATTTTCAAATGTTCAAAAGATAACAGTATTCTAGCCGGGCCATTTGTGAAAGGAGGCAGTTAAAAAAAATCAAGTTAGTGTAAACTTTGATTACGTTTACCGAGTACAGTTCCCGCAATCCTGCATTGTGCATGGGCGGATCAGTCAAAAATTGTGATATAAGGGTATCGTCGGGTTCGCTAAGAAATTTTACATTCAGTGCTCCATTGGATAGCATTATAAACTTATTTTTTCTATAATCGTTGAATAATGGTAACATTACTAAACTGAAATGAGTGAAGAAAGTGAAACATTTTGCAATAGAGTGAAGAAAGTGATTACTTTCTTCACAAGTGAAGAAAGTGAATTGCCTTCTTAATTAGTAATAAGTATAAATTAAAAAATAATTTGAAGTTGGAAATTAAATGCTTTTAAATGTTTGTTAACATTGTAAGAATTTATTTTAACAAAATATATTGAAATGTGAATGAATTATTGGTGGAAATAATCAATATATTTTAAAATTTTAAATATACAAAACTGGGACTAAGACAAAAATTAAATACATATTTATACTTGATAAAACCAATATGGACATACTCTTCACAGATATACGGAACAGCTAAAAAGACCCACTTACACCGACTTCAAACCTTTCAATCAAAAATGTTAAGACTCATAGTTAAAGCACCATGGTACGTCACTAACAAAACACTACATACTGACTTACAAATAGAAACAGTAGACCAACATATAAAGACACTTTATAAACGTTTTCACACTCACTTACAAGGCCACTTCAACTGACTGATTAGAGACATGGCAACAGGTGATATACCAATAAATAGGAGATTAAAAAGGCGTTGGATGAGGGATCTCCTTCGTTAACAAACCAGATTAACTGACACAAGCCAGGGAAGAGGTACCGCTGGGTGCCATTCTTCCCCATGCCTAACATGCCCTTATTTAAATTAGCGTAGCACTCAAATTTGCTGATTGTCGAAGTTGTTGACAGGCGCAAATCAAGATTTGAACACAAAAAAAAAAAAAAAAAAAATATAATAATAATTACCTTTCTTGTTTATAACCTGCACTTGTTTATAACTGCACTACTTCACAACCATGCTTATAACCTACCAACAACATACCATAATCTTCACAACATCCTAATTTTGTTCATATTCTGGTTAGATCTGATCATGTATTACACGATTACAGAAAAAAATTAATATTACACTCGTGAAAAAAGTAGAATTTACAACTCTCGTGAAATTACCACACTCGCTTCGCTCGTGTGGGTAAAAGTTGTGAAATGATCTACTTTCGTCACTTGTATAATAAATAACTATTAACTAACGATTTCCTTATTTTCTTCATTTGAGACTTTCAAATGCTTTCCTATAAAGCATCCAACAGAAAATTTCCCAATTAATCCAACAATACCATCTCAGGATATTTGAGTTAGTGCTTTTCACCTTTGCAGGACAGTGTATTAATGTGAAGAATGAGAAATATGGTAGGAAAAATCCCCCAAGGGTAAACTACAGGGTGTTCTGAAAAGAGTATTCGGGGTTTGAAAGTTGAATAAAATCTCAAATATAGAATATCAAGTAGGATGTTTACGTTTTATTTAAACACAATGAACTCGAAATTTATTTAGAAAAAACAATATTGTCTAGGTGACCACCATAACGCTGCTGGCACTCATCTCAATTTCAAACATCTCACCTCAAACGCAGTAAATAGTGAGCAATACTGTGAAATGATAAGAGGTTTTTTGGACTAAGAACGTCAAGAGTTTAAAGGATATAACTCTAGAACATGGTTTCAGCAAGACGGAGCCACTTGCCATACTTCAGACTTATCAATTGCTACGGTAAACGAATTATTCCAAAACAAAGTGATTTCTCGTAGAGGCACCATTAGCTGGCCTCCCAGGAGTCCCGATCTCAGTCCTCTTGACTTCTTTCTGTGGGGATACCTGAAAAGTAGTGTATACGAAAAGAAACCTACGAATCTAACGCAATTGAAGCAAAATATCAGAAAAGAAATGATGGCAATCTCAGGAACAATGTGTCAATGCGTTTTTAGAAATCTGCGTTTGACATCCGACGAGTGCAGCAGCGTTATGACAAATACCTAGACAATATTGTTTTTTCTAAATAATTTTCCAATTCATTCTGTTTAAATAAAACGTAAACATCCTACTTGATATTCTATATTTGAGATTTTATTCAACTTTCAAACCCCGAATACTCTTTTTGGACACCCTGTATTTTATAATAATTGTACGATCCGTGTTTATGTAAAGCTGTAGTATTTAGTCGAAGAGCAGTACTACGACATAGCATATCCCCGTACTCCACTAGATCGGCTGGAAGTCTGTCAGCAGCGCTGTCCACCCTGATCCCCTGGTAATTGCCGGAGAGAACCCTTGCAGTAGGAGTCAATAATTCAGGGCCCCCAAGAGAGAGGGAGAGAGGGCGAGAGATCACTGTTGTCCAATTGATTCCGGAGCAGGGAAAACCAATTAGCTCGACTGTTGTAGCTGTTAGCGCCCATCTGATTGGCTAGTCCTCCGCCAATAGTATCTGCTCTCTAGTTCTAACATTGTTTCTCTATCGTATCGATCTAAATCTAGGACTTACTGTTCGATTGTGTCTAATCAAATAAAGTCTAGGCGACTAATCAAACCTTACAGACTGACTTCCAGATGCCAAAAGTCGATCAACAAAAAAAGACTCTTTACAAGCGCTTTCACAATAACCTACAGAGGCACATAAACCTACTTATAAGATATATAGCCAAAGTTGAAAAGCCCATAGATGTGAGGAGGATATTAAAAAGGCGTTGGATGAGAGATCTTGATTTTGGAAGTCAAGTTTAATAAGCTTTTTAGTGGGTTTATTTGAGTTCAATTATGTTTTAATTACTTTTATGGTATTCATTAAGTTCATGAGAATTCCCACCATTCGATTCCCAATTCTGCAAAGAACATGTGATACTAGTCGCATTCTACAAAATCCTACAAATTTCATCCGACCAATGAATGTGGCCATCTTTAATTGTCTAAAAGAGCGCTAGAAGAGTGTAGTTCATCATTGGCGAGTCTAAATTGTGCAAACCCAACGTTAAAAAAATTCTGACTATTTCTAAAATCTATTTATCATTCTTGCTTAAATGTATGATCTCATTATTCGTTTAAAATTTAATAATTTGAGAATAATTAAATTGTGAAGACTTTATTTTGTTTCCATTGTGAATCAACTAGTTTATAAATTACAAAAGATTAACTTTTATCGCAGTCCTTATTACCTATTAAAAATCATAGGATATCAAAAATTAATGCATGTGTCGACTTTAAAACCATACATGTCAACTTTCCAAACCTTTACATTTTGATTTGTCAACTATTTGTTCATCTCAGAAATCATTTATATAAAAACCGTAAATGCAGGCCATAGGATATTGTATTCCTAGTTTTCTAGATGGATTGGCCTAACTAAATTCATAACCAAGATTATTCTAACATCAATATATAGGTAACCAGTGTCAATACTATAATTGTTTTTCTTAAACTGTCAACTACTGGTACAGTTACCCTAATTGTTTACAAGTCAAGTTATTACTTTTTATTTTGATAATTTCTAAATATATATATATATATATATATATATATATATATATATATATATATTTTTTTTTTTTTCTTCTTATTTTCCTTACGTAGTAACCCTACGTAAGAAGCGTTAATTTGAAATTATGCCATGCTCCATGCCTTAATAGCATACTACATGACATTACATTATTACATGGCATTATATAGATACATTAAAAAACATTATTACAATACATGATATACATATATACATTACAAAGTGATATTCAATACAATATATATATATAATGTATATATATATATATTTGCTCTAGTAGATGATCATTTTGGTACGTTATATGCATTACTTGTGTATATGATTGTTGGCTTGAAATCATACTATATATGTTCTGATAGTATTTACCTATTTGCCGTCGGTTACTGGTACGTCAATTTTTTTTTTATATATACAATATATATATATATATATATATATATATATATATATATATGTCCTAGTATATGATAATGTTAGAGCGTTATATAGAGGTATTTATTCTACTAATCTTATATATGAATGTTGGCCAGAATTTATACTATAAAATATATTTTTAAATAATTTATTTTTTGAAGAGAAAAGATTTGGCTCCGCCGGGAGTCGAACCCGGGTCTCCTGCGTTACATGCGAGGATGCTAACCGTTACACCACCGTGAAGAGGAAGGATTTGCTCTGCCTTGAGCCGAGCTCTGTGGTGTAACGGTTAGCATCCTCGCATGTAACGCAGGAGACCCGGGTTCGACTCCCGGCGGAGCCAAATCTTTTCTCTTCAAAAAATAAATTATTTAAAAATAATTTAAAAATGGTGGTCAGCCACAAATTAAGATTAAATTAATTAAAATAATTTAAAAAATTGACTTATGTCAATAAAATACCATAAATTGGACAAAATTTGTCCACCTCCCGCTACTACTCGCAAAACTTGTGAGATAGGGGTGAGTAGGTATCAGTGAAGAGGAAGGATTTGCTCTGCCTTGAGCCGAGCTCTGTGGTGTAACGGTTAGCATCCTCGCATGTAACGCAGGAGACCCGGGTTCGACTCCCGGCGGAGCCAAATCTTTTCTCTTCAAAAAATAAATTATTTAAAAATAATTTAAAAATGGTGGTCAGCCACAAATTAAGATTAGATTAATTAATATAAAATATATGTTCTAATAGTAGCTAGTAAACTAATATATCTAGATTTAAAACAGGCAATTTTTTTGTAATTTAAGCCCTTGCTGAATTACTCTGGCGCAGGGCTCAGCTGTCCGAGCAATGTGCTGGAGTCTGCACCTATCTCGCGGTACAATCTGCCCTGAAGTGTTATTCGCTTAATTATGTAAATTGGGAAAGACGTTCACTGGGTGAGCTAGTTGATGAATAGATTAGAAGATTCCAAATTAGTTGATGAATAATACTTATAAATGACAGATAAACTATGTCCAGAACTAAGCAGAAAATGACAAAACGGAAAGGCAAAACATAACTAAAGCTAAGTGAAAGTAAAAAAACTAAAAAGGTAATACGTATTTGAAGAGATAGCTGCCGGTGTAGGAGGTGAGGGTTCTCTACAACCCTTACTCCGCAGAATTGGAGAGAACGACAGCATTGTTGGAGCCATGTTGTTGGAGGGTTGGAGGGTTCCTGTTGGATGGATCCTAATGGGATGGGGCCAGGCCGCCGCTAATACTATTAGGGGACCTCCAATTCACTTAGCTCTTTCTCCTCTACCCCGCAATACTCTCCTCTTCTCGAATACAACCACGTTCTCGGGTATTCTTTAAGATTTAAGGAGGAAGGTACTTTGAGGATGGAAGAAGTATGGGTTCCTTCGAAGAACGAAACAGAGTATTAATATTGTAGGACATAAAATATGTATATTCCACATAATATCTACTATAAATGTTTGGTTTCTTATCTAATTATGATATACGAAGGGTGTGGTGCTCCGGATTATATATTGCAATATTTTATATCATTCTTGTTTGGGCAAAATGGGTCAAGTAAAATAAAAATTGTTTTGTCTCGTCTTCTTTAAATTTATAATTGATTATAATTTACTCCTTATACATAATTTATTACTTTTATTACTGCCCCATCTTAAATCCGTTCAGAAACCAATTTCTTATAAAATACAGCAACATTAAGAAAACAAGTAAAGAAATGTTCCAGGACATCCTAACAATCACGGACTATAATAAGCTTAAAGATATTTTTATTTTCATTGTAGAAAGTTTAAAAATAAGAAGTTTTTTAATGTTTGGTTAAAGGAGATAGTCATGTAACATGTCTTAAAATTTTTATTTTATTTTTTTTAAATTGTCTATTTTTACCGTAATTTTTATAGGTTCCATTTTTGTTTTGGTGAAAGTCAGATAAATTATCATAAGGACATCGTAGATTATTGATAATATAATTAAGATATAATTTTGTACCAATGTATAATGTTTATATTTATGGATTTTATTATGTATAAAAAAAAAATGTTTTTGTATATTTGTTTGAAAACCAAACTCCTTGCCTTTTGCCTTTTACAAGCTGCTGTAAAACCTTTAAAGCAATAAAGATTATTATTATTATTATTATTATCCTGGAAAAAATAAATACAATCAGAAAGAATTTCTAATGATTTTCAATAGCTTATTAAATCGTTGTTTAAGCTTTACATTCGATGACTTTTAACCCCTTTTGACCAAACACCTGTGTTATATTAAGAGGCTTTATGTTTTATGAAATTTGGCTTACCAATTTTGACGGGTGCATTCGTTTAACGCATCATCCCCACAAGCATGGCAAATTTTTCAATGAGCTTATGCATCATGTTTATCTTTTTAAAATAATATATAAAAAAATATGCTGAAAATGAATAATATTTTCTTCCTTGTTCACATTGCAATAGTAAACACAGTACTAAGCTAGTTTCGAAACGTTGACATTAAGCGGCCCTAAATATATTGAACAATATTTTGTACAAAAATATTTTTGGCCAACCCACACGTTGCAATATTAATGCTCAATATTATTGGGCAGTCAAAATAATAAGAAAAATGAATAAGAAGACAGCAAGTTGTGTGGCTCTGACATTAGTTGTAGCTTCGAAAAAGAAGCGCAGGTGGATGGTTTAAAAAAAGAAATAGGTATACTCATGAAAATCTGTTAACTGAACTAAGAATTGATTGAAATGAACCTGGTGACATTCAAATTTTTTTGCGACTATATAGTACAAATGGTTCTGTACGGAATCCCTGCGCAAAGTGCCCATTTTGCCCTCAAACAATATATCATTGATAATATTTTTTGCAAAAATTTGTTACTGCGATGTTATTTTCTCGAGCTCATTAACTTTTAAATTTATCATTCCCAACATTGTAGTTATGTTAATTTCTTCTAAAATACCAGACGCAAGGATAACTCTTAAGTCTTTTGTAATCAACATATATTATAAAGCAAAGTGTACAATGTGCGTGCCGATAAGGCTCAAAAACGACTCAACGTACGTTTAAGAAAGTTATGTCTGCGTGTGCTATATAACCCCTAACGGAGAAGGTTTCCGTTTTTCTCTTAAGGGTGTAAAATTAAGGAGAGAAAAGGACTGGTATTTTAAGCCTCTCGCACCGTGTAATTAGCCTACCTGAGAATGACATACGAGTTTATGAATGATTAATTTAGTTCGAGCTCCAGACTACCAGGAAGCGCTTGGGTGCGTTTCACTCAATGTTTATTGTTCATTCATTCAGTTCAGTTTGTAAAGGTTAGAGGTATATTTTTGAAGCTGTTCTTTTTAAATGACTAAAAAATCAAGCGAAAATAATTAGTTTCACCTTTTCTTTCAAAATAAAATAATTATTTTACATATCTTTAATCAATTAGAAAACCGACTGGATACCTTACAAAATTAATTTTCTCATAAGAAGTTTAAATGATTAACATATTACATTTAATCAATATATAACATATACTTAAGTAAATTTAATGCAATATGAGTGAATAATTTTTAGTAGTACAGTGTGGGAATAAAACAAACATAAACCAAAAGAGAAGAACTGAATTGACTGATTATAAATCGAAAATAAAAAGTTTGAAGTGTTCTTATTGTATGTAATTATGAAAAATGGTTTTATTACTATGTATCATGAGCATTCCAGTTGACAAAATGACTAACTCCAATTACAGCATTTTTTCAATAAGATTTTATCACCCCTCTTAGTTCAGGATAAAAAGAAATATGATGAAAAAATTATGCCCTCATGACATTTTGGTTTTCACTTTGTAATAGTAGGCGCAGAGTCCGGCCAAATTACGGTGGATATCTTAAGGGAGGTTAAACTGGAAGAAAGGTCTTAAAAAAAAAAGTTTCTAAACTTCTGGATCTAATAGTCCACCATCACAGTAGTCGGCGCTTAAGTTGAACACGAAATATAGTTTTTTTAATTAATATATTTTTCAACTATTATCTAATAACTAGTTATCTATTCTTATCATATCTGCACCTACCCCCTATTTTTGGCCTCATCCAATTTCCATCACCGATAGTTAGCTTCTACCCTTAGAGCCGAGGACTACGCTCGATTTTTTTTTTTTTATTATTAAGATTCAAGTAGTCCTTTCAACTCTTTCGATTTAATTAGAAATTCGTATACTGCCTAACACTCCGCTCTCGTTCAATTTGTATGCTTTCGAGGTATGATATCTGTAGCGCGAAAATAGGGTTAAGGGGGTGGGTAAGAGCGGTTACACCGATTTTTAATAATATTCCCGCACCTACCCCCTATTTTTGGTCTCATCCAATTTCCATCACCGATATTTTGCCTCTACCCTTGTAGGCGAGGACTACGCTCGATTTTAATTTATTTTTTTAAAATAGTATTAATATTTCGATTAAATTACTCCTTTTTACTCTTTCGATTTAAATAGAAATTTTTATACTGCCTAAGACTCCGTTCCCGTTCAATTTGTATGCTTTCTAGGTATGATAACTATTATTCTGCTGACTACTTAGAAGGGGCTTATACGATTCAGAATCACAGCCGGGCACCCTAGCTAGTGATGTATATAAAAAAATTGGACAAGAATTTTTCTTTAACAAATAAAAATTTATTCTATTTTATTCTATATTTGTGAGGGGTCCATCAAAAATTGTCCCTTGACCTGTAGCCTATCTTTTCTCGGCTAGCGCCCACTTACTGAGTTGAGGTGGTGGGGAGTTACTAAATAAACCAAGGAGGCCTTCATTTAAATTTTACATTCACTAATGAACCCCACTACCCTCCCCCACCCCCACACTCAGGAGTTTCCTATTGGCTGGCCCGTTCCCCCGGGCAATTATCTGGAAGGGCAGTCCGTTCTGAGAGTTTTAATTCTCCCCCCCCCCCCCCTGCCCCATATCCTCTTTGTAATAGTGAGTTGGGGGTAGAAATACAGTCCAGTCTGTTGCGTTTGTTATAAAAATAAGATTGATCTTGATCACTTTGTAGGCTAAAACTTATAAGTAGGGAACGGATTTTACATATTTTACTTTCACTTACCTATATATGTAATATATAGTAAGGGAAAGTATTGCGATCGTGAAAAATTTCGACTTCTGGTTTTAAACGGAAATACGAGTTTTGGGGTCCGCTGAGTCCAAATAACCAAGTCCCGCGAAATGGTCTGTGTGTGTGAACAGACTAGCTCAAAAACTATAAACCGTGCGAACCGTATTTAATCTATGCCCGCGATGTGACAGCAAAAATTTCATTAAAATTGGTCAAAGGGAGGGGGTACTTTAAATTTTTACGTTTTTTATTATTTTCTCAAAAACGGCTCTAACTAAAGCCGTTCTGTTCATTTAATGGAAATTATTTGTTTCCATGGTAACTAAATGAAGTTTTCAACAACTACATAGAGAATTATAAAATCATACGACTTGGAGTATTATGCTTACATGGCCGAATTATCGTAAGTGAAATCTTTTATTCAATAATAAAAAATAAAAATAATGTTTTTTATAGAGCAAATAAAAACAAAATTAAGAATTGGATGTGGAAAAATGTGTAACTTTGAGAAGTGGCAATTAACAAAACAAATTAATTTCTAATCTAAGTAAGTTGGTTAGTGAAAATTGTGTTTTGCGCGCACGCACCAGATTTTTTTGTCTGAGTATACGATTTTCATTAGAAAGCTCAATTCAATCGTTTCATACCATTTCGAATCGTTTAAACTCATTTTTATTTTATATATTTCTATTAAAAATACACCTTTTTACATATTCCTAGTTTAACACGTTCACGCAGGCGTGTTAAAGTAGCCACCACCGGTGGCTCACACTAGAAAGCCTCCTCGGTCAAATAATTAGATCTTTAACACTTTGATTGCCGAAAAAGAATACCTGAAAGTCATGCTCTCATTTCGATACAGTTTTAATATTTAATTTTCTGACAAGAGAACATTTATTCGATTTCAGATGACATGGCAGCCAAAGTGTTAAGAAAATAGAAATAATTTCTATATGGCTGAAAATAAAAATAATGAAAATTTAACGTAAATTGATATATTTTTATATTTATTTGTACTTAATTCATATACTTATAAACGTATAAACATTTATTTTTTAATAACAATTATAATTAATATTGTATTATAAACATAACTAGTAGGAAAGTATTTTTTATTGTTTATTTTATTATTGTTGGATTGCCAATACTGCATAATGCCCTGGAATAGCTCCCGTCCGATAAAGCAAAAAGCATTAAGGGGGAGGAAAGTGAATTACAGTCCTGGCATACATATTCAGCCTATCTTTTTTTTTTTTTACTTTCACTTACCTAAATATGAAATATATAGTAAGTGGAAGTATTGCGATCGTGAAAAAATTCGACTTCCGGTTTTCAACGGAAATACACGTTTTGGGGTCCCCTGAGTCGAAATGACCAAGTCCCGCTAAATGGTCTGTGTGTGTGTGTGTGTGTGTGTGTGTGTGTGTGTGTGTGTGTGTGTGTGTGTGTGTGAACAGACTAGCTCAAAAACTATAAACCGTGCGAACCTGAAATTGGGTATTTAGAGTATGTATAAGCCCGCGATGTGACAGCAAAAATTTCATCAAATTTGCTCAAAGGGAGGGGGTACTTTATTTAATAACTTTTTAAGTTTTTTTCGATTTTCTCAAAAACGGCTCTAACGATTTTGATTAAACTGAGTATTTGATCTATTTATATGCCTGAAATATGACTGTAAAAATTTCATCAAAATTGATCAACCGGAGGGGGGACTTTACTTAATAAATTTTGTATCATTTTCACATGTTTTTTTTATTTACTCAAAAATGGTTTTAACGATTTTGATCAAACTTGGTATTTGATGTATTTATATGCCAAAGATGTGATAACCAACATTTCCTCACAATTGATCAACCGGAGGGGGACTTTACTTAATAAATTTTGTATCATTTCCACGTGTTTTTTTTTATTTACTCAAAAACGGTTTTAACGATTTTGATCAAACTTGGTATTTGATGTATTTATATGCCCGAGATATGACTGTAAAAATTTCATCAAAATTGATCTACGGGAGGGAGGCTTTACTTAATAAATTTTGTATCATTTTCACGGATTTTTTTTATTTACTCAAAAACGGCTTTAACGATTAACAAATATAAGATATGAATGTAGAAAAATGTGTGACTTTGGGAAATGATATTTAGCAAAACACGTCAATTCCTAATCTAAGTAAGTTGGTAAGTGAAAGTTGTGTGTTGCGCGCACCCACCAGATTTTTTTAAATTTCATATCTCATTATTTTTATTGCGTCAGAATTTTTTTTAAAACGAAAATACAGACCAACCTATAGTTTTCGTGGCACATTAAACCTACAAAAAAATGAGCTACGTTTTGAGGAATATCTTATTTACTCACTTAAACAATTACACTTTTCTGATATTTATCTAAGATGATCTAATTCTTCGATACTGTTATTCCAGGAAAATGCCCTATTAAACCTCTAGGATCTATTCCAAGCATTAATAACACCTCATATATATATATATATATATATATATATATATATATATATATATATATTTGTACAAAGGACCAGGACTCCGATTTTTAATTCCCCCTCCAAGAGAGACAGACTGCTAAAAGGGCAATCCAGCGTGAGCTATGTTAATGGCCATGTTGAAGATAGCGCTGACTTCCTCCCCGGCTTTTGGAATACTTACTTTAAGGGTCCTCATCAATATCTACGGTCTCCGAAACGTCTCGAGATAAGTCCGAATGGGGAAAACGGATTAATGTCTGTTTTCGACACAAACCTCGGCCATAAATCTAACACATCTTAAGTGTTGTCACAGCTATATTTGTAGTTATATAAAATACAAAATAAAAAATAAAAAAATGTATATAAAACTGAAAAAATAACTCACGTTTCGATAATTCTGACGATAGCCAAAATTAACTGATTTCTAGGGAGTTATATGTTCGACTTTCGTCGCCTATCGAAAGCTTTTTAAAATGAGAGGAATTCCACAAGATATTTTTTTTTCTTTTCTTTTCAATCTTATCTTAACTCATAAGAACTCGAGTGACTCCTATAGCTATCTTAAAACTCATTTCTTGTTTGTTTTTTGTTTTTTTACGTCGTTTAAGACAAGGATCGTTTAAGTATTATTCGCTTTTATATATTGAGTATTTTATTATTAATTTTATCCATATAAAAACTTCCGAAATATTATAGCTATATTAGATTAATTCAATTCGAAGATGCCATTATTTGATAGTTAATTAAAATGTTTGTTGAAAACGATTTTGAATTATCTACAGATTTATAACATACACTAGTTTTCCTCTTCTGAACATTTATTATTTTATCATGTCTTCAGTGATATAGTTGTTTGTCTGTTTGTTTATTTATTTAACGCCACTTTATGCTAGTTATATTAAAATTTATTTTTTATTTCGAAACGTCGCCAACTGGTCTACTTAATGGAAAACCGACATATTTTAGAATTCAACTTTAATTTAAGATATTTATTTGTTCAATGTCATTTTATAGTGTCCGACCGAAACCAAATCTTTAGCCGAAACCGAAACTTATTTTAGTGTGTATTTATAATACATGTAAGTGTGTAATATGCCTAGTTTAGCAATAATATCAATGAAAGCTTATAAATTACAGTACTTTAACTCACGCTTCAAGGTGAAAAGGTGAAATATACTTGCCATAACAGGCTGATATTGAAGAAAAATTACTTGATTGAATAAAAGTATTTATTAGTTATTTTATCTCTTGTCAATATGCATAAGGGGTAAGTTTTGAAGGTGGCAAGCCATCCCTACCCATCCATCCCCCCCCCCCAATAAAATAATCTTATTTAAAAGTGGGTGTTGCCCCCCCCCCCCAGAAAATAGAAAGAATTTTACTGTTGGTGTATTTAATTTCTTCAAATACTCCTAAATTATTAGTTTTTATAAGTACCTATTACAAAAAAAGTACTTATATGTAACATTAGGTAATCAGTAAGAATTTATGTCAACACCCCCCATCCCACTTGATTCCTTATAAATAAGATTATTTTTTTTTTTTTTTTTTTTGGGGGGGGGTTTGATTTGAAATATGACGGCTTCCAAGGTGCTCCAGTGAGGAGCAAAGAATTTTAAAAAAATATTAAAAATTTAAGTTTTAATAATTGTTTTGTGTTTTGCGCGTTAAAAGGCCCACTGAAAGTAGATTTAAAATAACCAGACCTAACTTATCTTTTAGGAAATTTAATGCTGATTAAGAATATGTCATCGTTTTTGGTTCTACGCTAAACCGAATTAGAGAAAACTGCCTTTTTTCATAAAAAAAAAAATAAGATTTTAAAAATAAAAACAAAAAATCCTATCTCCTCAACAGATTGAGATAGGAAACTCGTTTCTGCGCCATTCTACCCCGTTTAACATGCAGTATTACCCATTTTTTTTACACTAGGTCTGGGACACCGAGTATAATAAGGACAGGTATCTTTGACGAGTACCTGACATCGCACAGGCTCGAGAATTTATTTTACGCCCCCACCGGAGGACGGCAAATCCTAGGATTTTTTTAATCCCATTAAAACATTTCTAAGGGCCAATCAATCGCGTAGGATCCCTTCAAACATTTACTGTGATACCATACCGGGAATAAAGATAGGGTGCAGAAGAAGTATAGTATAGTTTTTGCTGCTAAAGGAAGTGGAAGACCCAAGCAAGATACGAGTATAGTTGTACCTTAATGGGCCGTCTAGACGCGCCCTGTTCCTTTATCTCACCTGCCGTGGGGGCACATGGAAACAGGAGACAGCCGATTCAAACCTAACCGCTCAGCTGATGGTAAAAATTTCTTCATTTTCAATGTTAACTATTAAAAAAAATACTCAACACTTTTTTTTGAATAATCTGGTGCGTGGGGGAAACACACAACTTTCACTTACCAACTTACTTAGATTAGAAGTTGATGTGTTTTGTTAATTGCCATTTCTCAAAGTCACATATTTTCCTACATTTATTTCTTATTTTTGTTTTAATTTTCTCTATAAAAAACACTATTTTCATTTTTTATATTATTAAATAAAAGTTTTTACTTGTGATACTTCGGCAATGCAAACATAAGACTTCAAGTCGTCTGATTTCAGAGTTGGGCAAATTGTAATCTGAATGATGATTAATGAATATGGATAATTGTAATCATAAAACAAGTGAATAATGAATAACCATTATTCATAATCAGTTTGGTGTATTTTTAATGATTATTGAGTGTTTATGGTATTCATTTAAAATGAATAATGAATAACTGGTATTCAGTTATTCATGATTAACGAATACTGATAAATTCAGTTAGTCATTATTCATGAATAAAATATATTCAAGAGCTAGGATTAATATAATATTCATCATTCATGAATACCTAATATTCATCAATCATGAATAACAAAAATTCACCAATCATCAATGATGAATATGATATATTCATAATCATTATTCATTTAAATTTAAAAGACGAGGATGCATTTCTGAATTAAAAGTTGTCCTAATGAGCAAGGACAAGTCCTAAGAGTGGGTATGGTCAACTGATCAGCATTTGAAGTCACAAGTAAAGAATTAGAACCTAACTCCAATGGGTATTATTAAAGTTCTATTGACAAGAATGGAAAGAACATACAAATTTTAAATCATCATTCATGATTAGTAAGTATCTGTAATCATGAGTAGTGAATTCCATTAGTCATGATTAATGAGTTATGAGTAATCATGAATAATGAATCCTTCCTAATCATGATAACTGACTAACATTTAATTATGAATAATGGTCATTCATGATTGTTGAATACATTATATTCATGAATACTACATGAACAGTGATTAATACAATTCATGATTAATGATTCCGCGCTAAAGAATGATTTGTGAATGATGATTACAATCATTATTCACAGTTTTGATTATTAGTCATAATAATGATTACATTTTTATTTAAATATGCCCAACTCTGATTTTACAATTCTCTATGAAGACTTCAGTTAGTTACCATGAAACAAATAATTGTCATTAAATGAACAGAACAATTAATTTATGAACAATGGTCTGTCATTAAAGATGTACTCCGCATGCGTGGGCTCAACCTGCTTTATGAGTTGACGGAATATTTTTCTTTTTTTCACCTCTATATGTTTACTTGATTTTTTTACTATTTCATATTTAGCCATTTCTTATTTTTAGGCGTAACGAGAGACATTTAATTTTTCCATATAAACAAAAATAAAGGTACTTTATAGGAAAAAAAGGCCCTTTCCCCATTTAGCCCCCTAAGAATATTTCAATAATGATAAAGCTTACCTTATAATAAAGAATACTTGATTCTCATTAAACATGACGAGTTTTATCAAAATCGTTACAGCCGTTTTTGATAAAATAGAAAAAAAAACGACATGAGAACGAACGACATGGTATCCATTCGGTTCTTGAAGTCTAAACTGTGAAAACTAGGCTAAAGTCATCTATGAAGTAAGACTATAACAAACTAACCATAGGGAAGATTTCACAATAAAATCCACAGGGTGCCAATAACTAGATTTGTGCGCGAATAAAATCAGACATAAAAAAAAAGAGATAAATTGACTGAATATAAATCGAAAATAAAAAGTTTGAAGTTTTCTTATTGTATGTAATTATGAAAAAGAAGTTGGTTTTCACTTTATGTCAATAGTAGTAGTAAGATTCGAGATCTGCAGAGTCCACTCAAATTACGGGGGGGATATCTTAAGGGAGGTTGAAATGGAAGAAAGGTCTTGAAAAAAGTTTCTATGAATCTTCGGTAGTTTTTATCCTTCTGGGTCTAGTAGGACCATCACGGTAGTCGGCGCTTAGTTGTACTCGAAATATAATATTTTTAACTGAGATATCAGATATCACAAGTATAATCTAATAACTTATTATCTGCTGACTGCTTGGAATGGGCTTATACGATTCAGAATCACAGAAACCATCAAAAATGATGCATAACTCGACTAAGTTGCATTAAAATTAATTGTTCTTTTATCATTTTCAACCCCCAATAAATTATATAGGGTTCCTTATTTGGGCGGACTCTGCAGTTCTCGAATGTTAATGTTGATACCAAGTCAAAACCGAAAAACTACCACACAACTACCGGAGCGGAGCCCGGAACCCTAACCCTAGCCCTACAATAGAAAAAAACATAGCGATGGAGAATGATCGTGGTCAAAGAAACAATAGATTCTGTCACACTGTACTGAACCTGGTTGTACTGGTTTTACAATTCCTTCAATTAAAACTGTTATCAATGGCATAATTTCCGAGAATCTTGGATTCATTAAGATACTTAATAGCGAATAAGGGAGACGGTACAGTAAAGTAGTGGGAGTGGTAGGGGAGAAGGGGAAGTCCTTGAGCCAATGAATTTATTATTCGACCTTTACAAAGGACTATTTGAGGATTAGATAGCTCCGCGCTCCATTACTTAACCATCGGGGAATTGGAAACAAAACGAAATTCTTCTTCTTTCAAACGGAAGAATCGAAAAGAGAGCAAGAGTTAAAAGAGACAAATAAACAAGAGAGTGAGTGTGTGTGTGTGTGAGAGAGAGAGAGAGAGAGAGAGAGAGAGAGAGAGAGAGAGAGAGAGAGAAGGATAGAGATCCGAGCTGGGCATTACATTAGAACGAGGGCTTCCCTTATCTGCAGGCGCCGGCTGCCAGCAGGACGCGGCTAAAAGCTCAATTTGATAAGGAGCGGTGTGGTGGAGGGGATGGGCGGGAGGGGGCTGACGTCACGGCCTGCTACCCAGTATCAATTAGTCTATTATCACTTCTTTGTCTAGTCTATTCTACGTCACCAGTTAGGAAGGTTATGTCAACGTTATACATCTTGGAAAGGTGCAGGCTTACGTTCCTTAGGCCCACAGCGAATTGAACCCAGCGCATGCCCACAACTTGCGTAGCCCACGTATGACCTAAGTCATGTCCAAGTATATGTTTTTCAACCAAAAAGCACATTAAAACCAACCCAGTCCCTTGAATTTTACCCAAATCTCAGTCAATACTTGCCCCAGAAAGAATGATGACTGTAAACCAGAAACTTCTTCGCGACTTTGTAAAGTTATAAAGTTTGGATAATGCTCCAAAGAATATCATCACCATCACATACATTATTGCTCAAGGCATTTTTTTTTGTCGGTACGCCATAACTACTTGAATACTTCATCAAATTTCATGAATGAGGCATCATTTTAAAGCTTTCCTTAATCTCTACTCAAGAAAATTATAAAAATCACTCATATCGATTGCGAGTATAAGCGCAAAACCGCGGTTTTGCATGAAAGTGGTCGTAGAGTTTTCTAAATAGTGTCGATCTTTTCAGGTTTTCCAGGAGAACATTTGCGGTCAAAGGTTATGTCACTTTTTTTCTTATTAACCCCTGCGTTTGCGAATTGTAAGCGAAAAACTGCAATTCTTAGCGAAAATTTCATAAGGGTCGCAGGGATCTTTCGAATGTGTTACTTTTTTCGCGGGACTTGGTTAATTGGACTCAGGGGACCCAAAAACGTGTATTTCCGTTGAAAACCGGAAGTCGAAATTTTTCACGATCGCAATACTTCCACTTACTATATATTTCATACAGGTATGTGAAAGTAAAAAATTAAGACCTTTATGGAATAATATTCTTTGGATAAAATAAGGAGCACTAAGATAAATTCAACTCCGTAAGACCAGATATTTACCTGTAGCCTTTAGAGGAAGAAAATAGTAAAAATAAAACAGCTATTCGCTTGATTTTAATAAAAGAGGAATCTTTTGGAGAAAAGAGGAAGTTTTAGGGTAGAAAGGCAACGTTGCCAATTTACGTTGAAATTTATTTCGTCTCACAAAAAATTTAAGTAACACGTCTGCTATGTTACTTCTGCGTAATTGGCGTGGCTTAATTCGACAGGTCATGTAATCTTTATATTAGCAAACTCCCAAGGGCGTTGATAGGTTTGTTAGATCCCAGCTTTCCAGTAATTCTTGCTAGGCTCGCTCTGAAGGGACAAATAAACCCCAAAACAGATCCCTTTTTATTAGGAATAAGGGTGAAAATAAAGGGCGACATATTGACCACGCAGAGAAGTAACATAGAAGTAGCACCAAAATGTAGCAACCGCTAATGCCATGCCACTGCTTGGAGTGGCTTATCTGGAGCCGTTTAGTGTGACCCCGAGCTCGGCTCTTGTTACCGTTTAGGAACTCGACCTTGAACCGGTTGGTGACAGGAGTGCCCCTGGAATTTCCTGGACCACATCCTCGATTGTTCTAATGGGGTCGAAGAACAATCGAGTCTAGAACTAAATGCTACAATGTTATATCTGGCTCGTATAATCAGAAAGGTGTCTTGATGTCGGTACAAGATATTTATTTCTTCAAAACATTCTATAAAAATAAACGAAAGAAATTTATTTTGAAGTGAGTTGCATTGCCAATGCTCTAATCCAATCCCCATATTACGACTTAACAACAAATTAATATGCCTTTTGTTATTAACTTAACATAACATCGTGGAAGCTTGTAAAACGTCAATTGTTTTTGACTGATGAAATATTTAACTTTTCACCTAGTCTATGTTTAAATAATTTTCAGTAGGTTTTTAATTTATTCTTCTAAAAATATATATACAGTTTTGAGAATAAGTTACTGGCCACCCTAAAATTAAATTACTCAGTATTTTAAGTTTAATACTCTTTCAAAAATTGATCCTTCCATCTTAAAAATTCTAAAGCCCTTTTGAATAACAAACCGATACTTTTAAATCTATCCGTAGCAACAAGATCTATTTTAGGAAGAGTTTTTTAAACAGAAAAAACATTCTTTTCAAGTTAATATTTTTTAATAAATAAGTATTTTATATGTAAATGCAAATATCTTTTTAATTAGAAATCTTCTACAGTCATTTTACTTTAGTAGTTTCTGAGATAATCGAATTTAAAGATGTGTTGCTTGTACAAAGTATATCGACCAAGACGATCTCTAATATAAAAATTTTTTATTTTGTATAATACAAGGAGCTTTCGGCGTCCTGCGCCATATTCATCTAAAATATAATGAACAAACATTCAAAAACAGTATTAAAAGATTTGTAAAAATAACATGTTTACATGTTATGGTTTTTTCATTCTTCAAATGTAAAATAAAACAATAGCATGCTTACCCTGAAATAGGGTCGTCAGTGCATACAGGAATTCAACAATTTTGAACACCATGTCGTCTGGCCCATCGTCTTAGAATGTTTATTCATTATATTTTAGATGAATATGGCGCAGGACGCCGAAAGCTCCTTGTATTATACAAAATAAAAATTTTTTATATTAGAGATCGTCTTGGTCAATATACTTTGTACAACAATTTTAACGATCTACCTACTACTTAGATGTGTTGCTTTTTAAACAAAGCTCCTTCAAATTTTTTGTGTTGATAAAAATGGTCGTTGTTGCTCTTGTTTTAAAATAGATGCAAATACCTATCAATTCCATCTTTTCTTCTAAGTTCTTTACAAATGAGGAGGTCACCTGCGGTGTAGTGGTTAGCATGGAAACCTAAAATACTCGCTAACCTAAAGGTTTTAATGGGAGTAAAAAATCCTTAGCTAAGCCGTCCCGCGGATAGGACGCAATATGGAGCCTGTGCGATATCAGGAACTCGTTAAAGATCCGTATCCTAATTACACCTGGATAGGCAAAATATAGAACTCCCACTGTAGCATCGTTCGGTTAGCCTTAGTAGCATAAAGGTACATTAAACAAACTAACAAATGAGTTTTATCGTTTCTTCATTATAATGGAGAAAAATGTTGACTAAGAAATGATTTAGTTTATCTAATTTAAATAAGCAAATTTCAATGGTTTTTCTATGTTTTTTTTTTTTTTTTGGAAAATTTGTGGCATTAAATAGGTTCTTTTTTGTACTTTTAAATGGCTTCTGAATTTTTACGATTCGTAAATTTTTCAAAGAGTTTGAATACCGTGTTATATTTCTGTTTGGAGTGGCAATTCAAATCATTGCACAAACTACAAATAAACAATATATTCAAATCATTGCACAAACTGAATATAAAATTGATACTTTTTTTTTTTGGTTCCGCAAATAATTTATTATACTTAATGCCTTTGCAAGGTTACCCTAACAGTCCTGAAAGTACAATCTGGTAAAAGAGAGCGGATTGAGCTATCAGCCTGTACTGGAGAGAACACGAGTTCCCCATTAGCTGCTACAGTAATTAAAATGTTACACTGCCTAACTCGAGAGCAGGCGATTAATATACCTGAGATGTGCCCGTTTCACATCTGTCTCTAAGTCCGCCTGCTTCAAGATCTTGAGGAGAGTGTCTCTTTCGTCGGTATCCTGGGTATGGCATTGGAAACGGATAGGAGATCGGGATAAACCAGTGGCATAAAAAACAAGAAAACTTATGGCCATTGTATAAATAGGCTTTGTGCTGAAGAAATGTTTAGAATAGATAGTCGAAAAAAGAAAACGAAAAAAAAAAACAAAAAAAAAAACAGTAGGGGAGAGCGGGGTTGGTTGGCAACAGTTTTCACTTTTTTGATTGTTGAGTCGTTCCTGTTAATATAATCCCAATAGGACTGATACCACTGTAAACTCTTAGTATTAGAGTACTTCAAGTATTTTTTTCAACACGTAATATTTAATACTAAGATCATAGAAAATTGAATAATTCGTCAATCCAGAGTATGCCAATTAACCCTGGGTAGGTTGGCCTAGAAGCTCGGGTTTTTTAGCCATCTCATTCAAGTACTGCCTGACACATGTTATTGTTATTAAAAGCTGCACTATAATGGTATAATAATTTTGAATCGGTTTTTAATAGCTTTCAAGGGAAAATAGAATGACAATAGAAGAAGATTAGACTGTCGTCACTTTCTGCATAGGAAATATTGCTCTCATCCTCCTCGCTGAAACTAAAGACAATTGGTAGTTTCATCTTTGTTTATTTTTACCTGGCTTTTGTGAATTGCTACTGCGCAAACAAACCCCAGTTTAAGAGAGCCAACTAACCCCGCAGGAAAGATCATATGAAAGATGGTTGCCAGGAAAGGGAAGAACAACCAAATAAGAAACTGGTTAGTTGAAAGGTTAGGTTTTTCAAAGGAGTTCGGGGCTATGTGAACAGAATCGGAGTCAAATGTTTAACCAAATTTACTGAAAATATTCCTTCACATACAGCTTTTGACTGAAAAGACTGTATTCTTTGGATGCTGGACGATTTTGCAGAGCCCCACAACTCTATCCCGTAAGTCCATATCGGTTTTAGGAGGACTTTGTATAATGCGAGTTTATTTGCCAAAGATCTTAGCATAGATTATCTGTCAAGTAGCCTGGATAAAAGACCGTATCGTTTGTTTAGTTCTTTACGTTTTAGTCTGATGTGAGTTTTCCAAGTCAGTCAGTTGTCCAGATAAAAACCTAAATATCTAACCTCATCAGATGGCGGTATGCAGATATTATTAAAATATATTGCTGGACAAGGGCCACGATTAAGTGTAAAAAGCCAAGAGACTTGCTGAGCTAATTTGTCATTTCCAGAAGGAACGCTCATTTAGCAGCCAGCAAAATTTGCTCATTGCAAGTAATTTTCAGATCGCAAATTTATAATTGTTAAACGTTTGTTATTAAATAAGTAAATAAAATAAAAATGTTGTAAAATCAATCAATGAAGCACACTCCTCCGTACACTGATAACATCGGACTGAAACCTAAGGCGACTTCAAAACAGGTGTGACGGAAATTATAAGCCAAATGCCAACCTGCCTCATATACCAACCAACCCGCTCTCCCCTACAATAAAATTCTTGAAGGTGAGAGCGTAGATATGCTCTGGCATTTGTGAGCCGTGATGACAGAGCATGATTATATTCAGTTAAGAGTTTCGACTTCAGGTTGGACGAGCTTAAATTTATTATATACTAGCTGTATATACCGGTTTCACCCGGAGAATTTCATTTTTTAAATCTATAAACTGAGACTTTTATCGACTTATACGGTTGATTTTGTAAAAACCAATGTAAAGCGAAATCAAAACGATTATTATAATAATAAAGATTATACCCAGAGATGGTGATTATGCAATTTTAATATGGACAGGTGTTCGCACCTGGTCTGAAAGAACCACTGAGCGAAATTTGGAAAATTTAAGACAAACGGTATGGATTTCTATAAAAAACAAACAGAATCATCTTTATATACATAGATTATATCTGTATATCCTGGTATCACACGAGGAATTTGATTTTTCTAAAGAAACGGTATATTTCGTAAAAAAAACATTGTAAAATGAGATGATTATGATTTTTATAACAATAAAGAATATCAGCTGAAGATCGACTGAAGTTATGCAATTTTAATATGGACAGGTGTTCGCACCTGGTCTAAAAGAACCACTGAGCGAAATTTGGAGAATTTACGACAAACGGTGTGGATTTCTATAAAGAACTAATAAACAAACAAACATAATTTCAACTTTATTTATATAGATTTAGGGTAGACTTTTAGAATGAAACTTAATCTTTAAAAAATCGTTAAAAATAGTTTGGTTATAGATATCTTATTCATAAGGTGAAATTTACACCGCGTCGAACCACGTCGACGAACAGCCCGTCTCGGGCACTGTTCTGCTAAATTACACTACCATCTAAAGGTATATATAAAAACAAAATTCCTTTCTAAACTAAAAATGAACTAAGGTGATTCATTTGTTGTTTTAAATAATAAAAAATGAAGTTTTAAAATGTATACTCTGCCTTAAAGTATTGGATTGATGCAAAATTAATGCAGGTTTTTAATATTCATTGAAAATAGGCCATATCTTTACTTTAACTATATATACTTAATCAAAATAATTTCCATCTGAATCAATGCACTTTTGCCAACGTTCAACAAGCTTTCTTATTCCACCAGAAAAAAAATCTGAATCCGTGGACTCAATGAAGTCACGAAAAGAATTTTCAATTTCATCCTGGTTTTGAAAATTTTTCTCCCTCAAAAAGTTATCCAGATGCCTGAAAAAGTGGAAGTCTGTAGGAGAGAGGTCAGGTGAATAAGGTGGGTGTGGGAGAACTTCGTAGTCCAACTCGTGCAGTCGTCGTAGCGTTGGTTGTGCGATGTGTGGTCTGGCGTTATCATGGAGAAGGATAGGTCCTTCTTGGGTCTTCTTCCACTATTGACCTCAGCTGGTCGTTGTCAAGAACAAAATGACGGCCCCGACCTTCCTTGTCTTCGAGGTCGAAATCTCCACTGCGAAACTTCTGGAACCAACGCTGCACCGTGCACTCGTTAATAGCCCCCTGACTCCACACTTCGTTAATATTACGAACCGTTTGCGCAGCGCTGCGCCCTAATTTAAATTCGTATAAAAATAAATTTGACGAAAATCGTACTTCGACATTTTCGATTTAAGACCTTTGAACACAATGAACAAAACGATTTTACTGATTAAACTCATGGTGAAAGATAGGGTATTAGATAAGGTTTGTTTTGGTATAATAATGATCAATGTTAGGATTTGCTTTGTTTACACAATTGGAATTAAGAT
Organism: Aelia acuminata; assembly: GCA_911387785.2. Lineage (NCBI taxonomy): Eukaryota > Metazoa > Arthropoda > Insecta > Hemiptera > Pentatomidae > Aelia > Aelia acuminata. The sequence continues at coordinate 116,918,449 of OU426983.1, read as the reverse complement.
ATCGCAATAGAGGAAACCTGCATTAATTTTGCGTCAACCCAATATAACAAAAATCTGGTGCGTGCGCGCAACACACAACTTTCACTTACCAACTTACTTAGATTAGAAATTAATGCGTTTTCATAACTGCCACTTCTCAAATGAACAGAACACCTTTAATTATAACGCATTGGTTTGTCATTAAAGGCGTACGGCGCATGCGTGAGCTCAAGGTGTTTCATGAGTTGACTGAATATTTTTCTTTTTTTCTCCTGTATATGTTTACTTGATTTTCTTCATATATCATATTTAGCCATTTCTTATTTTTAGGCTTGATGAGAGACAGTTAATTTCTCAATATAAACTAAAACAAAGGTACTTTATAGGAAAACAAAAAAGGCCCCTTCCCCATTTAAGCCCCCTCAGAACATTTTAATAATGATAAAACTTACTTGATATTAAATAACAACTAATTTTAATTAACCGTAACGAATTTGATAAAAATCGTTAAAGCCGTTTTTGAGATAATCGATCAAAAAGGTAAAAATTGGAAAAAAATTATGAAATAAAGTGCCCCCTCCGTTTGACCAATTTTGATGAAATGTTGGCTATCACATCTTTGGCATATACATACATCAAATACCAAGTTTGATCAAAATCGTTAAAACCGTTTTTGAGTAAATAAAAAAAACACGTGAAAATGATACAAAATTTATTAAGTAAAGTCCCCCCTCCTGTGGACCATTTTTGATGAAATTTTTACAGTCATATCTCGGGAATATAAATACATCAAATACCAAGTTTGATCAAAATCGTTAAAACCGTTTTTGAGTAAATAAAAAAAACAAGTGAAAATGATACAAAATTTATTAAGTAAACTCCCCCGTACGGTTGATCAATTTTGATGAAATTTTTACAGTCATATCTCGGGCATAAAAATAGATCAAATACTCAGTTTAATCAAAATCGTTAGAGCCGTTTTTGAGAAAATCGAAAAAAAATTAAAAAGTTATTAAATAAAGTACCCCCTCCCTTTGAGCAATTTTGATGAAATTTTTGCTGTCACATCGCGGGCATATACATACACTAAATACCCAATTTCAGGTTCGCACGGTTCATAGTTTTTGAGCTAGTCTGTTCACACACACACACACACACACACACACAGACACACACACACACACACACACACACACACACACAGACCATTTTGCGGGACTTGGTTAATTGGACTCAGGGGACCCAAAAACGTGTATTTCCGTTGAAAACCGGAAGTCGAAATTTTTCACGATCGCAATACTTCCACTTACTATATATTTCATATATAGGTAAGTGAAAGTAATAACTGCTTAAATGCAAAAAACTACATTAATTTTTGTGAAGTGAATAAGATCTTATTTAAATAATTGGTAGGAATTTTAGGTGCCTTTACACTATGCGGACGTCAGGTAAACCCAGAACCTTGCCGTACTACGAACAGCAATTTACACTTGAACGTGAAGTCGAGTGATAATGGCTAACATAACCTATTCACCATAATACAACAATTTTCATTACAAAGAACGTTGAATTGGAATTAGCGGCTGTTCTGGCATTTGCTCTAACTTATTATGGATAAAAGCAACGTCAGAAAAACGCTAAATTGTCATACTTAGATTATTCAAACACTGTTCCGAACAGGCTGTTGAGTTTGGCAGAGTGTAAAGGCACCTTAATCTAAATAAGACTCGTACTTTGTATGCTTGTTCGGGGGTAGCACTTGTGTTGCTCGCGAGTTAGTTAATTCAATCTTCTAGAGCTTCTTTGGGTTTTATTTTTTATTTATTTTTTTACTTTAACTTACCTATATATGAAATATATAGTAAGTGGAAGTATTGCGATCGTGAAAAATTTCGACTTCCGGTTTTCAACGGAAATACACGTTTTGGGGTCTCCTGAGTCCAATTAACCAAGTCCCGCGAAATGGTCTGTGTGTGTGTGTGTGAACAGACCAGCTCAAAAACTATAAACCGTGCGAACCTGAAATTCGATATTTAGTGTATGTATATGCCCGCGATGTGACAGCAAAAATTTCATCAAAATTGCTCAAAGGGAGGGGGTACTTTATTTAATAACTTTTTAAGTTCTTTTCGATTTTCTCAAAAACGGCTCTAACGATTTTGATTAAACTAAGTATTTGATCTATTTATATGCCCGAGATATGACTGTAAAAATTTCATCAAAATTGATCAACCGGAGGGGGGACTTTACCTAATAAATTTTGTATCATTTTGATTAAACTGGATATTTGATGTATGTATATGCCAAAGATGTGATAGCCAATATTTTATCAAAATTGGTCAAACGGAGCGGGCCTTTATTTTATAATTTTTTCCAATTTTTACCTTTTTTTCGATGATCTCAAAAACGGCTTTAACGATTTTGATCACACTGGGTATTTGATGTATGTATATGCCAAAGATGTGATAGCCAACATTTCATCAAAATTGATCAACCGGAGGGGGGACTTTACTTAATAAATTTTGTAACATTTTCAAGTGTTTTTTGTGTGTCTATCAAATTCGTCATGTTTAATGAAAATTAGGTGTTCTTTAATATCAATGATGACAAACAATTGTTCATAATTTAACTCATTCATTCATTCATAAATTCATTCATAATTAAAGCCGCTCTGTTCATTTGAGAAATGACAATTAACAAAACGCATTAATTCTTAATCTAATTAAGTTGGTAACTGAAAGTTGTGTGTTGCGCGCACGCACCAGATTTTTTATGCTTTTTAATTCTATTATAAGTTAGAAGAAATTCCAGAACAGCCACTAATTCCAAGTCAGCCGTCTTTGTTATGAGAACTGTTCTATAAAGGTGCGTAGGAGCGGTCAGATATGATTGTTCGCTCAACTTTACATTTCAGTGCAAATAGTACAAAATCGCTCTAGTAAGCCTGTACGGCAAGTTTCGGTGGATCAACTGTAGTTATATCCTTATAAATATGCCCTAAACAAGTGGTAATCGAAAAAATAACTTGTAAAACATACTTCTATAAGATATATTTCCTTACCTCCATTTTGTCCTCCTGTTCTGAAACCAAGTCTTGACCTGGGCGTCGGTCATCTTGAGGGACTTTGCGAGCTGGGCCCGCTCAGCGGAGGCGAGGTACTTCTGCTTGTGGAACCTCTTCTCCAGTTCCGCGATCTGGAGGCGGGTGAAGGAGGTCCTCGGCTTCTTCCTCTTGGGCGGCGTCCGGTTCTGGTAGGGGTGTCCTATCCGCCTCGCCATCGGGAAGGAAGCTGGAAACGATGAGGTTAACATTTAATAATAGGCACATCTAAAATTTAATAGACGAATACATAGGGTAAACCGTACAGTTATTGGCACTCTTAAGGCTACATTTCTGTGGTTAAATTATAAAAAATACTTTTCATAAAGGTATCAAATAGAAACTTCCTATAGCTCCCCATTACCTATCCTCAAAAAGACTCAAGAGGTTTTTTTGGGTCAAAAGTTCAAGAGTTTTACAATATGGCAATACTTATTGTTAAAAGTGCCAAATCTAGTTATTGGCACCCTGTGGATTTAATTGTGAAATCATCCCAATGGTTAGTTTGTTGAAGTCTTACTTCATAGATGACGTAGAAGACCCTTCAAACATTAGACTTAGATCTGGACATAGTTTATCTGTCATTGATATCAGTCTGGGACTAAATAAATAAGTAATTATTATTCATCAACTAATTTGGAATCTTCTAATCTATTCATCAACTAGCTCGCCCAGAGAACGTCGTACTTTCTCAACTACATAATTAAGCGAATAACACTTCAGGGCGGATTGTATCGCGAGATAGGTGTAGACTCCAGCACATTGCTCGGACAGCTGAGCCCTGGGCCAGAGTAATTCAGCAAGGGCATAAATTACAAAAAAATTCCCTTTTTTAAATTTCGATATATCATTTTACTAGCTACTATTAGAACATATGGTATATAGAATAAATTCAGGCTAGTAGCTAGTATAATCATATATAAGACTAGTAGGATAAATACATCTATATGGAGCACTAAAATTATCATATAGGGTAAACATTCCTTAAGACATCCTTTGGCATCCTTAAGACTACATTTCTGTGGTTAAATTAAAAAAAAAAACTTTTCATAAAGGGATCAACTGGAAACTTCCTCTTTATCTATCCTCATAAAGACTGGAGAGGTTTTTTTGGGTCAAAAGTTCAATAGTTTTACGATATGACAATATTTATCAATATTAAAAATTATTATTATTAATAAAAGTACCAAGCAGTTATTGACACCCTGTGGATTTAATTGTGAAATCTTCCCAATGGTTAGTTTGTTGAAGTCTTACTTCATAGATGACGTAGAAGACCCTTCAAACATTAGATCATGTATATCTTGTAACAAAATTAGGACTTGTTTAATCATTTCATTAAGTTAAAGTTGGGGTGTCAATAACTGTACTGCATGTCAATAACTGTATGGTTTACCCCACATTCTAATTTGTTTCAAATAATAATCGGAATACAATGAATTTATATTACTCGTAGTTAATATTATGGTTTACCCTATATATTGTCTATCAAAAATTGACGTAACGTTTGGTCCCAAATTTTTTTCACAAATTTAACCTTGTAAGTATCAAGCATGTGTGTCTAATGTGAGAGTTTTAGCAAGGTTGGACTAGTCATTAAATATTTATCTTAAGGGTAAAAAAAAACTTGCATGTTTTTATTCCACTACGCACATTAATAAGATTAGTCAAACTCGTCTAAATCAATAAATTAAAATGTTGAATGCTTCAGAAAAATTTCAACTACTTAGAACTACAAAACTAACTTTGATTAATAACAAAAATATGTTTTTTACTTTTAGCTATTTTTTTCATAAGCATTGGATTTTTGTTGCTTATAGATACAAAATACTACAATGTTACAATCCTTTGGGAAAAGAGAAGCATTCTGTAAAAGATTAAAAAAAATACTAAGAAATGTGGTAAAATGGATGTGTCAAATCACAATATCCAGAACTAGACAATGTTTCACAGATTTGTGATATGTGTAGGAAAGAAATTAGTTTGATAAAATAGGCTACAGTTTGAGAAGCTTGATAGCTAATGATTTTTTTCCATCCACAAGCAAAACTCACATATTTCATTTATTATTTTAAGCATGAACCCATTGCTGTCCCATCATAATTTTTATAACACTTATTAATGACAACCTTATCAAGTGCCCTTTTTGAGAAATTCAAACGTTTAAATTTGATTCAAATTTTGAAAAAAAAAAAAGTTACTTTTAACCCCTATTGAGTTGCATGTCGTAAGAAAGGCCTTAGATTCAGCTTTAAGAGCTGCAATTTCAATTTACAGATGATGCGACAGGTCAAAATTGTGCGTATTTCAAGGAGTTCACATCGCTATATCTTGAAAACCGTTTGAGATATTGAGCTAAAACTTAGTATTTTTTTTTTTTTTAGCCTTCCTACGTATCCTACGATCCGAATTTCAGTGAGTTAATGTGACATGGAATGAATCTTAAAAATAACAGTTTAATTATTTATTCGCCATTTCGCTCAAACTATATCCAATCAACTTGTCGATTATCCCTTGAGGATATGAAACAGTTATAAGATGGAAGTTGGAACAAAGGGAACAAAAAAAAAATGAAGTATAATCTAGGATGGAGGGGTCCAGCGGCTGATGATTACGGGGGTTGGGAGGCGATTAGGGGCTGGCCAATGGGGAGCGAGCACGAAGATGATTGGACCGCTTGTGCAGCACATGCCGCCTCCAACAGCTGTCTCCGTCCAACAGCAATCATACAGCAATTTACTACTACAAGCTTAATAACAAGATTAACAATGTTCACTTCTTCGTTGAGTTGTCTGTTACCACATAATACCACTTTTAGATGGATTTTTAGATAATAGTATGTACTACTCATTTTCTATCGCGTCCCGTGGTGGCCCTAGGATTTTTTAAAGGGAGTAAAAAATCCTTGGCTATGCCGTCCCTCGGATAGGACGTAAAATAGAGGTCCCGCGCCTGTGCGATGTCAGGTACTCGTGAAAGATCCCTATCCTAATTATACCTGGATAGGCAAAATTTAGGATTCCCGCTGTTGCGTCGTCCGTTTAGCCTTACTATCATAACGGGACTTTGAACAAACAAACAAACAAATTTTCTATATGAAGACAGTAAGTAGGTTGGTGGTAATGGATGTTAGAACAAAAAAACAAAGGAAGATTGAATATGAACGTTTTCGCTTACTTATTTTAATCATTAAACGGCAATAGGGTTAAGGTAGATTATTAAAATAAAGAATAATAATTTAAGTACACAGATAAAAGTATTATAATAGTAATACCAATTTAACATGGTGTTATATGTAACTAACAATATGAAGATGTAACTAATATGAAAAAAAAAAATCATCCTACCAAGAAATTTTATTGCTATGTTCTAAATATGATAGCTATTTGTAAAACTAGAATTGAATGTTGTGCAAAAAACAATTGCAATAAACAACTAAGAATTGAACTATTAGTTTGATGAACCCGACGTGTTATTATCATTCATGTAATAGATTGTTACTTTCACTTAGCTATATATGAAATATATATTAAGGGGAAGTATTGCGATCGCGAAAGAATTCGACTTTCGGTTTTCAACGGAAATACACTTTTTGGGGTCCCCTGAGTCCAAATAACCAAGTCCCGCGAAATGGTCTGTGTGTGTGTGTGTGTGTGAACAGACTAGCTCAAAAACTATAAACCGTGCGAACCTGAAATTGGGTATTTAGTGTGCGTATATGACCGCGATGTGACAGCAAAAATGTCATCAAAATTGGTCAAACGAAGGGGGTACATTATTTGATAACTTTTTACGTTTTTTTCGATTTTCTCAAAAACGGCTCTAACGATTTTTATTAAACCGAAATATGAGTGCAAAAATTTCATCAAAATTGATCAACCGGAGGGGGCACATTAATTAATAAATTTTGTTAAAAACGTCTTTAACGATTTTGATCAAACTGGGTATCTGGTGTATGTATATGCCAAAGATGCGACAGCAGACCATGGTTCATAAATAAAGCCGTTCTATTCATTTAATGGAAATTATTTGTTTCATGGTAACTAAATGAAGTTTTTAATATCTATGTACATAGAGAATTATAAAATCATACGACTTGGAGTATTATGCTTGCATTGCCGAATTATCACAAGCAAAAACTTTTATTTAATAATAAGAAAAAATAGTGTGTTTTTTATAAAGCAAATGAAAACAAGGAAGAATGTGTGACTTTGAGAAGTGGCAATTAACAAAACACATCAATTTCTAATATAAGTAAGTTGGTAAGTGAAAGTTGTGTGTTGGGCGCACGTTCCAGATTTTTTTTTAAACATACTAGATTCAATAGGGAATAATCTCGTGCTGTTTTCAAAGTAATATTTGAAAATGACGGTACGTGAGAGTTACATTCCATATGCGATCTAGGTTCAAGTTACCTTCTGCTAAATTAGATCGACTAGATTGCATTGTCATCATTGGCTTTATAAGTTCTTATACTAACTTTCACACATAACAAGACGAAACATAGGACGTCGCTGGATAGGTGGTAATGGCATACTGTAGCCGGCACGACACGATCCGATCCTGCCTCGCTCTACGTTGATTGCTCCCCGATGAGGAGGAGAGAGGATGTTCCGTGACCGAGGCCCGTCTCCTCGCATTGGAGGTCTTCTCGGCTGATCGATGTCCTCCCACGAACTGACATTACCCGAAAGGAGTCCAACGGTAATAGCCTGCCTTTCCCGTGGGATATGTTCGGGGATTCCAGTTCCAATGGCTATAATCCGGTAAACCAAATTGTGGAATCGCTTGTTTTATATATATATATATATATATATATATATATATATATATATATATATATATACATGGGTGGTGGGATAGCCGAGTGGGCAAACGCGTCAGAAAATACGCGTTGCCCATGGGAAGATATGATTGAGAACCGAAAGATAGCAAGTTCAAAACCCGGAGCCAGGGGAAATTTAATAATACTCGGCATAAATCCCCCACCCTTTCCTCTGGCCTGGGAAACCCCGTGTAGCCTAACAGGCAAGAAAGGGGAGGAACGAAAAAAAAAAAAAAAAAAAAATATATATATATATATATATATATATATATACACACAGGGTGTCCCAGACATAGTGTAAAAAAAAAATGTTGGGTAATACTGCGTGCTAAACAGGGTAAAATTGCGCAGAAACGAGTTTCCTATATCAATCTGTTGAGGAGATTATTTTAAACACTATAATTTAGGGTTATTTTAAATATTAATTAAATACACCAACAGAAAAATGACATTTCATAATGTGCCCTACTATCATTAGCCCAGACTATGATATAAGGTTCTGATTGGAATTAGTGTTATTTTGCTGGTGGTGAATGTAATTTCTTCAAATAATCCTAAATTGTTATTTTTTATAAGTATTAAAAAGAAAGAAAGAAAAATGTCCGTTTACGTAACATTAGGTAATCATCAAGAATTTGGGTCCCCCCCCCCCCACCCTTGACTTCCTATAAATTAGGTTATTGTATTTATTTTCTTTTTTTATGGGGGGGGGGGGAGGATTTTGAGACTGTTGAGGAGATTATTTTAAACACTATAATTTAGGGTTATTTTAAATATTAATTAAATACACCAACAGAAAAATGACATTTCATAATGTGCCCTACTATCATTAGCCCAGACTATGATATAAGGTTCTGATTGGAATTAGTGTTATTTTGCTGGTGGTGAATGTAATTTCTTCAAATAATCCTAAATTGTTATTTTTTATAAGTATTAAAAAGAAAGAAAGAAAAATGTCCGTTTACGTAACATTAGGTAATCATCAAGAATTTGGGTCCCCCCCCCCACCCTTGACTTCCTATAAATTAGGTTATTGTATTTATTTTCTTTTTTTATGGGGGGGGGGGAGGATAGGTCGCTCGCTACCTTCACAACTCTCTACCCATCATGCATATGGACAAGAGATAAAATAACTAATACTTTTATTCAATCAAGTAGTTTTTCTAGTAGGTACCTGAAGCAATCAAGTATTTATTCTCTAGCGTGTTTTTCATTAGTAAAACTTCTTTTAGACTCAAAAGGTGAAGTGAAACTGTATCATGGTTCACACCACTAAAAATCTAACTAAATCCCTTAGGTTTTAGGAAATTTGATGGCTTCTAGGGTGCTCCAGAGAGGAGTGAGGAATTTTCAAAAACCATAAAAAATTTAATAAATGTTTTGTGTTTTGCGCTTTGGCGCCCACTGAAAGTGGATTTAAAAATTTAATGCTGATTAAGAAAATATAATCGTTTCCGTTTCTACGCTAAAACGAAGAAGGGAAAACAACCATTTTTCAGAAAAAAAAGTATGATTTTAAAAATAAAAACAAAAAAAATTCTATCTCCTCAACAAATTGAGATAGGAAACTCGTTTTTGCACCATTCTACCCCGTTTAGCGTGCAGTAGTATTACCCAAAAATGTTTTTACACTAGGTGTGGGACACCCAGTACATATATATATATATATATATATATATATATATATATATATATATATATATATATATATATATATATATATATATATATATAGATGTGTGAATATTTGCGATACAGAATTAGAAGAGAAATTATTTAGGATCTATAATGCCGAAAAAAAACGATATTAAAGAGGAAATATTAAGGCTAGGCTAATGGCGGGAAATTCTTGTTATTTTTTGTTGCAACAATACCTGGCTCACGCCTTCTGTCCCGAAATTTAAAAACTAGAATTCACAAAACTACAATTCATCCGACAGTCTTTTACGGATGAGTAGGGAACGAATATCTAAAAAATTGATAAACGCTATGCCGACTGGAAAACGTCCGAGGGGCTGGCCTAGGCGAAGGTGGGAGGATTCGGTTGGGGATGATCTTGTGGATTTGGGATTGGACGGGGGGGGGGGGGGGGTGGAGCTGTGTAGGGAGCGATTGCTGGTGTCTGTGTTCGGCCTTCGGGTTCGTTAAGCCTTTATTATATCCTATTACAAGAAGAGCGTTTAACCGTTATCTGGAACCGTTACCAATCACAGTTACCATTTCGAACTATGAAAAACAAAGCAGACTTTGGCAAATCTAATCAAAAACCTCTCTGTAGTATTCTCAAAGGATTAAGATGAAAGATGTATCAAATGGAAGGGTAAAGTAACCTTGTCTATTCCATATTTTCCACAGTCATATTTTGCGCACAAAAATATTAAAACAGCTTCTCGACTTAAACACACACGACAAAACTTTACAATACCGGTTACATTAACCGAGAAGCTAGACAAGTATGAATTATTCGAATTGGAACTCAACTCACTGAGAACTACAGAAGTACAGAATGTCACATGTTCAATGTCACATAGCCTTCACTGAAATGAAGATGATTACGCGACCCTCTTAGCAACCAATCACAATTAAGATATTCCTCCACCATATCGCCCTCTTAATTCTCCTTACGCGACACACCGTCAGGATTATTGACGTCATAATGGGATTATGGTGAAGGGAGAGATCGTGTCTGTTTAATGTTTCAATAGTCTTGCGGCAAGCTCAAGGCGTCCCCGTAATTTCTATGACATTTGTCGATATCTCTTATCGATAATTTTGTTACCTCAGTGAATAAGTAAGTGGTTTAATCAAATTTCCTTACTTTTTAAGTTTCAACTTTCAATTAAATTTAAAAGTTATAGAAGAGTAAATCCTGCGTTTGTTGACACTTGTATGAATTTTGCCTACAGTAAAATGAAACTTTTTCGTAAATAAAAAAGATTTGTCTTACTTAAAAGAGCACTAAAATAGGAAAGATTGGTCCAAAAAACATGCGTCTGGACTCTTTCAATGCAAAATTAAATGACATATAACTGTCAACGAAAACATAGTTTCGATATTTGAGTACCTAATGAGATAAAACCATCCACCGCAAAAACAAGTCTTTGGGGTACCTTTGTAACCACAGCACAACTCCGCCCAGGGAAAAAATATGGCATAGTCATATTTTTGATACAAAGGAAGCCATTAAAACAACAAAACATTTTGTGGCAAACTCTGCAGCTTTGTCTAAACTTTTGGTTCTATATTTCTATCTTGGTCCTAAAACAGAAAATTTAAAAGGCTGAAAAAAGAGTTTTTTTTTAACCTCCAATTTACGTCCTATCCGAGGGACGGCGTAGCCAAGGATTTTTTACTCCCTTTAAAAAATCCTAGGGCCACCTAAAAAAATCCTAGGTAGGGTGTAGACCTCTATGCTAACCACTATACAACACGTGACCCTTGGCAAGTTTGGTTCCAAACTTCGTTCCAGAATTTTAACCGTATAAACAGGTCTAAGAATTTAAAAAGTTTTTCATCAGATAACACCGTTTTCCCCCCTTTATTATAATATACAGTTATATTACAGCTTCTATGGTTTCTTGTTGACCTTCACCTCTTCATCATAATTTTTCTCACAAATCATTGTCATGGTACGATAATTTTAGTGAAAATAAAAAAAGGGGAAAAAATACAATTAATCTGATTAATATCACCAACTTAAAAAACGGGATAAAAAAATTATTTCGCTTTGGTGAGCTTGGAAAAGCAATTAAAAAAATTAAATGAACTGTAAAATAAAAAAAAATGAAATAAGTTTTTAATGCAACTTATCAAGCTTTCGCTGAACGCTGATTCGGAAATTCGGGCAAGGGTGAAATTCGGATAATCGGGTAAAAGACATTAGGAATGTTTTAGGATGAAGGAAATTTTCACCTGTTGCTCGTCCTTCTTGAATTTTGCAGCGGCTGACAATGATGGTTGAAGAGAAAACTTCAAAATAATCATAAATTTCATACCCAGGAGGTAGAAAATTGTAAGAATTTGACACCCAAGAGGTACAAACCAAACCATCGGCGGACTCTGATTGGAGATCACAAACACGATGTTGCTTACTGTTCAACATCAAGAAAGCAAGTGCGATTTGATACCCAGGAGGTACAAAAAAAAAAAAAACATCGGCGAATTCCAAACCCTTCCAAATGCCATCAAGATGCCACTGATAACACAATTGTTGGCCCAGCGACTGCTATCTCCGGTGACGGTTAAGGCGGCAAATTCAACTTGAAATATAAATTTAAAAACCAAAAATAAAAAAGGAAATAAGTATCTGTGATGAAATAAAATCAAAATACCGAACAGTCATTTTCTGTTGTGTATAAACTTAAGATTCACTTTAACTGAAAAATCATGTTTTTCGATATACGGCATTAATGAAAAGGAATGTGCAACATGAGTACATGCACATATAAAATCGATTTGCTTTCTTGTTAAATAAAATGAAAATCTAAAAGAAGATAATTGATTGGTCTTATCTATCTTATCTTATTTAGACATCATTTTTAGAATCAGTAAAAAAAAAAAAACAGCAAAAAAAAACATTAATTTTCTCTCGCCTTAAAAGAAACCCGGGTTATATGAAAGGTGGAAAAAAATGAAAGAAAAAAGTTGTCTGCGCCTTCATTAGAGAGATTGGCTAATTGGTAAGGGGATTTTTATTGGCTGAGACGGAGGGAGAAAAATGAAAACACTAATTCATTCTGCCCAGCCCACCCCAGGAAGTAGGGGGGGGGGGGGAGCACACCGGAGTTTTAATGTTTTTTCATGGAGTTATGGCGGTGGGGAACCTGATGTGAAATATTTAAAATGAGGGAGGGGCAACTTCTAAAGAGAGTAACCTTGTTGCTTCCCTCTCCTTCTAAACGTCTTCATTGTTTATCTAATTCAATTTTTTTTATTTTTTTTATTTATTGAAATTTACAACTGTATTTAAAGAAAAACATTTAGTAAATTTGATAATACTAAGAAAAAATATGTCTCGAACAAACATGAAGAGAAGCTACCCATTGGTAGCTCTCAACCGATACACTTAATATAGAAGGTCCCGAGGCCATCTTCCTTTCAGACGCCTGGGAGGATTGTCTGGAATAGAGGAGGAAGCGAGGCTGGAAACAAGGGGGTTCGAGTGGGTCAGGAGTTTACTATGAAATGATTGTTTTCTGGATCGGGCCAAATCGGCGACATATGGGACATTAAGGTCTTTATGGATGAGTTTATTCGTGACATAATAAGGAGTGTTAAGGATTTTACGATATTTTTTGGATTGCAGGGATTGGATTCGAGAGGAATTTGAGGGTTTGGTGGACAACCAAAGCTCGATGCCATAAGCCCAAATAGGTCTTATTTTTGTCATGTAAATTAGCCTTTTATAATTGATTGGTAGTTTCGAGCGTTTGCCAAGTAAGTGTTGAAGTAGTCGGAAGCGACGAGCAGTTTCTTGTCGTTTCAGTCTTGTATGAGGATTCCAAGGAAGGCGTTTGTACAGGTGAAGTCCCAGGTATCGGATCTGTTCTACAGGAATAAGTGGAGAGTTATTAAAGGATAGGACAGGAGGTCGTAGGTTTAAGACGAAGTGTAAATGTGATTTGATGGGATTTGTTGGAATTGAATTTGATTATCCAGTTTTGACACCATTCTTCAAGGATTGTGATGTGGGATTGGAGAGTTTGGGACGCAAGGTCTGGGTCATTATTAACTGCTAGCACAGCAGTGTCATCGGCGTAGGTGGTGATAACAGTGTTGGGATGGTTTGGAATGTCAGCTTTATAAACTGTGTAGAGGATGGGACCTAGGATGCTACCTTGGGGAACACCAGCAGACTGAGAAAAGAGGGATGAAAAGGTATTATTATGATTTACTTTGAATAATCTGTCTGAGAGGTTTTTTAATTTCAAGTATGTTTGTTATGAATGAACGTTTGTTGCTTGATGTTGAATTTATTTTTTATTTTCACTAACCTATATTTGAAATTTATAGTAAGGGAACCTATTGCGATCGTGAAAAATTTCGACTAGCGCTTTTCAACAGAAATACACTTTTCATCATACTGCATAAAAAAAAAATGTGTTTTCAATACTCGGTTTGAGTCCGTAAAGTAGTTCTTTTCGGACCTAGGCCTAAAAAATCTTTTTGGTGCGCTAACCTTAACTGCTACTAACCGAAAAACGGAGAGTAAAATTACAATGATGTGTTTGCATTTACCAGAGCTACCAGCTTTACACGAAAATTGCTTATTATTATTAATAAATTTGATTTCCACTTTTATTTGATGGGGAAGTCGTTTAAGATCGCTTGTTTGAAGGCACAAGGCTTGTAAAATAACTGTTTTTTTACTTCTAGATATTATTCCATATGTAATTATGTGGTTTGCATCAAGGATAGCCTGCCCTTCAATTAATGGTCTTTTAAAATTAACAATTATCTCTATTACATCAACTATGTCTATCCCCGTTCCTTCCGACATTATGCAAAACTACTAGCGCACCCTATAGATTGCGCCCGCGAATTAGAAAAAACACTCAAGTCAACCACAAATCCACGCATCCCACCCCGAAGACTGTTGAGACTGTGGCCGAAAAACTTATTACAATAATTCACCGGAATAGATCACACATATGTGTAGAGCACGCATTTGCTAATTTCAAAATTATATCTATATAGTCTCGAAACGTTGCCATAATATAGTTGTTTATTATTGTCTGAACCTCCAGAATCCTATTATAAAATTTAATATCAACAGTCAAGAAAGTATATCCGATATATATAAATAGTTTATTGCTTGTAAAAAATAATGTAGGAAATCATGTTATGGACCAGTTCTTCCGATATTAAACCAAGGTGTATCATTATAAAACAAAGAATGCATAACAGAAAGACGAACACGGATCTACTCAGAGCTATCAAGTAGCTGAGGAATGTCTCTATAGAGAGGATTTGATAACTTAAACGGCGATGATGATAATGGGGAGATGTGATGTGGTTAGCAACGACGACGGGATCACAGGGCGGCATTGTCTTCCCACAAGGCTTCATATTCATTAGCCAGTGGTCCTGAATATGGAACCAAACTGGATGTCTTTGTCTCGATGTTAGAGCGATCAGGGTCACACTCCTTGTATTTCTCTTGATCGCTATTCTTAATATACGGGAGGCATGTGAAATATCTGTTCGCCTTATTTAGAAGGCGGTCGTAATTATCGATTTTCGGTTCTCAGAAGAGATCGATTTAATAAAAGAGTAGATAAAAAAAAAAAAAAATCATGTAAAAGTGTCGAATGTAAATTTGAGTTCTTCTCATTCTAAAGTCCGGATTAGGGGTCTTCTATGCTGCAGTGGTTAGCATATCCAACTAGTGTACCTAGTACACTACTATAATAAATTAATCCATTAATTTTCTTGCTTACAGTTTAGTAAATATAATCATTCATGTATACTTATAATCCTTACCAACGAGATACCCCGCTCTCACAGGGTAGCCCAAGGAATGTTTAAATTGACTACAAATCCTTGGCTATGGCGTCCCTCGGATAGGACGTAAATTGGAGGTACCGATCCTGTGTGATGCCAGGTTCTCGTTAAAGATCTCTTTTCTAATTATACCTGGAAAGGCAATATTTAGGACTCACACTGTAGCATCGTCCGATTAGTCTTACAATTAGTACAAGTCTATTCTTCTTAATTTTATAATAGCAAATATTATCCTAATGTTGCTTATACTTATGTAAAATAATAATAGATAGATATATCATTAGAGTTATCTGGTATGAGAATTAGCGCAAAGTAACCGTACTTATCAATTTTTCTCACTCTTTCCAGACCTTTTAGGCTATACGGTGGATTTCCCAGGGCCAGATTAGTGGCATAGGATTGATGCCAACTTATCAAACGCCCCGAGCACTCCGAACTCAGATGATCACATGTTTCTCATCGTCAACTTGTAAGTAATAAACTCGGCTATCCCACTCCAATCTTTTTAATATTTTCCACTTGAAATTTTTAGAAATTTTAAACCACCTGCAAAAGTTAAATAATCAAAATTGAAATTAAATCAAGCTTCCAACATCACACCAAGGTACAGCGGATGCTAACCAACACCAAAAATTGTAAGCTTTATTTTTATCAATAATAGTTTTTATGCTAAGAAATGGCTGGCAATGAGCACTAGTAAAGGAATGTATCCATGGCTGAAGAATTTTTTTTTTTTGGGAACCCATCTTGATCGATTGAATCCTTCTTGATTAAATCACGTACTCCTCCGATAATAACGAATAATTACAAAGAATTAGAAGATGTCTGAACATCATCGACCACAATTGTTAAGAATGCTACCTTAGAATGAATGAGTGTAAGAATGCCTCCCAACTGTTAATGTAACTATTTACGGATGGGGCCGTATATATGAATGGAATGTTTATTTTAACTCAATAATACAAAACATTACATACAAAAATCATCAAAGCAATTAAAAATTTCGTCAGTCGAGGTCTATGTTTCAGACTCAAAACAATATATTTCTATTGTTCACAATCTATATAAATAAAGATGAAATTCTTTTTGTTTGTTTGTTAATTCTTTATATAAATCAATACCGTTTATCCTAAATCCTCAAATTTCCGCTCAGTGGTTCTTTCGTACCAGGTGCGAACACTTGTCCATATCAAAATTGCACAACTTCAGCCAATCTCTAGGTATATTCTTTATCGTTATAAAAATCTTTATGATCTCGCTTTACAGTGTTTTTTTATGAAATCAACCGTTTGAGTCGAAAAAAGTCTCTTGTTCCGGTCGCATTTGCGATGACTATAAATAAAGCTCAAAGGCAATCTCTGAGGGTAGCTGGTATCGATTTGGAATCCCCATGTTTTTCTTCTCATGGTCAGTTTTACGTTGCATGCTCTAGAGTAGCTTAATCTAATGACCTGATTATATATGCCCCAGAGGGTAAAACTAAAAATATAGTATATCCTAAAGCTTTAGAATAATAATCTATTAGTGCTATTTTTTTTGTTGTATTTTTTGTTAATAGAATTGTTCACGTTTATTAGAAAAATGAAATTCCCTGGGTGAATCCGGGATATGCAGCTAGTAAATAATATTTTTTACATTTATTAATAATTTTAACGGAAGTTATTTATTATTATTTTTAGTACATGCTCAATGAAAATCAAAACTTCCAATAATTTTTAATTTTTTTATTTTTCAACGTTTCGGGGCACCTCCCCCATCTTCAGGATAATTGCTTCTTTATGTTCTTGTAGAAGATTCTTCAATCCATTTCTTAATTGATATTTAATCTTTTCCATATGGCTTTCATTAGTTTCCATATTTATATTTTTCACATTTATTAATAATTTTAACGGAAGTTATTTATTATTTTTTTTAGTACATGCTCAATGAAAATCAAAACTTCCAATAATTTTTAATTTTTTTATTTTTCAACGTTTCAATTATCCTGAAGATGGGGGAGGTGCCCCGAAACGTTAAAAATAAAAAAATTAAAAATTATTGGAAGTTTTGATTTTCATGAGCATGTACTAAAAATAATAATAAATAACTTCCGTTAAAATTATTAATAAATGTGAAAAATATAAATATGGAAACTAATGAAAGCCATATGGAAAAGATTAAATATCAATTAAGAAATGGATTGAAGAATCTTCTACAAGAACATAAAGAAGCAATTATCCTGAAGATGGGGGAGGTGCCCCAAACGTTGAAAAATAAAAAAATTAAAAATTATTGGAAGTTTTGATTTTCATTGAGCATGTACTAAAAATATTTTTTAATTTAATTAGATAATTAGATCAATTGTTTTACAATTTAGGAAAAGCATAATAAATAATCAGTATTTTAACAAAAAATAATAAATAAAATAAACCGACCCTAACGATTTTGATCTAACTCTTTAGTTTTAAAAAAAATCTGGTGTGTGCGCGCAACACACAACTTTCACTTACCAACTTACTTAGATTAGAAATTAATGTGTTTTGTTAATTGCCACATCTCAAATGAACAGAACGGCTTCAATTATGAACAGTGGTCTGTCATTAAAGGCGTACTCCGCATGCGTGGGCTCAACGAGTTTTATGAGTTGACTGAATATTTTTCTTTTTTTCTCCTCATTATATTTTCTTTATTTTTATCATATCTCATATTCAGCCATTTCTTATTTTTAGGCGTAACGAGAGACAGTTAATTTCTCCTTATAAATACATACAAAGGTACTTTATAGGAAGACAAAAAAAGCCCCTTCCCCATTTAAGCCCCCTCAGAACATTTTAATACAATAAAGCTTACCTGGTATTAAAGAACAACTAATTTTCATTAAACACGACGAATTTTATCGAAATCGTTAAAGCCGTTTTTGAGTAAATAAAAAAAACACGTGAAAATGATATAAAATTTATTAAGTAAAGTGTATATAGTAAATTTATATATTGAGTAAAGTCTTCCCTTCGGTTGATCAATTTTGATGAAATTTTTACAGTCATATCTCGGGCATATACAAACATTAAATACCCAGTTTGATCAAAAATTTTAAAGCCGTTTTTGAGTAAATAAAAAAACACGAGAAAATGATATAAAATTTATTAAGTAAAGTGCCCCCTCCGGTTGATCAATTTTGATGAAATTTTTACAGTCATATCTAGGGCATATTAGTACATCAAATACTCAGTTTAATCAAAATCGTTGGAGCCGTTTTTGAGAAAATCGAAAGAACGCAAAAAGTTTTTAAATAAAGTACCCCCTCCTTTTGACCAATTTCGATGAAATTTTTGCTATCACATTGCGGGCATATACATACACTAAATACCAAATTTCAGGTTCGCACGGTTTATAGTTTTTGAGCTAATCTGTTCACATACACACACACACACACACACACACACACACACACACACACACACACACACACACACACACAAACACACAGACCATTTCGCGGGACTTGGTTATTTCGACTCAGGGGACCCATAAACGTGTATTTCCGTTGAAAACCGGAAGTCGAAATTTTTCACGATCGCAATACTTTCCACTTACATATATATTTCATATATAGGTAAGTGAAAGTAAAAAATCGATTGAAAATATATAGGAGAAAAATATTTCGACAACTCATAAAACACGTTGAGCCTTCGCAAGGGCAGTAGGTACGCCTTTAATATCAGACCATAGTTTATAATTAAAGACGTTTTGTCCAAAGAGGAAAGAGTTGTCAACGTATTTTGAAATAAACATATTAAATGGAAATTATTTGTTTACATGGTAACTGAATGATTTTTTCATCAACTACATGAAGAATCAATCGTGATGGAGTATTATGCATGCATTGCCGAATTATTGCTTGTAAATAATTTTATTTAACTATAAAAGGTTACCAGAACAAGTTAATTTCTAATCTAAATATGTTGGTAAGTGAAAGTGTTGTGTTGTGCGTGTGTTAATACAGTCAAATCAAAATTCACTGATAAAGATAAAGAGGTTTCAGCTAATCAACTCAATCGAATCTAAAATCTTAATGAACGCCAAATTTAGAATTGTTTGGTAATGAATTTATAAGTGTTAAAGTTTTTATTTTTTACATCTCATATTTGACTATAGTAAGTATTAATGATCAATTCATTCGGCAATTTCTGGATTATTCCAGCAGAAGCGAGATTAAATATAAATAACACAAATGTAAAAGGGACTAATAAAGAATCTAAAATTTAAAATCTAAAAAGAAATTGGAATGGTGTTTAGTACAATCACAATAGAAAGTTAGCCAAAATGTACCAAATTAATCTTTTGCCATAATAATTATTAATTAAATTCAGAATATATCAGATTTCATATCAGTAGGTTCTACCTGAAAAGGCGATACATTATTACTCATGGGAAAAACAGGGATTTTCCTAGTCCAACCCAGAAAAAAATACATTTTTCTACTTTTTAACTACGATTACCCACCCTAAATATCGAAAGAAAGTGTTGTCAATAAATCAACTTACCCCGCCATCTATTGGAAATTTATAGAACTTACAAATTATCATACTCAATTGTAGTATAATAAGCACTTAATTTGCAATAAAAGAAATATGGAGGCCGATAATCGAGATAAAAACTATCCTATCTTTTAAGTTGGACAAAACTACAGATAATGAGCCAAATTTTAAAAAGATTGGTTGAGTAGTTTTTGATTTTACCCCCGACAAACGTCGGGACTCGAGATTTTATATATACAAAGAAAAGATATATATTTGCCTTGTCTGAATCAGGGGTGAGTTATCCACTAACTCCAAGATAAGCAAGGCGATTCAATAAAGATCGAGAAACTTTTAATAAACACATATAACGTGTACTTTTAGAAGATAACGCCAACGACCTCGTTAATATAAGGGCCATAAGATAGAGAAAGAGAGAGAAGGTAGTTTTTCCTTGAATATGCAGAGGAAAACACGCAGTAGCTTATAAAGACAGGTAGGTAGATATATTGGACGTGCGGAGGTAGCCATAACAAGGAGGTAATCGAGTATCTAGGGGCAGTAAAATGAGCGGTAGTGGCTGTTTAGGGGCGAGCCGCCGATAAAGAAGGATATTGACTGAGGAGGGGCAATATGGCCTAAGTGCTGCGCTCTCAGCCTCCTCCTTGTATACTAATCCAAGATATTGGAACCGGGGGGGGGGGGCTCCTGTTTTAATTCCACTGATTGCCCCTCGTCTACTCTGCCTATATCCTCTAATACAGATTCCTTACCCTGACTTTTACGAGCTATCCTTAACCTCTTTCCGGTTTCCCGGAGGCATCACCATCAATCATATCTTCGGGATGGTTTTCTCCTAAGGAGAATTTATCGCTTGTAGAGTTTGTACGAACGGCGCGTAGGCATGCCTGCGTCTTATCAAATTTAATGGAGCAATTCTGACAAAAATAATATCAATTTTTTGTGTCTCCATTCCAAGTAATCGGACCAATTTTATTTAATACAAGTACTGTTTTTGTTTTTTTGTTTAACGTCACTTTATGCCACTAACGCTAATCGGACGATTCTGCAGTAGGGAACCTAAATTTTGCTTATCCAGGTTTTATTAGGATAGGGATCTTTAACGAGTACCTGACGTCGTACAGGCTCGGAACCTCCATTTTACGTCCTATCCGAGGGACGGCATAGCTAAGGATTTTTACTCCCATTAAAAAATCCTAGGTCATTAAAAAATCCACGAGGCGCGAACCCGCGATTATTAGCATTGTAGGTTGCCATGCTAACCACTACATCTCAGGTGACCCCTAAGTACTGTTTAATCGTTCAAATTTTCTAGGAGTGTGCCCAATACTTGCCCTTTATCGCCTTGCAATTTTTGGAGAAAGAGTTTTACCTACCTGTGATGTAGTGGTTAGCATGGCAACCTACAATACTAAATGTCGCGGGTTCGCATCCCGCGGTGGCCTAGGATTTTTTTAGGGGAATAGAAGTATAAGTAAAAAATGCCGTCCCTCGGATAGGACGTAAAATGGAGGTCCCAAGCCTGTACGATGTCAGGTTCTCGTTAAAGATCCTTATCCTAATTATACCTGGATAGGCGAAATTTAGGACTCCCCCGTAGCATCGTCCGAGTAGCATTAGTAGCATAAAAAATGGACGTTAAACAACCAAACAAACCATTTGAATTCTTATTACTACTTAATCGTAAAATTAGGTGCTTAAAAACTGCTTGGAATCAGAGAAAAGTGATCAGTAATGAGTTCTCCTAGGAGCTTAATATAATTTAAAATTTTCTTTTTTTTTTAATTACCCACTTATTGAATGAATGTAATTTATTATGAGAATTTGATTTACAATACTATATATTTTGGGCGGTGGGTAATTCGGATGGTAAATTCCCGGTCATACGACAGTGAGAAGAATGTGGAATTAATTTTTATTTTATTTATTTATATTTGTATGTTTTATATTTTAATATAGGCTTGTTTCGTAAGTTAAGTGATAAGAAGTTGATTTTATCTTCTTGTCATTTTCGTGAATGTATACCTAATTGAGTCTTTTGACTCAGGTAATTTGATTTTTTTTATAGGCTCTTACTAGGCTCTATACTTTTACAGTAAACCTTCATTATTACTAAATCGGATATAACGAACACCTCGATACAGCGAACCAAATACTATCCCCCCAAAATTACCTTTATATTTCTGCTGAACCCCTCGTTATAGCGGAATCCCTCGGTTAGTGCGAACTACGAACTAAATTTGATGCCTGAGAATTATTATATTCTGTTATAACGAACTGCTAGAATTTTTATTAATTTTTTTTTTTTTTTTATTGTATTACGTAGAATGAGCCCGGGAAAAAGTAGCGAGGTAGCTCAAGTTTCTAGAATTGAGGTGTTTTTTTACTCTTAGCTAATTCGATTTCCTTTTGCTCTCTCTCTGATTCCATTCGAATCAGTGTTCTGTAGTCGTTTATACTGTTTTTTTTTTAATACACAATGAGTTCGTTGGCAAACGTAAATCCTTATTAATCAAGGAAAATAGAAAATTCTCCTGGATATTGAATCGGGAATTCTAAGTAAGTAAACCTCGCAGAAAAATATGGAATTCCAAAATCAACATTGTCAACCATTATAAAAAACAAAGATAAAATAGATTCAACCACAGCCCAAGGATTAACTTCAGCATCAAATAAACGACTGCGCTCTGCGGCTCATGAATATTTGGAAAAAAATTGATAAATTGCTTTAAACAAATGAGATCTCAAATATCAATCTCAGACCCTCATATTAAAGCTAAGGCTAAAGAACTCTCAAGTAAACTTGGCAGGTAAATTAATGAATCTCATTGTTTAATTAATATGTAGTTTATCTAAAAATAAATTATATACATGCGTTTTAATTTAACTAGTTCTAATGAATGAATTTCCTTCTAAATATGATCAAATTAAGGCGGCCATTAGCTAAAAAAATATTAAAAAAAGAAACCTCGGTTATAAGGAATCTCGTTATAGCGAACTTTGAATATTAAACCCCCCTACCAGTTCGCTATATCGAGGGTTTACTGTATTAATTTGTATAGGTGGACTCTGACTTTCTCAGAGAGCAATGTATTTGGTTCAATTTCCAACATTCAATTTCAAAATATGGGAAATTATTTTTATACTAATTATTCTGCATATTATTTGTTATTAGCCTTACTTTTATTGCAGCCATCACACTGGATCTTCCAATGGAAAATCACTATAGTATCAATCCAATTCCACTGAATAACTCATTTTCAACAATATTTGGTATCTCATATTTTTACTTTCACTTACGTATAGGTATATGAAATATATGTATATAGTAAGGAAAGTATTGCGATCGTGAAAAATTTCGACTTCTGGTTTTCAACGGAAATACACGTTTTGGGGTTCCCCTGAGTCCAAATAACCAAGTCCCGCGAAATGGTCTGAGTGTCTGTGTGTCTGTGTGGCACTTTATTTCATAATTTATTTTCCAATTTTTACCTTTTTTTCGATGATCTCAAAAACGGCTTTAACGATTTTTATCAAATTCGTCATGTTAAATGAAAATTAGGTGTTCTTTATTCTTCAGGTAAGCTTTATCATTATTAAAATGTTCTGAGGGGGGAGTTTTTTTTTTGGGGGGGGCTTTTTTTTTGTTTGTATGGAGAAATTAACTGTCTCTCGTAACGCCTAAAAATAAGAAATGGCTAAATATGAGATATGATAAAAATAAAGAAAACATAAAGAGAAGAAAAAAATAAAAATATTCAGTCAACTCATAAAACTCGTTGAGCCCACGCATGCGGACTACGCCTTTCGTGACAGACCATTGTTCATAATTAAAGCCATTCTGTTCATTTGAGAAGTGGCAATTAACAAAACGCATTAATTTCTAATCTAGGTAAGTTAGTAAGTGAAAGTTGTGTGTTGCGTGCAGGCACCAGATTTTTTTTAAATTTAACATTTAATTAATAAAAAATTATAAAGCAGCGCTGTATTAACTTCTCTTGATACTTCGCTTACTAAAAACGAAAGGTAAAGAATGCTTTTGATTATAACGTGTTTACTTTCTATGCTAGAGAAAACCGCGCGGCATTTAGCGTATGCCACTGCCAACCTTTGCCACAAGGAAATGGGAAGTGGGAAAGATTGCCAATGAGCATTCTCTCTGAAAACAACACGCATTCCTTAAAATAAATATTTCTTAGTGTGGGACTAAAATTACTAAGGTAAAACGCTCATTATCCGGAGGTAAACTAGTTTTTAGTGTTTAGTGTTTAGTTGGCCCTAGGATTTTTTAATGAGACTAAAATAATCCTAGGCTATGCCGTCCCTCGGATAGGAATGGAGGTCCCGAGCCTGTACGATGTCAGGTACTGGTTAAAGATCCCTTTCCTAATTATACCTGGAAAGGCAAAATTTAGGACTCCCACTGTAGCATCGTCCGATTAGCCTAAGTAGCTTAAAGACACGTTAAAAACAGAAATTAGGTAAAATAGTTGTATTTTTTATAAAAAATTTTTTAATCCGATATGTGATATAAAAAAGCTGTCAAAAAACTACAAAATAGTATTAAACTATTTCTATAATACTAGATATAGAATCCATTTCTTTATACCTATTTCTATTTCTATAATATATAAACTATAGAATCACGAAGCATGATTTCTTGGTCAGCGTTTAATTAATTAAAATGATAATGTTTTTATCATATATTGTAGAATATCAGAAGCATTAATTCTTTGATACGCGGTCATAAGGGCTTAAGTCATTGTTTAGCATTTGGAGATTATATCTCTTATATTATAGCCCGAACTCAGAGCTACCGGTTGCTATTAAGGTCTTAAGTCAAACCATATTGTTTTATAAAAATAACAATTAAAAATAATATCAATAATTAAATGTTTAATAATGTTTTGAACCTTGCTGTTGGCGTCCTGATAAATTCAAAATTTTGGCTTAAGCCCTTATGACCGCGCATCAAAGAATTAGGCCCATTAGTATGATAATAAACTAGTAGTATATATTAAAAAAAATATATAGACTAGGTATAAATATAAATTGAATAGGTATTTATATGAATCACGCTAATTTACGTAAAAATTTAGATAATTTTTTGTTTAAATATTGTAGAATATTAGTAGCATTAATTAGGCCCATTAGTATAATAATAAACTAGTTGTAGAAATTAATAACAATATGTAGACGCAGCATTTGGCATACGCGGACGATGTGGCGCTGATGTCAAGACCATTCCGGCACTTTCAGGTGCCTTGAGAAATTCGTAAGGGCTGCAGCAGCGCAGGGCCTTAGAATTAACGAGCGCAAGTCGGCATACATGCTTTCCTCTACCGCTCAAAATGTGCAGCGAACGGAAGAACTCAGATTGGGAGAGCATGCCTTTCCGGTATGTCACGATTTCAAGTATCTAGGATCGATACTAACAGAGGACAATGACATGCTCACAGAAATCAAAGCGAGAATAGCAGCTGGAAACAGGCAATATTATGCTGCCCAAAAGACACTGCGGTTCAAGATACTGTCTAGAAGGGCCCGAGAGTTAATTTACAAAACTATGATAAGGCCAATCGTTACGTATGGTAGCGAAACATGGGTGTTATCCCGAGAAAATGAAAGGATGCTTGTTATATGGGAAAGGAAAATCCTCCGGAAGATCTACGGCCCAGTATACCAGAATGGACAATGGAGGATAAGGACGAATGCAGAACTTAAACAACTCTACAACTCTCCAGACCTGGTAGCTGTAATCAAAAGTGGGCGCATCAGATGGTTAGGACACGTCGAGAGAATGCCTCAAGAGCGTTTGCCTCGAAACCTAATGTATAGTCGACCAGGTGGAGCTAGAAGAAGAGGCAGAACACGACTGAGATGGCTGGACGACGTGGAGGACGACCTGCGGCGGCTTGGGGTGAGGCGATGGAGGAATATCGCCCAGGAAAAGAATTGTTGAAGAGGCCAAGGTATTACCAGGACCGTAGCGCCGAGGAAGTAAGACGTGTTTATTGCTCTCATATTTCAAATATATAAATATCATATGGAACAAAATAATAGTTTCATTATTATAATATACACAAAATAAACTAGAATTATAACACTTTGGAGAAATGATGGTTGACCGGATTTTGAATATGCATGAGAATAGTGCGGGGAGTATTTTAATGCAGTCAACGTTTCGACCCAACAATGCAGGTCTTCTTCAGCGCTAAATGAACAAGACACTGACAAAAAAAATTATAACAAAGTATATGAACTAATTAGATAAAATATGAAGGTCTGTAAACATTACAATGTATGTAAACAAGATGTAGTATGGCTATTGATACTAATAGTATTGATAGTGTGATGAAATGGGGCCTGTGTCTTGTCCATTTAGCCCTGAAGAAGACCTGTGTTTTGGGTCGAAACGTTGGCTCCAATAAAATACTCCCCGGACTATTCTCATGCACATTCAAAATCCGGTCAACCATCATTTATCTAAAGTGTTATAATTCTATTTTCTTTTTTGTATATTATATTAATAAAATTATTTTTATGTTCCATATGATATGTACAGTGGCTCACAGTCAAAATGATGCAAACGAATATTTTTATTTCAAATGCTGTTTACTTCCTCTCTGTTAAAATTTTAAAACCAATGCACATGAGGCCATAATGATTCATTGTCATACATTAAATTTACATGATCAAATCAACTCAACAGCAATTACAGAAAAAGAAAAAAAATTCTTTATTAAAACTCGTAGGAATTGAAGGTCACAGTGAAAAAGATGCAACGTTTACTTCCGTCTAGAAAAAAGTGAAAGTGACAAGTATTCTTCAATTATCGGGTAAATGAGTTTATTACCCTTTTAATTTTATTTCGTTCTTTCAATGAAAACAAAACTAAACAATATGAATACAAGTAATCAGTCTAGTTCGAGCTTTTGCTTAAAATGGGTGCGAATACAACTATTCGTGAACGAGAAATAGTGATTAGCAATTTAAAAATGGACAGAACGCAATGAAAAATCGCCTCTACTATCAATAGGAGTTATGCCATCGTTCAAAATATTATTGAAAGTTTTAAAAACAAAAATAGAATAATCAAAAAAGTGCAAAACATTTTTTTACTGGTAATGATGAACGTTGGATTTTGCGCCAAATAACAAATAATCCAAAACTAGATGCTCCAAAGTTGACCAAATTAGTTAAAAACCATTTAAATTAAATGGTATGTGCTGAAACCATTCGAAGAGTCTTAAGAAAAAACCAATGCAACGGTAGAGTTGCCTGGCAAAAACCTTATATCAGTGACAAAAATAAAAAGCTTCGAATCAATTTTGCTAAGGATTATTTAACAAAAGACATGGCCTTCCGGAAGTGTTCAGTATTCGAATGAGCCAAAATTTAATTTGTTTGGCTCTTATGGAAGAGGTTTCTTCTAGAGAAAGTCAATTGAAGAGCGCTATAAAAAAAATCTTCGCCCGTTCATCAAACCTGGAGGTGGTAATGTCATGGTTTGGGGGTGTATTGCTGCCTCAGGAGTAGGAAATCTTCATTTTATTGAGGGAACAATGAATAGACATTTATATTGTCACATCCTGAAAGAAAAAATTTAAAGTAAATGCAACCGAGCTTGGAATAATAAATAATTTTGCTTTTTATAGTGATAACGAACGAGCATTCTTCTTATCTTGCAAAAGAATGGTGTTTATATAATTGCCCCAAACCTATAAAAACACCTCAAGAATCACCAGAACTAAACGTCATAGAGAATTCATGGAGAAATTAGAAACAGAAGTGAGGAAACATGAGATATCAAATTGTGAAGATCTCAAAAAGATGCTTCAAGAAGAATGGGACAAGATAAGCCCGTCTTAAACAGAAAAGCTTGTCCAATCCACGCCCAATTGTTCGAAAGAGATAATAAAAAATAAAGGCTTACCTACAAAGTACTCAAATTCAAAATATTTTTGATTTTGTGGATGTTTTTAATCTTGCATCATTTTCACTGTGACCTTAGAAGTGTTTATTTATTCATGAAGTTTTAGTTTAATTTTAGGATTTGATCTCAAATAAACTTTTAAGTGTTGTCAATTCTAGCCTAATGTTTGAACTTTATATTTGTAAACAAAGATTGTTGAAAATAAATTTTGGCTTGGTATAAAATAGTTTTTTTTCAAAGTTAATTTTTTGCATCATTTTGACTGTGAGCCACTGTATATATCTCTATATATATAAGAGGCTTTGCCCTAACTGACAGAATCAACGCAGAGCAAAAACTACTAATGATAGAAACTTGAAGTTCGGAATTTAGATTTTAAACGCGATGTAGGTAACCACTAAGAAAGGAATTTCAAAAATGTAACCCCTAAGGGGCTTAAATGGCGAAATTGTCGTTTAACTCTAACGGAAATCTATTGTTGAGATTTTAAACCATATGTTTTTTATTTGAATATCGATTTAACGTTACAATATTATTAAAATAGACATTTACATAAAATATGGCTACTGATTATTTAAATATTAGTGGTAATCAAATAATGCCCACTGTGGTTCCCATGATTGGGGATGGTGCGTGTTTATTTCGATCTCTTCTCCATATATATAAGAGGCTTTGTCCTGAATGATAAAATCAATGTAGAGCAAAAACTACTAATGATAGAAACTTGAAGTTCGGAATTTAGGTTTTAAACGCGATGTAGGTAACCACTAAGAAAGGAATTTCAAAAATGTAACCCCTAAGGGGTTTAAATGGCGATGTTTTCGTTTAACTCTAACGGACCCCTATTTTTGCACTTCGAGAAAAAATATCTAATTTGGACTCATTTTAAAGATCTTGATCTACGGGGCGTCGAAAACGATGTTTTAAAGCCGAAAAATGAAGCGTTGGGAATGCTAGTTTGAAATATGAGAGAAATAAACACGTCTATATATTTTGATTAATATATACTACTAGTTTATTATTATACTAATGGGCCTAATACTTTGATGCGCGGTCACAAGGGCTTAAGTCAAAATTTTAAATTTTTCAAGAGAGCAAGAGGAAAGTTCAAAACATTATGTAAAATCTAAATATTGATATTATTTGTACTTGTTATTTTTATAAAACAATATGGTTTGACTTAAGACCTTGATAGCAACCGGTAGCTCTGATTTCGTGCTGTAATATTACGACATAATCTCCAAATGCTCAAATAGTGACTTAAGCCCTTATGACCGCCCATCAAAGAATTAATGCTTCTGATATTCTACAATATGTGATAAAAACATTACTTATCTATTTTAATTAACTAAACGCTGATCAAGAAATCATGCTGCGTGATTATTTATCTGAGTGTAGAAAGACTCTTAAAATATAGTTTCAAACCGTTATCATGGTATAATATTATATATGTAATGAAAAAAAAATTAATAATAATAACGAACTGAAAACAGACCTATCAAATAAAAAGATATCGGCTGATTTACAGTTTAAAAAAATAATTTAAAATTCAAATCCGTTTGGCAAAGGATAGTTTAATACGCTATTAATAAATGAAGCGGAGCCATCCTCTTAAGATTATGCTTAATCGTTGAAGAGGTCCTTAAAAACAGGACTCGAGAAAGAGGTCCTTCTCCTTATCAGCTGTTGGACCGGTCCTCCACTTCTGTCTCTCCTGGCCCGTATATATTCTATAAAAGGTTTTTTTTTTTTTTTTTTCGAGTTTATAAAAGGCATAGAGTCTCAAAAATGTAAATAAGCAAACACTGACTTGGCAATGTTTCCTCTATTAGTGTTTCACCGATTGTTATGCTAGAAAACAACTTTGGCTCAAATAAAATGCGAAAATCTCTCATAAATATTTTTTTAAATCAGAGAATAACCATAAAACCAGAATAACCATCAGTGATTCCATACGAATTACCAGGATTCAACTGTATAAATCAATATCGGCTACTTAAGGGAGAGTTTGAAAGTTCGATATATGATGAAACGTCTTTTCCGTTTCCCTTCAGAGAAGATAATATTTCCAAGCTCCCTCGCAGCATCAATAAGTTAAGAAGAGTGGAAAAAGTTAGTATTTACTTAGTACTTGCAAGGGCTACGTTGGGGGGAAAACAACTTTGTAAATTCCGAGAGAAATGGGAAAGCGAAGCGGAAACATTGGCTTATATTTTATTCAGGCGGGGCGATCCCACATGCAAAGCAGAGCCCCCGCGGGGATGGTGTACCCACTTTTTCATCCGACATAAATACGGCCTTACCCCCCAAAATATCGGACACGCTGCCCAACAAATCTAAAACCCCGCAGAGGCCGCCATTACACATTTCATTTGCCGGGCGAGGGTTTAATCGCCAGGGCTATCGCCCAATCGTTTTAGAGGGAATTCCCGCCTGAAATATCTGCTCGCCGGATATTACATTCGAGATTAATATGGCTGTGGTGTTGGTTATAACGCTTCGTTTCCTTCCTCCATTGCCGGATATCAACATAAATCGATCCATGCTCACCAATATGTCTTCCGTCGAAATAAATTGTTAAAAAAAAAAATAACTCACTCTTTTTTATCAGTAATGATATTGCTGTGGATCAGAAGCAGGTTGATCAGATATAATTTATGAAATGGAAGACATTGATTTTGAAAAAGGAGAACAAATACAAAACTCAGATTTTATAGATGTATACCTTTATAAACTTAATAAATCGAACAAATAAACTATTTAATATAGAGAATATATACTCCTTTATTAAAACGAAAAAGGACCTCAAAGAATAAAGCATTTTGATAGGTAAAATGC
Organism: Aelia acuminata; assembly: GCA_911387785.2. Lineage (NCBI taxonomy): Eukaryota > Metazoa > Arthropoda > Insecta > Hemiptera > Pentatomidae > Aelia > Aelia acuminata. The sequence continues at coordinate 116,887,751 of OU426983.1, read as the reverse complement.
TTGTCAGGATTTCAGCTAAAACTTTTTTTATTTTGGAAAGCCAACGTTTCGATCCAACTTGTGGATGTTTCATCAGTATTTCTGAGTCCAGATTAATGAAAAGACTGAAAGTAAAAAAAAAAATCCGAATTTTCTTTTTAACTTTAGTCATTGTATTTCTCTGGACTCAGAAGTCCTGATGAACATCTACAAGTTGGATCGAAACGTTGGCTTTCCAAAATAAAAAAGTTTTACCTGAAAATCCAGACAATCATTTAAACTATCGTAAAGAATAACAGTTGACTATCTCTCACCTCTGCAATAAAGCTTTTTTATAAAGATAAGGTAACCGCTCTAATCAGGAAATTGTTTTATAGAAAATAACCAAGTTTGTTTTCTATTCTCTATATAATATTATAGTAAATAAAACAGGAATATTTCTTCACAAACACTTCAGACATAAGGTTATTTGTCTCTGTAAATCTGATTTAGATATTAAATATTTGTGAAGCTGGATGTCTCTGGATGGAACAATGGATGTCTCGATAGATATTTTATTTTTATTGTTAACCACAAATTAACGTAAAATAACATTATTACCATTTGGAATCTGTAAAATGGTTTGCAATGAGCAAATCTTAAGGGCTGCTTTGAAAGCGTTCAGTTATAGGAATATGTTTAAATGTGTTATATTTTTAAAATTAAATGTCACTGATAATAGTCCTTATACAGGTTCAATATTCATTTGGTTTCTCTCAACGCTCGATTGCAAGTTAATTTCAATACTGATTTAAATCATCAAATGATATTTAAACATCTAAAAAAATCAACGATTTCAAACCCTCTGATACATCTTTTAAGTTTTTATTTTCATTTCAATCGCGAATAAGGAACGAATAGCCATTAAAACGAAGCCCAAAGCGATAAACGAAACGAAACGAAACAACAAAGATATGACATAATAGAGGGTACATATCATCTGGACAAAGATAGTGAAAAATTGGCCTTTAATTACTCCATAAGTGCCCTTCCTTGGAAGCAATTTACTCTTCAGATAGTACTAACGTTTACTAAGGCACTAAAGTAGATTACTACTTTCTGAAAGGGTAATTATTACTATCTATATCTACTTCAAAACTACTTCAAATGAAATGCCTTGACAATAAATGCAAATGGCCTTAACTTGACTGTTCTTTTTATTTCATTCGACAAATATCTCTCGCTCTAAACGACTTCTTGGTAATCTGCTATCTTATAATAACAGTGCTCAAAAAAATTGGCCTATTACCAGAGAAACTTTCAATTTCGTTTTAATTTAAATAGTTCATTATCACACAACAGCCGCAGTCCATAATTCATTTATTTTATTATATACTAGCTAGGGTGCCTCGCTTCGCTCCGGTAGTTGTTTGCTAGTTTTAATAACCGAAAAACTTTAAAATTAAAGGAAATATAGAACAAAATTAGCACCTCCTTGAAACTTCGGTTTTAATTTGGTATCAATATTAAGATTCGAGAACTGCAGAGTCCGCCAAAATAAGGAACCCTATATACTTTATAGGGGGCTGAAAATGGTAAATGAACAATTAATTTTAATGCAACTTTGTCGAGTTATGCATCGTGTTTTATGGTTTCTGTAATTCTGAATCGTATAAGCCCATTCCAAGCAGTCAGCAGATAATAACTTATTAGATTATAGTTGAAAAATCTAATATCTCAGTTAAAGATATTATATTCCGAGTATAACTTAAGCGCCGAATACTGTGATGATCCTATTAGATCTAGAAGAATAGAAACTACCGAAGATTCTTAGAAACTTTTTTTTAAGACCTTTCTTCCATTTCAATCTCCCTTAAGATATCCCCCCGTAATTTGACTCTGCAGAACTCGAATCTTTTTTTTTTTTGTTTGCTACCCCTACCTGGCCATGTGTGGCATGTGTGGGGGGTTACTCTACAGGTGTAACCAACCTATTCTAACCATGGTGGGAGGGTCGAGATTTATTCCGTGGGGCCTCCACGAAATAAAAGTCAACCCTCCCAGGGCGGATTCGAACCGCCGCCGTTCGGCTCGAGCGTGCAACAACAGGTCGCGCTCCTACACGCTCGGCTATCCCGGCCCTAGAACTCGAATCTTATTACTATTACAAAGTGAAAAGCAAAATTTCATGAAGGCACAATTTTTTCGCCATATTTCCTTTTGAAGAACCAAGAGGGATGATAAAATCTTATTGAAAAAATGCTGTATTTGGAGTTTGTCATTTTTCAACTGGAATGCCATCGTACATAGTAATCAAAACAACTTCTTTTCCATAACTACAATAAGAACACTTCAAACTTTTTATTTTCGATTTATATTCAGTCAATTTATCTCTTTTTTTTTATATCTTTTTATTCGATCACTGTACTATTAAGAAATGTTCACTCATATTGCATTAAATTTACTTAAGTATATTATATACTGATTAAACGTAATGTGTTGATAAACTAATTATTATCGCTTGATTTTTTAGTAATTTAAAAAGAACAGCTGAAAAAATATATAACCTTTACAACCTCACTGGATGAATGAACAATAAACATTAAGTGAAACGCACCCTAGCGCTTCCTGGTAGCCTGAAGCTCGAACTAAACTTTTCATTCATAAACTCGTATCTCAATCTCAGAGAGGCTAATTAAATGGTGCGAGATGCTTAAAATTCCAGTCCTTTTCTCTTCAATTTTACACCCTTAAGAGAAAAACGGAAACCTTCTTCTCCGTTAGGGGTTTTATAGCAACACGCTGACATAACTTTATTAAACATACGTTGAGTGGTTTTTGAGCCTTAACGGCACGCACATTGTACACTTTGCTTTATAATATATATTGATTAAAATGATAAAATATATTATATATTATCCGCAATTGATATATTATAACATCAAGATCGGATCCAGGGAAAGTCAAAGGGGTCATGACCCCCCAATATTTTGGCTTTTCAATTTTTTTGTATTTATGCGTAGAATGCAATTAGGCAGTTACTATGCCCTAAAAATAACACTTTAGGTCGTTTAGACTGCCTCTGGCTATAATGGGACCTATCCTCCATTAAATAATATATACAAATAATAATTCAGCTATTCTACTCTCCCCCCCCCCCCGTTCATTACCACGTACTATCGATAGTATCGATAGTTCTATGTCCGATACTATCGAAACTATCAATAAGGGAGACTATCGATAGTTTTACATCACTAGGGCGAGGACAGTATGTTTGTAAGATCACTCACTAGACTGGGTGAGCTATTATTGGCGAACAGGGCTGTACGTCAGGCTGCTTAGGAGTGCTATTGCACTTTCTGCTACAGCCTCGGAATTATAGACTACACACTGTGACTTCGCTACTCAATTATACGAGGCCCCGGGTAGAGAAGACATTACCTTTTAGAATATAAAAGCCTCGGCAATTACAGGCAGTTTGAGCCCTATCTAAACAGAGCCGTTGGGTAGTTAATAGAGCCTATATTTATGGGTCTCCCAGCCCGCATCCTGATAACAGAGTGATAACAGTCCTCGCTCGGCTCTTTAATGGCTTTTAGCTTTATCTTCTTCTGCCTTCGTCGAGGCTCTCTCTGTCTGTCTGCCTGTCTCCAGGAGTCTCCCAAATACTCTTCTCTCCCAAGTAGTTGCGAGGAAATAAAAAAAAATCTTTGGCAAGGGAAAGACAAAGTCAAATTCTTGTGATGGGTTGTACTTAAAAATGGAGAGCAAAATCAACAATGTATATTATATGAACTCTACATATCCATTTATCTTTCTTTAAAAAAAGAAGAAACCTCTATGGAAGACTGTCTTGACTACACTCCAAATAATTAAATATTGGTCTTTTTTGTCTTTTAAGAAAAAAAATCTGGTGCGTGCGCGCAACACACAACTTTCACTTACCAACTTAGATTAGAAATTAATGTGTTTTGTTAATTGCCACTTCTCAAAGTTATATATCTTTCCTCATTCATTTCTTATTTTTGTTTTCATTTGCTAAAAAAAACAAAAAAAAAACACTAATTTTTTTTATTATTAAATAAAAGATTTTACTTGTGATAATTCGGCAATGCAAGCTTAATACTCCAAGTCGTCTGATTTTATAATTCTCTATGTACTTGTTGAATATTTCATTTAGTTCCCATGAAACAAATAATTCTCATTAAATGAACAGAACATCTTTTATTATAACGCATTGGTTTGTCATTAAAGGCGTACGGTGCATGCGTGAGCTCAAGGTGTTTTACGAGTATGAGTTGACGGAATATTTTTCTTTTTTTCTCTAGTATTTGTTCACTTGATTTTTTTCATATATCATATTAAGCCATTTCCTATTTTTAGGCGTGATGAGAGACAGTTAATTTCTCAATATAAACTAAAACAAAGGTACTTTAAGGGAAAACAAAAAAGGCCCCTTCCCCAATTAAGCCCCCTCCGAAAATTTGAATACTGATACTTACCTGATATTATTGAACACTTAATTTTCATGAAACATGACAAATTTGATCAAAATCATTAAAGCCGTTTTTGAGATAATCGAAAAAAAGGTAAAAATTGGAAAAAAAATTATGAAATAAAGTGCCCCCTCCGTTTGACCAATTTTGATGAAATGTTGGCCGTCACATCTTTTGCATATACATATGTCAAATATCCAGTTTGATCAAAATCTTTAAAGCCGTTTTTGAGTAAATAAAAAAAACACATGAAAATGATACAAAATTTATTAAGTAAAGTCCCCCCTCCGGTTAATCAATTTTGATGAAATTTTTACAGTCATATCTCGGGTATATTAATACATCAAATACTTAGTTTAATCAAAATCGTTAGAGCCGTTTTTGAGAAAATCGAAAAAAAACGTAAAAATTTATTAAATAAAGTACCTCCACCCTTTGACCAATTTTGATGAAATTTTTGCTGTCACATCGCGGGCATATACATACACTAAATACCCAATTTCAGGTTCCCACGGTTAATAGTTTTTGAGCTAGTCTGTTCACACACAGACCATTTCGCGGGACTTGGTTATTGGGGACCCCAAAACGCGTATTTCCGTTGAAAACCGGATGTCGAAAATTTTCACGATCGCAATACTTCCACTTACTATTTTTTTTTTTTTTTTTTTTTTTTTTTTGTGTGTGTGGGCTAAAGGCTTCCATTGAAGCCCTATACTGCCCGTTCCACTTACTATATATTTCATATATAGGTAAGTGAAAGTAAAAAAAAAAACTGAAATAATCATTGATTTTCATCAACGTTTCGGTCTTTTGACCAACTTTAAAGGATTTTGTGGAGTTACATTATTGAATATCCTACAACAATCTACTTCGTCAATATTGTTTCTGCTATACACGTATGTCATTGATTAAAACTAATAAAATTAAAAAATAGAACAACTTCACTGTCACACTCTTCTCCTATTTCAAAAGTGTTTTTAAATTTTATTAATCCTTATCAATGACATACATATGTTTATAACATAAAATGTATTGACAGTGTAGATGGCTGTAGAATATACAATTATATAACTCCAGATGATACCATGAAGATTGGCCAGAAGTCCGAAACGTTGAAGAAAATAGATTATTAAAAACAATAGTAGAGCTTATTTAAAAAAAAAAAAAAAAGATTAATAATCAACTCTTTCTCATATCTAGTTAGATTATTTATCGTTGGGAAGAAAGCAGCCACAATATGAAAATTTCAATTTTCAGGTTTTTTTTTATTTATTTTTCCTTAAAAGACTTAAAAAGCATCAAATCTTTCTTTGAGAAAAATTCCAGAGTTTTTATATTCGATATTTAACGCTGGATTGTAGTCCTTGCATTCTTCCTCACAGTGGAGAAACAGCAAAAATGATCACAACATGTGCTTCTCTTGTAAAGGTTCAACCAAGCAGGAAATCAATTTTGGAATTCAGCAAAAAAACAAAATTAAACATAACAAATAAAGCATCGTAGTTTGATGAAATATATTAAGAAAAAAATTATTTGATTTTCTAAATATTTGTTTACATTCTAATATCGCTAGAGTGAAAGGGGATTGGACTAAAGAGCAATGGGAATCACGTTTCACCATAGCAACGGGAATATGATCGACCAATCGCGTTCACGCTTCCTTAGCAACAGATACTTTCGACCAATGTGTGAACTTTGTTAATGTTCAACATGGCTCTCACATTTTCTCACGGAAAGGAACAAGTTGTGGTATCATTATTGACCTTTTCTTGATCTTTTTTACATTATGCATTATTTGATTTGGTAATGGCCCTTTGTTTTTTCACGTACGATTCGAATAAACATTCCTTTATTCACATTTCGTTCGTTTAGACTTAGAAACAAACAATGTATTTGGTCTTGTGAAAGGTGAAACCTCCACTTTTCTATTGAAAATCTTATTCTTAAGACATTTGTTTGTTTTCATTTATATCAGCTAAACTAAAATGGTCATCAACGTCAAATAGTTCTAATGTCAAATTTATTTTAGATTTCTGTTATTATAAGTTATTAGATTTTGAAAAATTTAAGACAAATTCTACTGAGTAATTTAGAATTTAGCATTAATCTATTGATTTGGAAGATGAAAAAGGGGTCATTCTTCGAGAAAAAAAAATCGTTATAAAGGATGCGTTTCTTCAAAAAATAGGTTGTTATAGAGCGGCCAAAATCAAATGTAATTTGAAGCATTTTATTATTATTAATGTTATATACAACGTGGGTCAGATCACAGGTTAATAGTTGTAATTATACAGCATGCCCACGAATGGATGGAGACATCACTTCTACCGTTATTAAATATTACAGAAACTATATTAATCATATATCGCTCTCGTTTCAAATAGAAATGACTAAAAGATATAAATGATATCTACTCAACTAAAAAAAGAAAAAAAAAAAAAAAAAAGGACAATAACAACTAAGCTATCAAACAGAAGCATAATGGCTGCTATTACAGGAGGATATGATCGGAAGCCATCGTTATATTTGGCTATTAATGCGATCCGGAAGTGAGGTACTCACTCGGTTGGAAAGTTATCATACTAACAATGGCCCATAAAAAGCAAAATGTATGAGCTCGTTGTAATGAATATTTAACGAAACTTCTACCAGAATACAGTAATTGTCTATTCATTGTATTTTTTTTTATTTTCAATTTTACATGATGTCATCTGATGATCATTTAGTACACGTTGGGCTCTATTTGTTAAAAAAAAGATGTTTCTTTATTTTTTTTTTATTTAATAACAGAAGACCGAAGCGGCAAGAAATGGCTGGTAACTACTTCAAACGCTAACTTCAGCGCTCATATGACAGCGCACAGAACTATGACTCAATATATTACAAAAGGCTATTTGTATGACCATAATAAGACCGATTTTGACATACGGAATTGAGCTTTGGAATTGAGCACCAAACAATCAAAATCTCTGGAATACAATCCTTCATAAAATCTTTAATGCTTCTTATATCGTCACTAATAAAATCATTTTAGGAGACCTTAATGTCCCATATGACGTCGATTTGGTCAGTTCCAGATACCAGCCCTTTCATAATAACTTCCAGAACATCCGAACCCTCTTTTCTCCCTCCTCGCTTCCTCCTCTATTCCTGAAAATCCTCCTAGGAGTTGGAAAAGAACATGTTCTAAGACGTTTTAGGCTAGAAATATTAGTTGTTTGACAGAAGAGGGTAGTTTTTCACGATGCGTTTTTAGGTTATTATTTTGTAGCATAGTCAATAGTTTTTCTCTTGGGGTCACCTGTGGTGTAATGGTTAGCAGGGCAACCTACAATACTAAAGGTCGGTTTTAATGGGAGTAAAAAATCCTTGGCTATGCCGTCCTTCGGAAAGGACCTAAATTTGAGGTTCCGAGCCTGTACGGTGACAGGTACTCGTTAGGTAACCCTATCCTCATGTTACCTGGATAGGAAAAATTGAGGACCACTGTAGCATCGTCCGATTAGCTTTAGTGGCATAAAGTGACGTTAAACAAATAAACAAATTTTTTTTTTGTTACATACTTCGACATCAAATTTACAATATGTATTTTTTGATCAATACAGTTGTAAATATAAATAAATAAAAAATTTACATTATTTATTGCCTATTTGTGACATTATATCTTAATCTTCAAGATGGTTGAAAGTGTGTTAGGCGATGTAGGTTTTTGGTGTAGGCTAACTGCGAAAACCTACAGACGGCTTTATTAAGATTTTAAAATCTGATTTTTTTTTCCTGTAAATATGTCTATTTTTTTTTTTTTTTTTTTCGGTTGGCGCATTAGGCCTATTGAGACCTTTGGCCGAACAGTGTGGTCTTCTTACAGACATTTGTTTTGCTTGCGGGAGTGCAGACAGCCTGGAGGGGATAGCCCAAACCTCACGTTGCTGCAAGCCATGGTACAGCGGCAGACTGCCCATAGCTCCATAACCAGTCCCATTGAGGCCAATTTGGCAATGTCCTTCCCACCGATGGCGTCAGCTCTCTCGGGTTCAAGGACAGTGACAAACTGGTCTAGGTCCAAGGATTATGGTAGCTCAGAGTCAGCAGGCCCCGAGGACCTATATTTCTTTCCCTGAAGCATACCATCCCTGAACCAAACCTCCGGGCGGTTACTGACATCCTGGAAAACCACACCACGATTCTCGATGAATTACACGGGGAAGGTTCATCACTCTTACGCCCGGTCAGTGTGAGTCGCCTCCAGTAGGCTGACGGGCCTCACATACCCGGGGGTGGGGGGTAGACTTGGACTGCATGGCGTTCATTGGTGGGCGGTCACCCGAATGGAGCGGTCACCCATCCAAGTACTAACCACGATGGACGTTGCTTAACTTTGATTATCTATTGCAAGCGCCCTTGTCCACTTGGCCATCCCGGCCCCGTAAATATGTCTATTATTAATATTAAAATTAATTAGTGGTCACTCTTAAATGTTAACTTGATGAAACAGTCAAAGGGCTTATTGAACTCGACCAAATACCTAATCCACGGATTATCCACATTAAAAATAATTTAATAATAATAAAATAATTGTTTTATAGATAACCCCACGTTTTTGGGTTCGGAGAATCTCTGGATTCCGGTATTTGTTTGAAAATCCAATAATCTCGTTATAGTTTGTTGGATTGTTTTGTTTAACGTCCCTTCATGCGACTAAGGCTAACGGACGATGTTACAATGAGAGTCCTTAATATTGCCCATCCAGTTAAAATTAGGATAGGCATCAATAACGAGTTCCTGATATCGCATAGGCTCGGGACATCCAATCTCGTTATTAACAAATTAATTCATTAATCTGAAGATGCGTTGCCCCAGAAAATCAACATGTGATTGATAATCAATAAGATAGCTAGTTCAAAACCAGGAGCCAAGAAACATTTAATAATACTCGGTATTAATGCCCCAAAAGACAAATATAAGAGCAACATATAAAGTATTTATGCTAGAAGATGATAATTAATTATTAATAATGTAATTATTAATTATGGGCAGTGGAAGAATAATGGAAACCAATCTAACTGATGGTATGTTTACATGATATGGATACTAATAAATCGAAAAGTTATATAAAAGATATTAAAATTATATATGAATATTTGAATAAGCAGACGAAGATCCACATGTTTCGATCGAAATGTTGGTTTTCCAAATGACAAAAATTTGACTGAAAATCCTGACATTAAATCATCCTAGAGATTCCTTTTGGTCTTTTATTATACTAAATTTATATTAAAGTGAAAAAATCCAGTCTTCCTTTATGATATATATATTTTTCAATACATTTAAACATCACAACGTTTCGAGGCTCATTGCCTCATCTTCAGGGGTACTGCAACAATATTTTACATAATATTTACAACATTTTAAAAAAATTAATTCACAATAATTATAAAGTAAGAAGTGCAATCTGACATTATTAATTATTTTGACGAGATTTTAAGGAATCTATATATTGTATAGTTATAATATATATTTTGGTATGTATATAATGAGTATAATGTAATATAGGATTTTAAGTCATAAATGTTTATGTTCCAAATTTTATAATTATTGTAAATTAAATTTTTTAAAAAGTTGTAAATATTATGTAAAATATTGTTGCAGTACACCTGAAGATGAGGCAATGAGCCTCGAAACATTGTGATGTTTTAATGTATTGAAAAATATATATATCATAACGGAAGACTGGATTTTTTCGCTGTAATATAAATTTAGTATAATAAAAGACCAAAAGGAATTTCAAAAAGTCTTCCAGTAAAGTATAAACTAACAATCCTAGAGATATTTTTCGTTGATTACTCGCCAGTGCCCAGAACATTTGGCGGACAATTGTGCAAGACGACGCAGGATCGATGAAGCCACCAGATATGATTGATGAAAGCCCCCCTCTAACCCCCCCCCCCCCAAGATGGAACAGTTGACCGCAAAATTCATTATGGAGGGGGGGCACTTACCATTAGCCCGAGTTTATTAGTTTAATACCCCAAGCCCCTCTCGGCTGTAGCTGCCTCCGCTCTCACACCAGCTGCGTGCCATTACTGCCTCCTTCTCCTCCGAATTAAATATTAAGAAAATGGTCTACATTCCTTTAGCTCTTAATTCATTATTAACCAGCGTCTTCAGATTAATTTTGATGGTACTTAGGGCAGCGCGTGTCGCTTCTGGCAAGCATCTTCTTAACGCGACGATGTGACTTGGAAATTACTTAACCGTAGCGAATTTATATCGCGACTAGAAAAGGCACTATAGCTTTCACAATTAGAAGGAAGCCTATGGGCGAACTCATATTGAACTAACAATCATGTAATCACATTTTTTCCATGGGGTCGCCTTTGATGTAGTGGTTAGCATAGCAACCTACAATACTAAAGGTCGCGTGTTCGCGTCCCGCGGTGGGTCTAGGATGCTTTAGTGGGAGTAGAAAACCCGTGGCTACGCCGTCCGTCGGATAGGACGTAAAATGGACGTCCCGAGCATGTACGATGTCAGGTACTCCTTAAGATCTCTGTCCTATTTATACCTACCTACCTGGATAGGCAAAATTTAGGACTCTTACTTTAGCATCTTCCGATAAGCCTTAGTGGCATAAAGTGACTTTAAATATACGACAAATAACAAGAACAGAATATATGGAAACGAATAAAGTATAAACTATAAGAAAATGATTAGTACCTATGTGCTTGAAATAACAAGAAGTTGGAGAGATTAATTAATAAATATGAAAAATATAATAAAAGTAAAAGATTTTTTTTGTAGTTTAATTGCCTTAAGATTTTACGGTTGAAAGAACTGTATTTTAACAATAAATTATTTGTGAAGAACATAGCTGAATAAGTTAAATAATAAATACTAAACTAAAAAAAAAAAAATAGACCCGTATGCAGCATTTAATTTCAATATTTTTTCCGCAATAAAACAACTTAAATAACATTTAAACGTTTTAAATAAATTTAAAAAAAAAATGAAATAGATGCGTGTTTGACTGTTCTATAAAATAAGAGCATACATAATTAGGTAATTAAAATATAACTACATAATTTTTTCGATCCATTATTAAATGCTATAAGATATCTAAATTAAACTTCATATAATTTATCATGGAAACAAATAGTAACAAGGGTTCGCGATCCGCAGTAGCCGTAGGATTGTTTAAAGGGGGTAAAAATCCTTGGCTATGCCGTCCCTCGGATAGGATGTGAACTAGAGATCCCGAGCCTGTACGATGTCAGGTACTCGTTAAAGATCACTACCCTAATTATACCTGGATATGCAAAATTTAGGACTCCCACTGTAGCATCCTCCGATTAACATTAAGTGACGTTAAAACAAACAAACAGTGGCAGATGTTCTAAAGATAAATTAATATTAGTCGCTTAGTGTTGTATAAAGCAGTTATGTTTTTTTATCAATCTTGGAATTATTTTTAACCGGTGATAATTACTATTCCTATGAAATGGTTAATATGAGAACTAATACATTTTCATCCCAAATTCCCCCCCCCCAAAAAAAAAAAAATAATAATAATAAAAAACCTAACCATGTAAACTGATTGTAAAAGCGCATGGCGGTAAAAACACGAAGCAGCTTTTGGTTCCGAAAACAGGCGTTAAGGTTATTATTTATTAAAATAAAATAATCTGTGATAAATCCGGGTTACCAAAGTAATGAAGTAAATAATTTTAAATATACAATTTATTAAAATTAATAGGATTTATTTAAATTAAAACAACAGGAAAACTTCACAAACTTCAAAGGCTGATACTGAAGTCAGCGAGCGCGGTAAGGTTAGTATCGCCAATGAATGAGCGGGCGCCAGGCTCTAACTACAGGGCGGTCCCACTGAGGGCTCAGGTACCCGCTCTACCTTACTATAGTACCTTAGTAATTGTATAATTGTGTAGTAATATATAGTAATAACAGTCGGCGAAGTTATACGGTAGCAGTTCGACACGGGAGGTCTGTCGGCACCCTTAGAAACTGGTCTCGTTAACCAGTCCAGGCGTCTCTACTCGGTACATATACAAGGGACCGAAATATTGTATAATAAATTTATTTATTATATTGCAACACTTATGTGGGTTAAATAATTTTTATTTAACGAAAATAACAATAATCAATGCCACACAAATTATGAGAACACAAATACAGTAAACCCTCGATATAGCGAACTGGTAGGGGGTTTGATATTCATAGTTCGCTATAACGAGATTCGTTATAACCGAGGTTTGTTTTTTAAATATTTTTTTTAGCCAATGGCCGCAATAATTTGATCATATTTAGAAGGAAATGCATTCATTAGAACTAGTTAAAACGTAATTTATTTTTAGATATACTACATATAATTAAACAATGAGATTCATTAATTTACCTCCTAAGTTCACTTGAGATTTCTTTAGCGTTAGCTTTAATAAGAGGGTGTGAGATTGATATTTGAGATCTCATTTGTTTAAAGCAATTAATTATTTTTTTTCCAAATATTCACGAGCCGCAGAGCGCAGTCATTTATTTGATGCTGAAGTTAATCCTTGGGCTGCGGTTGAATCTATTTTATCTTTGTTTTTTATAATGGTTGACAATGTTGATTATGGAATCCCATATTTTTCTGCAATGGTTTTTTTACTTAGAATTCCCGATTCAATATCCTGGAGAGTTTTCAATTTTTCCTCAATTAATAAGGATTTACGTTTGTGACAGACTTTTACCAACGAAATGTGTATTTAAAAAAACAGTATAAACGACTACATAACCCGGATTCGAATAATACAGAGGTCAAAACAGAACTGTGCTAGTTTTGAGAAAAAGTCAATGGAATCAGATAGAGAGCAAAAGGAGATCGGATTAGTTAAGAGTAAAAAAACACCTCAATTCTAGAAACTGGAGCTACTTCGTCTTCCCGCGCTCATTCTACGCAATACAGGAAATTCTCAGGCATCAAATTTAGTTCGTAGTTCGCACTAACCAAGGGATTTCGCTATAACGGGTTCTGTATAAATATAAGGGTAATTTTAGGGGGATAGTATTTTGGTTCGCTATTTCGAGGTGTTCGTTATATCCGAGTTCGTAATAATGAGGGTTTACTGTATATCACTTTTTAACACAGAAATAACCATATGACTTGAGCTTCAAAACAAGACTAACCCTCCAGTCCAACGCTCCTTATATATAGTCGTAAAGAGAACAATCCAGAACATACCATGGCAACGTACAATACTGAAGGTCGCGGGTTCGCGTCCCGAGGTGGCCCTAGGATTTTTTAATGGGAGTAAAAAATCCATGGCTATGCCGTCCCTTGAAAAGGACGTAAAATGGAGTTCCCGATCCTGTACGATGAAAGGTACTCGTAAAAGATCCCTATCCTAATTATACCTGGATAGGCAAAATTTAGGACTCCCAATGTAGCATCGTCCGATTAGCCTTAGTAGCATCAAGGGACGTTAAACAAAGAAACAAACAAACTAACAATTAAAGTTCTGTGGATGACAGAATTTACTTGATAGTTAGTTTTAATAATAAATTTTAAACTATCACGAACCTGAACTAACAATTATCGTATGACGTGAAGGATGGATTAGTACTGTCACATTATCACATTGTCTGATAATGCACACCCGGACCCGCACAATATTTACTGATACATAAACAATAGGCCGTTTGTTATTCGTCACGTTCAGAAACATTATTATTTTTACTATACTTCATTGAAATCAATGTTTCATACTGCAGATAACTAATTAATGTTAATTATTTTTAACAATTAAATTTTAAATTATTGTTGCAAATTAAATTTACAATACGTTCATCAATCTTTTCGGTAATCGCTCGCAACTAAGACTCGCATTTTTTCTAGCCCACAATAACGGACACGCAATGTAACTTCGATTACATTTACCGGGTAAAGTTCACGTAATTTTAGATTTTCTAGCCATCTATATTCTCCTGTCGAATCGTCCTTCTTCGGGCCAAATATTCTACGCAGTACTTTATTTTCAAAGACCTTAAGACATTGCTCTGCTCTTTTTTTTTTTTTTAATTACCCTTCCCTATTTGTTTTTAATACTGAATGCGTTTTTTTTTGTTTTGTTTTCTATTTAGTTCACTGTTTAATTTGTAATATCATAACTGAAATCTCACAATCCTTAGCTAAAAGCTCAAAGCGTTCATTTTGCATAATGTGTAAATAAATTTATATAATAACATATATATATATATATATATATATATATATATATATATATATATATATTGTGTATAAGTATAAGTATACTAATGCAAATAAAGACTCCCTAATAATTAAATAAATTATTATTATTACTTAACCCTAGGATTTCTAAGGGGGGGGACACTTGGAGCCCATTAATATTTCTCCATCCTGTTTTCCATCTAAATTATTAATAGATATAGAATGCAAGGCCTCAAAGTCTCGTATAATTTCAATAATTCACTTAATCATGCAGGTTACATGCCAAATTTTCGCCTATTCAGGCATCTTCAGGGCTGCAACAGTTTCACATGCAAGCACATTGATGTCATATTCTTTGAAGCTTTGTTTAAGGGATTCAGATAAATGCTTTATATAGGTTAGCGTTCTGTACCGAGCCAGGAGGGGACCATCATTATTATTGTTAGTAGGCATCTTTGGTTTTTTTATTTCGTTCATGATTTTGTACCACGAAACTAATTTCTTAGGATACAGGTTTTTATTCAGAATATCAAAAATTCGATCCTTTAAAGGATACTACTACTCAAAATCTCTGTAATAGAATCTATCAGCATGAAAATTCATGCACAGAATACAAAAATAAAAATAAAGGAATAAAAGAACCTAAAACTGCACTAGCTAAACACACATCCGAGCATAAGCATAGCTTCGATTATGACAAAACTATAATTTTGCATAAAGAAAATTCTGAGCAAAAATTAAAATATCTTGAAGCACTATATACAGCTGCAAACATTAATAAGGTTGTCAATTTTAAAACTGATGCAAGAAATCTTAACAACTTTTTTGCTGAAACTATTAACATTTTAAACCAACAGTGAATTATTTATTCTAGATTTGCCTTTGCTTTTCATATGTTTTTTATATATATTTATAATTATAGTGCATGACGTTATGTGTGTAATGGGTGTGAGTGTGTATGTATATATGTGTAGATGTAAAATTAAATTTACTTTATTTGAACCTTCTTTAACTTTAATATTGTGTTTAATTTTCTATAGAACTTATTCAGTTATTATCTCTGTTATCTAAATTTGTTTGAATGTTGGCAACACTGTATATTTCCCTGTTAGCCCTCCTTCCATATGGGAAGATTTCAGTCTGTTTCTAGCTTGCATGTGAAACTATTGTAGCCCTGAAGATGCCTGAATAGGCGAAAATTTGGCATGTAACCTGCATGGTCAAGTGAATTATTGAAATTATACGAGACTTTGAGGCCTTGCATTCTATATCTATAATTTAATAGTCTCTTCCTAAAAACTTGTTTACTAAATTATTAAATAAAAAATCTGAAAAATTGAGTAGTTGTCAGAAAAACATTCAAGATTAATTTAAGCCTGAATTGAAAATTTTCTGTAACAATTTGTATTCAGAAGAAATAGTAGTAGAGTGAAAAAAAATTAATTATTAAACTATAATTTTATAAAGGCATTGAAAATAAGTCTTCTTCAACAATAGCGACTTCATCATCCTGTTGTTCGTTGTTTCCCTCGTCTGTGGCAGATATATTGAGAACTCGTGTGTAATACTTCAATGAACCATTGGCCCTCCAATCGTCACCAAAATGCTTTTTCAGCAGGTTATCAACGACTTTCAGCTTGTTGGAACCATTGGAAAATCAATTATTAAAATAGCTAGGTAAGAAGAATCGAGTATAAACTGACATAAAACACGCGAGTTTAAGGAGCTTTCGACATTGTGTTCAGAAAGAGTAACATAAACTGCTGAAGTGAACGAATGGGATGGGTGCAAAGTGAGAAGAGATTATTGGAACGAAAGAGTTTTGCATGAAAACGAGTAACGAACCAGTTTCGAAACACAATGGGCTATGGAACGAATCAGTTCTGCAACAAACCGCTTGTATAGCAAAAATCCATATGAAATATTAAGTTTTGCTTCAATCTGATAAGATATGTTGAAAGAGCTTTAATATATCTTTTAGGATCCATTGCCATTTTTCAAAAAAATGGAACGATCGAGTTTTGCACCTCACCTCCTCATGAATGATGAATTTCAGAAAACATGGAAATAAAATTTCTAATAATCTAGAAAAACGACTTTCATATTCCTCTATAATTTTTTTTTCATCCACAGTTTTATAAATATGTAAATAACGTAATATCATGAATTCAATTTAAAATTTATATATATTTAGAGTTAAAAATCATAAAAGAACCCTGGTTGTTAAAATTAAGAAGTCAGATACACCTTGGTAATCCTAAGTTAATACTTTCCTCAAAAAACAAAATCTTTGATTATATATTTTTCCTCTTCTTGTTTTTTCTTCTCCTTCAAATCTCTTTGGATGTTCTATTTTATATTACTATGTGTTTTTTTATTATTTCAGGTTATTTACACATCCAACATCTATTCAACTGCCCTTTTAGTTTTTCATTTATTAGTACAACGTTTCGGACCTTTGTTTGTTTGTTGTTTGATGGACCAGTCCACAAGAAAGCAATGAACAGTTCAGTGGTGGAAAAAGTTTATTAAGCTATAATGTAACATTTTTAAAAAAATGGTTATAAAAAAACAAAAGATACTTGAAAATGGACAAACAAAAGTCCGAAACGTTGTGCTTATAAATGAAAAATAAAAAGGACAGTTGAATAGATGTTGGATGTATAAATAACCTGAAATAATAAAAAAACGCATAGTAATAAAAAAAAATCTTTGTAGTTTTTAATTTAAAAAAATTAATTTTATCAATAAGACCGGTTAACGGTATCATTTTTACCAATACCTGTTCATTTGTGATAGACGAAAATTTAGTCTACAGTCTTAAGTGGTTGTTTCGTCTAGCCGACCAGAGGACTAAAGCGGCTAAATGCTGTGGCACACTCAGCCATTTCGACCTCTTAATGCTCCAGAATACAGATGGTTCCCTTCACCTCTACTCCTGATAAAGAGAGTAGGCTAAGAGGGGAGAGCAATTACAATCCTCTCCTGCAGGATGATGGGAATGGGATTAGGCGGTGATGAAGGGGAAGGGAAGGATATTGATGTCCTTAGGGCCTCATCTCTTCCCTTAACCCTTTCCTCCAATTAGTGCTCTTTATTAATTGCGTTATCCTTCCTTCATCAGCTTAGCCTCTCCTAAATCATCACCCTTTTCAAAAATATCATTCTCTTGATTAATTACCCTCAGGTCCATGCTTATTAACTTACAAACTGTTCCTAAAGGTTTCTCCCGCGTAAAGCTTGGGTTAATTTCATCCACAAGATGAGTATATAAAGGCAGGATCCAGCTCCTTTTAAAGGGAGTGTTGCAGCCCTAAAGCCCTTCCCCATGATCTGTCAATCAGCTTTTTTAATTTTATTTTGCCATGTTCTCCATATTATTTGTTTTTATTATAGGATAAACTTAAAATATAGGATAATATTTTAGGCCTCAATATTTCTTTTTTAGCAAATTAAATTCTTATTATACTACAATTGAGTGTGATTATTTATAAGTTTTATAAATTTCCAACAGATGGCGGTGTAAGTTGATTTAAGAAAGAAAGAAAGAAAAGTAATTTTTATTGTGGGACATTTAGTCCCCTAAGAATAACAGGCATGAACAAAATTAATGGCCATTTGTCTGGCCTCTCGGAAGAGGTACAATAAAAAAAAAAAAAAAAAGAATAAAGAATTGAAATACAAAGTAGACTCAAAAAAGAAAAGCAATACAATAAAAATAACTGACAAGGGGACCACGTCACATTTCCCTCTTCGATTTTGATCAAATATTTTTTGGTGATTCTACATCGAAAATAAGTCGGCATGTGTCCAGCCGTTCCATTGAATGGGCCATCTGGACTGAGAAATTAAATATTTTAGGTCCGAAAATCGTCCAAAATCGGCTTTCACAAAACAGTCATTGCTCCATTCTACCTGAACCAATTTTAATGAAACTTTCAGGGATTCTTCTACTTAAAGATATTATTATTATATTAAAGATAGTATTATTGCTGCTCCAGAATTATAAGGAAACATTAGCAAAAACAATATTTTGACTTGAAAATGTTGTGAACCACATAGTTGTCCATTGACATTGTTGGTAGGAATTGAAAAATATTTTTTAATGGGAGTAAAAAATCCTTGGCTATGCCGTCCCTCGGATAGGACGGAGGTTCAGAGCCTGTACGATGTCAGGAACTCGTTAAAGATCCCTATCTTAATTATACCTGGATAGGTAAAATTTAGGACTCCCAATGCAGCATCGTCCGATTAGCCTTAGTGGCATAAAGTGACGTTAAACAAACAAACAAACAATAGTTCGCTTAGATGTCTATTCTATACTTACAGTAACAGTATCATACAAAATGATGCATGGCTTGAGATAATAACGCATGGCTTGAAGATGGCTACAGGAGGTGATACGTTGTATAGTTGAATAAAGTCAAGACTTTTTTGGTGAAAAAGTAGCCTATTTTAATTAAATAGGCGTATTACCTAATCTCCTTTCTCCTAACATTAAGAAATAATTTAAAACTTATTTGCTGAGCGAGAATATCTTATCATTATTACCACAAGATCGATGGGCTAACCCGGAAAGATAAAGAATTCATAGCTCTAGGGTGGAAATGATCGCTTCGCACCCTGACACTTCGACTCTGCGGAGTTTGAACAAGGTGATGAAGATAGGGAAGAGAAGAGGAATACAGTTATTTGGAGGTATAAAGACTAGGTCAGGTAGCTGTGGTCTGTGGAAGCCCAGTAATTATTAATTAGTGTTTGTCCTGGCCGGGCGTAGCTTCTTTAATAACGGAGTCACAGCGCACGCACACGACTCCATCCCCGGATCTGCGGTAGGAAATGTCAAATATTTAAAAAATAGAAAAACAAAGAACAAGACAAACTTAAATAGCCGCAAAATGTAGTTCACAAAAAATGGTATGATGGTGTGTTATAGTCGATGTCCAATGGCCAGATAATCAATGGAATTATCAAAACCCTAATAACGGTGGTCACTTGTAGTGAAGTGGCTAGTATTGCAGCCTAGTATAATAAAGTCGCGGATTCGCGTCCTGCGGTGTCCCGAGGTATTTTAAAGGGAGTAAATATGGCTAAGGTCCCTCGGAAATGAGATAAAATGGAAGTTCCAATCCTTTACGATTTCAGGTACTCGTTAAAGATCCCAATCCTGATTACATCAAAATTAAGAATTAGGCAAAATTTAGGAATCCAATCGTTGTTTACCCATAGTGGCATAAACTGACGTTAATTAAACTAATTGTGCTTGTGACTTTTGCGCCCTCGCTCAGCCTCTACTGGTTTTAATAACAGTTATGCGGCTGAGAGAGAAGCACCTTTTGAACCTTTTGTGGTCCTGTTTTTCCCTCCTCAAGATGGGAAAAGACAGGCCTCGGGGTTCTCCAGTCTGGTTGCAAAGTATGCAAGAGAGTATGAATGTGCTTAAGATGCTTGTTTTTCTTTACTTGCGTTGATTATTTTATTTTTTTTATATTATTATTCATTTATTACTTTCACTTACCTATATATGAAATATATAGTAAGTGGAAGTATTGCGATCGTGAAAAATTTCGACTTCCGGTTTTCAACGGAAATACACGTTTTGGGGTCCCCTGAGTCAAAATAACCAAGTCCCGCGAAATGGTCTGTGTGTGTGTGTGTCTGTGTGTGTGTGTGTGTGTGAACAGACTAGCTCAAAAACTATAAACCGTGCGAACCTGAAATTGGGTATTTAGTGTATGTATACGCCCGCGATGTGACAGCAAAAATTTCATCGAAATTGCTAAAAGGGAGGGGGTACTTTATTTAATAACTTTTTATGTTTTTTTCGATTTTCTCAAAAACGGCTCTAACGATTTTGATTAAACTGAGTATTTGATCTATTTATATGCCCGAGATATGACTGTAAAAATTTCATCAACATTGATCAACCGGAAGGGGGACTTTTCTTATTAAATATTGTATCATTTTCACGTGTTTTTTTTTATTTACTCACAAACGGATTTAACGATTTTGATCAAACTGGGTATTTGATGTATGTATATGCCAAAGATGGGATAGCCAACATTACATCAAAATCGATCAACCGGAGGGGGGGACTTTACTTAATAAATTTTGTATCTTTTTTACGTGTTTTTTTTTATTTACTCAAAAAAGGCTTTAACGATTTTGATCAAACTGGGTATTTGATGTATGTATATGCCAAAGATGTGATAGCCAGCATTTCATCAAAATTGGTCAAACGGAGCGGGCACTTTATTTCATAATTTTTTTTCCAAATTTTCCCTTTTTTTTCGATGATCTTAAAAACGGCTTTAACGATTTTTATCAAATTCGTCATGTTTAATGAAAATTAGGTGTTCTTTAATATCAGGTAAGCTTTATCATTATTAAAATGTTCTGAGGGGGCTTTTTTTGGGGGAGGGGGTGCGTTGGGTCCTTTTTCGTTTGTTTGTTTCCAATAAAATACCTTTGTTTTTTTTTATATGGAGAAATTAACTGTCTCTCGTTACGCCTAAAAATAAGAAATGGCTAAATATGAGATGTGATAAAAATAAAGAAAATATAAAGAGGAGAAAAAAGAAAAATATTCAGTCAACTCATAAAACTCGTTGAGCCCACGCATGCGGAGTACGCCTTTAATGACAGACCATTGTTCATAATTAAAGCTGTTCTGTTCATTTGAGAAGTGGCAATTAACAAAACGCATTAATTTCTAATCTAAGTAAGGTGGTAAGTGAAAGTTGTGTGTTGCGCGCACGCACGCACCAGATTTTTTTTTTATTTAGTCAAAAACGGCTTTAAAGATTTTGATCAAACTGGGTATTTGATGTATGTATATGCCAAATATGTGATAGCCAACATTTCATCAAAATTGATCAACCGAAGGGGGGACTTTACTTAATAAATTTTGTAACAATTTCACGGGTTTTTTTATTTACTCAAAAACGGCTTTAACAATTAACAAAAATAAGATATGAATGTAGAAAAATGTGTGACTTTGGGAAATGATATTTAACAAAACACGTCAATTTCTTATCTAAGTAAGTTGGTAAGTGAAAGTTGTGTGTTGCGCGCACGCACCAGATTTTTTTATATTATTATTCATTTATTTTATTTGTAAATAAAGTGTGAATGTATTCAATTAGCAATATTACCATTGTCTCGAAATGAGGAAGAATTTAATAATATGTATCAATAAAGAGTTGTATTCTAATTTTAAAAAATCAGACAACACTAATAATTATTGTAAATAACCCGAAGTTTCGATGCCGATACCAGCTTTATACTTTCACCATACACTTACAGTCGTCCAAACCCTATTCCTACATGTTAAATATAATGTAACCCTACCACATTCCTCTTTGCCTACCCTAAGGACGTTGTTGACACAGCCCCGAAGTAAAACATGCTCATTCTATTAAATTAAACATTAAAGTTAGCTGTTTACAAAGTACGAAATAAGATAGCGAAATCGATGTTTAAATAGGTCTGTGCCTTAACAGGTAAATATTTAAAAAAAATAGTTTGATTGAACATTGATGTCGAAAAACAGAAGATTAAATACGTTGAGGCATTAATAGTTTAATTTTTAAAGAACATTGAAATATATCAACGTTTTTTGGTCGGTGTTTTGTATATAAGTACATCGATGTTTTGCTGTCGATGTTGCACCCTCTCGTAGTACTGTCTCGGACGCGCTGAATAAATACTACAAAGGCAGGTGCTGTCCCCATATAATTACTATAGTAGCTGCTATTACTATTAAACTGGTGGCAAGCTAGTAGCTGCTTGGGTTCGATTACCCGCCTGTGTGGCTATTATTGTTCTAGTCCACGGAACCAATTTCCCAACTAATGCCCCCTCCTCCTCTTACCGGTCAGTAATTTCTTCTTTTTAATTAGGTTCCAGGGAAAGGAGAGGCTATTTTACTAAACACCTTCAATTTTTTTCCTCGAAACCCTTTAACCTTAATTCTACTTGGGTTCGGGCGCCACCAATTTAGATTTCTCTAGTTAGTTTGTATTCAACGTAGTATTTCTTATTCTTCCTTAATTCTCCTTACATTTAGTTGAATTTCAATGCGTTATTAAACATGATAAATATGTTTATTATTAAATTTTCAATCAACGTATTTCTTATTCATTGTTCCCAATACTTTTTAAACACCTAAAGTTGAAGTGTTAGTTTAACAATTTTTTTTTCCGTTGAATAGAATGAGCGTGTTATACTTTATGGCTGTGTCTAGAACGTCCTTAGGGTATGCCAAGACGAATGTGGTAGGATTTAATATGTCGGAGTTGGCATTGGACGACTGTAAATGTATGGGGAAAGCATAAAGCTAATATTGGCATCAAAACTTCCTGTTCCCAGAGACATTTATAATAATTATTAGTCTTCTTGTCGGTTTGCTAAATTATCGTAACTCTATAACAATATTTTAATCGAATGTATATCTCTCTTCGTTTCGTTTCGAAGATAATTGTGAATACAGAAAACAATTTCTCTGGTTTGACTTATGATCTAGTTGATTTTCCTGGCACTTTCTTCTTAGGAGTCTTGTAACTGCGTAAAGGTGTTGACGCAGTTGACAGTATGATTTTCTATAGTTCAGGTCACAAATACAAACTAAAAAAAACGAAGAAAACACTTACATGAACAACAAAAACGAACGACAACGTATGTTACGTCAACTTTTAAAGAGCTATTCTATTGGCCACTTTCCGCGCATGCGATTCCCAGATAAATTTCTTGTGTTGTCGTGCTATACTATTGGTAGGTAGTATATAAGGTAAAATGCTTTGAGTGAAGTAAATATAGTTTGTATTGTATCTGGAGATAAAATGTTGTATGACGGTGTGACGCTAGCTTTAAAATATTTTGAGCTTAGGCGTTATTTACATTCATTTTTTTCAGAACACAACAATTTAGCTCCCTAATAATATCCTGAGCCATTATCGACTCCAGGAAGCAGACACAAGCATGGATAATTGCTGAGTGTGCTTGCGGTCGTGGGGCGAGGTGTCGCTGACAATTGCACACTAAACGGTCCTTTATCAATAACTTAACCCGCTCTTATCAACCATGCAAACAACAACAGCAGTTGTTGCCTTGTTGTGACTGTACAACCACACCCCCCTCCTTCCCCTCCCTTTCCTACATATAAGCTAATGGCTTTTAGCTTCTGTTATTTCGTATCATTAACTCTCGATGACTTTTAATTATGCCATTAGTGTCATGCGAGAGCTGAAATATAATAAAAAATAAACAAACAATAAATACCACGGCACGTGGAAGTGAAATTATATCTTATATAGGACTACTATGTTATTCTATTTTATTGTCATTGTATTGGGTTGTCCGGAAAATAAAGCAGGTTTTCAAGTTTTCTTTTAAAACATTCTATATATAGTAATCTGTTTACTTTTAGGGGATTATTTATTTGTACGAGTGTCAACAGTTGCTAATCCTCTTCTAAACGACAATGTTTGTTTATCTCTATAGCATCTCGCTACTTGGAAATAATCCAGTCTTTCCTACGATGTCAAATCGTGAATTTCGTACGATTTTCTTTTACGAGTTTAAACTCGGCCGCAGTGGAGCCCAGACGGCTAGAAACATCAACCAAGTGTGGGGCGAGGGAATTGTTACTGAGTGCACTGTCCAAAGGTGGTTTAAAAAATTTCGGGAGGGAGACTTCAGCCTCGAAGATAAAGAAGGTCGTGGAAGGCCTTCCTCTCTTGATGACGATATTCTCCGATCATCGGTGGAAGAAAACCCCAGAATTGTTCGAGAACTTGCGGAAAAACTTCAAGGGGTTGTCCGGAAAATAATGCAGGATTTGGGTTTTAAAAAAAAAACTTCAACTTCAAACGGTCGATTTGCTTACTTGAAGTTTTTCCGCAAGTTCTCGAACAGTTATTCTGGGGTTTTCTTCCACCGATGTCGGAGAATATCGTCATCAAGAGAGGAAGGCCTTCCACGACCTTCTTTATCTTCGAGGCTGAAGTCTCCCTCCCGAAATTTTTTAAACCACCTTTGAACAGTGCACTCAGTAACAATTCCCTCGCCCCACACTTGGTTGATGTTTCTAGCCGTCTGGGCTCCACTGCGGCCGAGTTTAAACTCGTAAAAGAAAATCGTACGAAATTCACGGTGTGACATCGTAGGAAAGACTGGATTATTTCTAAGTAGCGAGATGCTATAGAGATAAACAAACATTGTCGTTTAGAAGAGGATTAGCAACTGTTGACACTCGTGCAAATAAATAATCCCCTAAAAGTAAACAGATTACTATATATAGAATGTTTTAAAAGAAAACTTGAAAACCTGCATTATTTTCCGGACAACCCAATAGTTCAATGGCACAGCAACTATCTTTACTTACTGTACAACTATCATTTAATACAGCAATTTAATATGAAAGGCGAAGAAAGAGATCGTAGGTATTGGCTGATTGTTGGTTGTTATAAGTCTGTAGAGTTTTTGATTGATAAGTAGAGCTCGGATTCCCGTGCAATTGCATCTTTTTATTGGCAAGTCAGAATAAAGCGAACTCAAGTTCCTTATCCGAATCAAGCCTAATGGGATGTTTTAATGAAGTTTTATACTGCACGAAATTGCACGTTTTGAAATTTTTTAGCACGAAATTGCATCATTTGACATTTTGAAGAAAAAAAATTATTACAAATTGTAAGTTTCTTAAATACACATCAAAACAATAGTGGAAAAACAAAGGGGACTTGGAGGGAACACAAACCTCCAATTTCCAAGAACTGAGGGTCCAGTGGTTCTTGAATGTTTACATTTTGTTTCTCAATTCTCATAGCTCTGTCAGTATGTTGTAGTATATTGTATATTGTATATGTAAACTAGCTTCTGTCGAGTATATTGTTACATAAAATTCCAAAAACTGGTGCAGTGTTTCTTCGAAAACTGCGGGATAGATTGAAAAATATCCTGAACTCAATAGGGATGGTTATGTAGTGTTTTGTAAATCTTGTGATAAAAAAATTGGATGTGAGAGAAAATCACAAACTGATACCCACCATAGCACAAGTAGGTACCTAATTTTTTTTTAATCCTAGAACGGTAACAGGGGTAGTGCGTGTCATCAGAGTGATTTAAAAATAAGCCTACGCACCGGATATTCCATCTAGTGATTCCATAATTTGAGTAGTAGCTGTCCTTTTTTTAAGATCTTCCTATTTCCAATATAATTACAGCTCACATGCGAGTATTTTACTCGGTATTCCACATCTTGCTGTTAATATTTCAAGTTCTGATTTTTTTACCGAAAATGTTTCAAATATAGATAAATAGTATTATACAAAAGAAAACATACAATACAAATTCAGCGATTTTACTAAAATCTATACTAAAACCAATATTATAAAAATAATTTGTAAAAATAAAAGAGTTTCAATTTCCATTTACTCTCCGTTACTTTTTTTTTTTCCAAAGTAGCTATTTTTAGTTCACAAAAATAATTTAATGTCTTATTTTCAAGCAATACATTTTTATTGCATGTTTTTGCACGTTTTGAAGTTTTTAATGCACGTTTTCAAATTTTTACTGCACGGAATTCCGAGCTTTATTGATAAGTTTGCAACTTTTGTAAGCTTGCATCCTCTTAGCTGGTCTGAAAATCGGTAAGGCGTAAGTACGGTGTAGACTTAAGTAATTAGGTATTCAGTTTCTGCTCGATTTTCAATTTTGATTATTAATGAAAAAAGGTGTTTATTATTAACTCAATAATAAAAACATTATTACAGCATTAGAAGTACTTCCTACTTCCTATTCACCCATCGGTGGATCCAGAAGGCTATGGAAGCTGCAGAATTATATTAAATTACATTAAACCTAGAATTTAATATTACTAAAAGTAAGGAAGTAAGGTAAAGAGCAAATAATATGCAGAACAAGTATTACTTTAGTTGTGGCGAAGGAACATAAAAGTAAAAACGCTGATTGGCAGATCCAGGGGAAATGTTATGGGGACTGCAACTTAGATTCTCTAAAACTCTTTTTAAATAATTTTTTGAAAAAGAAGATCTTAAGCGCAGTTGGCAGAAGTTTGGAGAAAAATGTTTTTCGAAACTTTTTAAATTACTAATTAACGAGAGCATAGCTGTTCTGAGATTGAAGATAGTAAAATGACGATAACACAAAATACATAGAATTCATTGGCGGATCCAGCCGATTGTAAAGAGGGATACTGCAACCCCACAGCTCTTCCTCTGGATCTGCAAATCACGGAGCTCCCGATTGTTTCTTTGCCTCAACGGATCTCCCTCCTTCAAGGGACCAAAAATCTTTATTAGGATTTTCCGCTCCCACACATTGAGCATTTGTTTAAATTTCCTGGTAAGGACCCATGTTTCACTTCCATAAGGCCGAGCGCACATTGAGACACTCGCGACGTAGAGCAGGGCAGAGCAGAGCAGAGCAGTTTTTGTGGAAAGTGAAATATATAGGAACCGCGCACATTAGGACGCAGAGCAGAGCAGGCCGATGTGGCACTTGTGGATCTGCCACAGAAAACTGTGCCGATGCGACGCAGTTTTCGATATTTTATTATTTTAATTCCTATTATTATCATTTAAATTATTGTTTGTGAAATTGTACTTTACTCTTTAGCAGGTTAATGAAACTAAGAAGGTCTTCTGTATTTGTAGGGTGTTCTAGATTTACAGGGGAAAAAACGGTTTTAACAAACCAATAATTTAAAATATATAAATATATTCTGTCATTTTAGACTCCAAAATCATAGTTTTTTTTAACTTCATTCCAATAAACTTCATAAAATCAATTTCAGGATGAAAAATGTACAGTAAACTCTTGATTATCCGTTGGCAGATTATCCACTTTGCGGATTATCCGCGGTCATTCTAGAATTTTTTTTTTATCCTACCTGTAGATGAGTTTAATGTTACGAAGAAAAACACTGATTCCGAATCAGGTTCTGAGCTTGAATTCAATAAATCTAACATACTATCACAAAATAAGCCCCTGCCTTTGGAAAACTGGGGCAGAGAAACTGCTCTCCAATGTGCGCGGGAACCTGTGCGACGCAGTTTTTTTTTCGTGCCGCCTGCTCTGCTCTGCTCTGTGTCGCCTGCGCACAGCGCACAGCTCAATGTGCGCCTTACCTAAGTCACTGCTGGTCTAATAATACTAGTGGATGCAGCCTGCTTTAACTGGCAGGGAAACACTTTCGACCTAAGTATCTTTCCGAGCACCCAGCAATATCTACTTCCGGCCATCAAGCGTGTCTTTTTTTCTGCATGTATATCGTTCTTTCCGTTGATGTTGACCCCAAGATCCCACTGAGATATAGGCGAGAAAGAAAAAAAAAAACAACAGAAATAAAATCGTTTAACCCCCCTTCGCTCAACATACGAGGACGTTTAGTATGTCAACTACTAAGCACCCTAAATAACGTACCCAGTTGGTCTATCCTCTTTTTATTTATTTATGGATTCGTTAACTATGCTGTAATGATGATAATAAATATAAAGTTGTGGAACAAAATAAGATCCATCAGAGGAATACAAAAACAAAAATCAATTCCAGGACTTGAGGTTAACGAGAGAATCATAACTGATCCACTTGAAATTGCTGAATCATTAGCAAAACATTTTAAAGATGCATCCTTCTCAAACATTACAGCTGATTCCATTATAGAATCAACACACGAATATAATGTAGAAAAAGGATGTTTCGACGAATACGATAGACCATTTCGGATGGAAGATCTAAACAACACACTGAAAGAATCCAAGGGAAAATCAACCCCTGGTTTGGATAGAGTTCCGGGAGAGTTCATTAAGCATCTACCCGAAGACGGAAAAAGGCATCTGCTTAATATTTACAACGAAATCTGGGCCACTGGGAAATTTCCCTCAAGCTGGAAGAAATCCATCATTGTCCCAATTCCGAAAAGAGAAAACAGCAAAAAAACTAAAGACTTCAGACCCATTTCTTTAATTTCTTGTATCTCCAAAGTTCAGGAAAGAATGGTGAACAAAAGATTAAGTGAGGCTCTGGAAAGAAAGAATGTCTTTTCTTCGCAACAATATGGATTCAGAGCTAAAAGATCAACAATTGACTCGCTTCTGTCGTTAAATCTAGAAGCACAAGAGGCCTTCTCACACAAAGAACATCTAATCGCAATATTCTTAGACCTTGAGAAAGCCTACGATACGATGGCAAGGGGGCGGGTGTTGAAGATCTTGGAAGGTCTGGGATTCGGTCAGCGTATGCGGACTTATATTAAAAATTTTCTAAACGACAGAGAATTTTGTGTAAGGGTCGGCAACACATTCTCTTCCAACTATTTATTTCAAAATGGTACTCCACAGGGTTCGCCTCTAAGCGTAACACTTTTTCTTTTAGCCATTGACGGAGTAATCTCCACTATAGAGGCTCCCGTCAAGTGTTTTCTATTTGCGGACGATATAGTCATAACAGCTCGGAGCAAGTCAATCCCCTATATCCAATGGCAGTTAAAAAAAACGATGGAAAAAGTAGAGAGTTGGACAAAGAGATCAGGATTTAAGTTATCCGTTTCGAAATCGAAATGTATACATATCTGTAGAGGACGAAAATGCCATCTGCAAAACCCTAGAATTGAAATAGAAGGGTCTCCCATTGAATATGTTGAAAAGCATAGGTACCTGGGAATGGTACTTGATAAGAAACTTAGCTGGGTCCACCATATCAGGGAGCTGAGAGAAAAGGCTTGGTATTCTCAAATGCGTCTCTCATTCTAGCTGGGGTGCAGACAGGCGGTCTCTAATTACTATGTACCAAGCATTAGTAAGAAGTAAAATCGACTACGGAGCCCAAATCTATAAAACTGCCAACAAAACCTTATTACGGAGCTTAGACTCTATACATAATGCAGCCCTTAGAATTTGCACTGGAGCCTTCAGAACTTCTCCAGTCGATAGCATACATGCAGAATCTGGGGAACCGTCATTATATTTAAGAAGAGACTTCTTAGCTCTTAAATATGTTGCTAAATTGAAAGCTTGTCCAAACCATCCTCTTACCGAACACTTATTTGCCGAAGGATTGGATAATCGCGGTCTCAAAGAAATTGACAACAACATCTATCTAAAGGACATATACGAGGCATTAACAAAAATTGGCATGAACCTAAGTAATATTAGACCCTTAGCGAATCTAAAAATACCAAGATGGAGTGGAGCTAGACCAAAAGTCAATAGATCAATGGCTGAGGTCACCAAAACATACCCGATAGAAGTTCGGTCATCGTTTTTAAGATTAATGGAAAAATATAACCGTTGCGATAAACTTTATACAGATGCGTCAAAAGTGGGCGATACTGTTGGCTGCGCTGTGAGTAGTAAACACACCCAGCTCCTATTTAACTTACCAGGGGAAAGCACAATATTCACTGGGGAAGCGACAGCCATCCTAAATGCTCTCTACTTGATAGCGGAATCCAGTGAAAAGAATTGGGCTGTTGTAACGGATTCATGGAGCGTTTTGGCTGCCATTGATAGTCCAAACCCACGAAATTCGTTAATAATAGAAATCCTCAATGAATGGTGGGATATAAAAAGGAAAGGCAAGACCATTAACTTCGTCTGGGTTCCTGCCCACTGCGGCATTCCAGGCAACGAAAGAGCCGATCAGGCAGCCCATTTAGCAAGACTGGGAGAAGGGACAGGAATTAGTAAAGTTAATAAGATTACCTTAGAAGACTGGACGCTACAAACAAAGAAAATGCAATTAGCAAATTGGGAGAAGAGTTGGGCGAGAGAAACTAGAGAATTGACAAAGGTAAAAACTGACTGTCGGAGATGGAATACTAGCTACAGAACTTCTAGGAGAGAAGAAGTAACGCTGTGCCGTCTAAGAATTGGACATTGTCTTTTCACACACAGCTACCTGCTTAGGAGGCTAGAAGCTCCAACCTGTGAAAAATGTGACAATGTTCCTCTATCAGTAAAACACCTTCTGTTAGAGTGCCCACAATTTGAAAAGCTTAGGAAAAAAGTTGGACTTTCTGATTCTCTAAAAGAAATTATGAAAGACAACGAAGAGAGAGTCACAACTCTATTCAAGTTCCTTAAATATTCGGGATTCTATAGATGGATATAAACCACCATTAGACGCCAATGACCCTTTAGGGTAGAGGCGAAAACACAAAATAAAAAAAAAAAAAAAAATATAAAAATAAATTATTAATTAACCTCTGATAATGAACGAACGACATTCAATTACAACTAATCAGGTACATAATAGATAAAACAGCGCCGTGGATATACTTTTGCGGGGGGGTGGGGCCCAGATCCAGCCAATGAGATGGCCGAGAGATGGGAGGCTCCCCCTAATTGGTCCTGCTAAAGCTATTGCTACCCCTCTGCTAATGGCCTGTCCGATCCCATGCATCGCCAACATATCGAACCTTTGCTAACATCGATCCTCGATTAGTACTGGCTTTGCGCAGATTGCTTCTCTTGTAAGTCGGTTGATTAGATCTCTCTCCCTCACTCCCTCTCACACTCCCAATGCAAGGGCGGATTCAGCCTGTTTTAAGGAGGGTATAGGTTCAAAGTGAAATAAATAGGAGGTTTGTGGATGTAAATATTGCAATATTTACATATATATGTATATATATAATATTTATGATACCAATGCGCTAACTTAATCTTCATAGAGAATTTATAACATGAGAGGATTTCTCAAAAAATAAATTTCTAGTTCTAGAAGTCGGGCCAGTACCTGGGATTCTTAGGGTTTTTAATTTATTTTTCCATAATTAAAGCCCGATTGAGCAAAATATTATTTGAAAAATGTCTAATAGGTATTGCTCGGTCCCTCATTGTTCAATTAGAAAATCAAAAGAAGTGTCATTCCATTTATTTCCAAAAAACAAAAAGCTTCTTAAAGATTGGATTGTAAAATTAAGAATAGATAAGCCTGTTTTGAAACATATGACGATATGTAGTCTGCATTTTAAAGAAAATGACTATATTTATTCAGGTAAATATTAGTTTTGACATTTTATTATTCCAAAATGCTAGTTTTATGCAAATAACATTGGGACCATAGTGTCATAGATTTGTTTTTCTTTTTTAATTTTCCCCATTTTTGTCTTACATCCATTGTGATTAATAATTCCAAGTTTTCAATGCGATGCCTGAAAGTTTCGACAAATAAATAAATAATACGATAAAGAAACTAAGCTGTCATAACAATGATTGTATGAATAGGTAATTAATGTTATTACTAACCGAAAAACGTAAAGTTACAATGACGTGTTTGCATTTACCAGAACTACCAGCTTTACACGTACAGTTATAAGAAAATTGCTTATTAATATTAATAAATTTGATTTCCACTTTTATTTGATGGGGCAATCCTTTAAGATCACTTATTTGAAGGCATAAGGCTTGCAAAATAACTGTTTTTTTACCTCTAAATATTATTCCACATGTAATTATGTGGTTTGCATCAAGGATAGCCTGCTCTTCAATTAATGGTCTTTTAAAATTACCAATTATCTCTATCACATCAAATATGTCTATCCCCGTTCCTTCCGACATTTTGCAAAACTACTAGCGCACCATATAGTCCATTGCGCCCGCGAATAATTAAAATTATAGTATCATAAAGGTCTATAAACCTAAACCATCGTATGATTGAAAACATTCCACAAACGGTCATTCTAATCAGGGCTACATTAGTCAAATTACGAAACAAGCGAAGTGTTGATAGTATGATAGTGTTGGTAAGTAATACATATGATACATCGATAGAGACTACCGCTATATTGACCAATCGGTAGAGTATCCTAGTACTACAAACGGCGGTCAATTTACTATCGATAAACAATTATCTCGATATATCTTTTATTCATAGCTATCTGGCCACGATGATGGCATTATTGTTCAAGCTCGACATAGAGCGATTAGTCCATTGCGGACGGTCCTCCATCATTCAATGCCTACCCAATTGTTTCACTTTACCCGCCAAATTGCCCTTTCCCGCTATTTGTCTTCCCGGGTAAATTTACAGGCGGCTATTGGTCACTTCTGAATTCGTAAACTGATTGGTTGATAGAGCCGTGTTGTTTATTTATGTACCGAAATTGAGGTCCAGTGGCTATTATATTCAATTCAATGGCCCATAATAATATTGAATATTTATTTTACCAGTTTTCAAATGATTAAGAATAATTTGATCAAGGTACGAAAGGAAAAATGCTTAATATTATTTTGTAATTGAAATGAATTATGTATTAATAAATCGAACAAAAGTAAATTTATTTTTTAAACAATGTTAGAATATTCTAAAAACCAAAAATTATGCCCCTTAAATAAGAGCCAATAAGTGCGGGCAAAAGTATTTATCTACACAAGAAAGTGTTTATTTTTAAGTTATAACAGTCCGAGATCTGAGGGCCAAAAAGGGCGTTGGAACACGGTTTCCATTAAAATCGTTAAAAATAAAGATTGTTTAAGTTCCAAACCCGGCTAAACTACTAAACCGATTTAATGTTCAAATATATCATTCTATTTTCAATAGTATAGGCTTCTCTAATTTGTGTATAGAAAGCAATACGTTGTGATCTGCATTTGCGAATTTATTTGCGTGAAACAGAAAAACAAAAAATCCAAAAATTCCACAGATTTTAGAACACTAAGCTCTAAATACGTTCACGTTTTAATTACTTTGTCTCCACAGGGGTGGGCTGATTTTAAAGTTGAAGAGCTCGTTTTACACAGGATTTGGTATTCTACAACTATTATAGGTAATATTATATATTTGGAGTAGCCCTCCTCAAATTGAAGGCTTTGAACAGGAGCGTAATTCATTCGTCCGCTAAAATGGAAAATATTGGGGATAATTAAAAATCGGTTTTGGCGAAAAGACGCAACCGATTTTAACTTTGAGGTACTCAGTCGACGCAAAATTTCATGCCACTTTATTTTGAAGAGAACAAAATTTTCTCTGTGATGAATTGTTTTCGAGTTATGAGCGAAAAATTGAAAACAATTCTATTTTGTTTGCCTATGAAATTTGATGGCAACCGATCTGAGGGGACAGACGTTCACATTTGTTGTCTATGAAATGAGTACTTTCAGCCTATATGATCAAAAATTTTCTTCAAATCAGGCACTTTTTTGGACCTCAGCTCCCGGACTAGAATAAGAATTAGAAGAGTGAGAGAGGAATACTTTACTGAAAAGTAGAGCTGCCTCGTTTTACAGGGTTACTAGTTACACAGCATACTTGTCAATCCATGAGGACTTTAAATCCTAATTAGGATGATTTATTATCATGATTTTCAGTAAAAAAAAAAATTATTTGGAGAGCCAACGTTTCGAACCAAAAATCTTCAGATCTTCTTCAGGGCTAAATTTCAGACAAATACAATGTATCTAGGCTACAAGATGATATTAATTACAGAGAGAAAGAATAAGAAGTAACAAAATGATGAAAACAAAATCCAAAAATGTTTACATGACATGGGTACTTGTGATATCTAATATCTATATAAAAGATATTAAAAATGTTATTTATTTATTAAATAAAAATTAATACAACAATATTAAAAATTTGCAATTCTGCAAAATTCATGTCTGAATGATAAAAACAAGGAAAAAAGGCAGAAGGAACCAAAGACTGCCCTTTCAAAGCATTGTTTTGAAAATGAGCATGGTTTTGATTTTGACAATACAATAATTCTACATCGCGATGTTTCGGAGCGCAGGTTGAGATGTTTGGAGGCTCTCTACATCTCAGAGAATTTAGATAGGGTAGTTAACTTTAAAACTGATGCGGGTGATTTAAATAATTTTTTCTCGGAAACTATTGCAATTTTGAATAAATAATGTGAGGAATCTGACTCTGAAACATCGTGATTCTCTATATATATATATATTTTTTTTAAGATGGATATTCTGGTTATATATTTATGTTTTTGTTTTTGGACAATACTGTTTTTAATATTTTGTTAAAAAATTTGTAAAATTTAATGGTTTTTATGTGATATGACTTTTTACATATATTTATATTTTCAATAGTTATTTATTTATATATCTAATTTTTATAGTTTTGTTGTTCTGATATTGTCTTAAAAAAAATTTCTATTTCTTTGTTATGGTTGGTAAAATTCATTTAACCCTTGTACTTAATTTATGTAATGTTGGGAGTACTGATACTAAATGTTAGACTAAGGTAACCCCAGTTGATGAAGTTCAGTTGTTCAGGATAGTTGTTTTTATAAGAATTTAACTTTTCATTTATATGTGAAATATTTTATATATATATATATATATATATATATATATATATATATATATATATATATTCAATCTGATGGTGAGTCCCCCAACATTTATTTTATTTTATTAATACTTCTTAAAACAAATTTAGAATAATTATAATTGTACCTTTATACATAATTTTACAGCCCTGATGATGCCCGAAGGGGCGAAAATTTGGCTTGTATATATATGAAAATATATATATATGTAATTTTGAGACCGTTTTTTTCTATATTAGTGATTAGTCTCCTTCCTGCTATTGGAAAATCTTAATATAAATATATTAAAAATTTTATTTATTTATTAAATACAAATTAATACAACAATATTAAAAATTTGCAATCTGCAAATTGTTTTGCAATGAGCAAAATTTGTGGGCTGCTTCGATACCGTTCCAGTACTGGAGTAATAATTACCTTAGATGGTGTCTTGGCCACCACCTTCGAAGTATTCGGGGTCGGCTGTACGACTTGTTTAAGCTTTTTTAATTGTCTGCCAGTGGGTTATTGTTACAGACCAGTCTTTTGTGGAAGATAATGTACACTAGTTGTCTTTGGCCGGTACAAAAACTGTTGGAATGTTTAAATCCGTAGGTATAATATTCTTGCTGATTTAAAATGCGCACCATAGAGCGCCTACTATTTTTCGTAACACTTTCGACTGAAAGGACTGAATTTTTTGAACTTTGGATTTCTTGACAGAACCCCACAGTTCTATACCGTAAGTCCATATCGGTTTCAAAAGAACTTTATACAAAGTTAGTTTGTTAGCTAGGGATAATTTTGATCGTCTGTCAAGTAATCCAGATAAGAGTCCATAGCTTCTATTTAATTCTTTTCGTTTGAATCTATCGTGAGTTCGTGAAGTAAGTCTTCAGTCCAGATAAAATCCTAAGTTTTTAATTTTATTACATTAAAGAATAGGTATTTTGTTGAAGAATATTTGGGGCAAAGACCATGATTAAGTGTGAAGACTACATCCACACTTTTTATTAAAAATGTAAAATACTAAAAATAGTGAGGTCTGTTGCGACAGTGCAAGAGACCACATCGAAGCAGGTAAATTCCCTTTCCCCAGGTCCTCTTTGACCGGTGAGTTCCTCATTGGTACCGGTGAGATATGAGGAAGGAGTTGTTAAGGCATTTGCCTGACTGAACTTAATTAATAAAATAACAATTATAAATAAAATAAATATTTTTGGTTCATCGCTCATCCTCATTTCCAACAATTACATTTGCTCTATTACAATCAAAAGCATGCAAGCACTGCTTAGCCATGAGCTCCTGTTTGCGAAAGACCCCCGCCACTGCAGGATACCATTATGGCAGAGGGGCATTAGGGCAATCTGGCAGAGGAAGATATTCCCCCCCCCCCCCCCCCCCATTGGAAGATATTTCCCAAGGAGAAGAGCTATTACACACAAGTATTACCCGCCCATTATCCTGCAGACCTATTACTGACCCCAGTAGAATGAACGGCAATACACTGCCTTGGAATCAATTTGACAACCGATAAAGGTTAGGGCTCAGCGATGACGAAATGTTTGAACACAACCGATCTTTAAGTTTGAATTGTCTGTAGAAACCATTATTATGGATTTGTGTCAGGATAAAAATGGATTCTCAAGGTCTTACCGTTTATGGAAAATGGAAAACTCTTTGATCGAAAATCGATATAATTGTTTATTTTTTTTTAGCAGAAAACAACTAAATATATCTATAAGTAAAGCTTCAATAATAAATTTTATATAGTATATAAAATGCGAGGTCCGTATTAAAATACGTATGTGGGGTAAACAATATTTATTTAAAAAAAAAATAAAAATTCACAATGCACAAAAATTATCATTTTGTAACACAGAAATAACCATATGACTTAAGCTTTAGAACAAGACTCTGTAGTCCATCGCTCCTTTTATTTAGTCGTAAGATGACCAGCCTCGAAGGTTCTCGGCCAGCGTAGAAGGTACCTACTCGAACATCGTAGTCATTAACATGTACTATGACAGTAATTTCCAAAAACAGGTCAAGAACTATTCCTAACAATATTTTTGTGTTTTGTTTCATGTTACAGTAGCCTTTATCTTAAAAGTAAAAAAAATCTGGTGCGTGCGCGCAACACACAACTTTCACTTACCAACTTACTTAGATTAGAAATTGACGTGTTTTGCTAAATATCATTTCCCAAAGTCACACATTTTTCTACATTCATATCTTATTTTTGTTAATCGTTAAAGCCGTTTTTGAGTAAATAAAAAACTCCGTGAAAATGATACAAAATTTTTTAAGTAAAGTCCCCCTCCGTTTGACCAATTTTTATGAAATGTTGGCTATCACATCTTTGGCATATACATACATTAAGTACTCAGTTTAATCAATATCGTTAAAGCCGTTTTTGAGTAAATAAAAAAAACACGTTAAAATGATACAAAATTTATTAAGTAAAGTCCCCCCTCCGGTTAAACAATTTTGATGAAATTTTAACAGTCATATCTCGGGCATATACATACATCAAATACCCAGTTTGATCAAAATCGTTAAAGCCTTTTTTGAGTAAATAAAAAAAACACGTGAAAATGTTACAAACTTTATTAAGTAAAGTCCCCCCTCCGGTTAATCAATTTTGATGAAATTTTTACAGTCATATCTCGGGCATATAGATAGATCAAATACTCAGTTTAATCAAAATCGTTAGAGCCGTTTTTGAGTAAATAAAAAAAAAACACGTGAAAATGATACACAATTTATTAAGTAAAGTCCCCCCTCCGGTTGATCAATTTTGATGAAATTTTTACGGTCGTATCGTGGGCATATACTTACACTAAATACCCAATTTCAGGATCGCACGGTTTATAGTTTTTGAGCTAGTCTGTTCACACACACACACACACACACACACACACACACACAGACACACACACACAAAGACCATTTCGCGGGACTTGGTCATTTCAACTCAGGGGACTCCAAAACGTGTATTTCCGTTGAAAACGGGAAGTCGAATTTTTTCACGATCGCAATACTTCCACTTACTATATATTTGATATATAGGTAAGTGAAAGTAAAAAAAGGTGGATCTACTTGAAACTTTTACATAACCTTGCTATTAAGCCAAACAGCGGTCATATCTATTTTTTATTTTTATCTAATGGAAAAAAAATTAAAAAGAAAAGAAATTGTTTTTTCAGTTTTTGTCCATTGTTTGTTTTACACACACAAATAATTAAGAAGGTTACAAAGATTATGAACTTTTTACGATACAGTAACACAAAAATAACCATATAATTCGAGCTTCAGAGGGAGACTAATCAACTCCAATCCATCGCTGCTTTTATTTAGTCTGAATCAGAACAGTTTTGAAGGTTCCAGACAAACTTAGATTATTCTCGAACAGTCATGAACATGTAATTGAACAGTTTGTTCCAACTATTCCACTAGTCTAGAATTCTTTTCATTCATGTTACATTATTAATACTATTTCAATTAAAAATGGTTATTTAGCCTTTTGATACGAAACTTGATTTTATTCACTTTCACTTACCTATATTATGTTTTTTATAATGATCAGGATGTGATCTTTTTCTTTTTTTTTAAATATCGATTTCAAACCTTGATATACACACACATTACAAACACAATCCAATCTAAACTTGAGTTCTCAATCTGAAAGCTATCACAGAGGACCAGACCGACTCACACTACTGGCACAGATGAATTCATGAATAATTGAGGGCTGCGGTTTCACGTGCAGTAATCGCTGGAGCTTGTGTCTTGTGCTACATGACTAACCCGATAGCCCATATGCTCCAACATTAATATTAAACCTTACTCAACCACGTTTTTAATAATTATTTAATCAAGTATTTAGTATATTGATAATAAAATAATTATACCTCATTAATATTAAAATTTAAAAAAATATATCAATTTTGAGTTATGCATACCGTTGGAATCAGAATGACAAAAATTACAATGCCAGAATATAATCACTATAGTATAGTTAGTTCCGTTTCTAAGTTATCATTATAATGAGTTAACCTAGTTCCTTTTGCGTAAGGCGGAAAAGACAATATTCTCGTATGGAGAAGATGAATAGAGTTTCTATTTTTAAGTTATAGGGTCAATCGAACTTGAGGAAAAAATAACAGATAAATCAGATTTTGGTTCTCCGGGCCGGATAGATGGTTGCAGTTGAAGAGATAAGGTAAACCGTTCAGTTATTGTTACCCTTAAGACTACATTTATGTGTTTAAATTTAAAAAATACCCTTTATAAAGAGATCAATTAGAAATTTCCTATAGCTCCTCTTTACCTATTCTCTGAAAGACTCAAGAGGTTTTTTAGGGTCAAAAGTTTTACAATATGGCAATAGTTATTGTTAAAAGTGCCAAATCTAGTTATTGGCACCCCGTGGACTTAATTGTGAAATCTTCTCTATGGTTAGTTTTTTAAAGTCTTGATTCATAGATGACTTATAGTACCCTTCAAAAATTAGACTCATGTATATCTTGTAATAAAATTAGGACTTGTTTACTTATTTCTTTAAGTTAAGTTGGGGTGCCAATAACTGTACTGAGTGCCAATAACTGTATGGTTTAGCCTATGATCTAACATGAAAAAATCTAAAAAAATTTCAAAGTTATCTCCGAAAGATTAACATTAACACCCATTAAATTTCTGACCTGTGATTAGGAGGATTATATTTGAAACCACAAAATTTACTAATTCTAAATTTTAAATTGTTTTACCTTCATTCATTTACAGCTAATAAATAATAAATAAATAAAATGTTTTCTAAAATCACTATTTTAGGAAAAAAACCGACCCTTCCTTGAGATAATTATGGCTGTGTTTATAAATATATCAAATGACTGAACCTACTTTAATGAACTTTATATTTTATATTGCAATGACTAATAAATAAATAAATGTCATTATAATTATAAAATCTTACTAATTTTACCGGTTCAACCTCTTCTTCTTAATTAATGGGACCGCTCTTAAGTCAGTATCTAATAAAAATATACAGGACTAAGTTGGACAGAAAACCACAATAAAAAAGAGGAAAAAAGTATTCTTAAAACATTTTTGAAATATTTCAAAACTTAATTTACAGGAAATAACAGATTTGGAACTAAAGTGGACACAAAAAACAAAAATATTTTTAGAACATAGGTACAGTATATAACAAAATGTTTCACCGATTTACGAACTATCAGTAATTAAAATAATTAAATAAAATAAAAAAACAGAAATCTCACTTTTGATTCAGGTATCAAAAAAAATATATATATAATTATGAAATACTACTATTTTTTCCGGTCCCACCTCTTCCTGATAGTGGCCCTATTTTTATTTAAAATTAAATAAAAATATACCTAGACAAAGTGGACACTAAATCTCAAATAAAAAGAGACAATTTTTTTTTTACCATAAAATTTTTTAAATACTACAAAACTCAATTTTCATTATATACCTAACAAATATCATCAATGCTTCTGGTACGATCAGGACTAAAAACCGCCGAATAAAAAATTTGAAAAAACAAAATAAAAACAGTTTGACAGTTTGAAATCTTACGTTTGACTAATCGAAAAAAAAAAAAAATGAACCTGTCCAATAATTTCAACATACCTATTGATTGTTGTACGTTATTTTTAAGTTTTTTGGTTTTGCATTTTTTTTTTTAACTCCTACTGATACCTCAACAGTCACAATGCAAATCTTCAAGTTTTTAATAATTTGAAATCTTATATATTATTCTTATTTATTCATTTAGTTGTTTTTATTTTTTATGTAAATAGGTTTTTAATTTTTCCTACTGTCCACATACAAAAAATTGTTATATGTATACATATTATTATTGAACCACAAACAATCATGTAAATTAACTTGTTGATTGGAAGGATGAATAAACCTAAATCGTGTACAAAAACATCGTTTATTCTGCAAATCTTTAAATAATAAAAATATCCTCTCTCTCTCTCAAAAAAAAATAGTATTATGGCGACTTTATGAGACTACATCGTTCACATAATTAAGACCTAAAATGAACAAACAGATTCTGATAAAATTGTATGACTTACATGGGTATTTTTTTTAAAATTATTTTTTACATGTTAAGCGTTACAGGTTATGGCATAGCGGAACGTTACGTATATGGTAACAGGCTTCTAAATATATATTTAGCGGAGGTCAGAGGTCGATAAAATATTATAACGTTCTATAGAGATATGGCAAATAGCCAAGATATGAAAGGGGCCCTTATATTGATAAAGTTGTTCTCAGCTGTTGAACATAAAGAAGTCAGACCATGTGCAGCACTAAGTGCCCAGTGGGTGGAAGTTACTGACGGCCGAGTAAATAGAGATAGCAAACGACACAGCACATAGTTTACTATTACTATTAGTAAATGTATATCACTAAAATACATATAACTGTAATATGTATAGTACAATTCTATAACAAGAAGTAGTAGTGCTCTGCCTCTCAGTTTCACCCGCGTACCTACTGATTTATTAATATGATTATTTCTATTAGCTGAATCATATTAGAAAATTAAAGGACAACCAGTCACAAAAAATAAAAAAATATATTTGATTTTACTCATTAATTAAACTTCATTATATTCATTTTTAATTAAAAATAAGAAAACTACTCGTTGGCACTCCTAATATTACTGAAAAATGCATAAAACGTAAATTTTACTATTTTTTTAATTTATTAATACATCATTTTTCGACTAGAGATATGGCCTAAAAATTACGCATTTTCATTTTATAAATTGGAATTGGTTAGGATCTGTCTTAAATATGGCTGAATTCCGAGCCAATACATTTAAAATTCAAACCCTAAAAGTAATATAAATATTCATAAATTCAAGTAATAACTATTCCAACTCTTAAAAAATAAATATTCTCGTTTAAACTGCCATTTCTAATTTTTTTTTTATAATTTTCATTATTAAATTTTATAAGCGTTATGGTTAAGTATTCCTAATAATATTAGTTTTACTGCATTTTTTTTTTACATTCCTACGTAATTGAAATTATTATATTAGCTCAAATTTTCAATAAAAGGCTTAAGATCTTTTTTAGATCTAAAAATCAATTTTCAAGATTTATTTTTTGTAAACTAAACCCATAATCCTCCTATTCCTGTTTCGTTTCTATGACAGTAGTTAGACAAAATAATTGTATAGTCCAATAATTATAATGATTGTTGATTAAGGATTTAAATATTTTAAAGGATTAGATTAGATTAGATTAAGATTTTATTTGGACAGTAAACGGCGGGGTTATTTAAACTATTTTTAATGTTTATTACTTTATATTTTCACTCTTCTGCTTCCTAATATATTTTTTAGTCTTTATCTATTACTATTAAATTAAATAAACATAATTATTTTACATATATTGGTAGGTTTAATTTTAATAATAGATAATATAATTTAAATATAAAATAAATGAATTATTTTCAGTAATATATTTTTTTATTTTTTTCATTAATTTTTTATTAAATGAAACTACTTTGAAAGTTATAAAAATATCGCCCCATAAGAAAATTCGTCGGTCCGGTACAACATGAAACAGCTTAACAGAAATGTTCCCTAGTTTACTAAGGGTGATTTACATAAATAACAATCAACAACGATTGATTAATTAAAAATGTAAATTATGTATAATGTGCATGTCGTAGTTGTATGTGCATATTTGTGGCTCTGGAATGCAAATTACAATTCTGCAACAGATGCAAGACATTACTCAACTGCGTTACAAACAAAAACCGGTCCGAGACTGACGGGCAGATGTCAAGCTAAGTACTAACTTACTAAAATACGAACTGATTTAGGTACTAAAACTAATAAATAATAAATTTTATCATACATTTTATTATTTAATAAACAATGAAAAATTAAATATTTGAAAAGTACTTTTCATTGAAATTATATAATTCACAATACATAATAAAATTATGGTTGGGCCATGTAAATAATTCGCATAGGTATAGCTATTGATTGATGAATGACTTCATAGCCTAAATTTGATGCTAATTAAACACAAAATAGTATAAAGAAGAGATTTTTTTTTTTGCTTTTAAACTAAAACAGGAACAGAATTCAAAGTCAGATTTTCATGATTTTTGTAATTTTAACCCTTTGCACTCGAGGTCTCCCGAGCGGAGCCATTTAAAATTTTACTTCAAACTCGAGGGCTCCGCTACGGAGACAATGCAAATAATTTTCAGTTTTTAACATATAAGGATATAAACAAATCGTAAAAACTATTTATAGGATATTTCGCTTTTGGTGAGAAATGACGGTCGCGGCTCGCCGTGTTTTCCATTATTTTTATAGTACGTTAATCTTTTAACATCGGCTATATTTTGTGGTTTTAATTCATCTTTTATTTCCTCAATTGTACAATAATTTCGTAATTTTTTAACTGTTTTTTACTTCTCCTATTAGATCTTATATGCTTTTATATATAAGGAACGGCGAAACCTTTGTGAAATCTAAGGTATTTCCTTCGTTATCCACTGCCTTAATTATCAAACATTTGACACATTTTTAGATCTATTTTCGGTATTCCCAAAAATCGTCCCTTTAAATAGAGATTTTAAAAAAATTAATTTTTTTGTAAATATGTGTTCTTGAAGCTTCACATATACATATAACCTAAATTTCATTACAATTCCTTACTTGGTTCTAAAATTTTACTGTACAATATTACGTTTTCAGGGTTTACGTTTTCGAGGATAAGTTGCGTCGAGTTGCCGGTAGGTAACATCCGAAACGGTGCCCACTGCAAAGGGTTAATCTTGTAAGGAATGTACCGACAGAAAATACTTACAATACTTTGTTTTTAAAAGCGTACCTAAACACTGTTTTTTTTTCAGTTTTTTATCACCCTTGGCTTGAAAAAAAACAACAACAATGTAATCTATGGATCATCGCGATATAAATATTTGCCAGGGTTTTTAAAAAATAATAATTTTAGGCACTTAAGCTTTTTATGCAAAGTGGACAACCAATCTTAATGAAAATGTTTAAATAAATATAAATATTAAATTTATTTAAAACGATTATTCTTTTGCTTGGTTGTTTACCCAATAGGTAGATAAGTAATTTTAGTATAGATAGATTTTTGCTCAAATTGATTCTTTTAAAAAAACTTCAGAATTTCACAACACATTAATTACTGCAAAATAAAAATAAATAAACATTAGCAAGGCCACATACTTAGTAAAATGAAATATGTTTTCTTTAAACAAATATTTACTATTTATATTTTTTATATTTAAATATTTTTACGATAACATAATTATTGGCTACGATTAACCTATAACAATGATTTCATGTAACCGATCATTCGATCATTCTAGGCAGACCGAAAACATTATAATAGCAGATGATATCTAAAATAGATTAAGATAAAACAATGAAATCAAAACATTCTATAAAGGTACACAATCTATTCAATTAACAGACAACATGCAACACAATCTATCATGATCCCAGTCAATTATATATAGTATACACAGATTACGATTAAT
The DNA here is from genome assembly GCA_911387785.2 of Aelia acuminata. Lineage (NCBI taxonomy): Eukaryota > Metazoa > Arthropoda > Insecta > Hemiptera > Pentatomidae > Aelia > Aelia acuminata. The sequence continues at coordinate 116,843,212 of OU426983.1, read as the reverse complement.
AATATAAATAAATAAAAAAATATTTTCAGCATATAGTATAATAAATATTATTAATTTATGATACCAACATAGAATAATAATATCAATAAAAACAACAATAATATCATGATTGTTGCACCAAGCTTAAAAGAGCGACCAAGAGTTGGTTGCGGCCTGTGGTTGCCAACCGCTGGAGTAAACTTCGATTGCTATTATTTACAATTACAAACGATTGAATAATATTTTAAATTAATTTTATTATTAGTTTATTATTTATTTTATTTTTTAAAATTAATATTATTTAAAATACTGTTTGACTGTTTCTTGAAGTTTCTGGGAGTAAATGATTCTGGTTAACAACGTCCGACCAAAAGAAAAACATTATCGAGAATTATAAAAGAAATGAAAAATAATTAATAAGTTAATTAAAATCAGAAAGATGCTTGTTTCAGCAAGAAAAAATACTATCACAAATAACATTAACCGATTTTGCCTATTTTTTTGTTTGAATCTTATTATGAGATTTTTGATTTTAATTAATATAAATATAAGGTTGTCAATTCTTGAAAAAAATTTAAAAATAGTTTTTTTTTTTTTTTTTAACTTGAAAACTTCAAATATTTGCATAGGGTAAATCGTACAATTATAGGCACCCTTAAGACTATATTTCTGTGGTTAAATTAAAAAAAAAAACTTTTTATAAAGGGATCAAATAGAAACTTCCTATAGACCCTCTTTATCTATCCTCATAAAGACTCAAGTTTTTTTTTGGTCAAAATTTCAATAGTTTTACAATATGGCAATATTTATTGTTAAAAGTGCCAAATCTAGTTATTGGCACCTTGTGGATTTAATTGTGAAATCTTCCCTATGGTTAGTTTGCTAAACACTTCATAAATAACTTAGAGGACCCTTCAAACATTAGACTCATGTATATCTTGTGATAAAATTAGGACTTGTTTACCTATTTCTTTAAGTTAAAGTTGGGGTGCCAATAACTGTACTGAGTGCCAATAACTGTATGGTTTACCCTATTATAATAAATAAATTTTTAATAGCATTTAGAATAGTTTAATCTCAATTATAGGAATGTATTAATAATAATAATTTTTAAAAAATAGAGCTGATTTATTTTTTCACTTTTGTTCCCTTTATGTCTCAGAGGTGTATTTACAAAAAACAGGATTTCTGGAGGACTATAATTTTTTAATGTACAAATCATATTTTGTTGACATATATTGAAATAAAAATAAAAAGAAACACCAAAAATTCATATTGTTTCTACCACTGGGACAATATGAATAATAATAACAAATAAATAATATTGTATTATCTTTTATGAAAAATCAAAATATTTATGAAAAATTGATAAAAATTTCGATTTGGATAGTGGTGTATACGGAGAAAATAGTGGTGTTGGTATATAACCTTCGTGTTCGATAAGACTTTATTATTATAATTCTTCAGTATTATAAACTTATACAAAATTTTAAAAATCTGGTTTTAACGATTAAAAAGTCTACAGAGAAATAAAAAAAATATTTATACCAGACAATTTCGGTACCGCTTATTCTAGACACAAAAAAGAATAATAATATTTTATTATTTTTTTATACAAAATATTCATTAATAAGTTTATTCTTTAATAAACTTTAAAGAATTCATTATCAGGTTTGTTCTTTAATAATCAAACAGAACATTAAGAAAATTAAACTAATTTGCGTGGCAATATACATGGACGAAATATTTAATTTTTCTTTTGTAATTTAAAGATGCCTAGCGATTTACGGGGGGGGGGATTAGTGTAATAAATTTCAGCATTTATTTTTTACTAATTAGACAAATCTTTTATTGTTATATACATATGTAGATGAATTTAATAATGCTCCCCTAGATCGGGTATGGGCCTTTGACAAGTTGTGTGACGAACTTTAGTGAGGAAATACGTTCGCGGGCCGCTTTCAAAAGTAGTGTATTTTTGCGCATACGTTTTTTGAACGTACTTAAATTATGCCCTTATTAATCTTAATCTTCCTCATTTGGAGTGAGTATGAGTAATTAGTGTTTTTTTTTTAAATTGGGTTTTTGAAAATGTCTCGTGGGTCGGTTGTTTCCCACATAGGGTAAACCGTACAGTTATTGGCCCACTTAAGATTAAATTTCAGTGGTGACATTAAAAAACATACTTCGTATGAAGGGATCTAATTGAAACTTCCTATAGCCCCTCTTTATCTATCCTTATAAAGACTCAAGAGGTTTTTTTTTTGGGTCAAAAGTTCAATAGTTTTACAATATAGGAATATTTATTGTTAAAAGTGCTAAATCTAGTTACTGGCACCACCCTGTGGATTTAATTGTGAAATCTTCCCTATGGTTAGTTTGGTAAAGTCTTACTTCATAGATGACTTAAAGGACCCTTCAAACATTAGACTCATGTATTTCTTGTAATAAAATTAGTACTTGTTTACCTATTTCTTTATGTTAGAGTTGGGGTGCCAATATGGTTTACCCTATGCCCTAGATGATTAGATCAATTCATTTGAATCACGGTATTGATTGATTGAAAGAAAAAATTGAATAGGCAGATTACTCTTGAGTATGTACTTGTTTGTTTTAAATCGTTTTTCGGTGGCACTTTTAAAAAGCGGCTCCTCTTTCATGGATAGGAAAACCCATAATCACACCCTAGATCGGTGAAATTTGTGAAGGTTTTTAAAATCTTGAGTAGGTTCAAATTTTTCTGATTTTTTCTATTATATAATGAATATTTTTCAAACAAATCTAGTAATAAAGAAAAAATGGAATAGGCCGCAGGTTACTCTTAAGTATTTATATTACACCGTTTTTCGTTAGAACTTTTATCACGATGCCTTACATTCCCTTGTAATTCCAGCCGATTTTCACATGAAAATGTCCGAAAGGCCGAACACTTCAAACACTCAATTTAGTCGATTTTTAATGAGATTATTGCATTTTAGTGCAGAAAATGTCGCTAGCAGCTGAAATTCTGTTGTATTTTAGAATCGGACTCCGAGGTCCGATTTTCGATAAAGAATTGCGTAAATCCTGTTTCGGCCTATTATGTCTAGTCAAAGTATTCCCATCGGACCTCGACGTCCGATATCGTCTGTGGCTCATGCTAACAGTCGGACTCCGGGTACCGATACGGTCTAATCAAGACACCCCTAAAATACGCCGCCCCACCTATTTTGCTTAAGATCGGCTCCTCTTTCATGGATAGGCCAAGATTTTATGATCACCTCCTAGGTAACTACCTCGGCTCTTTCATTTCCGTCTTCTTTCGAAAGACTCGGAGATTTTCGGAATTAGTCTAAGGAGTGATAGTGAGATCTTGGCCCATTCAACAAGAAGCAGTTCTTCGTTTCCTTGTAAATTATATAGGATAAGTATTGAGAACTAACCTGTGAGCCTCTCCTTGATGGCGTGGGAGGCGAAGGCGGCGGCCGCTGCGGCGGCGGCACTGCTGTAGGCGGCGGGGTGGACCAGGCCCCAGGGGAAGGAGGGCCCGGTGACCGGGGGCGGGGGCTGGACCCGCTGGGCAGGGACCCGGATGACCCCGGCGGGGCGCTCCTCCCCGAGCAGCCTCGAGATGGAGAACGTCAAAGGCACCACCGGCTGCTCCTCGTCCTCGGTCCCGTCCTCATGGCCCGAGTCCACGTTGATCTCCTCTTCGTCCTCGCTTGCTCGAGGGGACGTCATGGCACTAGCTCTGCATCACACCCACTGAGCGGCCCCGCCTCCGCTCCCTACCCCCTCCACTGCGGCCACGCCCACTCCCCTCCCAGCCGCTCTCGACCAATCCCCGCCGCAGAATTAATTATAAACCCCTACGCTAGGAACAAATACCGTACCATTAGGAACATATAGGGGGGAATGGTATTCATTGGCCCGGCGGTCTGCTGTGACACTCTCGGCCACGGTTTGCGGCCTACATTGATCAGGACCTGGGGGTTGGAATCATTTAGTTCCAAACAAGCTCTGCTCAAAGTTTAAAAGAATCATCACACCTACTGAGTACGAAACCTTTACGGTACAACCGGCTTTTCATTTCTATATTTTCGGCTTGCGATACGTTAAATGATGGTCAGGATTTTCAGTATACAATGATTTTATTATGGTAAGCCAACGTTTCGATCCAACTTGTGGATCTTCATCAGGGCTAAAAGAAAACAAATATATGAGTATCTATGCTAGAGGGTGACAATAAATGGATACATTACAGAACTGATAATAATATAAAAGATGGTATACATAAATATTAAAATAAGAGGCTGGTAAACAAGATAAAATAGAATCTGATATTTACCTACTGAGTCCAGGTGGATACTAAGACTAAAGGTAAAAATAAGGTGAGAGGTAGTGGTAGGGGGTAGGTTTGCCGACTTCAAAGGTTTATGGCGGGGAAATCCAACGCTTTTGAAGTGAAGGCACATGACAACTGAGTGAACAAAATATTTAAAAACTAACAAAATATATGGTACAGTATACAAATAGTTGTGTCTGGACTGAATAATTAAAATTAAAAAATCTTTATACAAAACTCAAAGACCCTGTACCTCTCCTAGACAAGTGTAATGTAGTTTATCGTATCCAGTGCTCCACGCCTAATTGCAACAGTTGCTATATAGGTGAAACCAAAAATTATTTAAAAAAACGTATTTATCAACATAAATACAGTATTTCCACGCGTAATTCGTCTACATCTAATTTAGCAGAACATGCCATTGCCCATAACCGTTCCTTCGACTTTGAGAACCCCTCCCTATTAGCTAGTGTATCTAACCACGATAAACGTCTCCTCTCAGAATCCATTTTCATCCATCTAGAAACAAATAACCCGGTAAATCACAAAACAGATAAAGAGATAATTTCATCCACTTATTCTATCATCTTCCGCATCCTCAAATCCTAGTTTTGATTTCATAGGTACCAGCAATTATCTCTGGACCTCTTGTACTATTATTAATTTTTGTATTGTATGCATCTTTCTGTATATTTTTTCATATTTTTATGCATTGTTACATTATGTATCATCTCATTTTTATGTTATTATTGAGTCCAGACACAACTATTTGTATACAATACCATCTACTTTGTTAGTTTTTAAATATTTTTGTTCACTCAGTTGTCATGTGCCTTCACTTCAAAAGCGTTGGATTTCCCCGTCATAAACCTTTGCAGTCGGCAAACTAACCCCCTACCACTACCTCTCACCTTATTTTTACCTTTAGTCTTAGTATCCACCTGGACTCAGTAGGTAAATATCAGATTCTATTTTATCTTGTTGACCTGCCTCTTATTTTAATATTCATGTATACACCATCTCTTATATTATTATCTGTTCTGTAATGTATCCATTTATTGTCACCCTCTAGCATAGATATTCATATATTTGTTTTCTTTTAGCCCTGATGAAGATCCACAAGTTGGATCGAAACGTTGGCTTACCATAATAAAATCATTGTATACTGAAAATCCTGACCATCATTCAACGTATCGTAATTGAAGAACAGTTGACTATCTCTCATCTCTACTATTTTCGGCTTGGTTTCATTTCAACAAACCTAAAAATAAATCAGAACATTTACTAGTTAAACAACCAACGTGATACCTACATATAGCACCAATGACGTCCTCAAAGTTTGATCTAGGTGGTAGTAAAAATGTTCGGGTCCAGAGGGGCAGACTGGTAAAAATCTTATTACCCACCGTGGGGGACAGGGGGGACTCATTATTCTGGCTGGGGGCAACTACTTACACTGTAACTGAGACATGAATTAAATGTCTCATCAATTGTTTTCAGAAATTATTACTTCAACTTTTAGCCCTTCGCATTTCTACCTACCCTATGTAGGAGAATATTACAAGTACAATTGCGTAACTACTAAACCTTCTAAGTAGTACTTTTGATAGAGAATGAAAGGAAAAAATCGAAAACTAAAGTGCTATCAGATAGAAGGTAACACGTATTATAAGACCGGAGAGGGGGGGGGGTTTACGACCCCCTCGAATTTGGTGTTAAATCCTCCCTTGACAGTGATATGAATATTACTGAAGGGGACTATGAATTTTTATACTACGAATAATAATAAAGAAGTCCAAATTAACTATAATTGAGAAAATGGCATTTCTATTGTTTCATTTAATCTCAAAAATCTTCCAATAATAATTGCAATACCAACATAACTAAATTTGTTGATATTGTCTACTTTAAGTTATCAAGCATTTTTTATGCATTTCCTGATATAGGAATTAATATTAAACTTTTTAAGATACTCCAAATATAGAAAATGGCATTCAGTTAAGACTTCTAAACTTCCTGAAAAAGTTTCGAAAGACAAATATTTAATTCAAGAAACCACAAATAGGGGAAAATGCCCTACAATGGGATAATTTTTTAAATATTTAATTGGTTGGATCTAAATTGTTTAGACAATTCAAAAATTGTTGTACATTTAGCAGTAGTAGTAGACCTTATCCAAAATGGAAAACATCCCATATCTCCTTTTTGAAATTTGTTATCATTGTTAATGTGAGATAAATAAAATTTGATCTCTTAATATGGGATACATATCCCGTATTAGAGACTATGATATAAAATGAAATATATAAAGCAAAATTTGTTTATTATGCAGATGATATTCACAAAAATATATGTTGTAAATGCCTAAGGCGTTCATAACATTAAATGTTTTACGCCTTAAAGCAAAAACAAACAAACTATTTTTACTTTCACTTACCTATATATGAAATATATAGTAAGTGGAAGTATTGCGATCGTGAAAAAATTCGACTTCCGGTTTTCAACGGAAATACACGTTTTGGGGTCCCCTGAGTCGAAATGACCAAGTCCCGCGAAATGGTCTGTGTGTGTGTGTGTGTGTGTGTGTGTGTGTGTGTGTGTGTGTGTGTGTATGTGAACAGACTAGCTCAAAAACTATAAACCGTGCGATCCTGAAATTGGGTATTTAGTGTAGATATATGCCCGCGATGTGACAGCATAAATTTCATCAAAATTACTTAAAGGGAGGGGGTACTTTACTTAATAACTTTTTAGGTTTTTTTCGATTTTCTCAAAAACGGCTCTAACGATTTTGATTAAACTGAGTATTTCATCTACTTATATGCCCGAGATATGACTGTAAAAATTTCATCAAAATTGATTAACCGGAGGGGGGACTTTACTTAATAAATTTTGTAACATTTTCAGGTGTTTTTTTTTATTTACTCTAAATCGGCTTTAACGATTTTGATCAAACTGGGTATTTGATGTATTTATATGCCCGAGATATGACTGTAAAAATTTCATCAAAATTGATTAACCGGAGGGGGGACTTTACTTAATAATTTTTGTATCATTTTCACGTGTTTTTTTGATTTTCTCAAAAACGGCTCTAACGATTTTGATCAAACTTGGTATTTAATGTATTTATATGCCCGAGATATGACTGTAAAAATTTCATCAAAATTGATCTACGGGAGGGGGGACTTTACTTAATAAATTTTGTATCATTTTCACAGGTTTTTTTATTTACTCAAAAACGGCTTTAACGATTAACAAAAATAAGATATGAATGTAGAAAAATGTGTGACTTTGGGAAATGATTATTAGCAAAACACGTCAATTTCTAATCTAAGTAAGTTGGTAAGTGAAAGTTGTGTGTTGCGCGCACGCACCAGATTTTTATTTCAGTGATACAAAAGGTGCCTCAAGATGGGATATCCCATAATATGTTGGAAGTGATGGGTATCCCATATTCATGGGCGGATCCAGCCAATCGTAAAGGGGGGGCTGCAGGCCTAATGGGGGGGTGCAGCCCCACAGCCCTTCATTTGGATCTGCTAATCAGCTCTTTTACCTTTTTTTTCCTTTCCCACCTTCTTTTCTTCCTTTCCACATTATTTGTTCTTTAACTTGCTTTCTTACATTAAGGAAAGTCAAATTTTATCTTTAAATGACGAAAAATTTTCCAAAGGGAGGGGCTGCAGCCCCAACAGCCCCCCCCCCCCCTGGATCCGCCAATGCCCATATTAGGAGATGAGCCTTCTATTTTTTTTAGAGTTTATTGTACTTTAGTATGTAATAAAAAAAAAAAAAGCAGTTAGCAAATATTGTAATGAATTGTTCAGCATTGAAGATAAAAGAATGATTAAGGGAATTCGACTTTCCTTGAGGCCTGAAATATCAGGTCAAAATAATCACGAAAAACGTTTTTGAACCCTAAGGCCCGGTGCACACGGGCGACACTTTTCTGCGATGCGGACTATAAGCCGGGTCAGGGGTACCTGGAGTACAATGGACCGACCGGATTAACCATTATACTCCAGGTACCCCTGACCTGGCTTATAGTCCGCATCGCAGAAAAATGTCGTCCGTGTGCATCGGGCCTAAAACAACACTTCACTGAAAATAATCCAACAGGATGAGAATGTATAACAACGTGACAAGGTTATGTGGCAATGCGACATTAATCTTCAATCTTATAGAATAAAAACGGGGTTGCTGTAAAAACTATATCCAGAAATCACATATCCCATATTAGGCAATCGTCCCATAATGGGGCACTTTCCCCTACTACCAGTATTTGTTTTGAACAAAAAAATGGTATAAAAATTACAAATCAATGGAAACAAATATTAATAAATATCTTAAATTCAGGTTATATTTTAAAATATGTCGGTTTCACAGTTAGTAAACTAGTTGCAGTGTTTTCGAAATGAAAGATAAAATGAAAAATCATTTTCACTTTAATAATGGTCGTCTTGTATTTAGGGTGCGATATAATCAAGAAAAATTCATAATAACTAAAACTATAAAAAACATAACCATTTCCTCCTCATTTTAAATTTTATATGGTAGAAAGCTAAAAATAAAATGTATATGTGTATATGCACATTACATACACACCCATCATATGCATATCCATCATGGGTGAGTGCTAAAACTAGGTAACTACAAAATCAGTAAAAATTAGGTAAGTGCGAAAAATAATTCCAGTTGTGGTAGAGGGTTCACAGATGATATTTACAGTTTTCAAAACTAGATAAGTTGATGATCAGAAACAAAATCCGTACTACAACTACGTAAGTTCGGGGTCACCTGTGGTGTAGTGGTTGGCATGGCAACCTACAATACTAAAGGTCGCAGGTTCGCGCCTAACGGTGGCCCTAGGATTTTTTAATGGGAGTAAAAAATCCTTAGCCATGCAGTCCCTCGGATAGGACGTAAAATGGAGGTCCCGAGCCTGTACGATGTCAGGTACTCGTTAAAGATCCCTGTCCTAATTATACCGGAGTAGGCAAAATTTAGGACTCCCACTGTAGCATCGTCCGGTTAGCTTTAGTGGCATAAAGTGACGTTAAACAAACAAATGTAAGTTCACTTATCTATTTGTTCAACACATCAGCATAGCAAGATTTAAGCAACAATTAGGCAATTCAACATGTCTAGTTTTAGCACTTCAAGTATGGGACCTCATTTGTTGGTCAACCAAAAATCTTGTTAAATCTTTATTTTGTCTTATTCTCCAAAAAGCTGAATTGTATTTACCAAGTTATAGTATTGACCCCACGATATATATATATATATATATATATATATATATATATATATATATATATATATATATATATATATATATATATATATACAGGCGCGGTTCCAGAAAAAAATTTCGGGGGGGATTGGTCGATATGAAAAAAAAAAACAGCGTAAAAATAGCACACTTTATTTGCTTATGCTTATACATTAAGTTCATATACACAATTCTGTATAAAAAATTCTAGTCAAAATTAAACTAAACTTCCCTAGAAAACTCTTAAAAGTTAGATGCGTAGTTATTTTTTTTAATTCATCCCACTAATTTTTTTTGGTCGAAATTTTGGGGGGGAATTGATCCCCAATATCCCCCCCCCCTGGGACCGCCACTGTATATATATAAAACTATAGATGTAGGTACACCTTTTCGCCTGTTGAAGGCCAAATTACTAGAAAGGACCAATGAGGAGGAGGAAGACAAAAGGACTTTTATAATTGCTAGCTATTCGCCAGATCAAGGATACCTCGCCCGCCATATTATCCCGCTCTTGTCCTTTTGCGTATCTTTATCCTGTAATTGAATAAGCCTTCAAAGGATATTCGACTCGGGTGGTTATCTAGGATAGATCGAGCATGGATAATCGCAATCCATTATTTTTCTTTATGGCTCAGGGGTTTCTATTTTTGTTTTACTTTTTTTTTTTATATCTTTAAAAAAGGAAACGAATAACCCGGTACATTGTAACCTATCATTTTGAAAAATTTATTATTATTTTTGTATTTCCTTAATGGAAATACCATTGTTATCGCATGTTTTCTTTTCCCTTTTTTTTTTTTTGTATTTTTAGTTTACTGAATATGCAAAAAAATCCTAATAACCTTCACAATATTTTTCAGAATAGCAGTAGTGGTACAAGAATATGAAGCGATCGGTGGATCAGTCGGTAGAAAAAAAAAAAACTTAGTTAAACTAACTAAAAAGTTAGTTTTAGTACTAATATTTTTTTTTTTCTTATTGATAAAGAAATAATACTATCTGCCACACTTAAGGGCATTTAATATTAGTGCTCAAAAGATACATTCTCACAAGATAAACAAAATAATAATTAGAAACGAAAATTATAAACTAAAATATATAGAACCAAAATATAAAAAAAAAAAATATATACAACCAAAAAAGAAAGTAACATATATACAACCATCCATTGAAATAAATATATTAAAAAAATATATACACGCATCCTTCAGTATTAATACTAAAATACTACAAAATTAGGTTCGCTAAAATATCCTACTTTTAGCAGAATAGGCGGGCGCGATCGACTATAGGGTGCGCTAGTAGTTTTGCAAAATGTCGGAAAGAACGGGGATAGACATAGTTGATGTGATAGAGATAATTGGTAATTTTAAAAGACCATTAATTGAAGGGCAGGCTATCCTTGATGCAAACCACACAATTACATGTGGAATAATATCTAAAAGTAAAAAAACAGTTATTTTACAAGCCTTGTGCCTTCAAACTAGCAATCTTAAAGGACTGCCCCATCAAATAAAAGTGGAAATAAAATTTATAATTAATAATAAGCAATTTTCTTGTCATTGTACGTGTAAAGCTGGTAGTTCTGGTAAATGCAAACACATCATTGTAACTTTACTCTATGTTTTTCGGTTAGTAATAACATTAATTACCTATTCATACTATCATTGTCATGACAGCTTAGATTCTTTATCATATTATTTATTTATTTGTCAAAACCTTCAGGCTTCGCATTGAAAACTTGAAACAATTAAGCACAACGGATGTAAGACAATAATGGGGGAAATTAAAAAAGAAAAACAAATATGACACTATGGTCCCAATGTTATTTGCATAAAACTAACATTTTGGAATAATAAAATGTCAATTACTAATATTTACCTGGATAAATAGTCACTTTCTTTAAAATGAAGACTACATATCGTCATATGTTTCGAAACAGGCTTATCTATTCTTAATTTTACAATAGACTCTTTAAGAAGCTTTTTATTTTTTGAAAATAAATGGAATGACACGTCTTTTGATTTTTTAATTGAACACTGAGGGACCGAGCAATACCTATTAGACATTTTTCAAATGATTTTTCGCTCAATCGGGTTTTAATTATGGAAAAATAAATTAAAAACCCCAAAAAACCCTATGAATCCCAGGTAATGGCCCGGCTTTTATCCCCGTTTCTCTAGTTCATGTAAAGAAGCAGCACCGTCGCTTGCGCCCGCCTATAGTGGTACTCTAAGATGGAGAACACGCAATGATTATTGAAACTGAAACCTCGAAATTTGTTTACTTTTATAATATTGAATTTGCCACATTCAAACAAGACGTTAAACTGTCAGACATCAGAGGTGCGGTCAGACATCATTGTTCGCTCGACTTCACGTTTAAGTGTAAATAGCTGTTCGTGGTTCGCCGGTAGGGCAAGGTTCGGAGGACCTGTTCGAGGGTAAGTTTCGCGAAGTGTAAAGGCTCCTTAAAGTTCTACAAATTATAAATATAAGATCTTATTCACTTAAAAAATTAAAATAGTTTTTGTACTTAAGCAGGCTTTGTTAAAATTTAAGGCAGAGTACCGGACAGTAGGGTTCCGATTAACCGAGTCGATGGGGACCAAGCTTACCTCGGTTAATCGAAATAATCGGTTAATCGGAACCATAGCAATACCAACCGAAAACGTAGGTTATTTTTAATAAAAACTACATATATGCTTAAAAACCTAATAAATACTTAATAATACTAATGCATAATAACAGAAATTATGAAACTATTTTTTTTAAAAAGAAATATTTTATTGTAGTTTGTTTAAATGAACTCATATACATAGACATACCCCCTCCCCCCTCAGACTTGGCACCTCGGTTAATCGGGACCTCGGTTAATCGGAACCCTACTGTATGTATACATTTTAAAACTTCATTTTTTATTATTTAAAAGAAAAAATCCAGGGTAATAAATAAAAATGAAAACAAATCTTAGGGTCATCTGTGGTTAGTGGTTAGCATAGCAACCTACAATATTTAAGGTCGCGGGTTTGCGTCCCGTGGTGGCCCTAGGATTTTTTAACGGGAGTAAAAAATCATTGGCTATGTCGCACCTTGGATAAGACGTTAAATGGAGCCACTGAGCCTGTACGATGTCAGATACTCGTTAAAAATTCCTATCCTTATTATATTTGGATAAGCAAAATTTAGGACTCCCACTGTAGCATCGTCCGATTAGCCTTAGTGGCATATATAGTGTTAAACAAACAAAGAAAAAAATCATTTACTCATGGTAAAGAGATTAAAAATACAGTACCTAAATATCCCAGATAATGCTTGCAAACTATTGTTTTTCTTTTTGAAAGGTTGTTTGTTTGTCTTAACGCCCATTTATGCTACTAAGGCTAATCGGGCGATGCTACAGTGGGAGTCCTAAATTTTGCCTATCCTTGTATAATTAGAATAGGGGTCTTTAACGAGTACCTGACATCGTACAGGCTCGGGACCTCCATTTTACGTCCTATCCGAGGGACGACATAGACAAGGATTTTTACTCCAAATAAAAAATCCTTAAGGCCACCTTGGGAACCCTTGACCTTTGGTATTGTAAGTTTCTATGCTAACCCCTAGACCACAGGTCACCCCTCTTTTTGAAAGTGACTGTGAATTATTGTGTGACACATTTGATCCTCTCCCACTTTAGTTTATAAAGGATTTTTTTTTTTTATATACATATAGCTTTGGATAGGAAAGTGACGCTGATGGTACAGAATAATGAAGGCAGTGACAATATAAGGAGTGATTTAGTTAGCTTTCGCATAGAGTCATATCTAACAAGCCGTGACTGCGGGATTTTTTTTCTAGATCTCATTAGCGTGCAATGCCATCATTATAGTGTTCGCTTTTTTGTCGTGGTTTTCCGGTCTGCCTTTATGATTAATACAGGAGCAGAATGCAACGAGGAACAAAGGAACGACCATAAAATAATACATTGATGATAACACATTAAATTCATTACCGTAAATGGTGGCGACTTTGTTACACTTAATGATTTTTTTTTTTAATTTTCCCCAAGTTAATACTACGAAAATTGTTGATATATTTAATTGAATTGAAAGGTACAATGTTCAGGTTTATTAATTTTTTAATTTCAAGTACCTATATATGAAATATAAATATATTCCGTTTTTCTACGAAAATACACGTTTTGGGATACCCTGAGACTTAATAACGAAGTCCCGCGAAATGGTTTGAATGTATATGTGTGAACAGACTAGCTCAAAAACGATAAACCCTAAGAAACCTGAATTGGGTATTTGACGTATGTATATGACCGCAACTAAAAAATCATCATAATGGGGTATACGGAGGAGGCACTTTATTTAATAAATTTTATCACATTTCTGTTTCTTACTATTTTCTGAAAAAAGGCTCCAAAGATTTTGACCTAATTCGTCATGTTTAATGAAAATCATGTATCCTAAAATATCAGGTAGGTATAAATGCGTTTTACTTTTAAATTAGGTACCCACGTTCCGACAACACCTAAAAAATGTTCAGCACTCTTCGGTTGCACAGTACGCCTTTACTAACTGTCCATTCTTAGTACTGTGCAGTACCGGTTCTTAGTACCGGAGTTCTGTGCAGGCGAAAAGAATTGTCAGCGTGTTTTAAGTGGTTGATGGAACATATCTATTTTACGGAAATAATTTGTTTCCATGGTGACTAAATGAAGATTTTTTAACAACTACTTATAGAGCAGACTTCGAGGAGATTTTGCATTGCCATACTGTCACAGGTAAAAATAAAAACTATTTTCTTGTTCTTTAAAGAGTAAATGCTTAGAAAAAACAAATGTTGCTCAAATATTCAAAGCAGTTTCTTTGTGGTAAAAACATATAGTTGTTTGTTGAATTAACGTCCTATTCTACTATTCATGGACGATATAAGAGTGATCCAACAGAGTCCTAAATTTTGCCTATCGTGGTATTATTAAGATAGGGATCTTTAACGAGTACCTGACATCGTACAGGCTAGGGTCCTCCATATTACGTCCTTTCCGAGGGACGGAATAGCCAAGGATATTTTACCGCTCTGGGAGGTGAGGACACCAATTAATTTTTACTATTTCTGTATAAAAAGGGCGATCGATTTTTTAACTCGTTACATAAAAAATGTATTTTATTTAAATATTTAATGGAATTTTACTACTTAAATGTGCAATAATATTTTTAATTAGATCCTTTGTGACTCAAAAAGTGCGCTCCCCCTCAGAAAATTTCTGGATCCGCTACTACTTTGAATGTTCTTCCCCACTCATTTGATTCAAAATTTGATTGGTTTTAGAAATAATGCTCGATAGGATATTTTTAATGTAGGAGTCTCTTCCATATATTTGTTGAATTAGATGACAGTTGGCAATGGGAAAAAAATAACTTAAAGATATGATAACCCCAGAGGATGGGCCAACAGCCCGAAACGTTAGGATAGTCAAATAAAATTCAACAAATATATGGAAGAGACTCCTTCATTAAAAACATCCTAAAAATAAACACTCTTCCTCACTACAGTGAAAAAAAAGAACCAAGTAGAAAATAAATACATACGAAAATGGAAGGACGCATGAGAAGATTAGGCGAAGAATTCAGAAGAAACTTAAGCAACGAATTGGAAAATGGACGAGACTCTTCATTAAAAATATCTTAAAAATAAATACTCTCCCTTACTATAGTGAAAAAAAATAACCTAGTAGAATACTCGATAGTGTGTCAATGATCGATCTATCGAATGGAAAAACAAACCAACCAAATTTAAAATCAAATGTTTGGGGGAAGGAAATGAAAACATTAACCTAAAATTATTAGCTCAGATTGTAAAAATAATCATAAGAACACACGAAATTCGAGGAACAAACGAATGTTGATTCCCTCGGCGATTAAACATTCATTAGTCGAGCGAATTCTGTTCTGAATTGTGAACTAAAATACTAAATGAAACAATTGAGCTTTGAGATTGAGAATAGAACAAAACAATTGCTGAGAGAGGAGAATGATTTTAGTGGAAGAGTTCTATTAGGAGGGAAGGTAATGGCTAATGGAATCCCAGCTGCGGTTAGGCTAATTGCTAATGAGCTCATGGGAAGGAATATCCTTCAATCAATTTCCTATATCCCACTGCCATCTTGATAGCATTGCTCCATAATGCCGGCCTTGGCTTCGAATCTAATTATTATTTCAATCATTTTGTCAGATCTTTCTCAAGCGTTTTGAAACAACGGCACTACTTTTACACGAGAATATACAGTCGGCAGTGTAATTGATCTCGGGTCAAGAAGATGGCCGCCTCGAGCGGGTAATCATACGTAAGAACCCTTTTTCACCACTCTTATATTCCTTCTCAACAAACAACATTCCTAAACGATCTTTTGTTGATGTTGAGCGAAATAACAGATTCGAAAAAGGTCAAGATATCGTATTGAGAAATCAACACTTCAAGAAACTGTATTCTAATTTTATCCTAAAGGATTAAAATCTAATCTCCATACAACAACATATACACGTCCATATATCGATATATGTACACCGTCGATTATTCGGTCTTATCAATGACTGACCTAGTCCGGAAACTGAAATGTTCCGGATAATAAACGCAATAATACACAAATTAGAGTTGGTAGTGTTTTTAGGGAATGCTCATTCCCTTCTCCACAAACTTTTGATTCTAAATTTGGTTGGTTGGTTTTTCCATTCTATCGAGTATTATTTATAAAACCAAACAATCAAATTTAGGATCAAAAGACTGGGGAAAGGATATTCGTAGTCTGTTAGTTGACAACTAACAGCTTGTTGGTACCTTAAGTACGAAAAGAACTATATGTATATTTGAAAAATGAATTTTTGTTTGTTTGTTTTTTGTTTAACGTCCCTTTATGCTGCTATGGCTGATAGGATGATTCTACAGTAGAATTCCTAAATTTCACCTATCCAAGTGTAATTAGGATAGGAATCTTTAGCGAGTACCTGGCATCGCACAGGCTAGGGATCTCCATTATACGAGGTGTGGATATTAAATAACGAGACTGACGCTGTAAAACATTTTATTTTTATTTCATACATTTTTACTTATTATCACTTTCAATATACACCCCTCCTCTATCCCTACAACGCTCCATGCGAATCTTCCATTGTTCGAAACAGTGCTGGAAGTCTTTTTCTGTCAGCTCCTTCAGGAAGCGTGCCGCTTTCTCTTTCACAGCTTCAACAGACTCAAATCTTGTTCCTTTTAATGCAGATTTCACCTTAGGAAACAGATAGAAGTCGCACGGCGCAAGATCCGGCGAATAAGGCGGATGGTCTAACACTGGGATGCTGAATTTGGCTAGAAACCTCTTAACAGACAATGCGGAATGAGCCGGCGCATTGTCTTGGTGGAGAACCCATGACTTGTCCTTCCACAATTCAGGCCATATCAATTCGTACAGTTTCAACAATCGCACGAATACTTAACCGACGGTCAGATCGAATCAGATTACCGATTTTTTCGATATCGTCATCCGTTTTCGACGTGGAAGGGCGACCCGGGCGTGAATCATCTTGAACGTCTTCTCGGCCATCTTGAAAACGCTTAAACCACTCAAAAACACGTGCACGCGATAAACATTCATTGCCATACACTTCTTCCAATAAATTATAAGTTTCAGTAGCGGTTTTTCCAAGTTTCACATGAAATTTCACAACAATTCGTTGCTCTACTGTTACTCTTAACATTTTTCCGGCGAAACAAAAAAACAACTCTAATGCGAACGAAGGCTACGGCTGTACTGATTTGTTTACAGAAGCGAGAGGCACTACATTCGAAAGAGAAGGCTTCACGATAACAGCTGTTGGTTGCTGGCGTTTGGCGCATGCGCACTTCTTCTGTAGCAGCGTCAGTCTCGTTATTTATTAGCCTCGTACATCCCATCCGCAGGACGGCATAGCCAACGATGACCCAGCTGGAGGGATATGAAAAATGAATACACTTTTTCAATACATAATCTCTAATCACATTTACAAAAAAGAAAAAAACATTAAAAAAAAATTTATTTTAAAAAATGGAAGTACCTATATATACAGCTAATTTCATATATTTTTTTCTTTTTAACATATACACGTCCTTATATTGATATACTTAGTGTGTCGATCATACGGACTAATGATTGACTCCCAGTCCTGAATCTGAAATGCTCCGGATATTCGACACAATAATACACATAGTAGAGTTGGTATTGTGTAAAACTTAAAACAAAGGATACAACTAACATATTTTTAGTTAAACGATTAAAGATTGTAATCAAGACATTTGAAGTAATTATGTCGCAAAAAAAAAAAAAAATAAAGAAATTCTATTCTAGAAAAAGGAAAAAACCATTAAGCTTCTACTCACGATACGAATTCGTAGAATACTATGTCAGAATTTGAACTGCGAAAAACAATAAATAAGAATTTACAAATTCAGAAAAAGTTGGTTGCTTTTTCCATTCGATTCATCAATCATTGAAACACTATCGAGTATTATTTCTAAAACCAAACAATCAAATTTAGAATCAAAATACTGGGGAAAGGATATTCGTAGTCTGTTAGTTGACAACTAACAGCTTGTTGGTACCTTAAGTACGAAAAGAACTAGATGTAAATTTGAAAAATGAATTTTTGCTTGCTTGTTTTTTGTTTAAAGTCCTCTTATGCTAACGTCTAGCTTTTGTTTCTCATGTTTTTCCCTGACCCAAAATATAAGTGTAATATTTCACCACTTTTAATAATACTTAAGTATATGTTGATATTTAATCATTTAATTAAATTAATTATTTAAAAATAAAAAAAAGATTAAATTTAACATATAATGTATAATGTATAACTGTGACGGCATATTGAATAGATCCCTTTTTCAAGACAATTGAAGGGGTCGGGGTGAAATAGTGTCAAGCAACATTTTTAACAAAAATAAACTGTAGCTGCCATCTCTTGTATATTATGTAATACTAAATGTCTATGATGGAAATGCCACCTGAAATATAACTATAGAGCACTCTATGGTCATATTTAGGTGGCATTTTCATCATATACATATCCCTACGTAATATACAGCAGACTGCAGCTACAGTTTACTTTTGTTAAAAATGTTGCTTGGCACTATTTCCCCCCGACCCCTTCAATTGTTCAGCCCCCGGTTACTAGGCTACAACGAGGCGGGACCAGGTGGGTGGAATCGCAGAAGAGAAAGATTCGAACAGTTGGAATGGCCACACAGTTAGTTGGATAGTAAGAGCGCTGCAACAGAGATAGAGAGGGCATAACATTATTTAAAAATTAATGGTAGGTATATATCCTCCAAAAAATAGTAACATGGAGGAGAAAAAATAAAATGAAAAAACACATAAAGGTCAAGACATCGTTTGAGAAATCGACACTTCTAGAAACTCATATCTAATTTTATACTAAAGGATTTAAATCTAATCTCGATACAACTACACATACACGTCCATATATCGATATACGTACATCGTCGATTATTCGGTCTACTGAAATGTTCCGGATAATCGAATATACAAATTAGAGTTGGTAGTGTTTTCCAATGCTCATCCCCTTCCAAAAAAACCTTTGATTCTAAATTTTTTTGGTTGGTTTTCCCATTCGATTCATCGATCATTGAAACACTATCGAGTTTTATTTCTAAAACCAAACAATTAAATTTAGAATCAAAAGACTGGGGAAAGGATATTCGTAGTCTGTTAGTTGACAACTAACAGCTTGTTGGTACCTTAAGTACGAAAAGAACTAGATGTAAATTTGAAAAATGAATATTTGCTTGCTTGTTTTTTGTTTAACGTCCTTTTAAGCTAACGTCTAGCTTTTGTTTCTCATGTTTTTCCCTGACCAGGAAACTCCATATCGCCTAAACAGCGAGGAAAGGGAGTGCAATAGGAATAGAATAAAGGCTTACACAGCTCCATATACAGCACCATCCACCTCCCCCCGTCAAATCCCAAGTCCACAAGATCAGCCCTCACTGAATCCTCCCACCTTCGCTTAGGCCTACATTTTTTTAGGACATTTTTCAGTCGGCAAAGCGTTTATCATTCTTTTAGTTATAGGCGGGCGCAAGCGACGGTGCTGCTTCTTTCAGTAACTAGAGAAACGAGGATAGAAGCCGGGCCATTACCTGGGATTCATAGGTTTTTTTGGCATTTTTAATTTATTTTTCCATAATTAAAACCCGATTGAGCAAAAGATTATTTGAAAAATGTCTAATAGGTATTGCTTGGTCCCTCAGTGTTCAATTAGAAAATCAAAAGGCGTGTCATTCCATTTATTTCCAAAAAATAAAAAGCTTCTTAAAGGGTGGATAATAAAATTAAGAATAGATAAGCCTGTTTCGAAACATATGACGATATGTAGTCTTCATTTTAAAGAAAGTGACTATATTTATCCAGGTAAATATTAGTATTTGACATTTTATTATTCCAAAATGCTAGTTTTATGCAAAAAACATTGGGACCATAGTGTGATAGATTTGTTTTTCTTTTTTAATTTTCGCCATTTTTGTATTACGTCCGTTGTCCTTAATTGTTCCAAGTTTTCAATGCGATGCCTGAAAGTTTTGACAAATAAATAAATAATATGAGAAAGAAACTAAGCTGTCATGAAAATGTCAGCTGCCATAACAATGATTGTTTGAATAGGTAATTAATGTTATTACTGACCGAAAAACGTAGAGTAAAGTTACAATGATGTGTTTGCATTTACCAGAACTACCAGCTTTACACGAAAATTGCTTATTATTATTAATAAATTTGATTTTCACTTTTATTTGATGGGGCAGTCCTTTAAGATCGCTTGTTTGAAGGCACAAGGCTTGTAAAATAACTGGTTTTTTACCTCTAAATAATATTCCACATGTAATTATTTGGTTTGCATCAAGGATAGCCTGCCCTTCAATTAATGGTCTTTTAAAATTACCAATTATCTCTATCACATCAACTAAGTCTATCCCCGTTCCTTCCGACATTTTACAAAACTATTAGCGCACCCTATAGTCGATTGCGCCCGCGAATTCGTTCGCAACTAACTCACAATTTTGCACAAACTTTAACTGACGCGCAGCTATAACTTCGAATACAACTCGTCGTCACCATGCTGAAGTAACGAATATGCAACTAAAAACCTACGCATATCGTTACTTTAGCATTGTGGCGACGATTTAGTCTGGTAAAGTTCACGCAATTCTGCATTGAGTACACATCTAAAGTCTCCTGTTGAATCATCGTTCTTCGTCCAAAATATTCTTAGTACTTTGTTGACATTAAGGCATTGCTCATCCTGTAAGCGGCTAAGTTTCGCATCCGTAAAGAACCGTCGGACAAATTAGGAGAGTGCAATAAAAAACAAAACAAAATAACTAAAAATGTTTTTATTTTATTGTAGATTTTGGGATTATTTTACTAAATATTTTTCTTATTTAGATATGAACATTATTTATAGTTTAGCCAATAGTGTATACTTATATACAAAATATATACTAACATTAAAGTAAAGGTTACTTTTTCTACTGCTACTTATTACTAAAGACTTTCTTCTACTCCTACTAAAATTTAAAATACATTATCGGCTAAGATGGTGGGCACATTAGAGGTAGCAGCAGATGAGGAGGGATATTCGAGCTTTGAGAAAAAATTACACCGTCCACCTTTTTTCCTCGTCTCCCCCCTCCCACCACTTCCCTTGGCACAGCATATTTAATATCCCCCCCCCCTCGGTCTGTGTATTCCGTGTAGCCCCAATCTGCCCCGGAGTCACGAACCGACCATCAGGGGTTATTCATTCCCTTCGGAATCAGAAAAACAGCCATTAGAAGGAGAGAACTATAAGGAAGCCATGATGGCCGGGTGAGTTAGGGCGATTACCGGCCCGCTGCGCGCCCTTTCGAATTAAAGCCTTATCGAAGGATACATTCTTGAGCGGGTAATGAGAGATCATTATCTACAAGAGTGGGCAAGATGGCCGCCGAGCAGTCGGGTTCCGAGTTCTCAGCTCTGGCGAAGGCGAGGCCAAAATATATGTGTAATAATTCACCACTTTTATTTACAGGTATATTTTGACATTTAATCTAACAACAATAAATATTGTAATAATGACAAATATTGTAATGAATTTTTCAAAATTTAAGATAAAACAATGATTAAGGGAATTCGACTTACCTTGAGGCCTGAAATATCAGGTCAAAATAATCACGAAAAAAGTTTTTGAACCTTAAAACAACTCTTCACTGAAAATAATCCAACAGGATCAGAATGTATAAAAATGTGACGAGGTTATTATGGTTATTAAAGGTTATTAGTCGCATGTACCAATGCGACATTAATCTTCAACTTTATAGAATAAAAGCAGGGTTGCAGTACAAACTAAGGTCCGGGACAAAAAGATAGCTCACCCAATATTTTTTCTCTTAATCAATTTCAACCATTGATATAATTTTTTTAAATTAATATCTAGGGTATTCTACTCAAATTTGAACCGATGTTCAGGTTTAGGAGTTGAAAATAATTAATTTGTAAGAATTAATAAATAATACTTGATTTGGGGTGAGACAAAAAGATAGCACAGTAAACAATAATAATAAAATTCTTTATTAAAACACAATTAAAATAATACAAATTAAAATTTAATATCCTGTATACGCACCACCTTTTTCTAATGCAGCAATCATACGATTTGAAAGTGAGTTAAAATGACGCCGAATCAATTCTTGAGGGAGATTTGCCCACTCCTCCTGAATTGTTTGTTTTAATTCTTCAACGGACTCAAATTGTCGGCTACCACTGTAAACACTTCTCGCAAGATGCCCCCAAACATTTTCGATGATATTAAAGTCCGGGGATCTTGCCGGCCAATCTATAGTTCTAATATTTTCTTTTCTAAAAAACTCTTTTGCAACTTTTGCCGTGTGGACTGGAGCATTGTCTTGCTGAAAAATTACGTCCTCTTTAGGAACAAGTTCAAAATATTTTTTTAGTTGGTTTTCCAACAAATTAACATAATGCTGACTGTTCATTCGACCAGAAATAAACACTAAATCAGTTTTGTGATCATATCCAATGCCTCCCCATATCATGACGCTGCCTCCTCCCATTTGCCTCTTGGAAAACACTTTTTCCTCCTTCCGTAGGTCATGGTAATAGTGAGCCCAGCCATCAGGACCGTCAAGATTAAATTTTTTTTCGTCTGTGAACAAGACTGTTTTCCACTCGTCTTTCCATTGGACATGTTCACGGGCAAACTCCTTTCTTCTTTCTTTATGTGCCGAGGTTAAAGGTGGAATACCTTTCATTTTCTTCCTTTTGATGTGAGAAGCTGCACGAATGACCCTTCGGACGTTTTTCACATTCGTCACTACACCAGCTTTCGCCGCAATTTGACGGGCCGTTAAAGTTGAGTTGGACGCTACCCTTAGAATTGCCCGTTTTTCACGTGTTGATAAAGCTGGCGGTCTCCCAGGTGATTTCTTCGTCCCATAGCTTTCTGGAGACTTCAAAAAATTTAAAATTACCTTCCTACTCCTACCGGTATTTTTTGAAATATCGGAAATACAAAACCCTCGATTTTTCATTCGCTGAATGATATTTTTTTCACTTGGGGTCAGTGATTTTGCTCGTCCCATGGCACTAATTTAATGTTAACAGCATGAAAGCAGAAACAGAACTGGATTAGCATTGTCTACTCAGAGGGATTTGCCTTTGTTTGTAAATAAACAACAAGTGTGCTATCATTTTGTCTCATCCCAAATCAAATAATAACATGAATTCTCTCAAACTATTTTTTTCCTGCTTTCTAACGGATCAAATCAGACCACATTTGAGCTGAATACACTACAGATTAATTCGAAAAAATTATATCAATGATTACAATTGATTATGATGAAAAATATTGGGTGGGCTATCTTTTTGTCCCGGACCTTATATCCAGAAACCACATATCCCATAATAGGCAACTATCCCATAATGGGGCACTTTCCCCTAATATTGAGGAGGAAAAATAAAAACACACATAATAAAATAGATCTCGCCGGCTTGTCCTTTTATTTTTATTTATAAAAGTTATTTAAGATCGCCAAAATATCTTTTGAACAGGCATCTACGCTAAATAGAATTGTCGCTAACTGCTAAACATGCCAATATCCTGAAGATCCAAGGCACATCGCGTTTTTACTCAATATAGAAACCAACAACTGTCAACTAGATATCGACAATCAGCTGATTTTATTTATATTGCTGATTAAATAATGACAGATGGCACACAACAGTACGCCTTGTCTGGCTTGAATCAGTTTGTTTGTTGTTGTTTTAACGTCACTTTACGCCACTAAGGCTAATCGGACGATGCTAAAGTGTGTGTCCTAAATTTGTATTAGTTATTCTGGTTTATTAAAGAGACCAGAGTAATTGAAACAAGGCAGGGAATAGGTATTTAAATTTAGTTTATATTAATGTGTATAAATGATAAACAATATAATTAATAAAATTCGTCACTGACGATTCGAAAGGCTGGCTTATGAGTAAATTATGTAAGCGGTGGATATGTGATATGACAACCTGATTAATTATTAGGGTACTGAGGCAATGCAATCGGTTATTATATCATGTAAAATGATACCCATCATATCATGTCTGTTTTATCATATTATGTAATCAGATTAATTGAAAATTTAGGAATTTACTATAATAATCATATTAACGGTACATAAGTAGAACACAAGCCGTAGACTTATAATTTAAAATTTATTGGCTCGGCCAATGATACTGTTGCGAACCCACAAAATTATAATTTTTATTTGCTATGAGTATATTTGAAAATAAGTATGATACCATATTCAATATGGACTTCATTTTTCATACTCAATTTACCATTCTTTGTGAATTTTATTTTAAGATCATGACTAGAATGCTAAATTGAATATGAAAATGAAATCCATACTGAATATGGTATTATACTTATTTTCAAATATACTCATAGTAAATAAAAATTACAATGTTGTGGGTTAGAAACAGTATCGTTGGCCGAGCCCATTAATTTTAAATTATAATTATTTTATATCAATTATAGTTTAAAAAAATCTGGTGCGTGCGCGCAACACACAACTTTCACTTACCAACTTACTTAGATTAGAAATTAATGCGTTTTGTTAATTGCCACTTCTCAAATGAACAGAACGGCTTTAATTATGAACAATGGTCTGTCATTAATGGCGTACTCCGCATGCGTGGGCTCAACGAGTTTTATGAGTTGACTGAATATTTTTATTTTTTTCTCCTCTTTATGTTTTCTTTATTTTTATCATATCTCATATTTAGCCATTTCTTATTTTTAGGCGTAACGAGAGACAGTTAATTTCTCCATATAAACAAAAACAAATGTACTTTATAGGAAACAAACAAACAAAAAAGACCCCCCCCCAAAAAAAAAAAAGCCCCCTCAGAACATTTTAATAATGATAAAGCTTACCTAATATTAAAGAGCACCTAATTTTCATTTAACATGACGAATTTGATAAAAATCGTTAAAGCCGTTTTTGAGATCATCGAAAAAAAGGTAAAAATTGGAAAAAAAATTATGAAATAATGTACCCGCTCCGGTTGATCAATTATGATGTAATGTTGGCTATCGCATCTTT
This sequence comes from Aelia acuminata, assembly GCA_911387785.2. Classification (NCBI taxonomy): domain Eukaryota; kingdom Metazoa; phylum Arthropoda; class Insecta; order Hemiptera; family Pentatomidae; genus Aelia; species Aelia acuminata. The sequence continues at coordinate 116,817,954 of OU426983.1, read as the reverse complement.
GGCATAGACATACATCAAATACCCAGTTTGATCAAAATCGTCAAAACCGTTTTTGAGTAAATAAAAAAAAAACACGTGAAAATGATACAAAATTTATTAAGTAAAGTCCCCCCTCCGGTTGATCAATTGTGATGAAATGTTGGTTATCACATCTTTGGCATATAAATACATCAAATACCAAGTTTGATCAAAATCGTCAAAACCGTTTTTGAGTAAATAAAAAAAAACACGTGAAAATGATACACAATTTATTAAGTAAAGTCCCCCCTCCGGTTGATCAATTTTGATGAATTTTTCACAGTCATATCTCGTGCATATAAATAGATCAAATACTCAGTTTAATCAAAATCGTTAAAGCTGTTTTTGAGAAAATCGAAAAAAACTTAAAAAGTTATTAAATGAAGTACCCCCTCCCTTTAAGTAATTTTGATGAAATTTTTGCTGTTCTACTTATCCCTGCACACCTCTATCCGCCGTTCGCCATCAAGACCCAACTTCGACAAATCTGCCTTTAAGCAATCTTCCCACCTCCGTCTCGTCCAACCACTAGTACGTTTCCCAGTCGGCCCCGTGCTTATTAATCTTTTAGGGATTCGCTCACAACCGAGTTTCGGTATTTCACACGTCCATTTTATTCGGTGCGCTGCAATCACCTCCATTATATTTACCGGATACAGTTCACTCACTTCCGCGTTGTGTAAACGTCTAAATTCTGGGTTGATTTTTTCCTCTTCGTCCAAATATTCTACGCAATACCTTATTTTCAAAAAACTCCAGGCTTTGCTCATCCCTTAATGTTAGCGGCCACGTTTCACATCCATAAAGGCCGTAGAATAACAGTTTTTCCTTTTCACTTTTATTTAGCTGAAAGCTCTTATTTCATAAGCCATACTCAATAACTCAAAAAATTCAAATTAGTTAGCCACCTTCTACATTTTTGTAATAGACATTGTTTATGCCTCGCATTAATATAAGATATTTATTTGCATGGCAATGGTTTGGTACTGATCTGTTGAAAATATTTTAAAAAACAAAATCGTCACATTAGGTAATTCAGTAATATACCTTTATTCATTTTCTGGCTCTTTCAATGATTATCATATACTTTTTTTTTTTTTTTTTTTGTACCATTAATAAAAAAGTCGGTAATTATCACAAGACAGTTAAATTATGCTGAACAATAAATTCAATTTTATTATAAAAAATACTAGAAAATGTGAATTTATGGAGAGATATTTTTTATGATTAATTCTTTCAGGAACATGTTTGTTTTTTCGTTTATTTTATAAATCAAGTTTTAATATATTAGTTTTTATGTGTGACGTAAAAAATATATAAAAAAATAATAATTTGATGAGTCTGGATATTGTATAAAACGTTACAAAAAGAGGAAGTTTTTCTGATGCATACATTTTTTTAATAAAAAAAGGGTGTTGAATGGCAAAAAAAAACAACACACGATAATCGAATTAGCTTTGATATTTCGCATTTTTATCCCCAATTAATGGAAATCCCGATAATTGGTTCTTTACTCTCGGTCCTTTAACAATACGAATTACTTAATATCAACGGTTCATTGTGAAACTTTTTTTTAAAATTTAATTAAATAGATAATTAATTATTAATATAGGAATTTTATTACAAAATTTGCTTTTTCTATGTTTTACGTAATTGGGCTCAATTCCACTCATTTACTTCTAGGGAGTGTAAATAAGTGAAAGAAATTTGTAATATTCCAACTCGATTAGAATACTGGATATACAAATTTATTTGTGATGAAAACTTATTTTTTTAAAACTTTTAGCATTTCAAAAATATATAGTAATAGCTGTATATACCTGTTTCACCCGAGGAATTTCATTTTTAAACCTATAAAAGGAGACTTTTTTCGATTGATTTCTTAAAAAACCAATGTAAAGAGAGATAAAAAAAAAATCAGTTATGATTTTTATAACAATAAAAAATTTATACCCATTGAGATTGGCTGAAGTAATGCAATTTTAATATGGACAGTTGTTCGCACCTGGTATGAAAGAACCACTGAGCGAAATTTGGAGAATTTGGGACAAACGATATGGATTTCTATAGAACAAACAAACTAACAAAATTTTATCTTTATTAATATAGATTCGGATCAAAATTATTCAAACAACTGACAGATTTTTCAAACTGTGATGTAAAATCTGGTTATTGCTCAGCGGAGTCGTTTATTCATTGCAACCATCGCAAGCTAATGGTACTCTTACTAAACTGTAATTGCCAAATCCAGATTTGTAATGAGATTTGTGAACGTATCCAATGTAATCTCAGGGCTAGGGCCAAAACCGTTTACATCATCAAGGACACCGCTTTAGGAACTGGACATTTTTTTCCCAGAATAGGTTTTAAAAAGTTTGATTATTTCGATGTTAGAAAGATCAATGTTTTATATTAAAAATTGAATATAATTTTAAAATATTGTAATACTTAAGAGGATTTAAATACTTTTTATTTACCAAAAAGTATAACTCACAATGTCATACAAAAAATAAAAACTTAAATAATCAACAAGTTTGCAAAAAGCATCAACTTTTTCATCAAATTGAGATTTTAGAGCAAAACCTACTCTTCAGTCCACCCTCTATGAGTCTGAGTCTAAATGAAAAAAGTCTAGAAGGTTCCAGAGAGGGGCAGAATATTCTCAAACATTCATCTTTCCGTTTGTTCCAACTAGTCTAGAACTGTTTTCAATCGTATGTTTTTTAACCGACTTCGAAAGAGGAGGTTGCTCAACTCAACACGTATGTGCCCTTTTTTTTTGTCTTGTTTTTACGTTACAATATATTGTAACACTTCTGTGGGTTTAAAAAATATTTATGAAAATATAACAATATCAATGCCAACGAATTATAACATAAATATTCGTGCAGGTTGTGAAAAATTATAACTTTATAGCCCACTAATCATATGGATTGAGCTTCACAGTCACGGCATACAATAAGACTGATTGGCCCAGTCACTCGCTCCTTATATACCGCCTTAAAAGGAATGGTCTGTAATGGTCTAGAACATGTGGAATCATACAGGCCTTGGACTACTCCTTTGACGGTCCGCTACAACCGGTAGTTCGTTCCAACAAAAGGTTTGGGATTTCAAACGATAGTGTAACGTTCAATCGTTAAATAAAAAAAATATGGTGCGTGCGCGCAACACACAACTTTCACTTACCAACTTTCTTAGATTAGAAATTGACGTGTTTTGCTAAATATCATTTCCCAAAGTCACACATTTTTCTACATTCATATCTTATTTTTGTTAATCGTTAAAGCCGTTTTTGAGTAAATAGAAAAAAACCCGTGAAAATGATACAAAATTTATTAAGTAAAGTCCCCCCTCCCGTAGATCAATTTTGATGAAATTTTTACAGTCATATCTCGGGCATATATATACATCAAATACCAAGTTTGATCAAAATCGTTAAAACCGTTTTTGAGTAAATAAAAAAAACATGTGAAAATGATACAAAATTTATTAAGTAAAGTCCCCCCTCCGGTTGATCAATTTTGATGAAATTTTTACAGCCATATCTCGGTCATATTAATACATCAAATACTCAGTTTAACCAAAATCGTTTGAGCCGTTTTTGAGAAAATCGAAAAAAAACGTAAAAAGTTATTCAATAAAGTACCCCCTCCCTTTGAGCAAATTTGATGAAATGTTGGCTATCATATCTTTGGCATATACATACATCAAATACCCAGTTTGATCTAAATCGTTAAAGTCTTTTTTGAGTAAATGAAAAAAACACATGAAAATGATACAAAATTTATTAAATAAAGTCCACCCTCCGGTAGATTAATTTTGATGAAATGTTGGCTATCACATCTTTGGCATATACATACATCAAATACCCAGTTTGATCAAATTCGTTAAAACTGTTTTTGAGTAAATAAAAAAAACACGTGAAAATGATACAAAATTTATTAAGTAAAGTCCCCCCTCCGGTTGATCAATTTTGATGAAATTTTTACAGCCATATCTCGGTCATATTAATACATCTAATACTCAGTTTAACCAAAATCGTTTGAGCCGTTTTTGAGAAAATCGAAAAAAACGTAAAAAGTTATTCAATAAAGTACCCCCTCCCTTTGAGCAAATTTGATGAAATTTTTGCTGTCACATCGCGGGCTTATACATACTCTAAATACCCAATTTCAGGTTCGCAAGGTTTATAGTTTTTGAGCTAATCTGTTCACACACACACACACACACAGACCATTTCGCGGACTTGGTTATTTTGACTCAGGGGACCCCAAAACGTGTATTTCCGTTGAAAACCGGAAGTCGAAAATTTTCACGATCGCAATACTTCCACTTACTATATGTTTCATATATAGGTAAGTGAAAGTAAAAACATATGATTTGAAATCCCAGACCGTTAGTTGGAATAAACTAAGCGGGTGGAGCGAACTGTTTGGATCCAGAATGTTCGGGCTCCATCTACGTCGTTCCACCACCTTCCCTGAAGACCTCAAACCTTCCAGAACGTTCGTTTTACGACTATATATAAGGAGCGAGTGACTGGGCCAATTAGTCTTAATCCGTGTCTTGACTATGAAGCTGGAATATTTGGAGTTTTATTAATTCGTTGGCATTGATAATTGTATTTTTACTTTTTACTTTCACTTACCTATATATTAAATATATAGTAAGTGGAAGTATTGCGATCGTGAAAAATTTCGACTTCCGGTTTTCAACGGAAATACACGTTTTGGGTCCCCCTGAGTCAAAATAACCAAGTCCCGCGAAATGGTCTGTGTGTGTGTGTGTGTCTGTGTGTGTGTGTGTGTGTGTGTGTGAACAGACTAGCTCAAAAACTATAAACCGTGGGGACCTGACATTGGGTATTTAGTGTAGATATACGCCCGGGATGTGACAGCAAAAATTTCATCAAAATTGCTCAAAGGGAGGGGGTACTTTATTTAGTAACTTTTAACGTTTTTTTCGATTTTCTCAAAAACGGCTCTAACGATTTTGATTAAACTGAGTATTTGATCTATTTATATGCCCGAGATATGACTGTAAAAATTTCATCAAAATTGATTAACCGGAGGGGGGACTTTACTTAATAAATTTTGTATCATTTTCACGTGTTTTTTTTATTTACTCAAAAACGGCTTTAACGATTTTGAAGAAACTGGGTATTTGATGTATGTATATACCAAATATGTAAAAGCCAACATTTCATTAAAATTGGTCCAACTGAGGGTGCACTTTATTTCACGACTTTTTTTCCAATTTTTACCTTTTTTTCGATTATCTCAAAAACGGCTCTAACGATTTTTATCAAATTCGTCATGTTTAGTGAAAATTAGGTTTTCTTTAATGTCAGGTAAGCTTTATCAATATTTAAATGTTCTGAGGGGGCTTTTTTTTTGGGGGGGGGGCCTTTTTTGTTTGTTTGTTTCTTTCTTATAAAGTAGCTTTGTTTTTGTTTACATGGAGAAATTAACTGTCTCTCGTTACGCCTAAAAATAAGAAATGGCTAAATATGAGATATGATAAAAATAAAGAAAACATAAAGAGGAGAAAAAAAGAAAAATATTCAGTCAACTCATAAAACTCGTTGAGCCCACGCATGCGGAGTACGCCTTTAATGACAGACCATTGTTCATAATTAAAGCCGTTCTGTACATTTGAGAAATGGCAATTAACAAAACGCATTAATTTCTAATATAAGTAAGTTGGTAAGTGAAAGTTGTGTGTTGCGAGCACGCACCAGATTTTTTTGTTTAATAAACATTCCTTAACCCACAGAAGCCTTATAATATGTTGTTTTTTGTTTTGTTTTTTTTGCTTTTATTTATTTATCGATTTAACGTTACAATATATAAAAAGCGGTTGAATTCTTGAATTTCTTACGTATTGTATGTTTAAATTTTTTATATATATATATTTTTTTAAAGATATTATCAAAATAGTAAACAAAAAAAAACTGAAACCGCGACAAAACCATTCTCTAATGTTTAAATTATTGGGTCGCTGATGGAAAAATTATAAGATGAGAGGTGGTAGGGGTTAGTATGCCGACTTCAAAAGCTTTGGGTTATAATAAGTTTAGCTTTGTGGTGTACATAAAATTAGATGGAGAGTAAAGACTAAGCCTGGTAATATCCTCTACTTTTTTATTCACTTTTTTTTGGTTTTGTTTTTCACAATTTCGTTTTCAGAAGAAGTCTCCGTCGGAGCAGTTAGAGGCGTTTAGAGAAGGCCGCCTTGGTAATGTGTATATAATAGAGTAAATGTCCTGGGATGGGGACAGCTGGGGAGGAAGTAGTTATGTCCTCTTCGGTCCTCGACTTCTTGCTTCGGCGGCAGGTAATAAGTGAGGGAGGATCTTCCGCTCTTCCAGAAGATAGTTCCAAGTGTAATAGCTAACACGTAAGTCATAATAAGAGTTATTAATATAATAATAAATTATAAAATATTAATAAAAAATATAAATTCATAAATTTGGTGAACCACATTAAAAAAGGAAATTTAAGGTGGCTATAGAAAAAGTGGGGGATGAAAGGTTGCCCAGTGGCGAAGGATAGAGATGAACGGAGAAGACTTATTCAGGAGGCACAGGTTTGTGCTAGGGACTGTAGCAGTTATAATAATAAATAATTTTTACTTATAATAATAAGTATAACATCTCAAAATTGGACGGAGCTAGGCATTATACCAACTCGGTACTCAAATATTTCACTCTTCAACACTACATCACTCTAATCCACACATCATTCACTTTCCTCCTTAACTCTTACCCGGTCAGTCTCCACGTCGGCTGAAACGACAGTGGACTAGGAACCTTATGAAACAATAGATATAAAACTTTAAAAATTAAAAAGAAACTCAAAACAAAAGACAAGATAGATTACATTTGCTTGATGCGCCACAGCGCAGGTACAAATCTTCAAGGGGAATATAATAATAATATTTTATCTAAACTAAAGAATAAATAAAAAATAACCCGCACTGAAAATACTAAAGATCGCGGGTTCAATTCCAGCGGTGGCCCTAGGATTTTTTAATGGGAGTAAAAAATCCTTAGCTATGCCGTCTCTCGGATAAGACGTAAAATGGAGGTCCCGAGCCTGTACGATGTCAGGTACTCGCTAAAGATCCATATCCTAATTATACCTGGATAGGCAAAATTTAGGACTCCCACTGTAGCATCGTCCGATTAGCCTTAGTAGCATAAAAATGGACGTTAAACAAACAAACCCGCACTGAATACTAATTTTGCAGTTTTTATTAGCCATTTTAAACATATAATATTTTTGAGATGTATATAATAAACTATGGTAAAGCTAGTTCTTATAAGTTAGATCAATTGTTTTGTTGTGTCAACTAGTATGGAAGCGGAAAGACGGGGCTGTCTTTGAACTGGTGGCTTTTCTGACTTTTGCTCTAGCTTATTATGGATAACAGCAACGTCAGAAAAATGTTAAATGAAGGTCTAGAAACATATCTGGGCTCACTCAAAAACCAAACTAGCGCTAACCCCGAACACACCGGCGAACATATGAAGTAATATCTCAAGATTGGAAGGAGCTAGGGATTATACCAACTGTGTACCTAAAAGCCTGTGTAAAGTAATCTTTTCTGTAAAGGTCCCTTTACATGGTACGAACTTCACCCTCGAACAGCTTGTCCCGAACACTGTTCGGTAAATCTAAAAGAGACACGAACTCGAACAGGTAGTTTATCCGTTCGCCTGTGTGTTCGGGGGTAGCGTTAGTATCGCTTTTGTGTTAGATAAAATAAGCTTCTAGACTTCTCTTAGCAATTTTCTAACGTTTGTTTTATCACAGTAAGTTAGAGCAAAAGCCCGAACAGCCGCTAGTTCCGAATCAGCCATCTTTGTAATGAAAATTATCGTATTAAGGTGCATAGGTGCGGTCAGTCATCATTGTTCGCTTGACTTCACGTTTCAGTGTAAATAGCTGTTCTTAGTACACCGGTAAGGCACGGTTCGGGACTACCTGTTCGAGTTTGAGGTTCGCACAGTGTAAAGGCGCATTGAGCCAAACTGTCTTCATTGAGCCAGGGTCAGTCTTGTTCCCAGGTTCCCTACTTTACTCATTCCACCTCGTTTGGTATCTTTTACAGCCTGGATATGACAAAATTTCTCATACAATAGTCCATCTCCAGTAATTTTTTGCATGCACCGTAGTCTTCTTGTTTCCATGCCTTTTTATAATTGAATGATATAAAAGACAAAGTGAAATATGTTATAGTTCAAAAGAGCGATGGAAGTAAAAACAACCCTATTTCACAAAATTCAACTTTAACATAAGTTTTCTCAAAATATGGAGTTTAGAGCTTAGTTCACTTTGGCTTTACAACGACCATATAAGGGTCAACTGTGGTATAGTGGTTAGCATGGCAATCTAAAATACAATACTAAAGGTCGCAGCTTCGCGTCCCGCGGTGGCCCTAGGATGTTTTAAAGGGAGTAAAAAATCCTTGGCTATGCCGTCCCTCGGATAGGACGTAATGATTTTCATGGGCGTCACCAGCACCAAATTATTGGGGGGGGACGGCTCAATATTTTCGTAGATAAGGAAAGTAGAAATTCGAGGGGCTAAAAGTTAATAACTAAATAATATCCCCTAAAAACAACTGTTGGGGCATTTAAATTCATTTTCCAACGCTTTATTTTAAAGGTATTTATAGTCTCTTAAAACTTGTCAATTTATTCCTTAGTTATACATTAAAAAAGGGAATTGTTAAGACTTAATGTTGAAGGATGTGGGCTAAAATTTCATGATTGAATTTCATCCAAGTTTTTCTTCTGAATCTGATCCCATTAATTTCATTGCTTGCCATTAACTTCTATAAGCTTCATCAATTTGATGGAAAGTAGGATCAAGCTGCTTAGTTTAAAAAAGAAACGTAGAGCAATAAAACAAAACAGTCTGAGCTGAAATAAAAAATATATAATTCAACAAATATACAACCCTGACTAGCTTTTAACAATAGAGTGTGCTGAAATAAACTAATATTTTATATTTATATTTTATTGGTTAAACTCGGATAAATTCGCAAAATCGCATTTTTATTTAATTTTTTACATTGGGTCCTCTCTTGCCAAAATATTGGGGGGGATAGTCCCCTCCTGTCAAAATATTGGGGGGGGGGACCCGTCCCCCCTGTCCCCCCGGCGGCGACGCCCGTGATGATTTTAGCCATACCGAAATGTACATTCACACTGAGTTGATTCAATTTTTTAGATTTACATTGCAATAAAACACTTTCAGCTCAAAAGACCACCAATATAATATATCATTTAAAAGGAAATTAAATGCCCTTTTTAATGAATATACCTTTGTATGAGGATATTTTAGAGAGATTTCAGCTGCATTAATTTGTATGCGCCACATTTAAATAAAATTTTACTGTATTAGATTCAAATCTACATAAAACTCTTATAAGTCAATAACCCACTCATATTATTTCCTCATTTGATAGAGAATTTTATCCTCTTTCTATTGAAATATTGACTGGTTGGAGAGAGATTTTTGCACCTGGCATTTTTCGATGACTGTTTTACTGCTTAGAAAAAATTTGATATTTTATGTTTAAGAATTTTTTTTTTTCGTTGATGAAAAATTATCTGTCTAATGCATGAATTGAGAGCAGAATTAATGAATAAATTTTTAAAACTCCAGTTCATTTAATATCCATTCTGTAGAGGAAAGTCTTAACACGTACAAGTTGGTTTTGAGCTTAAGTCGTCATCGGAACTTCAAAAATGACCATAATTCTAAAACTACATGTTGGAATTAGGTAAAATTTGGCATTTTTTCTTATTTTCGTATGTACTTAATTCCTACAATTTTTTTACCAAAATCTGAGGGGGGGGAAGGTAAAATTTTGAACTTCGGCTGGATGATTTGACGTGGAATGGCCCACCTGGATAGGCAAAATTTAGGACTCCCACTGTAGCCTTAGTGACATAAAGTGACGTTAAACAAAACAAACAACGACCATATATGCTCCAATCTTAAGTGATTCGACACTGTAAAGCAGGTACGTTGCAGTATCCCTAAACTTCGTGTTAGCTTTTTTAGATGTAGCTGGCTTCTTTGTCTAAAAACCCTATTCACATAATTTTCCAAGCGGTTTTATGGCTAGGAGAATTGGCGAAAATACTATTGATAGATTTAAAACTCTTGTTCGGCCCGAACCAATAAGAACAATAAGACCCCTTGAAAAAGGAGAAGAGACTGTTGAATATTTACGCGGAGGTTGAGAGCAGGCGGAGGGCATGAAATAGTGAAAGAGGAGAGGGATAATGTTAGCTAAAGAAAGGTGTGATAAATAACATACTAGTCGGTCAATCGCCCATCTTCAGGGCTACCCAGTCCATTATGCAGGACCTTCTGCTCTGAGGCTTCCCTCTGTCAGCTCTCTTCTCCAAGGAATCCTTCAATCCTCTAAAATAGGTAATTTCCTACATATTTTAGTAATTTTTACATGGATATCAATATGGATAGTAATTTATACTTTACATTATACTATAATACTTAACATACATAATTTATGTATACATAGTAACATTTGTGAGGGTTTAAATAATTTATATTTATATTCGGTTTTCAACGGAAATACACGTTTTGGGATCCCCTGAGCCCAAATAACCAAGTCCCGCGAAATGGTCTGTGTGTGTTTGAACAGACTAGCTCAAAAACTATAAACCGTGGGAACCTGAAATTAGGTATTTAGGGTACATATATGTTACAGCAAAAATTTCATCAAAAATTCTCAAAGGGAGGGGGTACTTCATTTAACAACTTTTTACGTTTCTTTCGATTTTCTCAAAAACGGCTCTAACGGTTTTGATTAAACTGAGTATTTGATGTATTAATATGCCCGAGATATAACCGTAAAAATTTCATCAAAATTGATCAACAGGAGGGGAGACTTTACTTAATAAATTTTGTATCATTTTAACGTGTTTTTTTTATTCACTCAAAAACGGCTTTCACGATTTTGATCAAACTGGGTATTTGATGTATGTATATGCCAAAGACGTGATAGCCAACATTTCATCAATTTCACCGGAGGGGGCACTTTATTTCATAACTGTTTTCCAATTTTTACGTTTTTTTCGATCATCTCAAAAACGGCTTTAATGATTTTCATCAAAGTCGTCATGTTTGACGGAAATTAGGTGTTATTTAATATCAGGTAAGCTTTATCATTATTAAAATGTTCTGAGGGGGCTTTTTTTGGGGGGGTTGGGGCCTTTTTTGTTTGTTTGTTTCCTAGAAAGTACCTTTGTTTTTCTTTATATGGAGAAATTAACTGTCTCTCGTTACGCCAAAAAATAAGAAATGGCTAAATATGAGATATGATAAAAATCAAGGAAACATGTGGAGGAGAAAAAAAGAAAAATACTCAGTCAAAGGAATCCATCAATCCTCGAAAATAGGTAATTTCCTATATATTTTAGTAATTTTTACATGGATATCAATATGGATAGTAATTTATACTTTACATTATACTATAATACTTAACATACATAATTTATGTATACATAGTAACATTTGTGAGGGTTTAAATAATTTATATTAACGAAAAATTATAACTTATAATGGCGGACAAACCTTAACAACTCAAATAATAAACAAGGTCACAAAAAGTATCAACTTTTATATATATATAGTAACACAAAAATAACCATAAGATTAGATCTTCAGAGCAAGACTGGAGAGTCCATCGCTGGTCAGAGGAAACGCATGTTTTTTGAACTGTTACTACGCTGTGATAAAAGCGCGATTGGCCGCGGGCAATAGATGTTTCTTCGCACTACAGAAGCCACTTAAGTTTAGAAGCTTAAGCTACAGAGCTAAGGTCATAATATATAAGACAGTTATAAGACCAATGGTAACATATGGCTGTGAAACCTGGGTACTGACAAATGAAATCGAAAGACTATTAAATGCTTGGGAACGAAAAGTACTCAGAAGAATATATGGACCTGTCTGTGAAGCTGGGAGATGGAGGCTGCGGAAAAACGAAGAACTTCGACGCATGTTTCAAGACCAAGAATTGGTGACATACATCAAGAAGTGTCAATTAAGATGGGCAGGACACGTCGAAAGGATGCCTGAAGGTAGACTGCCTAAAACGCTATTGAATGGTAAGCCAGGAGGACGAAGGCAAAGAGGGCGACCACGAAGCCGTTGGATAGAAGGCGTCAAAAAATCTTTGGAAAAGCTGGGCGTTAGAAGATGGAGGAGACAAGCCCTAGACAGAGCGGAGTTGCAAAACATCCTAAAACTATTGTAAAGGAGGCCCAGGTTCTCAAAAAGGACCGTAGAGCCATGGAGTGAGTGAGTGAGTGACTACGCTGTGATGAGAGAAGTTATGTGTAGTTACAGCAGGACGGTGTAGCCACAGCTCACACGATGAGAGCATCTATGGAAATGGTACGACAAATCAGGACATGTGATTTCCAAACATGGAGATGTTCACTGGCCGCCTCGCTAACTCGATTTGTCGATATGCGACTTCTTTTTGTGGGGATATTTAAAATCAAGATTCTACATTAACAAGCCTCGCCCAATCGACGACCTGAAGAATTCCATTCGTCACGAAACTGAAGCCGTTCGTCAGGAACTGCGTAACTTTCAGGAGAGGATCCATATTTGTATCCAGCAAGAAGGACGTCATCTTTAAGATATTATTTTTCGAACCTAATTAATGTTTATTTCAAAACTGCATTGAAAAATCTATCGCTCAATGCTTGTTTTTATTATATTTATCAAACCGGGTCCCAGTCATTCAATAGTGAAAAACAAGGGTTTTCTCTGCTCCACCCTGTATTTAGTCTGAATTAGAACATTCCAGATAGTTCCCGAATAGCTTAGAAGATTCTAGAACAATCACGAACTAGAACAGTTTGTTCCAACTGTGCCTACAAAAAGTCAAGAACTCGTTTCAATCATATTTTTTTTGTTTACACAAAACAATATATTCACATTACAATATACAAATTTTCACCTTTAATTTATGAAACATTTAACTCTTCAACACTACATCAGCCTAAGGGTCTGGCCACACATGTCCGCACCGTATCAATAATACAGGTTATGTTCAGAATATTTTTAATTTAACTTACATATTACCTTTAGTTATGCCTAAAGTGGCCTGTGTTTGACATGTGTGGCTTGAACTTTAGGCATAGCTAAAGGTAATATGTAAGTTAAATTAAAAATATTCTGAACCTAACCTGTATTATTGCTAGGGTGCGGATCCGGTGCGGACATGTGTGGCCAGACCTTAATCCACCCATCCATTCTCTTTTCTTATCCCTATTACCTGAGCATCCACGTCGGGTGAAACGACAGTGGCCTAGAGACCGTATAGGGTAGCTGTACCAATAGTTGACAAGTTAAGAAAAAAAAATTAGATTATTGACAATGTTTCCTAAAATATTGATGTTAGGTTAATCTTTGTTATGAATTTAGTTAGGCCAATCCCTCTAGAAAACTGGAAATACAATATCCTATGGTCTACATTTACGGTTTTTATAAAAAATGATTTCTTTGAACCTTCTAAAATGTGCCAATAGTTGACACATCAAAATGGAAAGGTTTGGAATGTTGACATTTATTGTGTCAATAGCTGACACTTACATTATTTTTTAATTTTCTAAGGAAAATATTAGGTAATAAGGACTGCAATAAAAGTTAAACATTTTTTATTTATAAACTATTCAAAATTGAAACGAAACATATAAAATTTCCACAATTTAATTACTTTATACACAAAAACTTAATACACAAAAGAAAAAATATTAAAATGAAAAATGAGATCATTCAATTAAGAATAATACAGTTACCATATAACAACAATCATTTTAAATTAATCTACCTCAAGTGGGAAACTAAAATGGTACCTTTGCTGTCCATTAAAGGTAAAAACTTTGCAACATGTATCCGTGTTAATAAAACTTGGTATCATTCGATTGCATGGTTGTAAAAGTAAAACCAGAATCTCTAATTTACTGACAACTTTAGTAACTTGAGCCAGACATTTTTTAGGCTTGAATATCTTATTTGAGAACCCAACTATTATAAATTTTCCTTCTTCAACACTTGAACTATCTTGCTCCTCCTCTTGAAGAAATATTCCTTGGTCAACAATAATTCTCTGCTCCTGCTCTTGGGGATCTAATCCTTTCTGATTTTCTTTTTCGTCCCAAATTTCTGGTTGGGATAGTATGGTTTCGTCTACTTCCATTGCTGCAGCATTTTCAGGTATCTCCTGATTAACTGAATTTTTCTTAGGTTTCTTTTTGAATATTTATTTACTATATTTATTTACAACATCTATAATTATTATAAGTTTATAATAAGTTGTATTATCCAATCCGTACAACTATTCAACTTTACGATATATTTTATTCCCTAATAAAATAAAATTGTTATAATTTCCGACAGTTACAATTGTTACTTAATTTAAAAAAATAAACATAAAAGATTATGTCGAATGAAGCTGAGGCTATGCATGGGTGTCAGCTATAAACACACACGATGTAATATGAGAAACAGAATATTCCACTAGTTGACACGTTTGAACGGATAGTTGACACCCCTGTCGAACATTGGTTAGGATGGAGCTAGATCAGTGATTCCACTGCCGATATTAAACCCAGATATTTTTCAAATCAAGCAATTTATTTTAAACTATCAGTTTCATCAGAGTAAAAACACCAATAGTTGACATCGATGTCAACTATTGAAATTAAGGATTGATTTTTGTTCCAATAGTTGACACCCACATTTAAGCCCTAAAACATTGAATAAATAAATCGAAAAGGATATCAAATGATTCCCACGAACTTAATGAATAACATGAAAGTAGTTAAAAAATAATTGAACACAAATAAACGAACTATAAAGCTTATTTAATGTGGCATACCACCTTAATGAAACAGGGAAGCAGAAACCACTTGTTGAGGCCACTAGAAAATTCTCCATTATAACCTCTCACGAATAAGTTTCAGTTTTCATCACACTAATGCAGATGGCAGCACAGCCAACTAGTAAAACTTGGAAAATTACCACCAAATTTTGAACCAAGACAATCTACCATGAATCTTATTATTCACAATTTTTGTGCGAAATGTCAACTATTGGAGCACTGTGAACCTTTGGTGCAGTTACCCTACATCAATTGATATAAAACTTTTCAAAATTGCTTGATGCGCCATAGCGCAGGTACAAAAGGAGATTATATTTATTATTATTATTAGGATTATTAGTAAAAAATCCTTAGCTATGCCATCCCTCGGGTAGGAGGTAAAATGGAGGTCCCGAGCCTTACGATGTCAGGTACTCGTTAAAGATCCGTATCCTTATTATATACCCGGATAGGCTAAATTTAGAACTCCCGTTGTAAGATCGTCTGATTGGCATTGGTAGCATAAAGGGATGTTAAACAAACAAAATGCTAAAAGAATGTCTAGAATTCTTATCTTGGCTCATTTAAAAGAGAAACTAGCGCTATCCCCGAACACACCGGCGAACAGATGAAGTACCTTGTTCGAGTTCGTGTCTTTTTAGAATAGACGAACAAGGTTCGGGAAAGGCTGTTCGAAAGTGAGGTTAGCGCAATGTAAAGACACCTTTACATATCAATATGAAATATTGATTCCTCTTTAATAATTCTTCTACTTGTAATAATGAAACACTGGTATTCCATTACAGTCTCAATAATATATATTTTCAATATATATTTTTTTACATTCCTTAAATTTGGTGGACGTTTCGGACTGTTGTGTCCATACTCATCACCTGCATAATGTACACTTGATTTTACTTTTTTCTTATACAGTATGTAAACAATAAAAATTAAAATACCATTAAAATTATAAAGATATAGTTAAAATGAACATGACATAAAGGTATGTCAAGTGTCAACTTTAAAAGTTACATAAATAAATACACATGAATCAATAAATAACATAGAACAAAAATAAAAATAAAATAATAGTAAAATGGCAACAATGCTCACCAACCTTCTCGTTTTTGGGTATTAAAAAATTAATATTCTGATAGAATTTGTCATTATTACAATGGATGTTTGACCTGTGTGGGGTTTGCTATCTTTTTAATCCTGGTGTTGTTATATCCTATTTATTATTGCACAATAGTGTTTACTTACTATTTCAGAGTCCTTTTTATGGTTGACCAGTTCTCTTTCATTCTTTTTGATAAAGATTGATTCAATAATATGTATTTCTTTTAATTGTGTTACTTTCCCTATGTAAAATCTGTGCATTATCAAAGTTAATTTTGTGTTTGTAGTTTTTTGAGTGTAGTGAAAGGTCTGTATTGGTTTTGGAGGATTCTTTGATATTATTCCTATGGTTATAAATTCTTGTCTTTAGATTAGTTGAAGTATTGCCTATATATGATTTATTGCAGTCATTACATGGAATTCTATAAATTAGATCTTTTTGTTCAGCTGTTGGAATTTTATCTTTTGTTTTGGTTGTGATATTTTTGATTTTATTGGTGGGTTTGAAGGATATTAAGTTATCAGTTATGTCGTATTCTATTAGTGTTTTTTTGATCAGTTGTGATAATTTAGTAATGTATGTTAGAGAGCTATGTCTGATGTAGGGTTTACTATTTTGATTAATTGGTGGTGCTTTCTTTGTTGTATCAGTGTTGTATCAGACCGCCTCACATCCCCGACTAACGCGACCAACTCTGTCAATGCGATCTATTGTTAGTTCTCGGGAACTAAAATTTTAAAAACCGTAATTAATACGGCTTTTTTTCGCGACTAGTCACCTCTCGCATAGGTAATTAGTCCAAAAATCTTTATTAGTTAAGACTATAGATTAGGGCGGGGGGGCGGCTTTTCCCCGACCCCACCAGGGACCACCACCGTCGCGAGTTAGCTCTCGCACACCTAAATTTTCATTAACTAATTACTATGGTTTTTTTTTTCCTAGCTAATTACCTCTCGCAAAGGTAAATATCCAAAAAGTCCTTATTATGTGGTGTAGGGAGGGTGGGGCTCCGCCCCACGTCCCCGACTACCGCGACCAACTCTGTCAATGCGATCTATTGTTAGTTCTCGGGAACTAAAATTTTAAAAACCGTAATTAATACGGCTTTTTTTTCGCGACTAGTCACCTCTCGCATAGGTAATTAGTCCAAAAATCTTTATTAGTTAAGACTATAGATTAGGGCGGGGGGGAGCGGCTTTTCCCCGACCCCACCAGGGACCACCACCGTCGCGAGTTAGCTCTCGCACACCTAAATTTTCATTAACTAATTACTATGGTTTTTTTTTTTTCCTAGCTAATTACCTCTCGCAAAGGTAAATATCCAAAAAGTCCTTATTATGTGGTGTAGGGAGGGTGGGGCTCCGCCCCACGTCCCCGACTACCGCGACCAACTCTGTCAATGCGATCTATTGTTAGTTCTCGGGAACTAAAATTTTAAAAACCGTAATTAATACGGCTTTTTTTTCGCGACTAGTCACCTCTCGCATAGGTAATTAGTCCAAAAATCTTTATTAGTTAAGACTATAGATTAGGGCGGGGGGGAGCGGCTTTTCCCCGACCCCACCAGGGACCACCACCGTCGCGAGTTAGCTCTCGCACACCTAAATTTTCATTAACTAATTACTATGGTTTTTTTTTTCCTAGCTAATTACCTCTCGCAAAGGTAAATATCCAAAAAGTCCTTATTATGTGGTGTAGGGAGGGTGGGGCTCCGCCCCACGTCCCCGACTACCGCGACCAACTCTGTCAATGCGATCTATTGTTAGTTCTCGCGAACTAAAATTTTAAAAACCGTAATTAATACGGTTTTTTTTTTCGCGACTATTCACCTCTCGCATAGGTAATTAGTCCAAAAATCTTTATTAGTTAAGACTATAGATTAGGGCGGGGGGGCGGCTTTTCCCCGACCCCACCAGGGACCACCACCGTCGCGAGTTAGCTCTCGCACACCTAAATTTTCATTAACTAATTACTATGGTTTTTTTTTCCTAGCTAATTACCTCTCGCAAAGGTAAATATCCAAAAAGTCCTTATTATGTGGTGTAGGGAGGGTGGGGCTCCGCCCCACGTCCCCGACTACCGCGACCAACTCTGTCAATGCGATCTATTGTTAGTTCTCGCGAACTAAAATTTTAAAAACCGTAATTAATACGGTTTTTTTTTCGCGACTAGTCACCTCTCGCATAGGTAATTAGTCCAAAAATCTTTAATAATAATATCTGTAATATCCGGGTTATAATTTTTATTATTGAGAGGTTCGAAGAATTTATCTATTGTTTTTTGGGTTGGGTTTAAGTTAGGTTTAATAATGCTACATTGGTGTATCAGGTCCCCCTCAGCTTGGTTCGATATGTTTATTTGTTGTGAATTACTCGTATTTAGGTTAAGAGTTGTATGCCAGATTTTATTAATTAAGTTTTTAGGGTATAGGTTATCTAAAAAAATTGTGTATATTTGACTTTTTATTTCTTTGAGGTATATATGGTCTGATAGTTTTAAAGCTTTACCTATGGTGTTTTTAAGAATATTAATTTTATGTTAAAATGGGTGGTTTGAGTGGTAGTTTAGTTTGATGTTTGCTGTGTTTTCTTTTTTGTACCATTTTGTGGTGAGTTTATTATTGTTCTTCTACTTTTCCCTTTCTCCTTTCCTTCTGACCTGCTACATTTATCGCTCATGTCAAGACGAAGTTATGCAAGACGATACTCTTCAAGATCGGCCACGGTTAAGGATTAAATGCGAGTAATGGAGGGACAATCCCGAGGCAGAGGAGGACTGTCGTTATGATAATTCTTGAGGATGAGCATGAGCGTACCATTATCGGTAATAGCGGTACCGAGGGCTCTGTACTTGGGTATTGGTACCAGTACTTTTTTACAACGGCCCATCTAAACTGTATCTAAGAGGGCATTACCGACCCCATCTTTAGCCAACCCCGGTCCCGATCCGACCATTACTTTTTTCCGTGACCCTTCTCCGAGTCGTTTGAACCTAATTCGTCTTAAATCTGGTGGGAAGGATGGAGTCGCTGAACCGATCACGTAGCAAATCGATTTAAAAAAAAATAATAACTGAAAAAAATGTAACCGTTTCCTTTTATGATACCTGTGCATCATCTGTCACAGACCAATTAATAGTCACCTTTTTTTTTTAATATCCGAATATAACGGCATTTCGTCAAAATAATTGACTATAGTATTCGGAGCGTTTAATCTTCTTTTTTAATTCAGCCTAAGTTATACTTAATGGTCATAAAGTTTTTTGTCTTTAAAAAGTCACCTCTTTCGATTATCGATTCTAGTTTCATTGAATATTCACCAAACAGCATAGAGGATTTTATAGGTGATAACTAGTTTGTCATTGCGGTATGCAATCTTCATCTCCATCGTCTAGGGTAAAATCATAATATTTCTTTGCAAAATAATAATCGATATTTGTGTCAAATATTATTTGACATGTTGACCTTTTTATTCAGTTTTGACCCCCCTTGCTAGTATAAATATATATATGGACGGTATAATGCAAAAGTGAAATAAGCGCCAAACACCGTATTTTGAGAGAACTGAAGTTATTTATTTATTAACTATAAATGAATGAATGTAACACAATTTAAAATTTGCAATCTGCTAATTGCTTTGCAATAAGCAATGTTCAGGGAACTCATTTGTCATTTTATACAATTGTTTAGTTTAATTTTTAGTTAATCATTTTTAAACCAATTCTAAATTAAATAATTAATACGTTCTAAATTCGGTATTACTTCGGAATAGGAGCTCCAAGATGGCGGTTTTTTAACAAACAACAAGGTATTCCGATCACGCCCTACACGATATCCACGATTCAGTTCGGGTTAACCGAGAGTACCCGAGATCCGATGTCGGCTTTATCCACATTTTGGAGGGGAATTCATGCGCTGCTTATATTTATAAGTTAGATCTGATGCAGCTACACAGTTTGTACCTATGCCCAAATGGCATATTTATATAACGAATTTTCAACAGCTCGTCGAAACTTGGAAGTTTTAATCGAAAAAACTTTTACTCCCTTTCTTCAATCTAATAAATCATGCACAGTTTGTTCTTTTTCCTTTGGAGACATATCATTTAAAATCATCATCAAATCATTTTTAAAAATATCCTATTTGGTAATTTGAATACGTTTTTCTTTAAATCCAAAAAAAAAATAACAATCAGGTGGTTAAGAATGCTCGGATTCTAATATTATTAATTATTTGTACCTTGTGCATTTAACTCGATCCCATTTAATAATTTAAACAGTAATACCCAGACCATTTAACAAATAAATTTATAAGTTTGTTTTTTAAATTTATTTGTTCGTTTTTTAAAAATATGTTATTGGAATGTTAATATGGAAAATATGTTATTATAAATGGGAAAAGTACAAATACATTAATATAAGAATCCGAGTATTCCTAACCACCAGATTATTATTTTTTTGTTATTTAAAGAAAAACTGTATTTAAATAACAAAAAAGGAATAATTTAATCTTTTGTTTTGTAAATTTGTTTGTTTTTTAAAATATTTTATTGTCCTGTTTAAATTAATAAATGGGATCGAGTTAAATGCAAGGTACAAATAATTAATAAAATAAGAATCCGAGTATTCCCGGATTATTATTTTTACTTTCACTTACCTACATATGAAATAATTAGTAAGTGGAAGTATTGCAATCGTGAACAATTTCGACTTTCGGTTTTCAACGGAAATACACGTTTTGGGATCCCCTGAGCCCAAATAACCAAGTCCCGCGAAATGGTCTGTGTGTGTCTAAACAGACTAGCTCAAAAACTATAAACCGTGGGAACCTGAAATTAGGTATTTAGGGTACGTATATGTGACAGCAAAAATTTCATCAAAAATTCTCAAAGGGAGGGGGTACTTCATTTAACAACTTTTTACGTTTCTTTCGATTTTCTCAAAAACGGCTCTAACGGTTTTGATTAAACTGAGGATTTGATGTATTAATATGCCCGAGATATAAACGTGAAAATTTCATCAAAATTGATCAACAGGAGGGGAGACTTTACTTAATAAATTTTGTATCATTTTAACGTGTTTTTTTTTATTCACTCAAAAACGGCTTTCACGATTTTGATCAAACTGGGTATTTGATATATGTATATGCCAACGACATGATAGCCAACATTTCATCAATTTCACCGGAGGGGGCACTTTATTTCATAACTGTTTTCCAATTTTTACGTTTTTTTCGATCATCTCAAAAACGGCTTTAATGATTTTCATCAAAGTCGTCATGTTTGACGGAAATTAGGTGTTATTTAATATCAGGTAAGCTTTATCATTATTAAAATGTTCTGAGGGGGCCTTTTTTTTGGGGGGGTTGGGGCCTTTTTTGTTTGTTTGTTTCCTAGAAAGTACCTTTGTTTTTGTTTATATGGAGAAATTAACTGTCTCTCGTTACGCCAAAAAATAAGAAATGGCTAAATATGAGATATGATAAAAATCAAGGAAACATGTGGAGGAGAAAAAAAGAAAAATATTCAGTCAACTCATAAAACTCGTTGAGCCCACGCATGGGGAGTACGCCTTTAATGACAGACCATTGTTCATAATTAAAGCCATTCTGTTCATTTGAGAAGTGGCAATTAAAAAAACGCATTAATTTCTAATCTAAGTAAGTTGGTAAGTGAAAGTTGTGTGTTGCGCGCACGCACCAGATTTTTTTTATTATTATTGACATAAAATTGTGCCTCTACTTCTATAGCTTTTGAAGTACAGCATATTTCCATTTGTCTCATATTAATCAAATATAAAGAAGCATGGTTAAAAACAATGGTGCTATTTCCACTATTTTGTAAAAACTTTCAAACTACGGACTGCATCGTCATCTGAATGGTCTCATTTCATGCAAAGACGTAAAAACTTTCTATTAACTGAGTATGTTACCTCACATTAGCACTGATTTTAAGTGAAATATTCTTGTTTTGCGAGTGAAGATAACTTCAAAATACACACATAATGATAACAATGAGTAATTTAAACACAAATTAAAAAAAAATAAAAATAAAATATTACATTGGTTTGGCGCTTAGTTCACGATATTTTCATACCGAACATATTTGAAGTAGGCATTTCCAAGTAATAAACTTGAGTGATACGCGCACCATATATATATATATTTTTTAAATAACGTGTGTACCTTTTTCTCACGTTCAAAATCCTCTGGAATATTTGGTAAATATTAGATGAATAGACAATCGATACTTTTAAGAGTTTACTCGTAAAAAAAAAAAAAAAAAACAAGAAAAAAACTCTTTAGGGCCATTAGGTATAATTTAAGTGTAACCGGTGTCGCTTTTGTAAACAGTTAAATGCACTCATTGATACATGCGGAGGGCAGAGCGTTGCAATGGCTAATGGATGGTGCATGTTTAACCCTCGCTATTAGCTATTTATTTAATTTTATTATTGAGAGAGAGAGAGACAGAGAGCGGAGGGGGGGGGGGGCGAATCGGAAATAGGTCCCAAATGAAAAGTGCCTCCATGATCACCGGTGCGCTTCCTGTTAATGGCAATGAAACAGTGATTAGAGGAGGCTGTGAAATATTCAAGGGGGAGGGGGTGCTCTTATTACCTTCAAAACTCTATTAGTATTTGCATCTGTTTTATTGTTACCTAGTTTATTTATGTATTTATTGTTCTGTATATATAGTACTAGCATTTCCCGTCGCGGCTTTGCCCGCGAGCCTTTAAAATCAATTCTGGTATTCATTATCTTGGTATTGATTTAATATAATATGTTAACTGATGTTAAGGAGATTTAGTAGAATCGGAGCTTCCGTTAGGTGCAATGTTGGAGGGGGAAGCTGCCGGCTCGGTAGAAGAGAGAGTTACTAAAACCGCCAAAACGAAAAATTGCTTACTCGTCGTGAACGCTTCATTTTTCGGCTTTAAAACATGGTTTTCGATTCGAGTTAAACTATTCGTATCAAGATCTTTAAAATGAGTCCAAATTAGACATTTTTTTCTCGAAGTGCAAAAATAGGTGTCCGTTAGAGCTAAACGACAATTTTGCCATTTAAACCCCTTAGGGGTTACATTTTTGAAATTCCTTTCTCAGTGGTTAGCTACATCGCGTTTAAAATCTAAATTCCGAACTTCAAGTTTCTATCATTAGTAGTTTTTGGTCTGCGTTGATTCTGTCAGTCAGGACAAAGCCTCTTATATATAAAGAGATATTTATGGTAGTATATTTATTGTTGAACTGGTGACTGATATTAATTTCGAAGGTAATTGGTTTAAACACAGAGAGAAATTTTAAACGGAGGGAAAATTTAAACGGAGAGAAAAGAATTTAGATATTTAGGGGTGAAGGTAACTAAAAAAAACAAAATCGATGTGGTTATGAGTCGGAAATGCTTTTTAGTAGCTTAATTGCTTAGCTCGCGCCTTCTGTCCAGGAACTTATCAATTAGGATTTACAATACTATTATTCTTCATATGGTCCTTTATGGATGCGTAACGTGGTCACTAACAATGAGGGATGAGCAAAGGTTGAGGGATTTTGAAAATAAGGTATTGCGAAGAACATTTGTACCAAAGAGGGTATGTATACGTTTACACAACACCAAATTGTATCCGGTAAATACAGATATAACACAGGTTATGGCAGCGCCGCGAATAAAATGGGCATATAAAATAGCGAAACTCGGTTTTGAGCGAATTCCTAAAAGAATAATAACTATGGGGCCGAATCAGATTTGTCTAAGTTGGGTCTTGGGTTAGCGGGTAAGTTGGGATGGCGAACGGTGGATAGAGTTGTGCAGAGAGTGAGTTGTGATGTCGGCACCGAACCTTTGGATTGTTTGTTAAGCTGCCTTTATACCTTACGAACAAGTTTTCCTTCGAACCTTGCCATACCGACGTGAAGCGAACAGCCATTTATACTTCACGTGACGTCAAGCGAACCAATATGGCTGACACACCCAAAGTTAGCTTATGGTAAAAAAAAAATATCCATTATCAATATATTTTATATTATCTGAAAAATAAAAAAATAGGTGACGATTTACAACGTTTCACAAATTACACTAGTATCACAAAAAACTCCTGTCACTTAGGAAAAACCGAATCCAAAGTGACACTAGCGCTACCCCAGAACCCAGGCGAACAGATGAGGTACCTAGAATACCCGAACATTCGACGTGATGGCTTCACGAAGGTTGTTCGAGGGTGGTGTTCGAAGGTAAAGTTTGTAAGGTGTAAAGGCACCTTTAGGATGATGATTTAGATTTGTTGTCTCTGAAACAACATACTGTAAAATAACGGTGAAGGATCGCCAATATAGAATTAATTGCAGGAGAAGTCGGTTGGTATAAATGTGAGCGCTTTGATCAACAATGATAAAAGGTAATAATAGTCAACTGTAACTTAATCAGTGATTGTTTTCAGTCAAATAAACTTTCTTAAACCTCGCCTCGATAAAAATTTCAGAAAAAATAATGAAAGCTCTAATAGAAGTGGAAAGATGTGTGGGAATAACCGGTGGATTGAATGAAAAACCTGGTCAACATATATGATTTATGCTTACCCGTTTCTTCGGTGTTTTTACTGCTTTGTTTACAACCGTTTTATTAATTTATATATATTTGCAATATTCCAATAACCGAAAAGAATTTTTTTTGTTATGGCGTATAAAATTTATAAAAGTGGATGAAAAGAAATACCTAAAACTAATTTTAAAAAACGCCTAAAAAAATTATATAAAAAATGATCTCCCTTTAGTGAACAAGAAGATGAAAGTTTTTTGATTATGTAGATTGTCATTCAGTGCTCGGCTCGAGTTAATTTTTACAAGAAAACAATGATCGGTAATAGTTCCAACCAAAGGAATTATTGGGCTTCGGTAAAACGTAATTGACAACCACGAGATTACGAATTATAGTCCCGGTAACGAGTGTATTTGCTTTGATCTGCCCTATTCCCGGTCCTGTGGAAAATAAAACCTATTGCCAAAAATAGCATTTTTAAAATACCAGCAATGAAAGAAAAAAAAAAAAAGGGCCTCTACACCTGAAGAGTGTCCAATTTCTCTGCTTGGAATAATTATAATCATTGGGAATAAAAAAAAATAATAATATTAAAAACATTTTCATTTCTCTTGTTTAAGTAAAAACAAATAATAGTGTATGAATACAGAAAGCCATTTTGGCATTGCACTTCTGCCTGAAAACTTTTATTTGTTTGAGTAGAGGATAAATGTTGGTTCGGGGAATTGAAGTAATGAACTTATTAATATTAATGCTAGGTCTAGTCCGGATATTAAAAATTTCTGGATTACCGACGCAATAATGTAAAAGTAAGTAGGAAAAATTAAAAACACAGGATTTTGATTTAATCATTGTCAATCATGACATCTGTAATTAATTATATTTAAAAAAAAGTAAATAAATCCGAAAATTTAATCGAGGAAAATGGGAAACCATTACGTATCGCCATATTAAATATGAATTCAAAGGGCTCTACTTCAGAATAAGAACTACATGAGCAGTAAATAAGATTCAAACGATTTTGAAATAATATTACAAACGCATCGTTATTAAAAACACATATACCTACCTACATTATGGGTATGTACTAAATGAGGTGCAAAATCTAGGTTTCAATTTTTTGTACTTATTGAAAAGACAAAAAAAAAAATATATGAATTACAACAACATAAAGCCTACCAAATTTTAGTATGTATTTTACAGAAAATATATACTCGCGGGCGCAAGCGACGTTGCTGCTTCTTGATTGGAACTAGAGGAACGGGGATAGAAGCCGGGCCAGTACCTGGGATTCATAGCGTTTTTAATTTATTTTTCCATAAGTAAAACCCAATTGAGCAAAATATTATTTGAAAAATGTCTAAAAGGTATTGCTCGGTCCCTCAGTGTTCAATTAGAAAATCAATAGACAAGGCATTCCATTTATTCCCAAAAAATAAAAAGCTTCCTAAAGAGTGGATTGTAAAATTAAGAATAGGTAAGCCTGTTCATATGTTTCGAAACATATGACGATGTGTAGTATTTTAAAGAAAGCGACTATATTTATCCAGATAAATATTAGTATTTGATATTTTATTATTCCAAGATGCTAGTTTTATGCAAATAACATTGGGACCATAGTGTCATAGATTTGTTTTTCTTTTTTAATTTTCTCCATTTTTGTCTTACATCCGTTGTGTTTAATTGTTCCAAGTTTTCAATGTGATGTCTGAAAGTTTTGACAAATAAATAAATAATATAACAAAGAAGCTAAGCTGTCATAACAATGATTTTATGAATAGGAAATTAATGTTATTACTAACCGAAAAACGTAGAGTAAAGTTACATTGATGTTTGCATTTACCAGAACTACCAGCTCTACAGGTAAAATTACAAGAAAATTACTTATTATAATTAATACATTTGATTTCCACTTTTATTTGATGGGACAGTCCTTTAAGATCGCTTGTTTGAAGGCACAAGGCTTGTAAAATAACTGTTTTTTTTACTTTTAGATATTATTCCACACGTAAATATGTGGTTTTCATCAAGGATAGCCTGCCCTTCAACTAATGGTTTTTCAAAATTACCAATTATCTCTATCACATCAAGTATGTCTATCCCCGTTCCTTCCGACATTTTGCAAAACTACTAGCGCACCCTATAGTCGATTGCGCCCGCGAATATGAAATTGTTAGTTAATGTTATTATTTGTAGTATTATTAGCAAACATTTTAAAACTGGAATTAGCAGGTTTAATTTTTTAATTTCTGGAAATTGAAATATGTTTTTTTTTTTTTTTTTTTGTAAAATTATACGATCAATCATAAATATTTATAAGTATAACATAAACTAGTTATCTTGTTATGATAACTTGAAGAATTCTTATTATGATTTTTAAATATTTTTTATAAGAAGCGAAAAGATGAACCCGGATTTCCATCTCTAGTATGATAAGAGCGATCCCTAACTAAAGTGGCAAGAGCGCCGTACTTGTGATACGGATATCCCGGTTCGAATCGTATATTGTAACGTGGAGCAAAACAAAACACTGAAAATATGATTTAATAGAGTTCTAGACATGTTGTTGGAACGAACCAACAGTTGGAACAAACCTTCCTAGTAAATGTTTGTGACTAGGATGTTCGAGTACCATCTACGCTGGCCTAGAACCTTCCAGACTGTTCTTTTTCAGACTAAATATGAGGATCGATGGACAGCAAAGGTAGCCTTGTTCTGATGCTCAAGTCATATTGTTATTTTTATGTTGCTGTGTAGTTACAAAGTGATACTTTTTGTAACCTATTTAATTATTTATGTTTTCATAGCTGTTATGGCATTGTAAAATCTTATTTTCGTTCAATAAAAATTATTTCGGTCCAAAAATTGTTACAATACGATAAATCATTAAACTATATAATAACAAGTATACTATATATACAGGAAGATCTAAAATTATGTATAAGATAGAATGGTGAATATCTTCTTCCCAAAACTCCCAAAATAGGACAAAGTTCAGTCAGTAATAGATAGTGTGTCGAAAATAATTTAAGTAAATGTATGTGGCAGAAAAAATTGTGACATGTGAAAAATATTTGTTAATCAAATTGATCAATTACAATGTAATGGAATAAATCAGTAATATAGAAATACATAATGGACCAAGTCACCAGAATTTGTAGGTAAAGAAAATAATATCTTACGGAAGAGATTTGCCCGGAGGATGGACGGATAGTCCGAAACGTTGGCAATTTATGTCATTTTTAAATAAAAGTTTTGGGAAGAAGATATTCACCATTCTATCTTTTATATAAATCATTGTTTTGCAAACCCTTTCTTGATTTTCAGCTTCGGAAAAAAAAAATTCATCCCAAAACACTTTGGTGTTCCGGTTAATTTACCTTCGGATAATCGAAGATCTATTGTACCTTAATTCTTAGTAGGAATTAGACGGCGATAGTTGAAGCGTGCAGAAGTTTTGGGCGATTTCTTGAATTAACTATCAGCCAATCGGAGGAGAGATATCGGGAGCAGCCATTGTCCGGTCTACCAATAACCATCAGCCTGCTGGAAGCCATCAATAATCCCACGGGCGTCAAACCTCGGCTGAATACTGCATGGCTTTGGGAGGAAGGGGCCTTAGATAAAGTAGGATCAATGTCAACCCCCGCCCGCTATAAAGTATCCTCTCCTCTTCCAGGAATACAAAGAGGGTCGAGGGTGGGGACACTTCATCCGCCCGAGGAGCCGATCTGGGCCCGTCCTCGGAGGGTCGTAACTGCCCGGGTATGGCATGTGGTTCTGATTTGATAGAGCCGCTGTAAATAAAATCGGGTCTCTTCTGGTGTCGTAATAATTCATCCTTCAGAAGTTACTTTACGACTTAGCTTCCCTAACAATGGGATTAATGTTTAGTATATGAAATCCTATTTGCTTTAAGAACAAACATAAAGACTTTATGATCTATAAAAAACAAGAAGAACAAGTTTAAGTTTTAAGTATATAAAGTTATAAACTTTACATAAAGAATATAAAGTTATAAAGCGGGACAGCTTATTGGTAAGACATTGAGTTGCTTTGCTCAAGCTCCGGAGTTCGAATCTAGCTTGGATATCTTTATTATTCTATCAAATATGGTCTCCTGGGCCGATTGTCGTTCTTGGGGCAAACCCAGCCTCTCCAAAGTGGGTAAATAGTACCAAGAAATAGTACTCTTCCTTACATAGTACTGAACCAAAAGCCCTTCGTGGGTTGTAGTGGTAAAAGTTTTTTAATATACATATATATATATATATACATATATATATATATATACATATATATATATATATATACATATATATATATATACGCACATACATACAATATGGGCAAATACCAAATTTCGGGTTCTTCTCAAGTATTAGAGGTACCTTCATGAAATATGATACGAAATTTAGTTTCACTGTAGGTCTCAGGAGTACGAAGGGCAAGGGAAAAACAGAATTTCGTTCAAAATATTGAGGAAAAAAAATCCAGTAAATAAATATTGTAATACCACAATTACTGATCTTTTAAAGAAGAGGTTTTCTTTCGGTTTTAGATTATAATTGAAGGGGTCTGGGCAAAATAGTGCCAAGCAACATTTTTAACAAAAATAAACGATAGCTGCAGTCTGCTGAATTTTTCATAGTGCTATATGTCTATGATGGAAAAGCCACCTAAATATGACTATATAGAGCCTCTATAGTCATATTTAGGCTGCATTTCCATAATAGACATATAGTCCTACGTAATATACAGCAGACTGCAGCTACAGTTTATTTTTGTTAAAAATGTTGCTTGGCACTAATTTGCCCCGACCCCTTCAATTGTTCGCTTCTGAATAATACAACTCTTAAAATTCACCAGATAACTCTGTAAATGTACTCTGGGGCATATATAATTAGGTCTTTAGATGACCCTACTCTAGAGATGAGCATTTAAAGCTAACCATGATAAAAACTTTGGGATTCCAAATTGAAACCAGCTACCCTCAGTGATTGCCCTTGAAATTTATTTATAGTCGTCGCAATTGCGACCCGAACTGGGCTGGGAATTATACTCTTTTGAAATCAAAGGGAATATCACTGGGGAAAATGGGGAATCGAGGAATGGAAAGCCGTAAGGGCAGAAGGGGATGAGCAAGGAGGTGATAGATTTCAATTAATCATATAAATAGTCCGGGTCGTTTCCATAAATCAATTAGGTACCAAATATCAAAGAACGAAGAAGAAATCCAGTCGCAGAAAACAATGAGAAAACCATGGGTCAAGAATAGTTCGTTAGGACAGAAGATAGAGCCATAGCCATAGCAATAGATAAGGACAGGAGCGGGAAGCGAGTAGCGGGGAGACGCGCACTCTTCGGCCAATAACTCGAAAAGGACTTGTTAGCCTTAAAACGTGGACCCCGGTGCATTCCGGAGGAACGGCCTTACCGGGCCTTGTTGGCCTCTTCAAAATCTATAAAATGACTCTTTTTTTTTGTAATGACGATTTTTATAACAATAAAGAATATCAGCTGAAGTTATGCAATTTTAATATGGACTGGTGTTCACACCTGGTTTGAAAGAACCACTGAGTGAAATTTGGAGAATTTAGGACAAATGGGATAGATTTCTATAAAGAACAAACAGAATTTCACCTTTATTTATATAGATTACTAGCTGTATATCCCGGTTTCACCCGGAAAATTTCAATTTTTAAATCTATAAACTGAGACTTTTATCGACTCAAACGGTCGATTTTGTAAAAACCAACGTAAAGCGAGATCAAAACGATTATTATAACAATAAAGAATATACCCAGAGATCTGCTGAAGTTATGCAATTTTAATATTCTTATCTTTCAGATCGCACCTGATCTGAAAGAACCACTGAGCGAAATTTGGAGAAGTTAATACAAACGGTATAGATTTCTATAAAGAACAAAAAGAATTTCACCTTTATATGCATAGATTAGAGCTATACCATATATCCCGGTTCCACACGGGGAATTTCATTTTTCTAAAGAAACGGTCGGTTTCGTAAAAAAAAAAAAAAAAAACATTGTAAAGTAAGATCATTATGATTTTTATAACAATAAAGAATATCAGCTGAAGATCGGCTGAAGTTATGCAATTTTAATATGGACAGGTGTTCGCACCTGGTCTGAAAGAAACGCTTAGCGAAATTTGGAGAATAAAGAATATCAGCTGAAGATCGGTTGAAGTTAGGCAATTTTAACATGGACAGGTGTTCGCAGCTAGTATCAAAGAACCACTGAGCGAAATTTGGAGAATTTAGGACCTACGGTATGGATTTCTATAAAGAACAAATAAACAAACAAACAAACAGAATTTCAACTTTATTTATATAGATTATCTATATAAATAAAGATGAAATTCTGTTTGTTAGTTTGTTTTTTATAGAAATCCATACCATTTGTCCTAAATTCTCCAAATTTCGCCCGGTTTATTCATACCAGGTGCGACCACCTGTCCATGTTAAAATTGCATAACTTCAACCGATATTCAGCTGATATTCTTTATTCTCCAAATTTCGCTAACGAAATTTCAGACCCGGTGCGAACACCTGTCCATATTAAAATTGCATAACTTCTTTAACTCTTTCCGATCTTCAGCTGATATTCTTTATTGTTATATAAATCATAATTATCTCACTTTACAATGGTTTTTTTTTTTTTTTTTTTTACGAAATCGACCGTTTCTTTAGAAAAATGAAATTCCTTGTGTCAAACCGGGATATACAGCTACAGTCTATGTAAATATAGATGAAATTCTGTTTGTTTTTTATAGAAACCGATATCGTTTGTCCTAAATTCTCCCAATTTCGCTCAGTGATTCGTTCAGACCAGGTGGGAACACCTGTCCATATTAAAATTGCATAACTTCAGCCGATCTCTGGGTATATTCTTTATTGTTATAATAATCGTTTTGATCTCGCTTTACATTGGTTTTTAGAAAATCGACCGTTTGAGTCGATAAAAGTCTCAGTTTATAGATTTTATAGATTTAAAAAATGAAATTCTCCGGGTGAAACCGGTATATACCGTTAGTATTAAATGTATAAGTACAATTTTCATGTGCTCTGAATAAAATCGCGTATAGCCCCAAGAATTATCCAAACTCCATACTCTCCACTCTCGTTTTTTGAGAACAATAAGAAATGTGATTAGGAAGATGGCCCGGATGTCCCCAAGTTTCCTGACCTGAGATCGCAACGAGAAAAAGACGACAATCTTCAAGCTATCTTGGACAAGTATCATTGCGGCAGGTATCGGTTTGGAACCCTTGGCTCAGAGATCCACCTGAATAAAAAAAACTAATGGCTCGTGATAGCTGGGAAATCGTTACTTCGTGGGAAGTGGAGTCATCTTGTCATTTAAACGGTCCTAACCGTGCCCCTTTAGCTCTTCTCTTTCTTATGATGAGTTCTGTAACCGTTTCTTCAGCGATATACCTGCTCCCATGGTGTAGAGGCCTTACAAAGTAAAGGCGGAAAATAAAAAAATAAAAAATATATGTACTTCTATTCAATTATTGATTGTATTGTAATCAAACTAATTATAAGGAACAATAATTTATATGATAACTTTTTATTTATGTTGGCCAAAACAGATTTTAGTTATGCTCTTATTTGATCCCTTATTTCAGCTTCACTTCTATTATATTATTGCTTCGACATTTCGGCAAATTACGCCATTATCAGGGTAACTGTACCTAAAATTGCAATACATCTCAAACAAAATTCATCAAATTAAAAACAATTACATAACAAGATATATGCATAACCACCTATGACCATAGCATTTTTACTTTCACTTACCTATATATGAAATATATAGTAAGTGGAAGTATTGCGATCGTAAAATTTTCGACTTCCGGTTTTCAACGGAAATACACGTTTTGGGGTCCCCTGAGTCCAAATGACCAAGTCCCGCGAAATGGTCTGTGTGTGTGTGTGTGTGTGTGTGTTTGTGTGTGTGTGTGAACAGACTAGCTCAAAAACTATAAACCGTGCGAACCTGAAATTGGGTATTTAGTGTAAGTATATGCCCGCGATGTGACAGCGAAAATTTCATCAAAATTGCTGAAAGGGAGGGGGTACTTTATTTAATAACTTTTTAAGTTTTTTTCGATTTACTCAAAAACGGTTTTTACGATTTTGATCAAACTGGGTATTTGATGTATGTATATGCCCGAGATATGACTTTAAAAATTTCATCAAAATTGATCAACCGGAGGAGGGACTTTACTTGATAAATCTTATTTAATTTTCACGTGTTTTTTTTTTTACTCAAAAACGGTTTTTACGATTTTGATCAAACTGGGTATTTAATGTATGTATATGCCCGAGATATGACTGTAAAAATTTCATCAAAATTGATCAACCGGAGGAAGGACTTTACTTGATAAATTTTGTATAATTTTCACGTGTTTTTTTTATTTACCAAAAAAGGCTTTAACGATTTTGATCAAACTGGGTATTTGATGTATGTATATGCCAAAGATGTGATAGCCAACATTTCATCAAAATTGGTTTAACGGAGGGGGCACTTTATTTCATAAATTTTTAACCAATTTTTACCTTTTTTTCGATTATCTCAAAAACGGCTTTAACGATTTTCATCAAATTTGTGGTGTTTAGTGAAAATTAGGTGTTATTTAATATAAGGTAAGCTTTATCATTGTTAAAATGTTCTGAGTGGGCTTAAATGGGGAAGGGGCCGTTTTTGTTTTCCTATAAAGTACCTTTGTTTTTGTTTAAATGGAGAAATTGACTGTCTCTCTTTTTGTCTAAAAATAAGAAATGGCTAAATATGAGATATGATAAAAATTAAGGAAACATATAGAGGAGAAAAAAAGAAAAATATTCAGTCAACTCATAAAACTCGTTGAGCGCAAGCGGAGTACGCCTTTAATGACAACTAACAAAACGCATTAATTTCTAATCTAAGTAAGTTTGTAAGTGAAAGTTGTGTGTTGCGCACACGCACCAGATTTTTTACAATCAAATAGGCTAAGTGCCCATGTCAAATAAAATTAAAATTTATAATAGTCAATCACAATCGGGTTTAGACAGGGTAAAGGAAACTTAATGTTTCGTTTAACATACCTTTATTCTACTAAGAATTACTAGAACCCTAAATTTTGCCAATCCATGTATAATTAGGATAGGGATCTCACCAACTATTTTTTTTAATTCATTCGTATATCCGCTCCTGTCAACAATATATAGACAATCAGCAGATTCGATGGCCGTATACACTTGCAAATGATGACATGTCAGGCATGGGGAAGGATGGCACCCAACAGTACCTCTTGTCTGGCTTGATTCGGTTATTTAGGTCGGTCAAAGAAGGAGATCTCTCATCCAACGCCTTTTTAATCTCCTCCTCACATTTATAGTCATTTCATCTTTGGCCATATTATTAGTAGCTTTATATGTCCGTGTAGGTCAGTGTGGAAACGTTTGTTAAGAGTCTTGATCTGTTGGTCGACTGTTGGCATGTGGAAGTCAGTATGTAAGGCTTGATTAGTCACGTACCAAGGTGCTTTTGAAATGAGTCGTAATAATTTAGACTGAAAGGTCTGAAGTTTCTGTAAATGTATTTTTTTAGCGATGCCGTAAATCGGTGAACAGTATATCCATATAGGTTTAAGTAAGTATGTGTACATATTTAGTTTTTTTCTCTAGAGCAATCTGAATTTTTATTATCCAATTATATTTTTCTTTTAAAGAACTATTTTTGTCTATTTTTACAATTTAAATAAACATGCGTTGCTGCATACCTCGAATTCACTAATTGTTGCAGATCGCTGGCAGGTGCGAATTAATGTATGAAGAGAAAAAAAATAAATAAATAAATAAACATTTACTGTTATAACTATTTTAGTAAGGAATTATTGATGCGCGAAAATGGAAAAGGGTCTAAATTTTTTTTTTGCTTAATTGTTATATGTGCCTAAGCCATTCTTCTGAAATGGGTATAAATAATATTTTATTATTAGAAAGTAGTTCATTAAACGTAGTTCACCCTAGTGGGTATAAGTCGGATCATTTCTATAAATTTTCTACGGTACTTATAAGGCACCGTTTACATTTCCCCGCTTCAATTATTAAACATGTTTATTGAAACAAAACTATTGAGTTGTGTACTGCAGGTCTATTCCAACTAGCAGTCCAGGATTAAATGACATGCCCCCACTCTTTCAGTCCTTCAAGTTCGATAGGTTGGTTTTCCCGTTCGATTGGGTTTTGTTAGTGAAATAAAAATGGAAAATAAACCTTCTTTCCCTTTTCCTGAAAGCTTAAAATTACTCCTGGACTTGTATAGCCATGAAACTTCGAAAGTAATGGCTCTCTCATTTTTCTGGTAGATTAATTTTATAATGGTTGAAAGTTTTTGTGGTGGTATTACTGTATTTTGATTTAATCTTTGAATATATCTTCAGTATATCTCCAGTAATTCTTTCAGATGCGCTGCCATGCTTAGAATCAATGCTGTATCCTGAAGACGCCTGATTGGGGGAACATTTGATCCGACGATGATATACATTGTAAAACTTATGAGGGTCAAACATTTTTTATTAAACGAAAAAAAAACGATTTACAATGCTACATAAATTAAAAAAACACAATTAATTCAACAGGTTACAAAAAGTATCACTTTGTACATAGGACACAAAAATAACCTATGACTTGAGCTTCAGAACAATACTAACTCTGCCGTCCATTGCTCCTGTAGTGGATCGATCAATATTGGTTCAAATGATAGTTAGTGATCGATAAAGAAAAAAGGCAACGTTGTGATTTTCTGAGTAAAAGGTTTGTGTCTCACCAATTCGGGAATTTTATACCTACTATATCCCACCGTTATGAACACAGAGTTGAGCTTGATGAAAAAAACACCTCTCCGCACCGGTGAGTGAGAGGGCTGTATTACTCTGTACATGTTAGTACTTTTGAAATACTGTGTCAGTGTATTTTATTTTGTCATATAGAAGTCAGAAGGAACTATTATGTTGTTTATAATGATTGCAAGGAGGTGCTATTTTGTTTGTTTAATTTATTGTTTGAAGATTTTATGTAATTTTTATTTTTGTCTATAAATTTACTTTAACTTACAAAACACGCTTTATTGGGACCCTCCACTCCTCTGATAAGCTCCTAATACTCCTATTATTAGTCTGAAGAATTAAAAACTGTCTGTAAGGTTCTAGGCTAGCGTAGATGGTACTCAAACATCTTAGTCACAAACATGTACTAGAACAGTTTGTCCCAAGTCTAGAACTATTTAAAATCATATGTTTTGTGATATAGGCGGGCGCAAGCGACGGTGCTGCTTCTGCGACGGCGCTGCAGGAACTAGAGAAACGGGGATAAAAGCGGGACCATTACCTGGGATTCATAGGGTTTTTTGGCGTTTTTAATTTAATAATAATGCTTTTATTTGTCTTTAGGGATTAACCCTATACAAATAGAGTTAGCCGTACAAGATATAACAACATTATAAGCCATAAATTATATAACAATATAAATAGAAATAATAACATAAAAGTATCATTAAGAGTGTTAACAAGTACATATATAATTTAAACTGGCATATGATTAAATATTTAGTAATTTTACGTTAATCAACAAAACTTTGAGAATTTTAAACCTTAAATAAACAATATATATACGCATGCATAATATATACATATTAATAAATATGAACACATAAATAAATAAATGCACGTATTTACAAAATTATAAAACACATATCCGTAATAAATTAAATAAATTCATTTATCATGATATTCTTATTGTTTTAATAAAATATTTGTATATTATCTTAAATTATTCATTAATCACAAAAGATCTCAATAGTAGGCATCTAGAAAAATAATAATAAATTTTAGATAGTGATTCCTTGGTTTTTACATTTAAAAATTCGGTAAATTGTGGAATGTTCATGTTTTCGGCGTCTGGAATATAATGCTTTCTAAGCTCAGAGTATATTGGGCAAGAAACAAACAAGTGGTAGAGGGTCTCTTTTGCTTCGAAATTACATATTGAACAATTTAATTGAGGATTAATAATGTACACTGAGTTTTTATACGTAATTTTTACAATATGATTACCGGATAGTCTAAGCTGTGCCAACATTCGAAGCATGGGAAAGTGGCTTTCATGTGATAAATAGGCTTGGGGTATTATTTGTGGATCCCATAAATTAACATAAAATGGGCTGTATGCCGAACTCGTTAATTTAGCCTTATCTTCTTCAATTAAAAATGATTTTAAACTATTTAAAATAACAGGTATTTTTCCTTTTATCTCTTTTGGGTCCTCTATTAAAGTTATATCAGCGTATCCGATTTTTTGTAAAATTTGGTGAATTTGTGCTAGCCAATTATATTTTATATTTTTTTCCGGTTGAGTTATATACTGCTGTTTTAATTTTATGAGGCATTGTTTCGGATATCTTTCGTCTTTCATTTCTAATAATTTTAACATTAGTTTTAAAGTGTGTTTCATTAATGTATAAGTGGAGTGAACCACATTAAATTCCAGCCTGACGATCCATCCCGGAGTATTTCGGTTTAAAGAAAATAAATTTTTGAAAAAAGTTATATGTGCTCTTTCTATAATGTTAAGGTACCTGAGTCCCCAAATCGGTGCGGCGTAAAATAATACACTCATGGCTATGGCGTTATTTACTTTCAACCTGCCCTCCATGCTAGGAATTCTGGCTTTCCGACAAGTTTTAATGACGCTTCCCACTGCAATTCTAGTTTTTGACTCATTGAGTTTCGCCGCTTTAATGCCTAGCCCCGAGCTGGAAAACATTATTCCCAAATAAGTGTATTCTGGCACCCTTTCTACCAATTTTCCCTCAAAGTAAAATTCTTTCATATTTTTATTCCTGCCCTTATGAAAATGAATTATCTTTGTTTTTTTAATGTTTACTTCTAAACCATTTTCATTGCAGAAATCGCTCAATATCTGTAACTTTGTTTGGACATCCGTCACACTATCACCGAAAATCACTAAGTCGTCAGCATATAACTCCATAATAACATCGCAGGTAAGCGTGATCGGAATGCCGTGTGCCCCATTAGCTCTAAAAAAATCGTCAATGTCGCTCAAAAACAAACTAAAAAGGTACGGGCTAAGAACCTCCCCCTGCAGAACCCCCTGAGTAACTTGGACACTATTCGATAATTTTCCATTTTCTCTTACTTTCACAGTGAATTTTTTATAAATATTCGTAAGAAGTCTCACTATTTTTGGACTTACACCTAGCTGAAAGAGTTTGTTCCATAACAGGCGGTGGTTTATGGCATCGAACGCTCGTTTGAAATCAACGAAAATCGCAAACACATTTCCCTTTTTATTTTTCAGTTTTAAGTGCACAATGGAGTTCAATGTGAAAATATTATCGGTGCATCCACGCTCCTTCCGAAAGCCCGATTGTGCCTCAGGTAATACCTTCACTTCGTCATCCCAAATCATTAACCTGTTTAATATCATTTGCGAAAATATTTTCATTATTACATTAACGAGTGATATCGGCCGATAATTATCAGGTTGGTTCGTGTTTCCTTTTTTGTGGATTAACACCGAAATCGCCTCACACCACTTATCGGGAACTTCCTCTAAATTTAGAATTTTATTAAACATATTTAAAATATACAACTTCCAGTTTTCTGGGAGATTTTTGTAAAATTCGGGTGTTATATTATCGGAACCTGATGACTTTCCCGTCTTTAATTTGTTTAAGGAACTATCAAGTTCATCCTGGCTAAATGGTGTATCTAATAAAGGATGAGTCACACCAAAATATTGATTTATACTTTTCTCTTTAGGAGGATAGAAATTTTTAAAATATGTTTCCCATTGTTCCACTGAGATAGGGTTATTAAAATGAGCTTTAAACCGATGCTTATTAACTGTTTCCCAAAAATTTTTGGAATTAGTTACATCAGACAATTGTGCCATTAAATTTTTTTCAGATTGTCGCTTCTTTTGTTTGATCAAATTGCAATAGGCCCGTTTAGATTTGATGTAAATGTCCTTTAATTCTAATGAATAATTCCCTTTTTTAAAATTAAGTAATTTAATCTTGATTTCCTTTTTTGCCGAACGACACTCTTGGTCAAACCATGGCTTACTAACGATATGTCTTTTGTTCCATCTCGATTTTTTAACCATGCCACTCAAATTTGCCACCTCGAAAATTGTCTCGGTTAAATTGAGATATAACTCGTTTAAATTACCCATCATATATCTTCCACCGACTCTAGGAGACAGCTGCATCTGATCCCTAAACATAAACATTTCTAAAGGGTCCCACTTTAATTTATAATTAGTCGAATAATTGTATTTATCGTTATTCACTTTATCATTCAAAGGTATTGTTAGAATAACTTTAACTGGTAAGTGTGTTGAATGAGTAATGATGTTATCAACTATAAGGTCGTAAATATTATTAATTTTATCTAAATCACACCATACCAGATCAATAATACTACTCCCCAGTGATGTAATGTTTGTGTACATAGCTGGGTTATCACTAATAGTACGACCATTCAATAATACAAAGGAATTATTTTCCATTTCTTCTATTAGGTGAACTCCCCTTTTGTTTGTTTTAAGATCTAATGTGGTTCTGTTAGCCGAGATATTATTGCTAATTAAAATATTTGAATCATATTGATTTAAACCACCTACTTTTGCATTAGTATCCCCTCCCAATATTATCAACTTTCCATTATTTTTATTTTTAATTTCACTAACCGAATTACTGAAAATTTCTGATATAATCTCAAAATCTAATGATGGCTTAAAATAAACTAATCCTATTACAAATATCACTTTCACATTAACAAATAGCCAGTACTCACATTTCTCTAATAATACCACACCTTAGAGATCACTTCGATAGAAAATCACTAGACCGCCGCTGGCTCTCCCCCTACTCTTCGTTTTTAATTTTTTTAAAGCGTTTTTAATTTATTTTTCCATAATTAAAACCCGATTGAGCAAAAAATCTTTGAAAAATATCTAATAGGTATTGCTCGGTCCCTCAGTGTTCAATTAGAAAATCAAAAGACGTGTCATTCCCTTTTATTTCCAAAAAATAAAAAGCTTCTTAAAGAGTGGATTGTAAAATTAAGAATAGATAAGCCTGTTTCGAAACATATGTAGTCTTTATTTTAAAGAAAGAGACTATATTTATCCAGGTAAATATTAGTACTTGACATTTTATTATTCCAAAATGCTAGTTTTATGCAAATAACATTGAGGCCACAGTGTCATAGATTTGTTTTTCTTTTTTAATTTTCACCATTTTTCTATTACATCCGTTGTGCTTAATTGTTCCATGTTTTCAATGCGAAGCCTGAAAGTTTTGACAAATAAATAAATAATATGACAAAGAATCTAAGCTGTCATGACAATGATTGTGTGAACAGGTAATTAATGTTATTACTAACCGAAAAACGTCGAGTAAAGTTACAATGATGTGTTTGCATTTACCAGAACTACCAGCTTTACACGTACAATGACAAGAAAATTGCTTATTATTATTAATAAATTTGATTTCCACTTTTATTTGATGGGGCAGTCCTTTAAGATTGCTAGTTTAAAGGCACGAGGCTTGTAAAATAACTGTTTTTTTATTTTTAGATGTTATTCCACATGTAAATATGTGGTTTGCATCAAGAATAGCCTGCCCTTCAATTAATGGTCTTTTAAAATTACCAATCTCTATCATTATCAATTATCTCTATCACATCAACTAAGTCTAACACCGTTCTTTCCGACATTTTGCAAAACTACTATAGTCGATTGCGCCCGCCTATATGAGTCAATTTCTTGGCCTTCTAGTCCTAAACCTTCTGAATATTTAACATGGAGGAAAGACAAATTTTCTACACGCTGAAAAAGTGTTGAAAACACATTCTAAACCTTACTCGTTTATAAAAACTCGCCGAGTTCACCAGCTATTTTTCCTATTGAAAAAAGTTCCATCTTGTACCAACATGCTACCTAGAACTGTTTGTTTCACTCACATATATCAGTGTTTACTACAACCTGTAGTGAATACTGCGCCATTTTACAGAGGGACGAGATGAAATAGAAGATGATGAGGCCTTGTAGTTGACGGTGTAAAAGAGAGTGCTTTGTGGTTTGGTCGCTTCACCGCAAACTGATCGTGAAAGGTTTCCGACCACTAACAGCTTCCAAGTGGCCACCTGCCGCCTCCCGACGTCCTGGGGGCCTCTTCAATAACAGTCATCGATATTGAGGAGGAAAAGAAGTTGGAAGATTGAAGAAGGTCCGTCCTTCTCGAAATAGCTGATGAAGAAGGCATAGGTGTGCTGCCAGGAAAGAAGTGATTACTACGAACTATTTTTCAACAATCAAGTTACCACCTCAAAAATAAAAGAATAAGCGATATTAAACGCTTCTGGCTCAATAGCAATCCTTGTGTTCAATCGCATTGACCAGGAATAAGGAATAATCCTTTTTAATTCGACTATTCAGTAAAATATGTGCAGCGATCACGTGGAAAAATTGTGGCGCCCAACAATGACTGTGTCAGGGAGTTAAAAAATTCCTTAACTTTAAAACAATGAAGTAATAGTTTAATTTTATATTTTTATATAATTTTAATATTTAAGGTGAAGGTGTTAGGAAAGGCTGGAAATGTTGCTAGAAGCAAAACAAGAGGAAGCCTGTTCAGTGCACTCTGGATCAATTAAAGGAACTGAGTGCCTAATACAGTGCCACGTAGAGGCCTATGAAGGGACTTCCAAGTGTGAGCCCCATACATGAAAAGGGTCTAGTGCTCCCTCATTCAAGTTTTCTTCATTTCTTCATAACAGCAATGTCCGGCTAAGGACAAACTTAGGGGACCCAGGTGACCGGGATGACAGGAAGGACTCGCAATATCAATTTGGGCAAGCAAATGTTCAGTTTATTTCTTTATATTCATGTGTTTTGGTTGAAAATGTACTACCAATAGAAAATAAATATTTACTTTATTGTATAAAAGCAAAATGTTGATCACTGCAATTTCCTACTTAACATACAAACAACTACTAAGGAATGGCATACTCCCCCTGCAAGGAAATTGGGACTGCCCAACCTTAACAAAGCCTCTAAAATACAATGAATGTCTCAATATTAGGCTTGCG
Source organism: Aelia acuminata (assembly GCA_911387785.2). Taxonomy (NCBI): domain Eukaryota; kingdom Metazoa; phylum Arthropoda; class Insecta; order Hemiptera; family Pentatomidae; genus Aelia; species Aelia acuminata. The sequence goes on along the minus strand of OU426983.1, from coordinate 116,776,170 downwards.
AGGTCAGTAAGTCAACAGTTTTTTTTTTTTTTTCATTGCGAAGTGACACCTGCGCATTGACAGGACAAAGAAATGAAATCTCGCATTTGTTCATTGGGTTTCAATCACTAGTAAATTTTGAAAAGCATTAAATGTCTATTGCTACATGTCTTTACACCACTGTCGTTTCAGGAGAAGTAAGTAAATTTGTATGTATTCTAAAATTCAACTTTTTTATTTATTTATTTTTTGTTTATCTTTTCTTCCTCCTGAACTGAATAAACCATAAATTGGAAAGTGATGGACGAAGATGGGGTTATTTACCCGATAAGAGGTAGCCATCCCGGGCACCTCAAGGAGCTGGACCATGACAGGAAAGAAAACAAAGAAACCCTTCACAGGATTCGTTAAGAACCGGAACAGCATCCATCTTGGATCGCCATGCTCGGTTTAACAAGCTATCTTCAAATGTTTTAATAAAACTTTTCTATTTCTTAAATGAAAATAAACTTGCGCTCAAGGTTACTCACCTGAAGAATTTTCACTGACGAAATGGTGTAAAATGATGTGTTGGCGTGTTATTGTAATGCATGCTCCAAGCTTGTAATGGAATGCAATGCATGTACTCCAGACAAACAAGAAACCGCACAATCCAAAAATCACGAAAGCACACTGGTTTCATTTAAACCACATTCTATACATATCACACGTCGACAGAAAGATTGTTTAAACTACAAATATATAATTTTAAGTTATGCATACCCTTACAATCAGAATGAAAAACCCTACAATCTATATAAATAAAGTTGAAATTCTGTTTGTTTGTTTGTTCTTTATAGAAATCGATACCGTTTATCCAAAATTCTCCAAATTTCGCCGGTGGTTCTTTCATACCAGGTGCGAACACCTGTCCATATTAAAATTGCATAACTTCAGCCGATCTTCAGCTGATATTCTTTATTGTTATAGAAATCGTAATGAACTCACTTTACAATGGTTTTTTACGAGATCAACCGTTTCATTAGAAAAATGAAATTCCCCGATCAAACCGGGTTATACAGCTTAAAGATGAATTTCTGTTAGTTTGTTTTTCTTAATAAAAATCCATACCGTTTGTCCTAAATTCCCCAAATTTCGCTCAGTGGATCTTTCTTACTAGGTGCGAACACCTGTCCATATTAAAATTTCATAACTTCAGCCAGTCTCTGGGTATATCCTTTATTGTCATAAAAATCGTAATGATCTCACTTTAAATTTGTTCACGTATATTAGAAAAATGAAATTCCCCGGGTGAAACCGGGATATACAGCTAGTACTAGAATATATTCACAATAGTGATAATAGTTTTGCGCAAGGCGAGATTTACCATATTATTTAATGCAGGGGAAGATCGTGTAGAGACGCAGATAGAGAGCTACTTTTGAGTTACAGTTAGTACCAGTGGTACTAATTGCCCCAATGGTAGATTATTTTCCCCAGTCGCAGTTTTTATTTGCACAGTAAAATCGAGAATTTAGCTGAAACTTCACATGTGATTATCTAAAAAAAAAAAAAAGTTTTCTTTTCCTTCAGCCCAAATCCTCGGTTCATTCCCCCAATACCCGGCCTAGCCCTACCGAACGTCAGCTTTCGAAAGATATTTCATAATCAGGTCCTCATCCGTACGGAATTCTGTTCCCCCTTTTATTCGTAATTCGAACACCCTCCCTACCTTCAAATCCCGCCTGTACAATTACTTCCTATCAATCCAATTTTCCAAAAAATTGTAAATAGAGACTTCCAATTCAGAATTCAAATTTTAAAGCGGAAGTTATTATTATTTTTACTTTCACTTACCTATATCTCTATATATATAAGAGGCTTTGTCCTGACTGACAGAATCAACGCAGAGCAAAAACTACTAATGATAGAAACTTGAAGTTCCTCCCTTTCTTCCCTTTCTCCTCTACTGAATAGTAGTTTGTTCAATGGGTGTCTCGAGTTGGTTTTAAGTTTTAACCCGCATTTCACTGAAAGGAATAGTCTCCTAAAATCAAGCGGGGGTTCGCCCACTTCTACATAGAGGCTTTCAGCAGGGGATGTGGGGAATGCTCCAGTGCAGATTCTCAGGGCGGTGTTATGTACGACATCTAACATCTTTAGTGTCGATTTGGAAGCAGAATTATAGATGTTAGACCCGTAGTCCAATTTACTTCTAATCGTAGACCGGTATACAGCTAATAGGCTTTTTCTATCCGCTCCCCAGGTCGTATGTGACAACGATTTGAGTAATCCAATCCGTTTTAGGCATTCTTCCTTAAGTGTTTGTATGTGAATTGTCCACCTAAGTGGTCGATCAAGAATCATCCCCAAGTACTTTTGGCAATTAACAAATAATATGTCTGTTCCACTAATTCTGATTGTAGGATTGTCTGAACATCTTCTCATTCTGCATATATGGATGGCTTTGGTTTTGTTAGCTGATAGCTTGAAGCCACTTTCTTTCGACCAATTATCTATATTATCCAGGGCTTCTTGAGCCTTCCATTGTAGGAAGTTGATGGATTTGCTCCGGATGTATAGTGTTATGTCGTCTGCATAAAGAACGACTTTGGCTGGACTGACAGGAACTTCTGCTATATCATTTATCGCTATCTGAAAAAGGGTCGCGCTGGGTGGGGAACCTTGAGGGGTGCCGTTCTCCAGAGTATATACTGAGGATTTTGAAGATCTGACCATAACCCTGAAAGTTCTTTGCTGGAGAAAGTTTGAGATATATTTCCACAATTTTCCCTCGATATTCCACCTTCTTAATACGTCTAGGACTCGCGATCTCCACATCGTATCATAAGCTTTTTCAATGTCTAAAAATATTGCGATCATATGTTGTTTTTTCGAGGTAAGATATTAAACCATATGTTTTTATTTGAATATCGATTTAACGTTGCAATATTATTAAAATATACATTCACATAAAATATGGCTAATGATTATTTAAATATTAGAGGTAATCAAATTATGCACACTGTGATTCCCATGATTGGGGATGGTGCGCGGCTTTTTCCGGACTGGTAGAATCAATGCAGAGCAAAAACTACTAATGATAGAAACTTTAAGTTCGGAATTTACATTTTAGGTAACCGCTAAGAAAGGAATTTCAAAAATGTAACCTCTAAGTGGTTTAAATGGCGAGATTGTCGTTTAACTCTAACGGTCACCTATTTTTGATTTTTAAACCCTATGTCACACGGTGATTCCCATGATTGGGGATGGTGTGTGTTTAGTTCGATCTCTATCATGTATTATCGAGAATTCTCAAGAAAAATGTTGTCATTTTCGGCAAATTGTAGTACAACATGCCATTTTCCCCTCCAACGTTCCACCTCCCGGAAGCTCCGGTTCTACTAAATCTCTTTAACATCAGTTAAGATATTATATTAAATCAATACCAAGAATGATCACAGAAGTGATTTTAAAGGCTCGCGGGCGAAGCCGCAACGGGGAATGCTAGTATGAAATGTATAGCAAGTGGAAGTATTGCGATCGTGAAAATTTTTCAATTTAGTCTCTGTTCATTTTATTTATAGTTATGTATGTGCACATTTAAGTATACCATTTATGTTTGCCAATTATGTTTATGTATTATTATGTCTAATCTTAGCAAAAGAATTTTTCCTTTTAATTTATGTTTATACCATTCTTCGAATCTTAAGCCCATAGAATGTTTAATATAATTTTGTTCTGAAGGGGCTTGTCCCGGAACAACCAAATAAAGAATTTATTTATTCATTTATTTTTTAGTTGTTCAACCATCTTCTTTCCATGTGCGATAAAACCATTAACATCTTCCTTACAAGACAAATACCCTACATTCCGCTCTTCAACACTACATCACCCTAACCAAGCCATCCAATCTCTTTCCTCCTCCCTGCTACCTGGTCAGCCTCCATATCCGCTGAAACGGCAGTGGCCAAGAGAACTTTTATTTTTTTTCAAAATTAGCCAGCAGTAAGCATTGGCGGATCCAGGGGGGCTGTGGGGGCTGCAGCCCCTCCCTTTGGAAAATTTTTCGTCATTTAAAGATAAAATTTGACTTTCCTTAAATTAAGGCAGCAAGTTCAAAAACAAATAATGTGCAGAACAAGTAGAATTTTAGTTGTGGGAAAGGAACATCAGTAAAATCAGAGGAAGTGCTATGGAATTGCAGCCCTCTTTTACAATCGGCTGGATCCTCCCATGGAAGTGAGTAGCATATTATGTGGTATGCATCCTCATTATCTTCTGTTCTGAGCAAGACAAATTGAAAGCACGAACTCTTAACGCCTTGGGAAGAATAAATATAGGAATGTAATCTACTTTATAGAACTGAAATAAAATAAAAACTTTTTGATGATCGGATAAGTAACGAAATATTGGTAAACTTCGTACTAAAAAATAGAGTATGAATATATAAGTATGGTTGCCGCTTATTCAGGTAGGTAGATATCAGATTCTATTTTATCTTGCTAACCAGCTACTTATTTAAATATTCATGTATAATGCTTACGATTTTTTATATTATTATCAGTTCTGTAAAATATTCATTTATTGTCATCCTCTAGCATAGATACACATACATTTGTTTTCTTTTAGCCCTGATGAAGATCCACAAGTTGGATCGAAACGTAGGCTTTCGAAAAAAAATAATTTTTTTTTCAGACTGAAAATCCTGATCATCATTCACCTATCTTATATTATGTAAACATTCTATTTGTACGAGGAAAAAACCCCCAAAGCAAATAAATATTATTATAATTATTATAATATATGATCCAACTATATTATATAGTGGGGTAAGATTGTGACTGACTATCATAAAATTTAATTTTCTTTTTGACAAACTGGTCACCTGCGGCGTAGTGGTTAGCATGGCAACCTAGAATACTAAATGTCGCAGGTTCGCGTCCAGCGGTGGCCAAAGGATTTTTTAATGGGAGTAAAAACTCCTTGGCTATGCCGTCCCTATGATGTTCATTTAAATATTCACCCCCAATTTTTCATTTTTCCTTTAATCCGTTTTTCGGTTGATCCGTTGATTTTTATCCTGATACGATTGCAAAGAATTATGCGGCAGCAACTATGTTATAAAAATTATTGATCTTTTTTTTTTTCTGCCTGTCTAGTTGTACTGAAAGTAGGATTGGCTATCGAAGTTAGAGCTAGTACCTTTGTTGAATAGAAGATTAAAGGAGGATAACTATGGGAAAGAATAGTTTGATAGATCGGCAATGTTCCTAGGTCGTGACTGGTTCTAACAGCCATCGCCATTACGACCGCAATACTTAAAGGCCCCATCAAACCTATTCTTCTCTGAAACACGTCAACATACTTTCGTACTTACCTTTTATATATAACCATATATGTAACGTAAATATAACGTTCAATATACGATATTAATCAAGTCTCGATACTTTTCGTAAAGTATTGATAATCGATATTATTGGGGAAAAGTTATCGAAACTTGCGGATAGCGATACAGGTATACAAAAATTGAACTTAAAAAATCTGGTGCTATGCGCGCAACACACAACTTTCACTTACTAACTTACTTAGATTAGAAATCGACTTGTTTTAATCATAAATTTGTCCACATTTATTTAATAATTTTTGTTTGTCTCGACACTGTTCAGTATTATAATTTGCCTTGTAAAACTTGAAATTTCTCAGTACTTTGTGATTTATTATTGTTTATTTCTTTTTTTTTAAGGAGCCTTAAAAACTTCTAATTTAATCAATAGTAAAGTTTTTCAATGCTTGCTTGTTTTTTACTCCGAGTTGCTTTTGTGAATATTTCGTGAAGGTGAATTGAAAGAAGGGGTATTTCGGCTCGTGTTAAAATTAAATTTTTTAAAGTTTGCCTCTTATACCTCTGCAGAAACGGAAAACGATTTCTGCTCTTCTAAAACCACCTTATATTTTATTCAGAAATCTTATGTTATGTTGTATATAATATTAGAATTATAATATTATGTTACTAAAGTTTGTAAACTAACCTACACTTATTAAAGATTATCTATCTTGTAATATATTATAAGTGTTTTTATTTAAAATAATACTAATAAATAATACGGGAATACTAGGGTAATAAATACTCTATCGCGTCCAATTTTATCAATTACGTTGTTAAAAACTTCATTTAGTTACCATGGAAACATATAATTTCCATTATATTCCAAAACAAGTTGACAAGTCTTTCCCATGCACAAAAAGTCTTTAGTTACAAACAATAGTCGGCCACTAAAGGTGTACTGCGCATACGTGGGTTCAACGTTTGAGACATTTGAGAGACAGGTAATGTAAACAAAATCAAAGATACTTTATAGGAAAACAAAAACTATTCGTTCACCATTCGTTCAGAACTTCATGTTATCCATGATAATAAAACCCACCGGGTATTAAGGAATACTTTATTTTCGTTTAACATGATGATTTTAACCAAAATGGTTACAGACGTTTTTGAGATAATCGAAAAAAACGTAAAAATGAGACAAAAATTATGAAATAAAGTTTCCCCAAATTTTTTATGCGATTTTATCACGCTCAACCTGCAAGTTTCCGCTTTCATTGTTTCTTTTAATGAATGGTTTTAATAATACCATATTGGCTGGAGGTACCCAAGTATACGAGTGCCACGCCGTATTGTTCTGTTCTATGTCACTTCCCTCTTTCAAAAAGTAACTTTGAATCAACAATTCATAACCTTAATAGCATTAAACCCAATCCATTGCGCCTTAGATGTATTATTCTCAAGGCTTACAAAGCGGTAAACTATTGCGCCATAATTACTTTACTCGAAAAAGTTAAGGAAGGGCCTTGGGTATCAACAAGAGTATCTCCTATTGACAAAAAGGTCACGAACGAACAAGGATGCAGCATTTATCACGAGATATCTACTAATGTAGGGGGGAGAACAATCGGCTAATCCTGTTATGGGATTAGCTCTCCGAAAAAGGTACAAGTAGCGGAGTGGATGAACGACCCCCAGGACGTTGCTATCGATGGCAGGGGGCCGAGGATGATCGTGGACCCGGTGCACGTACCCGGGGCCATTACCCCGTACCCCAGGACCCTAATCGCCTTATATAAAGCAACTATTACCCCGGCCACAATGGCGGACCCTCTATTAGGGAGGATGGGGCAGCAAGCTCCGTGCTATTAGCCTCATCTCCAAGCGATTAATCCGCCCGGCATTCATTGCCGATCGGAGTGAGTCGGGATTCGATTGGGCGATGTCTTATTAAGGATTTGGTATAATGGACGTATAACGGTAATGCGGCGTGAGTACCGTCGCACAAAGTGTCTTAGTGCCCCAACAAAGGGCCAAAGATACATATATTATTAAAAAATCTCGGAATTCCGTGCAGTAAAAATTTGAAAACGTGCAATAAAAACTTCAGAACGTGTAAAAACATGCAATAAAAATGTATTGCTTGAAAATCAGGCATTAAATTATTTTTGTGAACAAATAATAGCTACTTTGGAAACAAGTAAGTAGCGGAGAGTAAATTGAAATAGGAACTCTTTTATTTTTACAGATTTATTTTTATAATATTGTTAAAATTGCGGTATCGTCAGCGTAAGTTGCAGTGAGAATTTTAGAGTTGGTAGGTATGTCGTGAGTGTATATGATGTAAAGTAATGGAGCCAGTATTGAACCCTGCGGAACTCCTGCTAAGATTGCCTCATTGAATTTACAGAATCACTTACTTCAATTAAAAAAATGGTACACACTATGGAAAATGAAATTAAATCATGACAAATCACAACACATAACTTTCACACTCAGACGAGATACATGCCCACCAGTTTATATCGGCGACAACCAAATTCCACAGACAGAAACTGTACGCTACCTCGGACTTCTGTTCGACAGAAGGATGACTTGGGGCCCACATGCCAAAATGAAAAAGAAGACCTTAAACATACGCTTAAAAATTCTTTACTCCCTTTTTGCCAAATCTTCTAAATTGAATATTAGACAAAAACTGAATACATACACCTACTTACTTAAACCCATTTGGACATACGCCTCACAGATTTTCGGCTCAGCTAAAAAGACACACTTACAAAAATTACAAACTTTTCAATCCAAAATTTTAAGACTAATTACGGACGCTCCCAGGTACGTAAGTAACCAAACTCTACATACAGACTTGCAACAACCGACTATCCAACAACATATACGAACGCTTTACTCACGCTTCTTTGTTAAATTGGATGGACATAACAATAGATTAATTCACGACATGGCCACGGTTGACTTGCCCGTTCGAAGGCGGCTAAAAAGAAGCTGGATGAGAGACCTCCTCTCCTGAATTTATTGTCAAGCCCGGAAAGAGGTGCTGCTGGGCACTTTCCTTCCTTCAAGCCATACATGCCTTCAATAGTATTGCGATGCTGCAGCCATCGGATTCGCTGATTGTCGCAGGCGGCTGACAGGTGCGAATAAATATTTGAAAGACAAAAAAAAAAAAAAAAAAAATATTTTATAATATTGGTTTTGGTATAATCACTGAATTTTGAATCTTTTTTATAATACTAAGTACAGTAGGACCTCCATTATCCGGGCCTCGATTAACCGGGGATCCAATTAACCGGGGTGCCGAGGAGCCAATGTTTTTACTTTCACTTACCTATATATGAAATATATAGTAAGTGGAAGTATTGCGATCGTGAAAAATTTCGACTTTTTCAACGGAAATACACGTCTTGGGGTCCCCTTCAGTCAAAATAACCAAGTCCCGCGAAATGGTCTGTGTGTGTGTCTGTGTGTCTGTGTGTATAAACCGTGCGTACCTGAAATTGGGTATTTAGAGTATGTATAAGCCCACGATGTGACAGCAAAAATTTCATCGAATTTGCTCAAAGGGAGGGGGTACTTTATTTAATAACTTTTTAAGTTTTTTTCGATTTTCTCAAAAACGGCTCCAACGATTTTGATTAAACTGAGTATTTGATGCATTTATATGCCAAAGATGTGATAACCAACATTTCATCACAATTGATCAACCGGAGGGGGGACTTTACTTAATAAATTTTGTATCATTTTCACGTGTTTTTTTTATTTACTCAAAAACGGTTTTAACGATTTTGATCAAACTTGGTATTTGATGTATTTATATGCCCGAGATATGACTGTAAAAATTTCTACAAAATTGATCTACGGGAGGGGGGACTTTACTTAATAAATTTTGTATCATTTTCACGGTTTTTTTTTATTTACTCAAAAACGGCTTTAACGATTAACAAAAATAAGATATGAATGTAGAAAAATGTGTGACTTTGGGAAATGATATTTAGCAAAACACGTCAATTTCTAATCTAAGTAAGTTGGTAAGTGAAAGTTGTGTGTTGCGCGCACGCACCAGATTTTTTTTTTAATAAGCTTTTTTTAATTGTATGCCATTTATTTTGTAGTTATAATATTTAAAAAAAATGTATACGTAAATATTTAACGATTACACAATGTTTAAGTATCTATTATGACATAAAACAATAAATGAAAAAACACAGAAAGTGAGTATAGTATTATTAGATGTTTCCAGTATCTAATACTTCAATTCATAATCTAGGAACGGTATTGTTTTCAAGTCTTTCCAGGAAACTCCTTCTCTGGCCTGTTTGGCTACAAAAACAAAATATTGTCAGTTGTGATTTAGTCTCGATGTAAATACATACAAAGTAGCAAAATGTCGGAAAAAAGAAAACGTGTCGTTTTAACGCTTGAAGAGAAATTAACTATTATAAACATATTAGCAAAGGGTGAAAGTGTTAAAAAATTGTCCGCTGAACTTGGAATTGGCGAACGGACTGTACGGGATATTTTGAAGAAGAAAAAAGACATTTTCGACTTCGTATCGTCGTCGGCCCATAATATACAGGGTGTCTCGCAAGTAGATGACAATATGCAAGATGGAAAAACTAGATAAAAAATGTAGTTATACGTCGCCAACCGCATGATTCCATTTCATTCCGTTGCACAGATATGCCGGTCCAAAGGTTATTTCGAGAAAACCGTGTTTTTAGTAGGAAAACCTCAATTTTCTCTGCTTCCACACATTTTTTTTCAATGTTCCATCACAGTTTTGAATTCAGCATTAAATTTTCATTAAGCCTAATGCACATTCAATGTTCGCAAGTATCTTTTCAAAAGCGCGATAACAGATCAAGAAATAAAAATTTAAAAAAAGTTTTATCAGCGACAAATTTTCGAGGATCACTACTCTTCCAAAAAAAATCCTGCAAGCTGCCGAATCTCACAAAAGTTGTAAAATTTAATCACATTTCTAACGGTGTACTCAAAACTGCAATTATCTCTCCATTTTGTAATGCAATTGGAATGGGAAGGAGAAAAAAACTGATGTTATGCTTATTTTGTAGGATCTGGGATCAACTGGGAATATCGCACTCTACAGTCTTTAGAGCTCTCAGGGAAGACAATCAATATCCTTATCACCTGACTACTGTCCAGGAGTTGCTACCCCGTGATATGGAGCTACGGATGGTGTTTGCGCGATGGTATGGTTCAACAGTGGGGCCGGGATAGCCGAGCGTGTAGGAGCGCGACCCGCTGTTGCACGCTCGAGCCGAACGGCGGCGGTTCGAATCCGCCCTGGGAGGGTTGACTTTTATTTCGTGGAGGCCCCACGGAAAAAACCTCGACCCTCCCACCATGGTTAGAATAGGTTGGTTACACCTCTAGAGTAACCCCCCGTATGCCACACATGGCCAGGTAGGGGTACCGAATAAAAAAAAAAAAAAAAAAAGTATGTTCAACAGTGGCACGAGAGGCGTAACTTCCCTGATCGCATAATTTGGACAGTTGCCTCATCTCATCATTCACACGTGCGGGAATTTTTAACTCACGCAACTCTCACCTTTGGTCTCATCATAATCCACATGGCACTAGGGAACACCACTTATAATATCAGTTCAGTGTGAACGTGTGGCTAGGAGTCTGTGGGCAGCATATGACAGAGCCCGTTTTCTTACCTCGTCGGTTAAATTCAAATACTTTTTATGATCTACTTTGGATGATATAAGTGCGGCACTACTCGAAGCAATACCACTTGAAGAAGAGCTATGGTAGCAAATGGACGGGTGTCCAGCGCAAAATGGACGAGCTGTAACGAACTGGCTAAATCAACACAGTACCCAGGAAGATGGATTGGAAGATATGGACCTTTGCATTGGCCGGCCCGAAGCCCTGATTTGACGCCACTGGATTTTTATATTTGGGGTAGGCTTAAATCGGAAGTGTACAGAGTACCCATTCAGGATATGAACCATCTGATCGCAAGAATTCACGAATCATGTGAAGCAATGAGAGCTGACCGCAATCAGATTCAAAGGGCTACATCAGCTAAGTTAAAAAGATGTCGTCAGTGTGTACTGCAAGGAGGCCAGTTCCAGCAACTTTTGTAATGTTCATAGACATTTTATTTACTATTTAACTTTCATGTATGAATTAATTTAATTTTTCTTTGTAATTTACATAAAAAATAAATAAAATGTATTGGAGATAAGATCCTACAAAATAAGCATGACATCAGTTTTTTCTCCTTCCCATTCCAATTGCATTTCAAAATTGAGAGATAATTGCAGTTTTGAGTACACCGTTAGAAAGGTAATTAAATTTTACAACTTTTGTGAGATTCGGCAGCTTGCAGGATTTTTTTTGGAAGAGTAGTGATCCTCGAAAATTTGTCGCTGACAACACTTTTTTAAAAATTTTATTTCTTGATCTGTTATCGCGCTTTTGAAAAGATACTTGTGAACATTGAATGTGCATTAGGATTAAAGAAAATTTAATGCTGAATTCAAAACTGTGATGGAACATTGAAAAAAAATGTGTGGAAGCAGAGAAAATTAAGGTTTTTTTACAAAAAACACGGTTTTCTCAAATAACCTTTGGAACGGCATATCTGTGAAACGGAATGAGATAGAATCATGCGGTTGGCGGCGTTTAACTACATTTTTGATCTAGTTTTTCCATCTTGCATATTGTCATCTACTTGCGATACACCCTGTATAAAAACATATATCTACGTTTTTTGTTATTTTTGTGTATTATAATTTAATGTATATAAAACGTTCGTTTGTTAATAAAAGTGATTTTTTAACCTTTTTTTCTACCACATTAAGTCAATAAAATGTTTTAATTCGATTATCCGGGGTTTTCGATTATCCGTGGACCCCCATACCCATCATTACCCCGGATAATGGAGGTTCTACTGTATATATTTTTGAAAAAAAAATCCAGTAAAAAAATCGGAACAGTATGATGTGGAAGATGTGGAATACAGGGTAAAATACTCGCATTTGAGCTGTAATTACATATATTGGAAATAGGAAGATCTTAAAAAAGGAAAGATACTAATCAAATTATGGAATCACAAGAAGCAATATCCGGTGTGTAGGCTTATTTTTAAATCACTCTGGAGACGCGTAAAACCCCTGTTACCGTTCTAGGGTTAAAAAAATTAGGTTCTTTACTTTTGCTACAGCGGATATCAATTTGTGATTTCCTCTCACATCCAATTCTTTATCACAAGATTTACAGAACACTACACAACAATCCCTATTGAGTTCAGGATATTTTTCAGTCTATCCCGCAGTTTGTATCGAAGACACACTTGCTCCCATTTTAGGCATATTTAGTTACAATTGATACTGACAAAACGATGGGAATTGAGAAACAAAATGTAAACATCCAGGAACCACTGAACCCTCATTTCTGGGAAATCGGAGGTTTTTGTTGGTTTACATCTCCCAAGTTCCCTTTATTTTTGTTCTATGATATTTAAATTTATTTTTTCACTATTATTTTTATGTGTATTAAAGAGCATTACAATTTGTAATATATTTTTTCTTCAAAATATCAAATGATGCAATTTCGAGCAATAAAAATTCAAAACGTGCAATTTCGTGCAGTAAACCCCAAAACGTACAATTCCGTGCAGTATCAAACTTCATTAAAACATCCCATAAGTAACTTGAGTTCGCTCTATTCTGACTTTCCAAAAAAAAGATGCAATTGCACGGAAATTCGAGCTATAATTATTACTATTATTATATACCCAAGTTAAGCGTTGCGTCTCGATATTTTCTTAAAACAAAATATTTGTAAAAAATAGTCTTTGTAGTGTTATGATTTATCAATTGCATTTGTTTATAATTAACTATTTTTTTTTTCTTGCATAGTAACCCTAAACAAGAGGAGTTTATTTGAAAACATGTTCGTATTCCATACGATTAGGCATATTATACGCATTAATGTACATAAGAAAGTTAGCAGCAAAAAATCAAAGTTAGCATAAAAAAATTTATGACTTAAGACCTTTTGCCCAAACATGAATGATATATCATTTGGAAAGACTTAAACATTGCAATTTAATAACTTTTTCTAAATTTTGTATTTTTTTTTAAAGTCAGAAAAATATCGTTTTTGCTAAGGAAAGCAAATAAATATCGTTTGATAATTTTATAAACCTCTCATTATTTCTCAGTTTGGAGTTGCAAATTAAAAGTAATATTTTGGCATTTAAAACACCAAACCATGGGCGGATCCAGCCCAATAATTGTTGAGCATTTTTATTCCAGTGTGAGATATTCCACTTTAATGGAATATCGAAACTCAAAATTGAAGGCTCATGGATTCTTTAATGTTTACAGCGATTGCTCCAGCATAGTTCTGTATATTGTTGCGAAATATTGGACGTGAAGGTGATGGTATAGTGGATTTAAATATTGCCCAATCCGACCCCCAGAGGCATTCTCCCTGCATCACGAGGGTGCTAAAGACTGTAATCACCATTTTCATGTTGGAGGAGAAGGTCAATATTAAAAATTTTTATAGCAATAATTCCATATCAATATCACTGCAATAGACTCCATGGTCCTAAAAAAAAAAAACAATATAAATTTGCTCAGAGCGGATTCCGCCGCATTCAGTCTTCTGAATGCCAATAAGGGCTAAGGAACAGTCATTAGCTATTTATGTTGTAAGATGCTCAGTTTTCACGGTTCCTTATTTGCCTTTTCGGATAAACAATACTGATATTTATTTAATCATAATTTGCTTTCAGGGAAGCACCCTATACAAATATAGTCTATCAATGGACTACATAAACTTACAGTAATAAATTACTAATTTTTAATAAACATATATATCATCGGGGCCTCCATTTTACGTCCTCTCCGAGGGACGGTATAGCCAATAGACGGACGTTGCTACAGTGGGAGTCGTAAATTTTGCCTACCCTGGTATAATAAGGATAGGGATTTTTAACGATTACATGACATGCTCAGAACCTCCATTTTACGTCCTATATGGAGATATGGCAAAGCCAAGGATTTCTAACTTCCTTTAAAAAATCCTATGGCCACCTCGGGACGCGAACCCGCGACCTTCAGTATTGTAGGTTGCTATGCTAACCAATATTTATATCCTTAGATCCTTATAAATGTTTATATACTTAAGACAATCCGTAAATTTCAACAAATATGAGGTTATGTTTTCACAAGTATTTATTTGTTTAACGTCCCGTTATACCACTAAGGCTAATCGGCCAATGCTACGGTGGTAGTCCTAACTTTTGCCTATCTAGATATCATCATGATATGTATATTTAACGAGTACCTGACAACGTACAAGCTCGGGGCCTATTTTGCGTCCTATCCGAGGGACGGCATAGCCAAGGATTTTTTACTCCCTTTAAAGGGCCTCCTCGGAATACAAACCCGCGACCTTTAGTATTGTAAGTTGCTATGCTAACCACTACATGTGATCCTTATAAATGTTTCTATACTTAAGGCAATCCGTAAATTTCAACTAATATGAGGTTACGTTTCAACAAGTGTTTAAAACACGTTGACGAATCTTTCGCATGATCGTACATCTTTACTAAATGCTAAAGAGTTGTCAAGGTGTGTTAAAAGGTTGTTGGAACATAGCTTTTAACATAACTTTTAGCATACCAGAAATATTAACTGCTAAATACAACATCCTGCGAAGAAATGCGATACCGCCGTCGTTTTCTGAAACATACTCACAATTTAGTTCCAATTTATTATCGTCCCTATTTCATTTTACGATGTATTGTCGTAATACTCGATTGTCATATCAATAATCTCCTAAAATAAATATTTTTATGAGAAATAAAGTTGTGTTAAGCCCTCACCGCACCAGATTTTTTATGCTTATGATAGCCACTACATTCGAGTATTAATATCGATTTTATATAAAGGAGGAATGATATATGGAGAGATGAGTTAAGTTGCAGCCATTTGGGTAAAGTTATGGGACCATTGCAGTTCATTACAGAGCCATAAAGATAATCTGTTATCAGTAAAGGCTTTAAAGGCCAGCAATTAGCGGACTTTACTTAATCGAGACGATAATGGAGAACTCGTTAAGTCGACTTTTTAATCAAAACGTTATGAAATATGGATGACGCTGGATGGTGGAGTCGGGAGGGTGAAAGGATGGGGGGGGGTCTCTAAATCTTAAATATCCTCCTCCCCCCCCACGAATTATCCTGCCAGTTGAACGAATACTTCCCGCCATGGCCCGGAATATACAGGAGATATAAATTAAAATATAAATAATAAATTGCAGGGAGGCTGGCTTTTCACTGTCTCCAACCGCTGACGCTCTGCCCCCTGGCTAATGAAATACCCCCTTTCCCGCATTTCTTTATTTAGTTTTTCATCTCTGACCCCCCCCCCCCCCCGCGCGCTCAATTTCTCCCGCTGTTCCTTATTCGACAGAGCTCATAGCTCTCTCAGGATTAATTTTTTCCCTACTACGGGTTCGTGGTTATCACTTACTCCGCCTCAATATGAAAACCAAAATTTCATTTTTTTGGCATTCTTTTATACTATTTATAATATATACCTAATCTTTAAAAAAAATTAAAATAAACATTAATGAAAAATGTAAATACTGAAATTCATTTCAATTATTATGAACTACTAGCATTCCCCCTCGCGGCTTTGCCCGCGAGCTTTTAAAATCAATTCTGTGATCATTATCTTGGTATTGATTTAATATGATATGTTAACTGATGTTAAGGAGATTTAGTAGAATCGGAGCTTCCGGTAGGTGGAATGTTGGAGGGGGAAGCTGCCGGCTCAGTAGAAGAGAGGGAGATGCGCAATGGAGAGAGTTACTAAAACCGCCGAAACAAAAAATTGCTTACTCGTCGTGAACGCTTCATTTTTCGGCTTTGAAACCTGGTTTTCGACGCCCCGCGGGGGCGTTTGAGTGAAACTCGTCGTATCAAAACAATTCCAAATTAGATATTTTTTTCGAAGTGCAAAAATAGGTGTCCGTTAGAGCTAAACGGCAATTTCGCCATTTAAACCCCTTAGGGATTACATTTTTGAAATTCCTTTCTTAGTGGTTACCTACATCGCGTTTAAAATCTAAATTCCGAACTTCAAGTTTCTATCATTAGCAGTTTTTGCTCTGCGTTGATTCTGTCAGTCAGGACAAAGCCTGTAATATATATAGGGATGATACAGATCGAAATGAACACGTACCATCCCCAATCATGGGAATCGCAGTGTGCATAATTTGATTACCACTAATCAATATATATTATAAAGCAAAGTGTACAATGTGCGTGCCGAAAAGGCTCAGAAACGACTCCACATACGATTAAGAGATTTATGTCAGCGTGTAACTGTATGTCCCCTAATGGAGAAGAAGGTTTCCGTTTTTTCTTAAGGGTGTGAAATTGAAGAGAAAAGGACTGGAATTTTAAGCCTCTCGCAACATGTAATTAGCCTACCCGAGAATGACATACGAGTTTATGAATGAAAAATTTAGTTCGAGCTGCAGACCACCAGGAAGCGCTAGGGTGTGTCTCACTCAATGTTTATTGTTAATTCATTACGTTATATTTGTAAAGGTTATATATTTTGTCAGCTGTTCTTTTTAAATTAAAAATCAAGCGAAAATAATTAGTTTCACCTTTTCTTTTAAAATAAATTAATGATTTTATATATCTGCAATCAATTGGAAAACCGACTTGATTTTTTACAAAATTAATTTTCTCATAAGAAGATTAATTGATAAACACATTACATTTAATCAATATCTAAAATATACTTAAGTAAATTAAATGCAATATGAGTGAGCGAATAAAAACAGACATAAAACAAAAAAGGAGAGCTGAATAGACTGATTATAAACCGAAAATAACAAGTTTGAAGTGTTCTTATTGTATGTAGTTATGAAAAATGGTTTAATTACTATGTATGATGAGCATTCCAGTTGACAAAATGATGAATTGACTCCAATAATACAATTTTTTCAATAAGATTTTATCACCGCTCATAGTTCAGGATAAAAAGAAATATGATGAAAAAATTGTGCCCTCATGATATTTTGGTTTTCACTTAGTAACAGTAATAAGATTGGAGAAGTGCAGAGTTCGGCCAAATTAGGGTGGGGGGGGGGGTATATATTAAGGGAGGTTGAACTGGAAGAAAGGTCTTACAAAAAAAGTTTCTATGAATCTTCGGTATTTTCTAAACTTCTGGATCTAATGGGACCATCACAGTAGTCGGCGCTTAAGTTGTACTCCAAATATAGTTTTTTTAACTAATAATCTAATTACTTATTATCTGCTGACTGCTTGGAATGGGCTTATAGGATTCATAATCACAGAAACCATCAAAAACGATGCATGACTCGACAAAGTTGCAGCAAAATGAATTGTTCATCCACCATTTTCAACACCCTATAAAGTATATAGGGTTCCTTATTTGGGCGGACACTGCAGATCTCGAATCTTAATATTGATACAATGTTAAAATTTTCAAGAAAGTGCTAATTTTGTTCTATATTTCCTTTAATTTTAAACTTTTTCTGTTATTAAAACTGCCACACAACTACCGGAGCGAAGCCGGGCACCCTAGCTAGTATTTAAATAATCAGTAGCCATATTTTATGTGAATGTCTATTTTAATAATATTGTAACGTTAAATCGATATTCAAATAAAAACATTTGGTTTAAAATCTCAAAAAAAGATTTCCGTGAGAGTTAAAAGACAATTTCGCCATTTAAGCCCCTTTAGGGGTTATATTTTTTAAATTCCTTTCTTAGAGGTTACCTACATCGCGTTTAAAATCTAAATTCCGAACTTCAAGTTTCTATTATTAGTAGTTTTTGCCCTGCGTTGATTCCGTCAGTCAGGACAAAGCCTCTTATATATAGAGATATTACTACTTTCTCGTTAAATATCTAGGGTTTTTTTTCCTTTATATATTAAAAGTATAAGTGATGTTAGGAAAACATTTTGACTTATATCTTTCTATAATAATAATAATAATTAGCTGACCGGTGCGAAGGATTCGCACTCTAACTTAATTAAATCCCACTTAATGAACGTATACACCGTATATTTAGAATCGTATAGAGCGTATTTATTGCGTCATGGGCGTAGGTGAGGGTTGAAGCAAAGAATAGATGTGTTTAAATTGTAGATTATTTATTTTTTGAAACATAAGCTTAAGGTATATTTACGAGTTTACAGGACTCTTTGAACACTGTGTTTGAAGTTACAATATGATCATCTGTGAGTGTTTGTTTTACACAGACATAGATGTCATTAAAGAGCGCACCCTAGAAAACGCCACATACTTAAATAAACATATCGGTTTCGCGGAAAGCGAGTAAAACATAAGATTCTATAGGCGGGCGCAATCGACTATAGGGTGCGCTAGCAGCATTTTCAAAATGTCGGAAAGAACGGGGATAGACTTAGTTGATGTAATAGAGATATTTGGTGATTTTAAGAGACCAGTAATTGAAGGGCAGGCTATTCTTGATGCAAACCACATAATAACATGTGGAATAATATCTAGAAGTAAAAAAACAGTTATTTTACAAGCCTTGTGCCTTCAAACTAGCAATTTTAAAGGACTGCCCCATCAAATAAAAGTGGAAATCAAATTTATTAATAATAATAAGCAATTTTCTTGTCATTGTAAGTGTAAAGCTGGTAGTTCTGGTAAATGCAAACACATCATTGTAACTTTACTCTACGTTTTTCGGTTAGTAATAACATTAATTACCTATTCATACAATCATTGTTATGACAGCTTAGATTCTTTGTCATATTATTTATTTATTTGTCAAAACTTTCAGGCTTCCCATTGAAAACTTGGAACAATTAAGCACAACGGATGTAAGACAAAAATGGGAAAAATTAAAAAAGAAAAACAAATATGACACCATGGTCCCAATGTTATTTGCATAAAACCAACATTTTGGAATAATAAAATGTCAAATACTAATATTTACCTGGATAAACATAGTCACTTTCTTTAAAATGAAGACTAAATATCGTCATATGTTTCGAAACAAGCTTATCTATTATTAATTTTACAATCCACTCTTTATGAAGCTTTTTATTTTTTGGAAATAAATGGAATGACACATCTTTAGATTTTTTTGAAGAACACTGAGGGACCGAGCAATACCTATTAGACATTTTTCCAATAATTTTTTGCTCGATCGGGTTTTAATTATGGAAAAATAAATTAAAAACGGCAAAAAACCCCATGAATCCCAGGTAATCGCACGGCTTCTATCCCCGTTTCTCTAGTTCCTCCTAGTTCCTCAAAGAAGCAGCACCGTCGCTTGCGCTCGCCTATTGACTGATATCATATTGAAACAAGCATGTTTTTGCTTGTGAATGGCAAACGAAGGCGATAATTGGAAAATTGTATATAAACAAAAATGTTCGTCTCGACAAACTGAAAAAATGACACCTTCGAAAAAGCCCTGCGGCCGTTTTCGCTGAGAATTAATATAGGTATTAATAGGGGGGGGGGGGAGAGGTAAATGAATATGACCGAAAATTCTGAAAATATTGAAATATTAAATTTGATTTGCTACCCTCGGATAACCGTATTTTTGATTAATTTTTACATTGGGGTGATTGGTCCCATCCGGCGCACAGTGGGCAAATATCCATTTTTAGGTGGACAAAATTATTTTTTTATGTTGTTTCATGTTTTTGAGGTCACTGAGTAAGGAAAAAATCTTTAAAAATTCTGTGACCCATATTTTTTAGTATATCCAACAAACTAATGTTGTACACACACATTAATTTGGACATAATGGATAAAAATTGGGAAAACATTTTGTAAATCTATGAAACATTTCAGTAGTAACTTTTTGCATTTATTATTTATATAAAAACAATATATATATTCATAAAAAATAATACACATAGGAAAACATAGGCTATATTACGAAAATAAACCTGTACCACTACAACCCATAAAGGGTCTTGGGTGCAGTACTATGTAAGGAAGAGTACTGTTTCTTGGTCAGCGGTCGTGCAAGGAGGTGATTTGACCGTGATCACGCTCAACCGCCAGGTTCTTTCCCCTTAATTTTTCAATTAAGGGTACCCACTTTATAGAGGCTGGGTTTGCCCCAGGAGGGTCTCTCGGCCCACGAGACGAACTGTGGCGAATAATAAAGATATCATAAGCCATGTCAGATTCGAACTCGGGACCTTAAGCCACAGCAGTCCACTGCCTTACCAGTGGGCTACCCCGCTCCCTATATTACGAAAATAATGAACAAAAATAGACTAACAACTTAAAGAAAAAAGTCATTTTATTGATCTGTTTTTTAATAATAACAAATATATACAATTATAAAAATGAATTATTCATCAATCATCGTCTGAATCAATACTGCTACATCCTTCAGCATCTTCTTCTGACGAGTCAGTATCGTCTGCATCATTTTCTTATGACAGTTCTTGAAGTTCATCATACGGCAAACTACACTTCAATAGGCTAATTACATCAAGATCAAACGGTTTGGTTGCTTTTTTACGCAAAGTTTTCCGAAAACTGGCGACAATTGAGTCCGATGAAACTAAGAGCATCATAAGAAGATCTTTGTTAGCGGCCTCTCAAGAACATTTCCTTGTTGTATGCTCTCTAAATCGACGGGAATCTTTGTTACGGGCCTCTTGTGCTTTGCTCCTTGCTTTCCTCCTACTTCGATGACATTTTTCACACCTGTCACTGATTTTTTTAGAATAATCTTTTATGGCGTCTTTAATTCTTTGTATGTTTGTTATTTTATCTTCATCGTTATTTCCAAGTTTTAAAATGTAGATTAAGAGACATTTATTTCTATCTTTTGACCCATATTTCAACCATTCAGTTACAAATTCTTTTCGTGGAACGGTGAGCACGAAACCTGAAATCCATCCTAAATTAGTAAATATTCTTCAAAACGCAAAATATCGCAAAAAAAACTATGTGAATATGAAAAATATATGGTTCGAGTGAAATAATGATGAAATAATTAGCTTGGCACTCCTTGGCCCTCTGCAAGTAATTCTCCATTGAAATATGGAAATGTTCTATCTAATGATATTATTTATTATAGGTAAAACTTTATCCATGTAGCAACCCCGATTAGTGAAATATTAATACTTACTCGATTCTGTGGTATCCATTTCTCATGAAATTTAAAAAATCGAGTGAAGTTTCTGGTCAAAGAATGGGAAGGTTAGTACAAGAACAGCACTGCAATGAACACTGTGAAAAATATGCCGGTTGTTAGGCCGAGCGCACATTGAGACACTCGCGACGCAGAGCAGAGCAGAGCAGTTTTTGTGGTAACTGAAATATATAGGAACCGCGCACATTGGGACGCAGAGCAGAGCAGGCCGATGTGGCACTCGTGGATCTGCCACAGAAAACTGTGCCGATGCGACGCAGTTTTCGATATTTGATTATTTTAATACCTATTATTATCATTTAATATTAGTGTTTGGGGAGTTCTGCTTTTCTCTTAAGCAGGTTAATGAAACTAAGTAGGTCTTCTGTATATATAGGGTGTTCTAGATAAGTTCTAGGAAAAAAAAGGTTTTAAAAATATAATAATTTAAAAGATATATATATATATATATGTTCTGTTATTTTAGATTCCAAAATCATAATATAATTTTGAAATTTTTCGCTATTCCAAAAGCGCATGATACGAGTGTTTTGAATTTTTCAAACTAAACAATTTCAGGATGAAAATGTAGCTGTAAAATTAGTTTAAAAAAGATATATAGAAATATTAAAATTTAGATGAGGGCCTTTCTGAAGTTCTAAAGCAGATACTTTTGTTTAAATATTTTTAATATTGTTATTTTATTTGTAATCACTTATTTCGGTTTTCGTTAGTTTTTATTCGTCTTACTGTGACACGTTTAAAAATTAGAAAAACAAGTTTTCTTCTCATAGATACTAGAAGTTCATTAAACGATTCAAGAAGTTATGATCTTAGGAAAATTTGACTGATATTATTTCACGGAAAAAAACATAGGCTTTATGGACATTTAGTTAATGGAAATGCTGATTACAACCAATAATGTATATGTTGGGATTTCAATAAATCAAATGGATTTATCCTTCACCAAACTTCGTTAATTTTGTTGAGTTCACCAAGCTCAAATTTTTAAGATACGAAATAAAACAAACTTGAAGTGCTTAATATTTTAATTAAACAAGTCAATTAAATAATTTACAATTAACAAAAAACACAATCAAATGATAAAACCTAACACATTCAAGAGAACAAATTTAAGCTATATAAAAATCGAGTTTTTGGTTTAATTATATTTTTTAATTCACATGGCCATCTCGATTTCTAACAGTATATTTCTTCTTTTATTAAATATATTTGAGTAAAAAGAAAACTGCTATTTAAAAATCAACCATGTTTTGATTGGAACTTTTTTAATAAGAAATTTTATGTGAATATAACTCTTCTCTGTTATATTATCTTCTTAATTTTATTATATCCTCATACAGAATAGAAAAGAAGAGAAAATAAATTTTGTTCTGGGACAAGGTCCCTCAAGAATAACAGACTGGAACAAAAAATAAAACTACAACTGGTCAAATAATTAAAGTAATGGTGGATAATTAAAAATAATATTTTCATTAAAAACCCATATTAAATAGTTATAAAAAATAAAAGTATACAAAGTAGTGAATAATATATTTATTTATCTAATAAATAATAACGGTAATAAATTACAATAAATGTCCAAGGAAAAAAAAGAAGAAATTAATGAGAAAAAAAATTATTCCATAATGATATAATGCTGTTAAAATCGTATCCAAGGATTTTAAGAGATTTGTGCCTAATATAATTCTACAAACTTAGAGCTTAACCAGATCTCTCATTACCTGATTTTATAACATCACGATAAGTAACGGTTTTAAGCTTTGGATCCCTCAGACTAAATAGTAACTTCAATGTAATTATGTAATTCACCAGACTCTTTAAATATTTAATAGATTGTTAAGAATAATCTGTTTCCAAATTCTTTCGTGAGCTGGTCTTTTCTCCATTTCCTCATTTTATCACAATCTTTTTTACGTTGACTTTTGATAATGCAAATTTTTTTGTGTTCAACTCTATATACGATCTTAAATCCAAGAAATCTAACATACTTTAACTAAAAAAGCCCCTGCCTTCCCGAAACTGCGGCACAGAAACTGCTCTCCAATGTGCGCGGGTACCTGTGCGACGCAGTTTTTTTTTCGTGTCACCTGCTCTGCTCTGCTCTGCGTCGCCTGCGTGACACAGTTCGATGTGCGCCTTACCATATAGACGGATTAGTAATCCTCTCCGGCGCTTGTTGACAATCCCAGAAAGTAAATATTTACATTTTCCCTTCTTCCAACTCATACTAAACAATATTTAGTGGGCGATTTATAAAATCTTTTATATGAATTTTGTCCACCTAAAATCTGATTTTCGCCCACTGTGCGGCGGTGACTCCACTGGAGTGTTTTTCTTACCTAAGATTTCCTTAGTCCAATTTACCAACTCTCAAAACCGATCTCAAGGTATAGGTCTGTTTTATTTTTATTTTAAAGTATTGCCACAATAGATGCCAACAAAATCATTTCCAATTCTTCTTATAATTTTTTATGAATCATGACGATTTCGGCGAGCCCAGACGAGAGTTAAGACCATTTACAGCTTAATCTTAGCTCGCTGAACCACAAAGGTCAACCCAATCCAAGTCCTTGATCGGAATTGCCTTTCAGAACCGAAACCACATCTTTACCATTGTCGGTCTATCAAGAGGAAAACAATCGAATCATACTAAACTATTTCTTATGGCGTTGAGCTATTTGGTTATCACTGTTTAACATATTTATAATAAGTAAGTATACAATACAACGAGCATAGCTCAGTAGCTACAATGCATTGGATTAATTATATACCAATATTTTTAATACAATCAAATCAATATTCATAGCTAATGATAAAAAAAATTTAGGTAATCTAAAAACCAAAGGTATTTAAAATAGAACTTCACGCCAAATTTAAAATTGTTTGGTAAACAATTTAAAAGGGATAAAGTTTATATTTTTTACATCTCATATTTGACTATAGTAAGTATTAATGATTTATTAATTTAGCACTCAGTGGGTTATTTCAGCAGAGACGAGATTAAATATAAATAACACAAATTTAAAAGGAACTAATAAATAAAGAATATAATCGCAATAGGCAGCAAAAATGTACCAAATTAATCTTTTGCCATAATACATATTAATTAAATTCATAATATAACGCATGATGATATGAGATAACGTATCAGTAGGGTCTACCTGAAACAGGTAATCAAAAGCTAGCACCGAGCGGGAGGAACTTCAAACCATGCTGCATGTTCTAAAAGTACTACTGATCAAAACATAAAGATTTAATTTTATGAGTGAGATATATTACTTTACTTTATACCTTAAAGGGTGGCGTGATAGCCGAGTGGGCTAACGCGCTAGAAAATAAACGTTGCCACGGACAACTACAGACATATGAATGAGAACCAGACCATAGCAAGTTCGAAACCCGGAGCCAGGGTAAATTTAATAATACTCGGCATTAATCTCCTACCCCCTCCCCTGGCCGGGAACCCCGTATAGCCTGAACGGCGAGGAAAGGGAGGACCCCAAAAAAAAAATTTTTTTCTAATAATAATTTACTTTTTCTGTATTATTAGAATTCATAATTTCTATTTATTCTAGTGTCAATAGGTGCACAATAGTTTTGGTTGACATGTCTTTTGCTAAAACAAATCGGTTGGATAGTTTCTGATTTTACTCCAGATAAACTGTATATATGTCTATGGTTTTTATTTTTTATTTTATTTTTTTTTTTTATTTGATGTTATTTAACGTCGCTTCGACTGCTCTGGACATTAGTGACGACCGATCTTCTTAAATGTATGGCATTAATTTTGTTCCCTTGAGCTAGCTTAGGGTTTTTTCTATACCAATGTTTGTTTTATTTTATTACTAGCTAGGGTGCCCGGCTTCGCTCCGGTAGTTTTAATAACAGAAAAACTTTAAAATTAAAGGAAATATAGAACAAAATTAGCACTTTCTTAAAACTTTTAACATGGTATCAATATTAAGATTCGATATCTGACTCCGCCCAAATAAGGGACCCTATATACTTTAAAGGGTGTTGAAAATGGTGAATGAACAATTAATTTTGCTGCAACTTGGTCGAGTCATGCATCGTTTTTGATGGTTTCTGTGATTCTGAATTCTATAAGCCCATTCCAAGCAGTCAGCAGATAATAAGTTATTAGATTATGGTTGAAAAATATATTAGTTAAAAAACTATATTTCGATTACAACTTAAGCGCCGACGACTGTGATGGTCCTAATAGATCCAGAAGTTTAGAAACTACCGAAGATTCATAGAAACTTTTTTTTAAGACCTTTCTTCCAGTTCAATCTCCCATAAGATATCCCCCACCGTTATTTGGCCGTACACTGCACCTACTATTACAAAGTGAAAACCAAAATATCATGAGGGCACAATTTTTTCATCATATTTCTTTTTATCCTGAACTATGAGGGGTGATAAAATCTTATTGAAAAAATGCTGTAATTGGAGTTAGTCATTTTGTCAACTGGAATGCTCATCATACATAGTAATAAAACAATTTTTCATAATTATATACAATAAGAACACTTCAAACATTTTATTTTCGATTTATAATCAGTCAATTCAGCTCTCCTTTTTTGTTTTATGTCTGTTTTTATTGGCTCACTGTACAACTCAAAAATGTTCACACATATTGCATTAAATTTACTTAAGTAGGTATATATTATATATTGATTAAATATAATGTGTTAATCAATTAACCTTCTTATGAGAAAATTAATTTTGTAAGGTATCCAGTCGGTTTTCTAATTGATATGTAAAATCATTATTTTATTTTAAAAGAAAAGGTGAAACTAATTATTTTCGCTTGATTTTTTAGTAATTTAAAAAGAACAGCTGAACAAATACATAACCTTTTTCAAATTTAACGGAATGAATGAACAATAAACATTGAGTGAAACGCACCCTAGCGCTTCCTGGTAGCCTGGAGCTCGATCTCAATTTTTCATTCATAAACTCGTATCTCAATCTCAGAGATTAAATATTGCTAGAGAAATTAAATGGTGCGAGAGGCTTAAAATTCCAGTCCTTTTCTCTTCAATTTTACACCCTTAAGAGAAAAACAGAAACCTTCTTCTCCATTAGGGATTATACAGCAATAGGCTGACATAACTACCTTAATCCCACGTGGAGTCGTTTTTGAGCCTTTTCGGCACGCACATTGTACACTTTGCTTTATAATATATACTAGCTAGGGTGCCCGGCTTCGCTCCGGTAGTTGTGTGTTAGTCTTAATACCAGAAAAACTTTAAAATTAAAGAAAATATAGAACAAAATGAGCACCTTCTTGGAAATTCGGTTTTAACTTGGTATCAATATTCTCCAGACTTGAGATCTGCAGTATCCGCCCAAATAAGGAACCCTGTATGATTTAAAGGGGTTGAAAATGGTAAAAGAACAATTAATTTTGCTGCAACTTTGTCGAGTTATGCATCATTTTGATGGTTTCTGTGATTCTGAATCCTATAAGCCCATTCCGAGTAGTCAGAAGATAATAAGTTTTTAAATTATTGTTGAAAAATCTGGTATCTCAGTTAAATAAACTATATTTAGAGTAAAACTTAATCACTGACTACTATGATGGTCCTATTTGATCCAGAAGTATAGAAACTACTAATTTTTTTAAGACCTTTCTTCCATTTTAACCTCCCTTAAGATATCCCCCCGTAATTTGAATGGTTTCTGTATATCTCGAATCTTACTACTATTACAAACTGAAAACCAAAATTTCTTAAAGGCACAATTTTTTCATCATATTTCTTTTTATCTTGAAGTATGAGGGATGATAAAATCTTGAATCCTGTTATTGGAGTCAGTCGTTTTGTCAACTGGAATGCTCATCGTACATAGTAATCAAACCAACTTCTTTTTTATAAATACAATAAGAACACTTCAAAATTTTTATTTTCGATTTATATTTAGTCTATAAATCTCTTTTTTAATGTCTAATTGTATTCGCTCACTGTAGTACTAAGAAATTAAATTTACTTAAGTAAATATTATATATAGATTAAATGTAATGTGCTGATGATATATTAGCCTTCTTATGAGAAAACTAATTTTTTAAGGAATCCAGTTGTTTTTCTAATTGATTGCTGAGATGTAAAGTACTTATTTTATTTTGAAACGCAAACTAATTATTTTCTCTTAATTTTGTAGTAATTTAAAAAGAACAGCTGAAAAAATATAGAACGATTACATATTGAATGAATGGACAATAAACATTGAGTGAAACGCACCCTAGCGCTTCCTGGTAGACTGGAGCTCGAACTAAATTTTTCATTCGCAAACTCGTATCTCAATCTCAGAGAGGCTAATTAAATGGTGCGAGAGGCTTAAAATTCCAGTCCTTTTCTCTTCAATTTTACACTCTTAAGAGAAAAACGGAAACCTTCTTCTCCGTAAGGGGTCATATGGCTAAATGAAGACATAACTTCCTTAATCCTACGTGGAGTCGTTTTTGAGCCTTTTCGGCACGCACATTGTACACTTTGCTTTATAATATATATTGATTGATTATTAGGGATACGGCATTATGATGTTGAGGTCGCGGCGTTCCTTCGAGTATTTGTGACATACGAAGAGATGTTCCACTGTAAGAGGAGCATTATCACAAGTATAGCAAGTTGGCCGGTGAAGTCCAATAAGCAGGTGGATGTGAGTCAGCTTCGTGTGACCAATTCTAAGTCTGGTTATTATGGCTGCTTCCTTCGTACTTAGGTTCTTTGGTGGCACCCAGGCACGGTTTTCTTCTTTGATCAGGCGAAGGTGATTACGTTCTGTATTTTGCCACTCTTCGTTCCATTTTCCATTTACTCTGTTTTTGACCCGGTTTGCCCATTCGGAGGGAACTATGTATTCTAGGAGGGTCAGAGCTCTTGGCTGCTTCTTTTGCTAATTGGTCAGCTTGTTCGTTTCCTTTAATTCCGACATGAGAAGGAACCCACAGCATCGTTACTTCCCTCCCGCTCTTCAACTGTTGGAAGTTAAGTTCCTGAATTTGTTTATGTATTTCGTTGTTGCTCCATAAATTTTGTAGTCCCTTAATTACAGACAGTGAATCAGTCGCAATTTATGATTTTGGAATACTTTAAGTATTGCCACTGAATCGCTAGTGAAAATGGAATTTGTGTCGTTTAACTTCCATTTATCAACAATCGTCCTGGCCACCATGCTACATCCCACACCGTTTTCATCCTTAGATCCGTCGTGAAGATCAATTCATGGTCTGTATATAAGTTTTCGGTTATTTCATGGTATCTAAATTTTAATATTTCTGGTGAGGTATTCTTTGTAAGCTTGCATAGTCATAGTCTAGCCATAGTCTAGTTTTGATCGTACTAGTGTTCTGTACGTTGTAAGCATTATTTTCCTATCGGCACCCCACCCTTGGTGGAAGAGGATTTTCAGAAGGTTCAGTCTTCTATTGCACTTCTCTTTCAATTTTTCTATGTGGTTTTTCCATTTCAGCTTTCGATCTAAAATAATGCCTACAATTTTTATTTCGTTGCAAAATTCGATATCGAGGTTGTTTATGGAAATTTGTCTAATCCTCTGCAATTTCTTTTTCCTGGAAAAAATAATTGCTTGTGATTTTTCTGCAGAAAATTTGAATCCTGTCTCTCTTCCCCATTGTTCTATTTTATATGTAATTATTATCTATTATCTTTATTATCTACCAACAATTTATTCTAAAGGACATCAGTCCAAGGATAATAAAATTATTTTTCATTTCATAGAACAACGTCTACCGGGTCAGCTAGTTCGAAATAAATAAAGACAGCCTGAAAATCGATAATATAATCCAAACAAAGAGGTAGGTAGTTGAGTTATTAGCAAAGAGCAATGTTTTTAATTAGTACGGGACTGGATTTGATTTAAAGTTGTAGGCCCAGAGGTGGAAGAGCGAAATGAGTCCTTGCATTATTGAGCAGTTGCCATCCCGCCACGTTTTGGGTACGCACAGTCGATTTAAACTCCACCATTAGGGCGCTTTATTAAACTTTACCCTCCGTCCTTAATCATTGATATGATGCTAGTCAAAAGTTGTCCGTGTAAAACTCTCGTAATAATTAGTTCCTATTGGCTGATGGTTCCGAGGGTGGGGGGAATGTTGATCCATACAACATGGATACAATCGTCCGAAATCCTCCCCCCCCCCCCACTACATAACATTAATAGTTTTTCTCCGCGCCACCCCCCTCGCAACCCTGGCTGCCAATTTTCGTTAGCGAAATTGCCTACAATATTCATCCTCTTTACCGGTATTTGTACAACTCGTACAATAAATGTTTCGTTTCAAACGTTAATTGATTCGATCCGATTTCAGTATTGTCATTTGGTGCATTTGTTACCAGGGGCAACACGATGGCGTTCGGTGCATTCGCGAGGAATTTTTAGGCAAAAGGAATCGGTTTTGAACTAGATTCGACACCGAATCCGGAAGAGGACGTAGCAATATCAAATATTTTATAGCTTACACTCAGCGTGATAAACACGCAATGTGGAAAGTCTATTTGGACGATACATTAGTTAATTTTCCTTTAATTAACGCACATTTCATACTTACTGAAAAAATAAACATAAAAAAGGTTGGATTATTATTATTTATTGATATAGAAGGATTCTTCCTCAAAAGTGGCCTGTTTAGGTTCTTATTTATTAAATTAAAAACTCTGGTGCAATGCGCGCAACACACAACTTTCACTTACCAACTTACATTAGAAATTGACGTTATTTTAATTGCCATTTCTATAAATAATATTAAAAAAATGACTTGATTTTGATTAAAAATGATTAATTTAATCAAAATCATTAAAGCCGTTTTTAAGATATTTTAAAAAAATGTATATTATCAACAAAAAAAAAATGTATAATATTAGTATATAAAAAAATATTAAAAAAATGTAAAAATTGGAAAAAAAGTTACGAAATAAAGAGCCCCCTGCATTTGACCAATTTTGATGAAATTTTGTCTGTCACATTGTGAGCATATACATACACCAAATATCCAGTCTTATCAAAATCATTACAGCCGTTGTTGAGTAAATAAAAAAAAAACCTAAACATTAGATAAAATTCTTTAAGTAAAGTACCCCCTCCGTTTCACCAATTTTGATGACATTTCGGCTGTCGCATCGCAGGCATATACATACATCAAATACCCAGTTTGATCAAAATCGTGAAAGCCGTTTTTGAGTAAATAAAAAAAAACACGTGAACATAAGACAAAATTTATTAAGTAAAGGTCCCCCTCCGGTTGATCAATTTTGATGAAATTTTGACTGTCATATCGCAGGCACATACATGCATCAAATATCCAGTTTAATCAAAATCGTTAGAGCGGTTTTTTGAGAAAATCGAAAAAAACGTAAAAAATTAGATAAAATTCTTTAAGTAAAGTACCCACTCCGATTCACCAATTTTGATGAAATTTTTGCTGTCACATCGCGGGTATATCCATACACCAAATACCCAATTTCAGGTTCGTGCGGTTTATAGTTTTTGAGCTAGTCTGTTCACATACACACACACACACACACACACACACACACACACACACACACACACACATACAGACCATTTCGCGGGACTTGGTTAACTAGACTCAGGGGACCCCAAAACGTGTATTTCCGTTGAAAACCGGAAGTCGAAATTTTTCACGATCGCAATACTTTCCTTACTATATATTTCATATATAAGTAAGTGAAAGTAAAAATTAGCGGGGTCTTTTTCGTTTAAAGCACGCCAACCGAATCTACAGTTACAAATAACACAACACATGTTTTTAAAAGTAACGATATTCAATGACTATTATTTTATTTGCCACTTTATCCTAACTTCCATAAATTATAGATGTCTTCTAACATAACCTCGAATAAATCATTGTTTTGATTCCTATGTCTCCGCAGAAATTCAGCAAGATACGAATCTATTAAAGTTCTCCTAGTACCAGCTTCTACTTTATTTCGCCTTTTAGCCGCAGCCCATAGAGATTCTATCGTTTGTGTACGAGCTCCTGTTTCTGGATCAATGAAATTTTTTGAATGATAAACCGTGTAATGTTTAAAGTCATAGCCTGGAATTTTTTTTATTTTGGTATATGACCTCCATAAATCGGATATAATAGTTGTTTGAGGTAGAATGCATTCTTTGATGCATCCTTGCCGTGTAATTTTTAAAGTCAAGTTTAAGTAAAGTTAAGCCATGTATTGTTTAAAGTCATAAACAAGTAACGATATCGCAAATAGTAATGTAGTAGTTACCATATGTTCATATTTGTACCTGTAAATTAGGTTGGCGTGCTTTAAACGAAAAACGATTTGCGGGGCCATCGGTGGTGTAGTGGTTAGCATAGCAAACAACATACTTAAGGTCTCGGTTTCGCTTCCCGCAGTGGCCCTAGGATGTTTTAGAGTGATTAAAAAATCCTTGGCTATGCCGTCCATCGGATGGTAGTGAAATGGAGGTCCTGAGCCTGTACGATGTCAGTTACTCGTTAGAGATCCCTATCCTAATTATACCTGGATAGGCAAAATTTAGGGACTCCCACTGTAGCATCGTCCGATTAGCCTTAGTGGCATAAAAAGTGAAGTTAAAGAAACAAACAAACCTAAACGAATACAGTGTTATACCTACATATGTGCTTATTGGTGCTATGTTAAAATAATATTATATGGTTTGTTACCAAATCCTATATAAGGTCAATATATGTTATACTCATATGGTCAATATATATTCCATATACCATATACTCATACGTTACGGAAAAAAACGGTAATGGATGGGAAACAAATTGGACAGGAATGAACTAGGAGAGAGTCTAATAATTGCTGATATTTTTATCCAAAATTATACAAAATTATCAAATTTTTGCCTATTCTGGAATCTTCAGAGCTTCAGGGTTTCACAGGTAAAGAAACATATTACGGATAATGCATAAACCTATTAAGGTGTTCATTCAGGTTGATAAAGTAAGCCGTGGAAATGCTTGGAACAGTGATGTTAAAGTTGATTTAAGTTTTGTTTAAATTAAGTTTTTAGTAAATTTTCGGATGCATGATGCCTTTTCCATATTATATATCTATATGGATGAACGCCCTGAAACTTTGGCTTTTTTTAGGTAACTTAAATATCTAAGAACTTATAAAAGAGATTTTAGAGAGCAAATCTTTCCACGTAAATAACTGTGATTGTCTCTTTCGTCTAACTTATATATTAATTATTTATTTGTTTAACTTAACTTTATACCACTAAGGGTAATCGGACGATGCTACAGTGGGAGTCCTAAATTTTACCTATCCAGGTATAATTAGGGTAGGGATCTTTAAAGAGTACCTGGCATCATATGGGCTCAGGATCTCCATTATACGCCCTATCCGAGGAACGCAAATCCAAGGATTTTTACTCCCTTTAAAAAATCCGAGGACCACCGCGGGACGCGAACCCGCTAGCTTCAGTATTGTAGGTTACCATGCTACCTACTATACTACAGGTGACCCCATCAAATATTTATATATTTACCAATTTATTTTTATTTTACTGTCTTGGTAACCTTTTAAATGCTTTCTCCAGATATGTCGTATTTATTAATTGATCCCGGTACATATGTATAGACTAAAAAAAGCTATAAAATTCTCAATAAAGATAAGACTTTAGTTTTTGAAATCTTTTGCTTTCTTACACCATATTTTCTTGATTAATGTTGAAGAAATCCTCCTTTAACACAGATTCAGTATTGTTGTTCGAGATAGCCATTTCTTCTGCATACTCTACCTTAAATTGACAAACGGATCGCTCGAAAAGAGCCTGCTGTTAAGGAGAGACTCGTTTATAAAATTCATGAAGAGAAGGGCCTGTTTAAACTCGGTTTAAAGATTCAAAAGCTGAGGCAGTAACGGGGAAACGTTTTAGCCAATAGTGGAAGCTTTTTAGGGGGGGGGGTAGAGAATGGGGGGTGGGGTTCGGCTTTTCATAATGGCACCTTCAGGACTCGCTTTGTCTAAAGCGGCTTTTAGTCTAGGGAAAAATACAGCCACTTTTCCGGCTTAGATTTTTCCCCATATTCGCACCTATCCACATGACTACTAAATACTAAATTTACTATCTTAGTAACCAAAGCCTTTAAGATTTCCTTTTTTCTAATAATAATAAATTCTTTGTTTGTTTCATGGTAAGCTGGAATGCGCTTTTACGCATAAATTATGAATTCTTTACATTCTACGGTAAAGAATGAAAATAATGCTGAAGAATGTAAATAGCGGCGCTCCATTTTCGTCGCCATTTTATACACACATAGTTTTCAATGAGTGACGCAAGTTCTCTTATCCAATCAATAACATGTTCTTCGTCGACATCTATCCCTTTAGCACTGATCTAGTTCTAAACAAAGTTGTGAAGATTTTAAATTTACCTAACCAGCCATCTTTGAACGTTTAAATTTAATTTCATTTAATTTTTCTGCTAATTTTAGGTCGTCAGTTTGTAAAATCGCACCTGAAAGTTTTATCTCTTTAGTATATCAATATAATTAGCCCCTCAAGATTAGTTGGAGAAGGTTATATCATGCGGTCAGACAAGATCTGTAAGGTATTCAAACCCAAACAGGGAAACAAAAAATTACAATATACATTGTAACCTGAAATAAAATATATGAATTAAAAGACTGGTTATTGAAACTACACTTGTTAGTTGTTGAACTAAAAGTTGGAACAAACCATCTACGCTTGCCAAGAACCTTCCTGACATTTCTTCTTCAGACTTAATATAAGGAGCGATGGACTATAATGGATGACATTGTTTTGAAGCTCAAGTCATATGGTTACATTTGTGTTACTAGATAGATAGATAGATATATTTATTTCTCTTTGGGGAAGCCCCCATTCCAATAGAGCCTGGCTGGGCTATTGAAAGATACATATTAATTAATATAGGTGTACAAAATCTGAAATGCATCTCATAAATTTAGTTTACTTACAAAATTTACTTACAAAAAAGATTTCACTATTAACTAATTTCTACTAAACTTTCACTATTTCGAATAAAATTTAAAATAAAGTTCAAACGAGATAATAAACAAATAAAGAATAAGTAAGGATTTTAAACAAAAGAAATTATATATACACTTAACAGTAATAAAATTAAAATTAACCCTCATTAAATTTCACTTTAAATGTTTTTATTTTGTAATTAAAAATTATAATCACTTTAGCAAAGTATATAGGTATACATCTAATGGTAGTAGCAATATCATTTGTTTTGTTTATAGAATGGACGGCAGGTGGATATTATTGTTTACACTCAGTAATCGGTTCAATGTGTTTATTGATATTGTCTAATAACTTATTGTCTACAATTATTTATGAATGATTAAAAAAGAATACTATTTTATTCGTTGATGATGAATGATCTTAATCTCAGGCAATTAATTATGTAGTAATACATCTGTTTTATTTTTGGCGGGTCTTGGACATTGAGTATTGTCGGAAATTCATTTTCGGATATGTTATTGATTTCGGGTATATAGCGGTTCCTAATTGAAGAATAAATAGGGCATACTACTATCAAATGGTAAAGAGTTTCGTAAGAATTTGTGTCACTATGTCGTTACAAATTGATACTTTTTGTAACAGTGTTAATTATTTGCGTTTTTGTTGTTTTTTTGGGACAGTAAATTATTATATCTGTTTAATACATTATTTAACCCAAATAAGTGTTACTATATATATATATATTGTAGGTTTCTTTCATATATATATATATATATATATATATATATATATATATATATATATTGATTTAGAAATATTTTCCTATTTTAATAAATAAAAATGTACAACCTCCCCCACAATCGTAAAAAACCCGCCTGGAATGAAGTGGTAAAGAACCCCCCGTTTAATATGTTACGCCGGAAGGGAAAGACAAGTTGATCCCCTCCCTAATGAGAAACATATTCCCCGATGGTCGGGGAAAATTGATAAAGATGGGGGGGGGGGGCTAATATGGTTAGCAAAGCGGTGGTGAGGGGCTTTGTTATTGGATTGCCTTCTCTTTTGACGGCCACACTTTTCCTGTCACTCCTGATGACCTCTTCATTATCCTCTGCTGCACTTTGGGTTATTGTCTTCGCCATCTGCCACCGCTGCGGTTTCGCCGATGTCGTAATCCTCTGCCAAACCATACTACAACTAATATAACATCTCATCAAAAGGTATTTCTGATTGCTCATACACAATATAATATCGACTCCGTTTAATTGGGTCTTCGGATAATCAGTAAATCGGCTTGATTGAATTGAGCCATTTCTCTGAATATAACCTTGACTGTTCAAACAGGAATTAGGCCAGAACCTTCCTAAAAACAGAATGCAAAAAAATATTAGGCCCGATGGCCCAGTCAATTCTTAAAATTTTGAAAACTATCTTAAACTTCTGGAACTTACAAAAGTGTATAAATCATTGAAGACGGGGTCACCTGTGGTGTAGTGGTTAGCATAGAAACCTACAATACCAAAGGTCGCGAGTTCGCGTCCCGAGTTGGCCCTAGAATGTTTTTAATGGGAGTAAAAAATCCTTGTCTCTGCCGCCCCTCGGACAGGACATAAAATGGAGGTCCCGAGCCTGTACGATGTCAGGCACTCGTTAAAGGTCTCTATCCTGACTATAACTGGATAGGCAAAATTTAGGACTCCCACTATAGCATCGTCAGATTAGCATTAGTGGCATAAAGTGACGTTAAACAAACAAACAAACCTTTGAAGTCGGCAAACTGACCCCCTACCACCTCTCACCTTATTTTACCCTTAGTCTCTGTATTACTCTGGACTCAGAAGATAATATTAGATTTTATTTTATCTTGTCAACCAGCTATATGCTATTTAATCAGCCAACCATTTAAATATTCATGTATAATTCTTAGCATCTTTTATAACATTATCAGTTTTGTGAAGTATTCATGTCATGTAAACATGGCACTTGAATTTGGTTCCCATTATTCTGTTACTCCTAGTTGTTACTATCTATAATCAATAATTATATGATAAATATTTAATTGTTATCTTCTAGCAGAGATGCTCATATATTTGTCTTATTTTGGCCCTGATAAAGATCCACATGTAGGGATCGAAACGTTGGCTTACATATATATATATATATATATATATATAGGGGGGGGGGAATTGAAAATCCTGGCTATCAATCAACCTCTTTCTCAAAAATCTTCTGGCAGTCATCGAAAGGATAACCAAGAATAATGAAAATCAACTATACATTAATGTAAGATATTAAAAACCTCTATTAAAATAAAACATGAGTAACTTGATAAGAATAATTTAATATTTTAACGATTCGACGATTTAATTATTCCGCTAGCTGACCCGTGCAAAGCATTCGCACACTAACCTACTTAAATCTCACATAATTAAAGCACACACCATATATTTAGTATAATAAATAATAATGTATTTAGTGCGTCATGGGCATAAGTGAGGGTTGAACTAAAGAATAAGTCTCTTGGCCATCACCTACGTAGTCGACATGGTGGGCTGTAAGGGTTGTGTGAGCATCTTAAGGTGCCTTAACACCTTACGAACTTCACCTTCGAACAAGTTCTCCTTCGAACCTTGCCGTACCGACGTGAAGCGAACAGCCATTTATACTTCACGTGAGGTTACGAACCAATATGGCTGACGCACCCAATGCTAG
Organism: Aelia acuminata; assembly: GCA_911387785.2. NCBI lineage: Eukaryota > Metazoa > Arthropoda > Insecta > Hemiptera > Pentatomidae > Aelia > Aelia acuminata. Next base: position 116,738,954 of record OU426983.1, on the reverse strand, counting down.
CTTATGATAAAGAAAAATTCTCCATTATCAATATATTTTATATTATCTGAAAAATAAAAAAATAGGAGACGATTTACAACGTTTCACAAACTATACTAGTATCACAAACAACTCCTGTCACTTAAGAAAAACCCAAATCAAAAGTGACACTAGCGCTACCCCCGAACCCAGGCGAACAGATGAAGTACCTAGAACACCCGAACAGTCGACGTGAAGGCTTCACGAAGGTTGTTCGAGGGTGGTGTTCGAAGGTAAAGTTCGTAAGGTGTAAAGGCACCTTTAAGTGTTCCGTAAGAGGGTTTGTATTGTAGGTCAGAGTTTGTTGAAAGCTATTATAATTTTCTTTGGCTGTTTCCGAAATTGTTCGCATGTCTAAGTCTTTGTTTATTATATCGTTGCTAACAAAAAATGGTGCATCAACTATTCTTCGAATATATTTATAATAATGCGGGAATATATTTTAATAATATCTGCATACCGCCATCTGATGAGGTTAGATATTTAGGTTTTTATCTGGACGAAAGACTGACTTGGAAAATCATATCAGACTAAAAGTCAGGCCACACATGACCGCACCGCATCCGCATGAACGTTTACTATCTATCCTTCGTAAATGAATCAGATCCGTGCTGCGGTGCGGATGCGGTGTGGCCTCACCTTAAAACGTAAAGAACTAAACAAACGATCTTTTATTTAGACTACTTGACAGATATTCAAAATTATCTTTGGCAAACAAACTCACATTATACAAAGTCTTACTAAAACCTATATGGACTTACAGGATAGAGTTGTGGGGCTCTGCAAAATCGACCAGCATCCAAAGAATACAGTCTTTTCAGTCAAAAGTGATGAACTTATAAAACGCGTAATGAAAATGTTTTGGTTCACTTATTAACCCATTAGTAAGTGAAGATTTTTATACCAAGATTGATCAAAATGTTTGTTGTTGGTGTATTTGGTCTATTCTATTCGCCTCTGGCAGTGAAAAAACTTGGTTTCAAAATTTTGTTCCTAAAATTTAATCGTGTAAACAAACGTAACTTACAAACGTACTTACAGGGTGTCCAAAAAGATTATTCGGGTTTGAAAGTAGAATAAAATCTCGAATATAGAATATCAAGTAGTATGTTTACGTTTTGTTTAAACACAATGACCTGCAAATTTATTTAGAAAAAAACAATATTGTCTAGGTGTCCACCATAACGCTGCTGGCATTCCTCGAATCTCAAACGATGATTCCTTAAAACGCGTTGACACATCATTCCTGAGATTGCCGTCATTTCTGTTCTGAGATTTTGCTTCAATTGCGTTAGATTCGTCAGTTTCTTTTTGTATACCCTACTTTTCAGGTATTCCCACAGAAAGAAGTCAAGAGGACTGAGATCGGGATTCCTGGGAGGCCAGGTAATGGTGCCTCTACGAGAAATCACTTTGTTTTGGAATAATTCGTTTACCGTAGCAATTGATAAGTCTGAAGTGGCCCCGTCTTGCTGAAACCATGTTCTAGAGTTATATCCTTAAAACTCTTGAAGTTCTTGGGCCAAAAAACCTTTTATCATTTCACAGTAACGCTCACTATTTACAGTACTATATACACTATTTACTGCGTTGGAGATTCGAGGAGTGCCAGCAGCGTTATGGTGGACACCTAGACAATATTGTTTTTTCTAAATAAATTTCCAGTTCATTGTGTTTAAATAAAACGTAAACATCCTACTTAATATTCTATATTTGTGATTTTATTCAACTTAAAAACCGTGAATACTCTTTTTGGACACCCTGTATTTCTTTCTTCCATATCGATTCGGAACAAAGCTCTACGTTTGTAATTGTAGCGGCATATTAATATTTATCGACTACCCACAACTTTTGTAAAGGTTTCAAAGCAAAAATATATTTAATAATAAATATAGACAAGGTTTCGACAACAAAATTATTCACACGACTTAGCATTGTTGCCAACACGAATTTCAGATCCAATAAAGAACTAACGAGTTACACGGGTTAAACATGAGCTCGACACTGTTAACATTTATTTCGGGCCATTCGAAAAACGATTAAGTATTCAAGTCAAATTAAATGGTTAATAGGGATAATTAAATTTGTTCCAACAGATATATATATATAGAGAGAGAATTCGATTCTGATAAACAATGTATTATCGAGTAAACACTGTTTCATCAAAACCTGGTCCGGTATAACCTAACGAATAAAATAATTGGAAGTATTAAATTATAATATATGATAAATAAATTAAATTGGACCTTGTTGCGATGATAAAGCTAATTTAATCTACATCACTCGCCCGAATTTTAGAGGCTCTATAATTAGTGAAGTGCCCTTTTATCTATAATGTCCATAATGAAGGATTAATGTAAATTATAGTTAAATATGGAATAAACAACTAATTCCATTATATAGTCAATTCGGCAATACGTTTATTTTTATCTAGCGCCAGTTAATCAATTTTTAAACAATGCCTTATTATTGGATATTAGTATGGACTGGAGTATTTATTACAAGTAAGCGTTTGACAAAGTCTGGCGAGGTTCTACTATTTAAACTCAAAAACGTATAACCCTATACCTATTACCTAATCCTTCAATCTTTCCTCTACTATAGATTATTCTCTGTCTGCCCGGAAATTTCTTCGATCTCCAATCTTGGCTGGAGTAACTCAAGGTTCAATATTAGCTCCCTTACTTTATATCATATACACTTCCGACATACCTATTAACAATGAGGCATTGAATGTTACTTACGCTCATTATACAGCAATTATCACTAAACATCAGGACGCAACACAAGCTTCATCAACTTAACAACATCACCTACAAAGATTACTCGACTGGTTCAAAAAATGGAAAATAAGACTGAATCATGATAAATCAAAACACATCACATTTACCCTAAGAAAACTTACCTGCCCCCCTCCCCTCCCTCGTTTATATTGACAATAACCTAATTCCGCAGAGAGACCAAGTACACTAACTGGGACTTACGTTCGACAGAATGATGACATGGCGTCCACGCTTAAAAAAACACTCAAACTACTTTATCCATTTTTATAACTGAAACTAAAAGAGAAATTAAAGGCATAGACATACTTACTTAAACCAATATGGACGTAATCATCACAGATATATGGAACAGCTAAATAGGTACACTTAAATAAAATTCAAAGGTTTCAATCAAAACTTTTACGACTCATAACCAACGCACCCTGGTACTTAACTAACCACACCCTACATACGGACCTCCACCAGCCAACAGTTGACCAGTACACAGCGACACTCTACAAACGGCCATAACAATCGCCTAATAATGGACATGGCAACAGCTGATATCCCAATAAATACGAGGAGGAGATTAAAAAGGCGTTGGATGAGAGATCTCCTTTCTTAAACAGCTCTAGTAATTGAACGAAGCCGGAAAGGGGGTGCTGCTGAGTACTTTTCTTTCCCATGCCTCACATGTCATAGTTTTCTCACCTTGCCACCCCATTCGCTGATTTTAAGCATTATGCAGACAGGTGCGAATAAATAATAAAAACACATATAAGTATATATTCTTAGTTTTTAGAAATCAAATTTAGTTATTAGTAAATAGATTATTAAAAGCACAAAAAAGTTCTTAACGCTCAAGGTAAAGAATAAATACAATTGTTTACACTCAACGTAAAGATTTATGAATGAAAAGAATGCTTTTATTACATGTTCCCTGGTGTAATTTATATGACGCATCCCTCTTTGCCACTATCACATTTTCGTCTCAATCCCAAATGTATTTGATCAGTTAAACATACCAAAAGTATAGGAGAAATCCATATTTTATCGAATGACAATTCAAATCTAATTAACTAAAATAAGATTACATTCAACGGTTTTAAAGGCCATGAAAGAGATCGAGCTAACTAGCTGAAATCGTGTAGTCCCAATTCCTTCTCGGAGATATTAGACTCAAACGCAAGTTTCGGCTTGGCCGAAGTCGAAACTTCACTCGGTCACTACCAAACTGTATCAAGTTAAGGTTTTGCGGTACCTAAAAGTCAGATAACTCCGTTATATTTTTCTTAAAGATGTTATCATATAAGGTTTAATATTTTTTCTCTATAATTTTTAATAAAATCCTTTTCAAAACAGATCGAAAATAAATCAGAAGCACAATTTATTTAAGAACTTCAGAAATTCTATTGAATGTCTTCTTCTTTTTTCTTTCTTTCAGAAGATGCCAATTTTCGTCATGGCATTAAAATTACTTAATAATAATCCGTATGATGAATAATGAATATCTCTTCTTTCCTAAGAATAAAATTATCTTTTATTGTGTTTGTTCCTAATTGATTTGTTTTTCAAATTTTTCCAGATTTCTTGAATATTATATGCGTATTTTATTCTTGTTACGTTTTCTATTTTATAAAATGTCTATTTATAAAAACCTTATAATGTTATTATGAATGTAAGATTACCTTAATTTGTATAGTAAATTAATACGTTTTAATTGGTAATTTTTGATTTTCAAAATTTCTAAGTGAGGGGCAGCTGTCCTCCCCTGCGGAATCCCAGGTATAACACCATTTTTATTTTTTATTGGATTGTTCTTATAGAACCGTAATTTATTTTCCTTATACTCTGAGAGCGTAACACGATATAATCCCATCCCATCCCACATATATTATTTCACAAAGCCTAAAAATCGGTTTTTCATGAATTATAAGGTCCTGTCGTGCTCAAATGTCATGAATGTGGTATCGTTGGATTCAGAATTTCACGGAGCTTTTGCCAATCGCATTCTCATTGTTCATCTTTCGGTCTAAAATAAAATATCGACCTGAATGTAGTGATACAACGGATCGAAACGGATCAAATTGGGTTTTATAAATTGCGGTACGAAAATTACGACCCAGTTTAGTTCTATAAGAACTAAACTGGAGTTTGTGTTTTGAAGCCCTAAAACCTACCAGTTTTGAGATAACGCCTGGGTTAGGCCCCTCCGCAGCATGTGGTCTACTACTTACTGTGTTACGTTACAGCAAATGTAAGTCCTGTCGTGCTTAGGTTCTATAAATGTGGTTTTGTCTGATTTAGAATTAATTGTAGCGTTAAAAAATAGCACTCTCACATTTAGCAATTACAGTACACTCCCGATTAACCGGCTCCCGTTTAACCGACTCTTCGGATAAACCGACGGACGCTGTGAAAGATAAAATATTATTTTTAAGATCCTTTAAAGTATTTATAGCTTTGTCATATTATCAATCGCTGGTCAAAAATTTTGTTAAAATTTGTATTATGTTGCGGTTTGATAGATCTTAATTAAATTGAAAAGTATACAAAAAGTCTTTTGTTTTTTATTTGTTGACCGAACTCCAGTAAAACAAGTCTCTTCGAAGTATAATTGACCTTGAAACAAAATCCTTATCCTCCACCCACTTCATAAAAAAATTAAAAAAGAAATTAAGAAGAAATAACTTAGTATATTTAGACAATACCGACGAGATGACATTAAGGTGCGCATAAACGAAAAAAGAAAAGAAAAAAAAAAATTTTGTGAGAACTGAATAGATTGATTGTGTAAATTTTCGTAAATCGTTAAATTAAATTAGCCAAAAAAAGTTTTCTTTAATTAATATTTATATAACCTTTGTAAATTAGGCTGTTTTTTGTTTTTTGGTTTTATCGCAATATAGAAGTTTTAATGATATATTTTTTTAGCTTTTTTATACTCTTTTCCGGATTGACCGGCTCTCTCGCTTAAACGGCAATGATAGCAATGAAATAGCGTAGGTAGTAATTGGGTTATAATTATTACCACAATCATTCTTTTTATTTTGTCAAATATTATGAAAATCGATGTCTAGGCAGGAAAAATGGATTTTGCTAATTAAGACCCACTCAAAAGATATTTTAAAAGAACAGGATAGTATTCATATAATCATTCAAACATGAATGATTATCATTCCAATAAATGTTTATTTAAATAGATGCACTACAATTTGAAGTAAATTATATTTTATTACATTAAAAAGTCTCTTTGGAAATAAAAAAAATTAATTTAAAGCAAATGGTTTGATAATAGTCATACCTTGATCTAATTGTAACAAAGGTATGTAACGTCAGCGTAAAAATATTATTTCTGTTTCTATTAAATTATTAAATTAAATAAAATTCAATTTTAATATTTGGAAAAGATTAATCCAAAAGATATTTTAAGCAAACAATATGCGATTTTATAGAATAATGTTTTCCTATAATTTTGATATTTATGGCTTAAATATTATATTAACTATTGTTTTTACAAAGTTAAAATTAACTCCTTTAAAGAACATAACATGTTTATAAAACATTAAAGTTAACAATGTTTACAAAAGAATATTTTCATGCCAATAATTTTATATTTATAGATGTTATATTATTTGAAGTATATTGATAAAATACTATATTCATATTTACGCTTAGTACAATACCTACACTGCCAGCAAAGCTGCTTTTTTTTTTTAATTATATGAAATCTGAATTGCAACACTAGAAAGTATCTGTGACAAAAAAAAAAAAAAAAATCTTACGTATACTATTCTAAATAGCTAAAAAAATGTAGTTTTCGCCAAATGCACTGTCCTATCGTGCTCAAATGCCATAAATTTAGTATTGCCTGATTCAGACTTTTACGGAGTGTATGCGAATCGCAGGCTCATTTTTTTTCTTCCTATCAAAGCTAATAAAATCGTTTTTATAGCAGGAATTTTAGTAAATTAAAGGATCGAAATGAGAAAAATGCATTGCAATGGTTTCTTCGCGGGCTTTATGCATACACGTTCCACATACACGTGCCAGACGTTTTAATTCTCTGAAACTTATGGTTTTTAAGAAAAGCCATGGATTGCGCCCCTCAGCTTTACGAGGCTTCTTATTGTTTTGTTGCCTTTCCATGGATAGAAAATTATTTCATGTCGTTGTTGCCACTTTAAAAATCTGGTGCGTGCGCGCAACACACAACTTTCACTTACCAACTTACTTAGATTAGAAATTGACGTGTTTTGCTAATAATCATTTCCCAAAGTCACACATTTTTCTACATTCTTATCTTATTTTTTTTAATCGTTAAAGCCGTTTTTGAGTAAATAAAAAAACCTGTGAAAATGATACAAAATTTATTAAGTAAAGTCCCCCCTCCCGTAGATCAATTTTGATGAAATTTTTACAGTCATATCTCGGGCATATAAATACATCAAATACCAAGTTTGATCAAAATCGTTAAAACCGTTTTTGAGTAAATAAAAAAATCTGGTGCGTGCGCGCAACACACAACTTTCACTTACCAACTTACTTGGATTAGAAATTGACGTGTTTTGCTAAATATCATTGCCCAAAGTCACACATTTTTCTACATTCATATCTTATTTTTGTTAATCGTTAAAGCCGTTTTTGAGTAAATAAAAAAAACCCGTGAAAATGATACAAAATTTATTAAGTAAAGTCCCCCCTCCCGTTGATAAATTTTGATGAAATTTTTACACTCATATCTCGGGCATATAAATACATCAAATACCAAGTTTGATCAAAATCGTTAAAACCGTTTTTGAGTAAATAAAAAAAACACGTGAAAATGATACAAAATTTATTAAGTAAAGTCCCCCCTCCGGTTGATCAATTGTGATGAAATGTTGGTTGTCGCATCTTTGGCATATAAATACATCAAATACCAAGTTTGATCAAAATCGTTAAAACCGTTTTTGAGTAAATAAAAAAAACATGTGAAAATGATACAAACTTTATTAAGTAAAGTCCCCCCTCCGGTTGATCAATTTCGATGAAATTTTTACAGTCATATTTCGGGCATATAAATAGATCAAATACAAATTTTAATCAAAATCGTTAGAGCCGTTTTTGAGAAAATCGAAAAAAACGTAAAAAGTTATTAAATAAAGTACCCCCCTCCCTTTGAGCAAATTTGATGAAATTTTTGCTGTCACATCGCGGGCTTATACATACTCTAAATACCCAATTTCAGGTTCGCACAGTTTATAGTTTTTGAGCTAGTCTGTTCACACACACACACACACACACACACACAGACACACACACACACAGACCATTTCGCGGGACTTGGTTATTTTGACTCAGGGGATCCCAAAACGTGTATTTCCGTTGAAAACCGGAAGTCGAAAATTTTCACGATCGCAATACTTCCACTTACTATATATTTCATATATAGGTAAGTGAAAGTAAAAAATACCTCCCCCTTCATTGTCAGAAAGATAACCGTGAAAAACACCTGATGAACTGGTTCGCGCGGGTCCAGCTAGTTTATAATATTTAACAAACCGCTTAACAAAGACACGGATGCGCTTCCTAGAGAACCCTACCTCCCCATCGCACTATTCCGAATGCCCTCGAAGAACGGACTATTAATAGGAAATACAAAGAGTATCAAATGGGGCCCCTAAACCTTAAAGGGGAGGCCATTAGGCCAGCGGCTCCTTTGGCCCCGGGGCCACTCACTTTATTACACAGCCCTAAACTCTCCGGCTTTTAACATCTGCTACTGTAGGCCGTGGGTGAGCTCTTATCGGAGCATTAGGCTTGATGTGCCGCCTCCCGATCCGTCGGTAGCCCAGGAATTTCCTCTAAATCGTCCTGGATCGGCAATCAGGGTGGAAGGATAGCTACTGGAGAGATCGTCTCCGTTTTTGGACCGAGCCTTGATATGCGAAGAGGGCCGCCGAAACTTCCGAATTCCGATATGCCGTATTTAAGCGACAGCAGAAAAAGAAGCCATATCCGAAATGGTAGCAGGAAAATAAAGCAATAAATTATTGTAAAAGAGCGAAAACGCAGCCAAAATTTTAGCCGAATCCGAAACTTTTTTTGTAAATATGTCTTCATAGTTTTAACAATATCAATAATAATATCAATCAAAGCTTATAAAATGACTCAATAGGTGACTGAACTCGATTATTTATAGAATACTTGGGTTAGGTATTGAAGAGTGATAAGACAGGTGTGCTGAGTAGGTACGTTGACTGTAAAGAATTCTATTCTTTACACTCGACGTAACGAATTCTGCATGAAAAGAATGCATTCATTACATGTTAATACTTGGTGTAATTTACGTGGTACATACTTGTTTTTCACTATTACGTTTTTAACTTCACACCTAACTTGAAGTTTTCGATCAATTAAAGATACAAGTAGTATGAGAGACATCCGTGTTTTATCGAATGAAAATTCAAGTTAGTAATTAACTAATTAGTAAATTACTAAACTAACAGAAACTACACACTATTAAATCAAAGGATAATAAAAAAGCAACAATAACTCCAGCTGAAGCTCAACAGCTATTTTTGGAAACACTAGAGAAATATGCGAGATACAAAATTCTATACAGGCATCCACGCATCTAAAGCTCAGAATGAAGTTGGCTGCTCGTTTATAATTGGCCCAAATGGCCGAAAATTATAAAAATTGCCGAACTTATGCTCCATGTTCACAGGTGAGGTGTTGGCGATAAAGGAAGCACTCACACATATTGGGTTATGTGGCATCGGGAAGTGGGCTTTGGTAACAGATTCAATGAGTAAATTACTGGCCATTGAAAATACGAATTCCAAATCATCTTTAATAATAGAAATAAGAAACGTTTAGTGGCATCTGAGGGAGAAAGAAATAGATATTTTTTTTTATGAACCCTTCTGGAAATAGCGCATCAAGCAGCACGTTTAGCGAGAATTCCAGAAGCCTACGAGGTGTCAATAATAAATAACATTCTTTTAGATGACATCTTGAAGACAATAAGACTTGAAACCGTAAAATATGACAAATCAAATGGAAGCAACAAGAATCATGGAACCAACATCTAAAAGGCATAAAGAAGAACCGAAGTGAATCAACCACCTACAACAGAAAATCGCGTAGAGAAGAAACTGCACTTTGTCGGCTAAGGATAGGGCAATGTATGTTTTCACATGTTTTCAGGTCTGGAACCTTAAAATATGTTAGGCAGAAATAAATGTAGAGCAACTACTAAAAGTTGTAAAGTCTTTGAAAACCTAAGGAGAAAATTAAATTTGGGATCTTTAGAGAAAAATCTTGAAGACGATGAGACAGCAGTAAAAAAAAAACAACAGAATATTTGAAGCTAACAAAGTACTATTATTAAGTATAAAATACAGTTGTTGCCTATGACCCTGCAGGGTAGAGGCAATAAAAAAAAACAAATAAATCCAAGGGTGTCAAGTAAGTAAATAAATGCCTGGGAACAGGGGGAATGCGCCCCCCCCCCCAATATTTTGGAAGGAGGCAACTATCTACACTCTAATTGAGACATAAATTGGCAAGTATTATAAATATCTTTGATGCGCGGTCATAAGGGCTTAAGTCAAAATTTTGAATTTTTCAAGAGAGCAACAGCAAAGTTCAAAACATTATGTAAAATCTAAATATTGATATTATTTGTAATTGTTATTTTTATAAAACAATATGGTTTGACTTAAGACCTTGATAGCAACCGGTACCTCTCATTTCGTGCTGTAATATTTCGACATAATCTCCAAATGCTCAAATAGTGACTTAAGCCCTTATGACCGCCTATCAAAGATATATCGTTGGAGGAGGGATTATATGTCCCAACAGTTGTTTAGGCGTTGTTATTTCGACTTTTAGCCTTTTTGAATTTTTACCTATCAATGAGAATATTAAGCCCCCCCCCCCCCAATAATTTAGTGCTGGTGACACCAATGGTTAAAGGCAATAACAGAGATCAAGCTTACAAACTGCAATCGTGTAGTTCTAATTCCTTCTCGGAAATACCAGACAAAAATTCGAATAAGCCAGGTTTTTCGGCCGAAACTGACCCAAACCGAAACCGAAACTTCGGTCGTCCACTGATATATATATATATATATATATATATATATATATATATATATATATATATGCAGGTCTAGAAGCTGATCTTAGCTAATTCAGAGCAGGTCTAGAAGCTGATCTTAGCTAATTCAGAAGCCACACCAGGGCTATCCCCGAACACACAGGCGAAAAGATAAGGTACCTGTTCGCGATCGTGTCTTCAAACACTTCCGAACAGGCTATTCGAGGGTGAGGTTCGCACAGTGTAAGGCACCTTTAGGATTTTTATTTTCCAACTTAACCAGAAGGTAAACGACTTCAGGTAAATTTGAACACGGGTGTTATAATTTCATATATATCACACTAACCTGCTGAGCATATGCACATGATGGATTTAAAAAATTAAATATGAAATTTATGATATAACTTCCACATTCCTTCTACTATTGGCAAGGTACTGGTATACAGATTTGGTCAGAGCGTAACAGCTGTGCCTTCTATATACGCGGAGGCCTGCGGAACTATTAACGGTGAGGAAGATAAAGAAGGTGGTAGAATAATTCATTGAGCCGGTATTTAGCCATTATCTTTTAATTTATTAGGATTTAGCCGCTACCAAACCCGCGAGATAAAGCTAATGCAAATACTAGTGGCGCTATCTAAGTAGCACTAATGGTTTCTCAATATATCTGCCTACTGCCTTTAGGCCAATTAAATTCCATTCTAATAGACGCCGCCTATTTTGTTTCGCAATTTTATTACCTCTATCAATAAGTTATTTTCTATTAAGATTGTTGAATAACTATCTGTTGATATGCGTTTTATAAAAAATAAAAGTGCATTTTTTCCTTATCGCAGTTTACTAAATATTTTCTTACATGAAATACTAGTCATAAATATTTGTATTTGTTTTGTTTTTATTATTTTAAAGTAGAGAGAGAGAAAATATTCCTTCGCCTCCCCCCCCCCCCGGTACTTTGGAGATAATTTTTTTAATTAAAATTAAAATCAATAAGAAATCTACCTAAACGAATACAGTGTTATACAAATGTACAAGGGCGGGTCCAGGGGTGGGGGGGGGAGTCACAGGTACTTAATACAAGGTAGTACTTATACTACCAACTTGTAAGTACTTAATACAAGGTAATAATCTCATACAAAAATGGTGCTGTCAGCCACGTGATTATGAACAAGGGGGTCACGACCCCCCCAAATATTGTTCTGAATCCGCCCAAGATACTATATGTATATGTACTTGTTTAGGCTATGTTAAATTAACAGTTTACTATTTGTTACCGAATCCAATATGGACAATATATATTTTCAAAAGGGCACTACACTAATTTTAACCCTTTGCACTCGAGGTCTCCGGAGCGGAGCCATTTAAAATTTGACTTCAAACTCGAGGGCTCCGTTACGGAGGCAATGCAAATAATTTTCACTTTTTAACATATAAGGACATAAACAAAACGTAAAAACTATTTATAGGATATCTCGCTTTTGGTGATAAATGATGGTGTTTTTCATGAATTTTATAGTACGTTAATCTTTTAACATCGGCTATCTTTTATCTATTATAATATTATAATTATAATATTTTATCGCCTTTAAAGTACGTTAATCTTTATTATAATTTATAATAAAATTATAAAAATATATATAAAATTACAAAAAAAATGTTTTGAAATTAATATAATATTATAAAAAAAAATTTTTTTTTTGTTACTATGTGTTCTTGAAGTTTCACAAATACATATAAACTAAATTCCATTGGAATTCCTTACTTGGTTCTAAAATTTTACTGTATAATATTACGTTTTCAGGGTGTACTTTTTCGCGAAAAAGTTGCGTCGAGTTGCTGATAGGTAACGTCCGAAACGGTGCCGAGTGTAAAGCCGCGTTTACACCGGAGTTTCAAACAAAAAGTTGCAAACAGCAGTTGCAAACAGTAGTTTCAAATAAAAGTTTGCAACTTTTATTTCATGGTTTTATTTCCATGTTTCATGAAAATGTTTGAAACACTTTCGACCTTGATTATGACTCGCCTGTTCTGGTTCCTGGGATCAGTCCTTCCCAGGATGTCAAGTGTCGAGGATGTCATTTTAGCCGCGGCGGCGTGTGTCGTGTTGTCAAAGCAACGTAGGCCGAGAAGAATGACCAGTGAGGATTTTGAATATCTAACTTTAATGATTGGTCACAAAATTTCGAAAATGGATACGAATTACCGAAAGGCTATTTCTGTAACGGAAAAACTAGCTGTAACCTTGCGCTTTTTAGCTACCGGAGATTCATACACAAGCTTGAGTTACCTGTTCAAGATATCAAAATAGAAAATAGTCGAGAGAGGGTGGTGCGAGTGATCACGTGAGTGAGAGTGGAGGTGGCAGCGTAGGGGATGGCGGAAAAATGTTTCTGTTTCTTGTTTCATCGGCACATAGTGACCGAAACCAGTGTTGCAAACAAAAGTTTGCAACTCCCTTTGATCTTTACCGACTTCAGGTGGAAACAAAAATTTCTGTTGCAAACACTGAAAAACTGTTTGCAACAGTGAAATGTTTCATCTAAAAATGTGCGTTTTTAGAGATGTTTGCAACTTTTGTTTGCAACTCGTGTTTCAAACTCCGGTGTAAACGCGGCTTAAAGGGTTAAAATGTGATTGACAACATAACATTGATTTACTTCATACAATGAAACAAAATGTATAACCTGTACCACTACAAACCTAAACTTGACAATAGGATTTTCTTATTGTTTGACATTCCCAGATATCTTCACGATATTTATAATTCTTCATGGATTTTTTTTTTATTTGAAAAATATGTTAGGGATGTGTACTTAGCTACCGCAGCTTCAGTTTCTGATAAACTTTTTTGACTTCCACTGAATGGGTGAGAGGGGGGAGCGCTTGTAAGTATGTATATCGCTTACATATCAACATTTTTTACAAAGTGTAACCCCATCCGATTGGAGGCAGGAGCAATGGATCGGAGCGAAAAGAGTACGAGATAAAATTGAAATTTATCGCCTGAGCGTAATTAAGAAGTTATATAATTAGCGCTAAATCGACCAGCCTGATTTAGGAGGCTGGGTTCTCCCTCCAGCGAGGTGGGCAAATTGGATTATTCTAAAACATGTTCTGGTGGGAAAGGGAGGAACACACAAACACAGGCAGGAAACTGGAAAACGCATTACCAACGATCAACTTTTAACAAACGGATCAGAGAGATCGTGTCGATTGTTTTTAAAATAATCGATGGTGCGTGTAGCCAGCGAAGGCCGGAGAATGTACGACACCGTGCTACAAAATTCAGCCAATCAGAGCTGCCAAAACCTCAATCACCGCATCAGTGTCTCTCTGTGAAGGGCGGTGAAGGTATCAAAAATTGATAAGGCGGTTGGACAACCTGAGTGGTGAGGGGTCAAAAAGTTAGTTACGTGTCATGTCTTTGCCTCTTCAACTATTCCTTCTTGTCATCGGTGCCCATCCGCCCCCCCCCCCAAAAAAAAAAAAAAATTATATCTTTCCTTTTCTTAAAAATGAGTGCTATTTGTACAAAGGCTAACCCCCCCCCCCCACATTCAGTGGATACCAATTCAAATAAGTTTGTCAGAAACCGAAGCTGCGGTAGCAAAGTACCCATCCCAAACAGATCTTCTAAAATTAAAAAAAATAAATAAAAAGAGATGAAGGATTGAAAACATCGTGGCAATATCTGGTAAAGTCAAACAAAAAGAAAATCCTATTATCATGAACAGCAGAGGCGGTCCCAGGGGGGTGGGATATAGGGGATCAATCCCCCCCCGAAATTTCGATGAAAAAAAATTAGTGGGATGAATTAAAAAAAATAATTACGCATCTAACTTATACTAGTTTTCTAGGAGAGTTTAGTTTAATTTTGACTAGAATCTCTCTATATATAAGAGGCTTTGTCCTGACTGACAGAATCAACGCAGAGCAAAAACTACTAATGATAGAAACTTGAAGTTCGGAATTTAGATTTTAAACGCAATGTAGGTAACCACTAAGAAAGGAATTTCAAAAATATAACCCCTAAGGGGCTTAAATGGCGAAATTGTCGTTTAACTCTAACGGATATCTATTGTTGAGATTTTAAACCATATGTTTTTTATTTGAATATCGATTTAACGTTACAATAGTATTAAAATAGACATTCACATAAAACATGGCTACTGATTATTTAAATATTGGTGGTAATCAAATTATGCACACTGTGATTCCCATTATTGGGGATGGTGCGTGTTTATTTCGATCTCTTCTCCATATAAATAAGAGGCTTTGTCCTGACTGACAGAATCAACGCAGAGCAAAAACTACTAATGATAGAAACTTGAAGTTCGGAATTTAGATTTTAAACGCAATGTAGGTAACCACTAAGAAAGGAATTTCAAAAATATAACCCCTAAGGGGCTTAAATGGCGAAATTGTCGTTTAACTCTAACGGATGTCTATTGTTGAGATTTTAAACCATATGTTTTTTATTTGAATATCGATTTAACGTTACAATAGTATTAAAATAGACATTCACATAAAACATGGCTACTGATTATTTAAATATTGGTGGTAATCAAATTATGCACACTGTGATTCCCATTATTGGGGATGGTGCGTGTTTATTTCGATCTCTTCTCCATATAAATAAGAGGCTTTGTCCTGACTAACAGAATCAACGAAGAGCAAAAACTACTTATGATAGAAACTTGAAGCTCGGAATTTAGATTTTAAAAGCGATGTAGGTAACCACTAAGAAAGGAATATCAAAAATGTAACCCCTGTCGTTTAACTCTAACGGACATCTATTTTCGAACTTCGAGAAAATATATCTAATTAGTACTCATTATAAAGAATTTGATACGACGAGTTTAACTCGAAAGGCCCTATTAGGCGTCGAAAACCATGTTTTACAGCCGAAAAATTAAGCGTGGCAGCTTCCCCCTCCAACATTCCACCTACCGGAAGCTCAGATTCTACTAAATATCCTTAACATCAGTTAACATATTATATTAGATCAATACCAAGATAATGGTCACAGAATTGATTTTAAAGGCTCGCGGGCGAAGCCGCGACGGGAAAGGCTAATATTTTATACAGAATTTTGTATATGAACTTAATGTATAAACATAAGCAAATAAAGTGTGCTATTTTTACGTTGTTTTTTTTTTTCATACCGTCCAATCCCCCCCCCGAAATTTTTTTCTGTAACCGCGCCTGATGAACAGGTAAGAAACTAACAGTGAATCCAAATTGAAAAGGACGGAATTACGGCTAACATTTTTCACAATTGACAAAAAATTTAATAAAATTGTCGTTGACTCAATATTGGTTGCGGTATCTTCTACGTTTTCGCCTGTTCCATGATTCGAAACTTTCTACAATAAAAATCCATTACAAAAAACAAATGTAACCACACCATTCTGGGCAACCCCTCTTTGATGTAATACCTTAAAAATTTCCTTATGCATCAGTTCATAACTTAAAGAAGTAAAAAAATAAAATAAAATTTTATAATTAGTATTTTCTATTTTGAAGTTATCAGAAAAAACTAAATTGAAGAGGAAAATAAGGCTAGGCTAAAGGCGGGAAATTGTAGTTTTGTTTTTTCGGTTGCAAAATTACTTATCTCACGCCTTTTATCCAGAAATTAAAAAATTACAATCAGAAAACTATAATTCTCAATTACAGCTTTAGTTAAAGTTACAGTCTTAGTTAGTTAGAGTTACAGTTTTAGTTCCTAATTACAATTCGAAACTAAAATTACAATTACAAAGGTATAATTCTTCCGACGGTTCTTTATGGATGTGAAAAATGGCCATTAATAGTAAGAGATGAGCAACGTCTTAAGGTCTTTCAAAATAAAGTACTGTGTAGAACATTTGGGCCGAAGAAGGGTGAGTCAACAGGAGAATTTAGACGACTACATAATACAGAATTGATTGGACTTTACCCGGTAAATGTAATCGAAGTTATTACGGCCCACATTGGTTGAAAGGCGGAAAAAAACCATTTTTTGAAGGTATTGGAATATTCTTTTTCTTATCAATATTAATTAATAGAATAGTTACCTGACACATTCCATCAATTTATTCGGATATATTCTGATTTTTAAACTTGTTAGGACCCTTTGAAAATCGATCATTGAAAAAGTTTATTTTTCAACGGAAAATTTATAGCACTATAATAATTTTTACAACTCGCATTTTTGTTTCTTAGAGCGATTTTCCTTCATAATCATGAAAAGCAATCTCACATATTACACTAGCATAAAAATGATGCTATTTGGTCTATGTTTTAACCCAGAAATAAAATCCCGAATAAATGCAATAAAATTAAGACAAACAATTTTTTTGGTAATCCATATTTTTCAAGCGCAGCCGAGCGCAGTTTTAAAATCCATTTTTAAAAGAAGAAGATACATTCAAGGAAATATTAAAACATATTCTAGCTGCGTCCACCTGCCTCTGTACATGTGGGATTTTTTTTTTATTGAAATACCTAAGCTATTTCGTGCAGTTTATTCGCTATGGAGCTTGTGCTTCGAATTAGGATATTACTAATCGTTTAGTAAAACATCATGCCTTACTTATCAGGTCTGTGGCATCATTTATAAAGTCAGTCTGAATCGTTGTTAGGTCGATAATAAATCAACTTTTTCACCTACCGTGATTTTAGAATGAATTTGGAAATTATTAATAATAAGTTTATTAACATGACCTCCGATAACTTAAAGGCTTCGGTACTTTTCATTTTAAGCATCCATTTGCTTTTAGAAGATTGGTATTAAAAAAAAGTTCAGCTATTATTTAGCGTGAATAAGGGAACTAAATTTTCACAGATAGAGTTTCAGTTATTAAACCTACATTGAACAGTCAATCCCACCATCTCCTATCAAAATTATATTAAAGTCGGATGATCCCAATCTTACGGGTGGGTGGAGGTGTGCAGGGAGCGATTGCTGGTGTCGGCATTATGTCTTTGGGTTCGTTAAGCCTTTTTATTATTACTATTATATTGATTGATAACCCTACCTTGTGTATGGTGTATATGGAATCCGTTCTCTATGCCTTATTCTATTTTAAAGTTACCATTTATTAAGTTAGTTCCTTTATTGTTCATTTTATGATTTTTTGTTTTATTCGACACAAATTCCTCATTAGAAATTGTAATTAGAATAATAATTCCCTTGAATTATATTTGCATGGAGCCCACTTATGAATTAAAATGGAAATCTACTTTTTTGTACATGTCGAATTTTTAACTATCTTTTAATTTTTAAAAATCTAGTAGATAGACCAAGGATATCAATAGCTTGAACTCAGCTTGAGACTATACGATTATACTGCAAAATAAAATACAAGTAAAACAATGAGTTTTTTCGCAGTAAAAAAATTGTATGATGATATAAATGTACTTACATGGTTAAAATGGTACTCTGGATATACTTAGAGAGTGAAAATGACCCAGGTAGTCGAAAAGCCCGTATCTTTTATATAAATAAATACTTAGGGGTCACCTGTGGTGCAGTGGTTAGCATAGAAACCTACAATACTAAAGGTCGCGAGTTAGCTTTTTTCAAACAGTTAATCTCTTTTAAATATCCTTAGAATTCTTGAACTGGATTTAATGTTAAAAAAAAAAAAAAAAAAGGAAATGTAATTGAAATTAGTTTAAAAATGAATAATCATCATCAAAGTTCATCTTGCAGCATGAATCATTTTCTTGATTATCAAGATAAAATTGCTAAATTGCATATAAACATTGTCTAGGGGCAAATATTACTCATATTATGTCATTTATAAACATTAAAAAGACAACATCGAAATGTGTTTAATGAAAAAATTCAAAAATGCAAACCTGAATTCTGGAAAATGATTTAAAAAGGAGTCACCTGTGGGTTGGTGGTTAGCATGACAACCTACAATACTAACGGTCGCAGGTTCGCGCCCACCGGTGGCCCTAGGATTTTTTAATGGGAGTAAAAATCCTTGTCTATGCCGTCCCCCGGATAGGACGTAAAATGGAGGTCACGAGCATGTACGATGTCAGGTACTCGTTAAAGATCCCTATCCTAATTATACCTGGATAGGCAAAATTTAGGAATCCCACTGTAGCATCGTCCGATTAGCCTTAGTGGCATAAAGTGACGTTAAAACAAACAAACAAATAAATACTTATTATAGAGTTAAAAAAAAATGTTACTAATTAAATTATAGTAGATGAGATCGATACATTAGGTTCGTTCCAACAAGCATGTAACAATAGTTCGAATGCTACGCATATCCGGTTTCGATGAGAAACTATCTTTCCCGACTTTTTGGTGCAACTAGAGTGGGGGGGTACACTAACTGCTATTTGATGAAATAAAAGGTGTAATGTTTTTTCTCTTCGAAAATTTATTTAGTGCCTGTGAAACTATGGTGTTAATCAAAGGATCCTGCGTATACGAAAGATTCGCGAGCATGGTTGAACCGATTCATGGAACAAACCTATTATTGTTTTTAAAAAATTATATAGAACATAATTGACTTTTATTATAATCAGCTGATCAGTTTCAAATTATCATACTATATCGAAGCAAAAGTTCGAATCTATAGATCAATTCAGTCTTAACGTATTCAATCGAAAATCCTTAAGGTTAAGCCGAACCAAAATAACAAAATAAGTGTAGTGAATGATTTGATGAAGTTCTGGCCTTGTCTTCCGAGTTGTTTATCCATCTTAGTGCTAGTGGCGACAGCAGTGAGGGGAGAAGTGGATCCAAAAGTTAAGGAAGCCATGGAGAAAAATGGAGTCGTGCCCGATGTTATATCCAAGGCTCCCGACAACTTATTAGAGGTAGGTTATAATTATTTTTATACTAGTTTCTCGATAATAGTTTTGGGCAAAGCCAACATGGCGCCGTTTAGTGTGGCTCCCATCTCCACTTAAAAGGACCCGTTTGGGAGTTTATTTATCTCTGAAGAGCGAGCGAAGCGAGCGGGAGTCGAAAGCTGGGATCTATTACAGCTAATCAAGGTCCTTTTTAACTGAAAATGAGAGCGCTATGAGAGCAGGGGCGGATTCGGCAATTGAGGAGGGGGGTCATTGATACTCTGATACTCACTGATCCATTGATACTCTGA
Source organism: Aelia acuminata (assembly GCA_911387785.2). Classification (NCBI taxonomy): domain Eukaryota; kingdom Metazoa; phylum Arthropoda; class Insecta; order Hemiptera; family Pentatomidae; genus Aelia; species Aelia acuminata. The sequence goes on along the minus strand of OU426983.1, from coordinate 116,718,969 downwards.
TACCCACCGATCGATAGGTGTCAGTTTAGATGAAAATGTTGAAGAGTTTTTCGCATAATTCGATCCGCCTAAGGGCTTCCGTAGGATTTCGTCCAGGGGGGGGGGGGGGGGCAAGCTAGTAATATTTTCGTCGAGGGGGAGGGGGTAGGTTGGTAAAATTATTGTGCATTTTCGTCGAGGTATTCTGACCTTGTAAGGCTCAATTAATTGTTCAAGTAAGACCTATTGATATTTAGGAGTTAAAATATATGTTTATAATGCTTAATGCATATAGTAAATGAATAAAAATTCATTTATTTATTTGTAGTTTTTGTTTATTAAAATTTCTAAGGTGGGATCAGCCCTCCCCGGCCCCAAGGGCGGATCCGGGAGTGGGCACAGGGGTCGTCCTCACCAGTTAGAGGTGAGAGCATGGGATTAATCAGCGGGGGCAGGGGGGTCAGCCCCCTGGAAGGCTGGATGCAATAATTTTTTAAGCTTTAAAGGCGGAAAGCAGTGATAGAATAATTTTGTTCAAGCAAATAATTGTAACAACTTAATTGATAAAGCACTGCTAAAATTATACATCATTTTGGTTTCATTCGTCTTTTCCGCGGTAAGATGTTACAACCACAACAACCATAGCTTGCCATAGTAAGGAAGTAACATAAAGAATAAATAATGAGAATGATCGTTATGGGAAAGTTTCTTGTATTTATTTAAATCTATATACATATTATTTTTTTAAATAATTTTTTTTTTTTTTTTTTTTTTTTTTTGAAGTGAAAAGATTTGGCTCCGCCGGGAGTCGAACCCGGGTCTCAGTGAAGTAGGTATCAGTGAAGAGGAAGGATTTGCTCTGCCTTGAGCCGAGCTCTGTGGTGTAGTGGTTAGCATCCTCGCATGTAACACAGGAGACCCAGGTTCGACTCCCGGCGGAGCAAAATCTTTTCTCTTCAAAAAATAAATTATTTAAAAATAATTTAAAATGGTGGTCAGCCACAAATTAAGATTAGATTAATTATTCTTTTTTTATTTGATAGAACTTGTCCATTGTTCCAACTCTTTTATTTATTTTGTGACCATTTGCCAATTGAAAATGATTTAATATTTTATTTATTTATTTAATTTAATATTTGATGTTGACCTACTTGTCCATGGATTTTGGCTACTCACAGTCAGTAGCCCCGAGGACCTATATTTCTTTCTCCGAAACAGACCATCCATGGACCAAACCTAGGACTATTCACATCATGGAAAACCACACCGCTATTCTCGATAGGATAAACCAACCACAATTATCACTACGACCGATTTGCGTTGCCTCCAGTAGCCTGATGGGCCTCACATATCCGGAGAAGGCTTGTAATGCGTGGCTTTCATCGGGGGCGGTAACCCAAATCGAGTGGTCAGCCACCCGAACCACACATTGTTAAATTGATGATGAATTGATTTTAATAAAAATGACTAAACTTCTCAGAAGTTTCAGAAGTAAATAACTGAAAAATATAAACAGAAATGTAAAACTTCTGGAATTCAAGTAGAGAAAAAAACTGTCGTGATGGAGAAACAGACAGTAGTTGGTTTCAGATGGTTTCCTGTCAATTCATATTTTATTATAATTATAATAAAAATAATATAATACTTTATTATAATCACATTCTTACAACTTACTTTCCAATTCGTTTGGAACTAAGTAGTTGCCTCTCAGTGCTGTATGGTTGTTTATTAAGGAGTTAGCTCCAGGAGTCTTTCTCTTTTTACTGTATAGGAAATACTGCTATTTAGGAACTTCGGAATGTATTCCTTGAGCTGTTCCTTTACTGCTCTGCATAAAAGAGAGACTTTTTTAAATGAAACAAACAGTTTTGACATGAATCTGAAATGGATTTAACCCTCTTTACTGCTGCTCAATCTTTATTTTAATTTTATGTGTATTCTTTTATATGGATTTTATATTTTCTACAGTACATTTTGATTTTATTCATTGTGTACTTATTTTAAATTAAATACAGATATGACCAGGGTACACAGTTATTATATGAGCCATTAAGTTAACTAAATGACTGTATACTATTTTAACAGTTTTCTGGAAAGCACTTTTAATAACATATCCCTTTAGGAAATTCCTACCTTTTAACCCCCTTTGTTTATTTTATGAAAGTATGGCAGAAATATTGAAATATAACAGCTCATTAAAATATAAATACAAAATAAAAAACTATAAATTTTCTTACTTACTTTTGCAGGTCTAGTCCCTCAATGGGTTGCCTGTTTAAGTCAGAGCGTCCCTCCACTTCTCTCTATCCAACCAGTCCCCTTCTTCAAGTCCCCTGCCGGCCATCTCCTCCTCCACGCAGTCCCTCCACCGGGTTCGGGGTCTTCCTCTTCTCCGTCTTCCTGGTTGTTCCCACAGCAGAAGTCTCTTTGGCCACCTAGGTTCTGGCATCCGCTGGCAGTGCCCGTACCATCGTAGTCTGCTCCTCCCAATCTTCTCTGGAACTCCTTCGTTCACTCCCATTCTGCCCCGAATCTCTGCATTTCTGACTCTTTCTAGGCGGGTAGTCCTAAGACATCTCCTCCAGAAATCCATCTCTATAATCCACTATAAATTTTCCAAAAGAAATATTATATAAAATGCTTTCTTCAAAAATTTTGAAATTTCAGTTTCTCATTAAGTCAACTGAAGGCTCATAGCATAATAAGAAAACATAAATATCTTTTTGGTTAGATATCATTAAGTAATAAACTTTTTTTACATTAAATTTAAATTAAAAATTGTGTTCATGTGTGTATATACATATAACTCACTGAGTCACCCCACTCTTATGTTCTTAATCTTGACTTTAATTACAATTTCTCAATCAAACACAACTTAAAACTCATCGAGATGCTTGAATTCTTTATAGATGAGAATTATTAAATAATTAATAAATATTTTCAAACCAACATTAACCTTACAGGTGCAATTTGGACCCTCCAAGGTTAATTTGGGAACTGTTCTGATACCAGATATGGTAGCGAAGGCACCCAAACTTTCCTGGAACGGAGATCCGAAGTCTTTTTACACAGTCTGCATGATAGGTAATGTACAATACAGTTTATTTCAACTCTATTATGGATGTTTCCACTAATTATTTATAAAATACTGGTATAATTTTTATAAAAATGAAATGTCAGTAATACATTAATAAATATTATTTGGATTTCATGTTGTTTTTTCATCAGCCCAATATCAGCTAAGTGTAATAATAACAAAATTCATGCGGTATGCCAAGCAAATTTTATAACATAGTTTTGCTTTTTCCTTATCCAGAATATTCAGTGAGAATCTTTTCTATCATCTTCTTTGTTCTCCATCATCTGATGAGCAGTAGATGCCTAGACCATTGTCTTTTTGGCCCAAATTCAATTGGTAACAGAAAGATGGAAAGTAATATTGAGAAGAATTAAATGTGTTTTGCCATATGGGTGATAATTGTAGGTTTATTATAGTAATTGTAAATAGTTTGGTTTAAAATAAATAATTGTATTTTTTAGTATCTTGCATATGAATTAGTTGTCAAACCACTTCACCAAGTCCTATGAGATCTATCCCGTAGATTAAGTATAGTTTTATATCCAGTGTTTATGATCTTAAGATTACAAATTGGAAAATGTATTTATTTCATTTGTATTAACTTTTGGAGGAGTAGAACCTTTCATCATATACTTATAAGTATAATTATAAAAACTAATTTTAAAGGGTTGTGGTTAGCATAGCAACTTACAATACTGAAGGTCAAACGTTCGCACAAGTCCCAAAGTGGCTCTAGGATTTTTTAATGGGAGTAAGAAATACTTGGCAATGCCGTCCCTCGATTAGGACATAAAGTGGAAGTCCCGAGCCTGTGCGGTTTCACGTACTTGTTAAAGATCCCTATCCTAATTATACCTGGATAGGCAAAATTTAGGACTCCCATAGTAGCATTGTCCGACTAGCCTCAGTGGCATAAAGTGATGGTAAACATAAAACAAAAACTAATTTTAAAGGATTGTGTTTAAAAAAAAAAATTAAATAAAGGGTGATGTTAGCTGTTTTTAATTAATAATGCATAAAAATCTTGATATTTTAATTGCTTTTTTGCAATTGAGGTAAAGATCCCTCTTTCAGAAAAAGAGAAAGTTGATGATATTGATTCTTAGTTTATAGAAAACTAGCTGGATATCCCGGTTTCACCCGGAGAATTTCATTTTTTAAATCTACAAAATCTATAAACTGAGACTTTTATCGACTCAAACGGTCAATTTTGTAAAAACCAATGTAAGCGAGATCAAAACGATTATTATAAGAGAGAGACTAATTATTATTATTATTAGAGATCAGCTGAAGTTATGCAAGTTTAATATGGACAGGTGTTCGCACCTCGTCTGAAAAAACCAATGAGCGAAATTGGGAGAATTTAGGACAAACGGTATGGATTTCTATAAATAACAAACAGAATTTCATCTTTCTATACATAGATTATAGCTGTATATCCCGGTTTATCACGGGGAATTTATTCATTTTTCTAAAGAAACGGTCAATTTCGTAAAAAAAAACATTGTATAGTGAGATCATTATGATTTTTATAACAATAAAGAATATCAGCTGAAGATCGGCAGAAGTTATGCAATTTTAATATGAACAGGTGTTCGCACCTGGTCTGAAAGAACAACTAAGCGAAATTTGTAGAATAAAGAATATCAGCTGAAGATCGGCTGAAGTTATGCAATTTTAATATAAACAGGTGTTCGCACCTGGTCTGAAAGAACCACTGAGCGAAATTTGGAGAATAAAGAATATCAACTGAAGATCGGCTGAAGTTATGCAATTTTAATATGGGCAGGTGTTCACACCTGGTATCAAAGAACCACTGAGCGAAATTTAGAGAGTAAAGAATATCAGCTGAAGATCGGCTGAAGTTATGCAATTTTAATATGGACAGGTGTTCGCACCTGGTATCAAAGAACCACTGAGCGAAATTTGGAGAATTTAGGGCAAACGGTATGGATTTCTATAAAGAACAAACAAACAGAATTTCAACTTTATTTATATAGATTATTGATTGTTGTTCTCATTTTATAGAAAAATATTTATTTATATATTTCTGCTGCCCTGATATGGAGAAAAGCAGTAACACAAAAATTGTGAGATAAGGGTATCGTTGAATTCGATGTGAAATTATCTATTCGATGCTCCAAAGAAAAACAGTAAACCGCTTGTCTTAGTCTAAAATTTCTTTATTTTCTTTATTTTAAACTTTTAAGTGATTTTCTATCGAGAATTGAATGGAAAAATTCACAACAACTCTAGCATACAAATCAGCATCGCAGGGCTGTATAGTTATTATTAAAAACATAATTATTATTCCAATTTTTTTGTAAAAGTGTATATATTTATATTTATATACATGTATATATTTGTCAATTGATCACAACTATCACAATGTTCCGAGGCCTAATTGCCTTGCCCCATCTTCAGGTACGTCTTCAGGTGTACTCCTCACTAATTTTAATTAACAATATTTTATTTAAAAACAATACATCAATTTTTTTTTACAAAACTCGTCAATAGTTAAGTAAATGGTCAATTATTATAATCAGGCCTCGAAACGTTCTGATGGTTGTAATGAATTGACAAATATATATATATATATATATATATATATATATATAAGGAAGATGTGAATTTCACTATTTTACAAAAAAATTGAATTAATATAGATCAAATCTTCCAGTAGGTTAAAAATTATCAAAACTTAAAAACATAAATTTCATTCCATTGGTAAATAAAATATATGGCACTCTCCTGCTTGAACTGATGCTTTCAATTTTCCGAATTTAACCAGTTTATAGAAGAAATTAAAAAGAAAGAAAATAGAAAAACCAGTTTAAACATTTTATAGAAGAAAAAACACTTTATCGGTGTCCTTCGCAATCTTGGGCCTATATGGTTGTTTAATTTTTTAACTGTTTAATCTGCCCCTAAAGTTTCTTATTAGTTTATTTCTTGCAGATCCGGATGCACCAAGCAGAACCAATCCTAAGGCCAGGGAGTGGAAACACTGGCTGGTGGGGAATATTCCAGGAACTGATGTAGACAAAGGAGACGAACTCTGCCCTTATGCTGGAGCTACACCTCCTCAAGGAACTGGTAATTAGCCGTCTAGATTATAATAAAAATACAGTGAGCAGTTTTAGCAATTTATTCAAAACATTTATTCCCATTGTTCACTATGGAAGTTTAATTTGAAGCGATTGCGGCAAAATAGTGCCAGGCAACATTTTTAACAAAAATAAACTGTAGCTGCCATCTCTTGTATATTATGTAGTACTATATGTCTATGATGGAAGTGCCACCTAAATATGACTATAGAGTGCTCTATAGTCATATTTCAGGTGGCATTTCCATCATAGACATATAGTACTACATAATATACAAGAGACGGCAGCTACAGTTTACTTTATTAAAAATGTTGCTTGGCACTATTTTGCCCCGACCCCTTTATATATTGGGTTATTTTTTCCTAATTGCTGGCTGACATTAATAATTTCTTGTTCGTGTTACGAGGCATGAGATGAGAGGTCTCGTAGCAGCAGATCCTGTGCACTAAGTTATTCCATCCACTTTTATTAAAATCGGAAAGATCATACAACTTTTTCACATTAAAGAGGGAAAAATTGCAGGGTCACTACAACGTTAGATGTTTTGGTACTTCACTAAAGTAGTGTATCTAACTGTAATCCAGGAACATATTTTTTCTCATAGAGTCTCAACCCACAGTTTGATAATCAGCGGGTGTATTAAATAATTATACCTAGGTCTAAAAACCTCCTAGAATTATAACTTCCAGATACTGCAATATCTGAACATTTTTTTAGAAGAAAAGAGATTATTTTTGTGAAGGATATGGGTTAAAGGATATGCAATTCTGCAAATTAAATTAGTTGTTAGACAGTAAGCTGACAATATAAAGCAAATAAGAAGGGATTAGCCAATGAAAAAATTTTTAACTAATGTTTTTTTTATTTGGATTTTTTTATTAATTTGGATTTTTTTATTTGGATTTTTTATATTGGATTTTTATTTTATTTGGATTTTTTTTTTTTTATGTTAAAATATGTTTGCCCCTCCTGACAACAATCCTAGTTTTACTTTAGCACCATTTCTACATTTCAACTACTATTGATGAGTTGTCCCTCATAAATTTTTTGGTTTCCTTATCTTATTCAGACTTGGTTGGCAAATTTTTGAACAGGCAGTTTAATATAATGCGATTAAAGGGGGAAATTGAGGCTCAGAAAGATTTTAATGTATAATTTTCATTTTCAGGTCTCCATCGCTATGTTTTGCTCGTTTACAAACAACCTGGGAAGTTGGAATTCAATGAAGTAAATACCAAAACGTGAGTATTTTGTCGATATGTGTTGATCCTTATATACTGCTAAATAGATATCTTTATTCGATAATGCTTTTTTATTGTTTTTTTCAGTTGTGGAGGAGACAGAAGTAAATTCAGCATATCTAAATTTGCCGCTAAAAATAATCTAGGAGATCCTATCGCCGGTAATTTCTTTCTGTCTCAACATTGAAACTGCAAAACCAATCAAGAATAAAAAATATTTGAATTACATCAATTATGATGAGAAGTAATAAATAAAATAAAATGTTTCTGATTATATTATGTTTTATTTTAAATTAAATTAAATTTTATTAAGATTGCACTTACCAAAGAAGGCATCACATTCCATAAAATTTATAATGGACTATTTTAATTTCTTTATTTACTCATATGACGTACCCCGTGTTTTTCTTTTAACTATTAATTCTTTTTAAAATTAACACACAGATAAAAAAGACAAAAAATCTGGTGCGTGCACGCAACACACAACTTTCACTTACCAACTTACTTACATTAGATATTAATGCGTTTTGTTAATTGCCACTTCTCAAATGAACATAACGGCTTTAATTATGAACAATGGTCTGTCATTAAAGGCGTACTCCGCATCCATGGGCTCAATGATTTTTATGAGTGAATGAGACTGAATATTATTCTTTTTTTCTCCTGTATATGTTTACTTGATTTTCTTCATATGTCATATTTAGCCATTTCGTATTTTTAGGCGTGATGAGAGACAGTTAATTTCTCAATATAAACTAAAACAAAGGTACTTTATAGGAAACATAAAAACAAACAAACAAAAAAGGCCCCTTCCCCATTTAAGCCCCCTCAGAAAATTTTAATACTGATAAAACTAACCTGATATTATTGAACACCTAATTTTCATTAAACATGACGAATTTGATCAAAATCATTAAAGCCGTTTTTGAGATAATCGAAAAAAAGTTAAAAATTGGAAAAAAGTTATTAAATAAAGTGCCCCCTCCGTTTGACCAATTTTGATGAAATGTTGGATGTCATATCTTTGGGATATACATACGTCAAATACCCAGTTTGATCAAAATCTTTAAAGCCGTTTTTGAGTAAATAAAAAAAACACATGAAAATGATATAAAATTTATTAAGTAAAGTCCCCCCTCCGGTTGATCAATTTTGATGAAATTTTCACAGTCATATCTCGGGCATATTAATACATCAAATACTTAGTTTAATCAAAATCGTTAGAGCCGTTTTTGAGAAAATCGAAAAAAACGTAAAACGTTATTAAACAAAGTACCCCCACCCTTTGACCAATTTTGATGAAATTTTTGCTGTCACATCGCGGGCATATACATACACTAAATACCCAATTTCAGGTTCGCACGGTTATTAGTTTTTGAGCTAGTCTGTTCACACACAGACACACAGACACACACACACACACACACACACACACACACAGACCATTTCGCGGGACTTGGTTATTTCGACTCAGGGGACCCCAAAACGTGTATTTCCGTTGAAAACCGGAAGTCGAAATTTTTCACGATCGCAATACTTCCACTTACTATATATTTCATATATAGGTAAGTGAAAGTAAAAATTGTGTGTTAATTTTATTTTCATATTTAGCAATATTTTTTTTTTTTAATTTTCACTTTTATAGCATAGCAGTGTGCAATACTAAAGGTCGCGGGTTTGCTTCCCGCTGTGGCCGTAACACTTTTTTAATGAGAGTAAAAAAATTCTTGGCTACGGCGTCCCTCGGATAGGACATTAAATAGAGGTTCCAAGTAGGGATGGGTCAGGTTGTATGAATCAAATACTTTGTATCAGATACTGAAAAGTATTTGGAGTTGATCCAGCCAAAATGAACTGGGTACTGATACTCACTTATCCATTGATACTCTCACTGATTCTCTGATACTCACTGATCCATTGATACTCGGTATCAGTTGTGTGTGAGGTTCTAATACAATGAATACTTGGAATAGCTAACCACACTATAATCCAGATAGGTACTGGCTACTACTGATACAGTTGAATCATTTAGTACTTGAAGTATTACTTGCAAATTACTTAATACCTGATCCCTTGATTAAGCAACAGGCTCTTTGGTAATTTTATTAATTTATTTTAGACGGTAACAATAATGAGATAATAGAAAGTAATAACCTAAATAAAATAATAAACTTGAATTATTTTTTATCAAAATAAATTATGGATATTCATATACGATTTTCAAAACTAATGATTTTAATAATTGAATATTTATTTTCATAAATATATATGTAATAAATATAATTCAATCGTTATAACAAGAACAAGTTTATATTTTTTGATGTTTCCTTTTTATTAAAACAAAATATGGTTTACATTTTACAATACATATAGAGGAATATATTTAATTTTAAGTAATAAAAATCTGGTGCGTGCACGCAACACACAACTTTCACTTACCAACTTTTTTAGATTAGAAATTAATGCGTTTTGTTAATTGCCACTTCTCAAATGAACAGAATGGCTTTAATTATGAACAATGGTCTGTCATTAAAGGCGTACTCCACATGCGTGGGCTCAACGAGTTTTATGAGTTGACTGAATATTTTTCTTTTTTTCTCCTCTTTATGTTTTCTTTATTTTTATCATATCTCATATTTAGCCATTTCTTATTTTTAGGCGTAACGAGAGACAGTTAATTTCTCCAAATAAACAAAAACAAAGGTACTTAATAGGAAACAAACAAAAAAGGCCCCAACCCCCCCCCCCCAAAGAAAAGCCCCCTCAGAACATTTTAATAATTATATAGCTTATCTGATATTAAAGAACACCTAATTTTCATCTTTGGCATATACATACATCAAATACCCAGTTTGATCCAAATCGTTAAAGCCGTTTTTGAGTAAATAAAAAAACACGTAAAAATGAGACATTTATTAAATAAAGTACCCCCTCCCTTTGAACAATTTTGATGAAATTTTTGCTGTCACATCGCGGGCATATACATACACTTAATACCCAATTTCAGGTTCGCACGGTTTATAGTTTTTGAGCTAGTCTGTTCACACAAACACACACACACACAGAACATTTCTCAGGACTTGGTTAATTGGACTCAGGGGACCCCAAAACGTGTATTTCCGTTGAAAACTGGAAGTCGAAATTTTTCACGATCGCAATACTTCCTATATATACTTCATATTTCATATATATGTAAGTGAAAGTAAAAATATGTTTACTTAGTAAAAAATTCGTTGCCGTATAAAGTTTCGTTGAACCATAGTTCATTCATTCAATTATAATACAACCGTCATTCAATTTTGTGTATCAGATACAAAAGTATCAAATAAAAGTAACAGATCCAAAAAAGTATCAGTATCATTTGTATCAGATACAAGAATTTCAAGTATCAACCTATTCCTAGTTCCAAGCTTGCACGATGTCAGGCACTCGTTAAGCCTGAATTACACCTGAACCGAGTAGCTGGGCCGAGTAGCTTGCTCTGTCACTCGGCCGAGCAAAATATTGAAGATTGGGGTGATTACACGAGGAGGAGACAGTGCATTGTGGTTATACGTTCGTGAAACGTAGGAGGCAAATAATACAAATCAAGAAAGTTTTTAAGAAATATTGCAATTTGATTATACCTGCCATTAATTTTTAAGTTCATAGATTTAAAAAAAAATATTTAAATATTTCAAATATTTTTTTTTGTTTTCCTCTATTATCCGATTTCCATGGTAGGTTCCAATTCCTGGAGCTTTTTTTTTTTTTAGAACCGTGAATTTTTTTTCTTTTTCTGGTTGTATATTGACCTCAATTTTTTAATTTTATTTTTACTTTCACTTACCTATATATGAAATATATAGTAAGTGGAAGTATTGCGATCATGAAAAATTTCGACTTCCGGTTTTCAACGGAAATACACGTTTTGGGGTCCCCTGAGTCCAAATAACCAAGTCCCGCGAAATGGTCTGTGTGTGTGTGTGTGTGTGTGTGTGTGAACAGACTAGCTCAAAAACTATAAACCGTGCGAACCTGAAATTGGGTATTTAGTGTATGTATATGCCCGCGATGTGACAGCAAAAATTTCATCAAAATTGCTCAAAGGGAGGGGGTACTTTATTTAATAACTTTTTAAGTATTTTTCGATTTTCTCAAAAACGGCTCTAACGATTTTGATTAAACTGAGCATTTGATCTGTTTATATGCCCGAGATACGACTGTAAAAATTTCATCAAAATTGATCAACCGGAGGGGGTACTATACTTAATAAATTGTGTCCCACTTTTATGTGTTTTTTTCATTTACCCAAAAACGGCTATAATGATTTCAATCAAACTTGGTATTTAGTATATGTATGTGCCCGCGATGTGACAGAAAAAATTTCATCAAAATTGATCAATTGGAGGGGGCACTTTACTGAATAAATGTTGTCTCATTTTCACGTGTTTTTTTTATTTACTCAAAAACGGTTTCCACGATTTTGATCAAACTGAGTATTTGATGTATTAATATGCCCGAGATATAACTGTAAAAATTTCATCAACATTGATCAAATGGAGGGGGTACTTTACTTAATAAATTTTGTATCATTTTCACGTGTGTTTTAAATTACTCATAAAAGGAAAAAATAAGAAATGAATGTGGAAAGATTTGTGACTTTGTGAAGTGGCAATTAACAAAACACCTCAATTTCTAATCTAAATAAGTTGGTAAGTGAAAGTTGTGTGTTGCGCGCACGCAGCAGATTTTTTTATTTACCTCTGGTACACCAAAGTCAGGTAAATTCATCGCTTTTACGGATCCGGTGCGGACATGTGACAGGCAAAGTTTAGGACTCCCAGAGAGTCAGGGATCCCGGTTCCTTTATCTTAACATCCGGCTAAAAATTCGTGAGTGGCTTAACTTTTACCAAGGCTACAACTTTTTTAGCAACGAAAATAAAGTGAATTTCAGCTGGATGTTCATAAATTTTCATAAGGTCGTTACGTTGACATGTCAGTGGCGTAGGTCACTATTAATGGCTCAGATCCGAGAACGTTCGTAGATAATAAGTTTTAGATTAAGTAAACATTAAGAAAATCACGAATTTTCTGCCGGGTGTCAATAATATCACAAAAGGGGGGGGGGCTAGGACTATGACCTCAATTTCTTCCAAAAATCTACAGAAGTCACGTGCTCTATCTTTGTTTATTGACCTCAGGAAGTGAATGTTGTCTCTTCTATCACGGCTGATCCTAAAATCGCACGCTTCTGTTCCTGAAAGTTCCTACATTGTATCGCGATGTGCCGAGGATCCTCAGGATTTTCCTGGTCAGATTGACTAAATTATGACGTTGAGATGAAGCCAAAGAGTAACAAACTATGGAGCATGGACGTTTGCAGGAGGGGCAGCTGCTACTACTACCAGTAGCGGATCCAGGGGAGGGGCGCCCCCCCCCCCCTGAGAGGTGAGGACACTCATAAAGTATTACTATTTCTATATGAAATGAGCTATATTTAGTCATTTTTCAAGTCCATTAATTGAAAATGAATTGTGTTTAAACATTTACAGTAATTTATAACGTCATTATGTACTAATATGTATTTTAAATTAGGGCCTTCATTACTCTTGAAATGTTAAAAAAAAGTGCGACCCCCTCAGGAAATTTCTGGATCAGCCACTGACTACTACACTATCTTTATATATGATTTATTTAAGCATTGTTTGTTATTTTAAATTATTTTGCACTGATTTTGTTTATAAAAATAAATTGAAAACCGAAATATTTCATTTATGTGTACAAATATTAATTTAAATTAAATTAAAAATGTGTACTTCTGATGACTAAAGACGCTTTAAGAACTGTTTAAATTTATGGGATTTGCTATATTATACTTTAAATGTTTAATTTTTGAAAGGATTAATTCTTTCACAAACATAGAAACTTAATGATAAGTACATACGTCTAACATAGTTACAATTTATTAAAAATTTTGAATAGTTTTAAAATTACACGATAAAAAAAAATGACAAAGCGTTGTCCCTGATTGACTTATTGCTAGTATCATTTAGATTTGAGATTAGTTATAATTTGGTCCGGGAAACTGTATAATAATAAACATTCAGATAATGGCCTACTTCCGTTCAGGGAGGGGGGAGGCGGTTTACTGTTACAGAAAGCAGTATTTGCCTTGAAGTCTGCAAATCAACTTCGTAAAAACCAACTGTTGCTTCTAATTTTGTTCTATCGAACAGATATTGAATAAAAGCGAACATGTTCGAATCAGTTAGGCCCTATTCGGTTCTACTCGCCACTGTGTTGATAAGCGTCGCTAGGGGAGCAGATAGTGAATTGTCAGCGATGGAGAAGCATCAAGTCGTTCCAGACGTTTTACCCACTGCACCTGAAAGTGTACTTTCTGTAAGTCATATGTAAGCACATAATCACATTTATATTATTTACATATATATTATTCGCGGGCGCAAGCGACGGTGCTGCTTCTTGACTGGAACTAGAGGAGCGGGGATAGAAGCCGGGCCAGTACCTGGGATTCATAAGGTTTTTTGGATTTCTAATTTATTTTTCCATAATTAAAACCCGATTGAGCAAAATATTATTTGAAAAATGTCTAACAGGTATTGCTCGGTCCCTCAGTGTTCAATTCATGGGCGGATCCAGCCGATCGGAAAGGGGGGGACTGCAGTCCTAAAGGGGGGCTGTACCCCCACTGCCCTTCATTTGGATCTGCTAATCAGCTTTTTTACCATTATGTTCCTATCCCACAACTAAAATTCTACTTGTTCTGCACATTATTCGTTCTTTAACTTGCTTCCTTACATTAAGGAAAGTCAAATTCTATCTTTATATAACAAAAATTTGTCTAAAGGGAGGGGCTGCAGCCCCCACAGCCCCTCCCCTGGATCCGCCAATGGTTCAATTAGAAAATCAAAAGACGTGACATTCTGTAGCAGTGTTGCCCATGTATGTCGATGTAGCAGTGTTGCCCATGTATATCGATGTAGCAGTGTTGCCCATGTATATAAATTTTTATATAAACTTTTTAAAAGTTATTTATATTTAATAACATTCTATTTGTAAAATATTATTAATTATGTTATTAGAAAATAACTAGTATAATCTCTCTATATGTAAGAGGCTTTGTCCTGACTGACAGAATCAACGCAGAGCAAAAACTACTAATGATAGAAACTTGAAGTTCGGAATTTAGATTTTAAACGCGATGTAGGTAACCACTAAGAAAGGAATTTCAAAAATGTAACCCCTAAGGGGCTTAAACGGCGAAATTGTCGTTTAACTCTAACGGAAATCTATTGTTGATATATTAAACCATATGTTTTTTATTTGAATATCGATTTAACGTTACAATATTATTAAAATAGACATTTACATAAAATATGGCTACTGATTATTTAAATATTAGTGGTAATGAAATTATGCACACTGTGATTCCCATGATTGGGGATGTTGCCTGTTTATTTCGATCTCTTCTCCATATATTTAAGAGGCTTTGTCCTGACTGATAGAATCAATGCAGAGCAAAAACTACTAATGATAGAAACTTTAAGTTCGGAATTTAGATTTTAGGTAACCGCTGTGAAAGGAATTTCAAAAATGTAACCTCTAAGGGGTTTAAATGGCGAAATTGTCATTTAACTCTAACGGACACCTATTTTTGAGATTTTAACCCATATTTTTTTTTTTTTTTTTGATGTATTAAATAGACAATATCATTAAAATAGACATTCACATAGAATATGGCTACTGATTATTTAAATATTAATGGTAATCAAATTATGCGCACTGTGATTCCCATGATTGGGGATGGTGCGTGTTTATTTCGATCTCTATCATATATTATCGAGAATTCTCAAGAAAAATGTCATTTTCGGCAAATTGTAGTACAACATGTCATCCAAATTGGGACAAATTTTCTGCGTTTACTCAAAATGATTACTGTAACAATTATTCTGGTTTCAGTAGTTATTACACTCACATGTCTCATAATTCAACCCATGCCGGATTTGTGGAACTAAACGGCAGCTGGGGAATTGTTTCCTTACCTTTTTGAAGTATATCGCAATGATGAGCTTTATGCGGTATTTGGCAATAATTCTTATCCCTCGAAAAGACTACGTTTTACTGGTACGCTATGTAATGGCCATTTTGGCGTGTGTGAAGCTCTACTACCGCAACTTTCTGAGGAGAAGAAACAAGTTAAAAGGCGACATGTCAGGTACAGCAATGCATCACAAGACCAATTAAAATCAGCTAAAAAAAGTTCGGAATTTAGATTTTAAACGCGATGTAGGTAACCACTAAGAAAGGAATTTCAAAAATGTGACCCCTAAGGGATTTAAATGGCGAAATTGTCGTTTAACTCTAACGGACACCTATTTTTGAGATTTTAACCCATGTTTTTTTTTTTTTTTTTGATGTATTAAATAGACAATATCATTAAAATAGACATTCACATAGAATATGGCTACTGATTATTTAAATATTAATGGTAATCAAATTATGCGCACTGTGATTCCCATGATTGGGGATGGTGCGTGTTTATTTCGATCTCTATCATATATTATCGAGAATTCTCAAGAAAAATGTCATTTTCGGCAAATTGTAGTACAACATGTCATCCAAATTGGGACAAATTTTCTGCGTTTACTCAAAATTATTACTGTAACAATTATTCTGGTTTCAGTAGTTATTACACTCACATGTCTCATCATTCAACCCATGCCGGATTTGTGGAACTAAACGGCAGCTGGGGAATTGTTTCCTTACCTTTTTGAAGTATATCGCAATGATGAGCTTTATGCGGTATTTGGCAATAATTCTAATCCCTCGAAAAGACTACGTTTTACTGGTACGCTATGTAATGGCCATTTTGGCGTGTGTGAAGCTCTACTACCGCAACTTTCTGAGGAGAAGAAACAAGTTAAAAGGCGACATGTCAGGTACAGCAATGCATCACGGAAAGACCAATTAAAATCAGCTAAAAAAAGTTCGGAATTTAGATTTTAAACGCGATGTAGGTAACCACTAAGAAAGGAATTTCAAAAATGTGACCCCTAAGGGATTTAAATGGCGAAATTGTCGTTTAACTCTAACGGACACCTATTTTTGCACTTCGAGAAACAATATCTAATTTGGACTCATTTTAAAGATCTTGATACGAAGAGTTTAACTCGTAAGCTCTTACGGGGCATCGAAAACCATGTTTTAAAGCCGAAAAATGAAGCTTTCATGAGGAATAAGCAATTTTTTATTTCGGCTCTCTTCTACCCAGCCGGCAGCTTCCCCTTCCAACATTCCACCTCCCGGAAGCTCCGATTCTACTAAATCTCCTTAACATCAGTTAACATATTATATTAAATCAATACCAAGAATGATCACAGAAGTGATTTTAAAGGCTCGCGGGCGAAGCCGCGACGGGGAATGCTAGTATTAATATAGTAAAAAATGGTGTAAATATTTTTTTTCTTAATTTGTGCAACCATATGGCAACACTGTCAATTATTAATAAATTATAAAAATCATCTGTTTTAATTAGTTTGTGTTGAAAAATACCTGTGAAAACATATGAAAAACGTTGACCTTATGTGGAATAAATAAAGTAGTAATTTCCAATAAATGTGTTATTCCTTGGTGTAATAAGAATTTATTGATTGGTGCAATTAGAAGTACCAAAATTTCATTTATTTCCAAAAATTAAAAAGCTTCTTAAAGAGTGAAATGTCAAATTAAAAATAGATAAACCTGTTTCGAAACATATGACGATATGTAGTCTTCATTTTAAAGAAAGTGACTATATTTATCCAGGTAAATATTAGTACTTGACATTTTATTATTCCAAAATGCTAGTTTTATGCAAATAACATTGGGACCATAGTGTCATAGATTTGTTTTCATTTTTTAATTTTCCCCATTTTTGTCTTACATCCGTTGTGCTTAATTGTTCCACGTTTTCAATGTGATGCCTGAAAGTTTTGACAAATAAATAAATAATATGACAAAGGCTTGTAAAATAACTGTTTTTTTACTTTCGCTTACTTATATATGAAATATATAGTAAGGAAAGTATTGCGATCGTGAAAAATTTCGACTTCCGGTTTTCAACGGAAATACACGTTTTGGGGTCCCCTGAGTCCAATTATCCAAGTCCCGCGAAATTGTCTGTGTGTCTGTGTGACTGTGTGTCTGTGTGTGTGTGAACAGACTAGCTCAAAAACTATTAACCGCACAGACCTGAAATTGGGTATTTGGTGTATGTATATGCCCGCGATGTGACATCAAAATTTCATCAAAATTGGTTAAACGGAGGGGGTACTTTATTTAAAGAGTTTTGTCAAATTTTTAGGTTTTTTTCGAATTTCTCAAAAACGGCTCTAACGATTTTGATTAAACTCGGTATTTGGTATATTTATATGCCCGTGATGCGACAGTAAAATTTTTATCAAAATTGATTAATTGGAGGGGGCACTTTACTCAATAGATTTTGTCCCATTTCCCGTGTTTTTTTTTTTTTATTTACTCAAAAACGGCTTTAACGATTTTGATCAAACTTGGTATTTAGTGTATTTATATGCCCACGGTGTGGCAGTCAAAATTTCATTAACATTGATCAATTGGAGGGGGCACTTTACTTAATACATTTTGCCCTATTTTCACGAGTTTTTTTTTATTTACTCAACAACGGGTGTAACGATGTTGTTTAATAATTTATATTTTAATTTAGAAACTTTAGTTCCATAATACATTTTTGAAAACAATATAAAGCGATTTTAGAGGAACAGTAAACGTTCTTGATTTCCAGAAACGCATAACAGACGTAAATACACTTATCGATTCTCCTTCACAATGTATTTGCAAAAAGCAACTCGCAGTAAAAAAAAAACAAGCAAGCATTATAAAAAAATCGAATGTTGATGAAATTAGTCCCTTCATAAATAGATTAGCAATAATGAATGTAAAAGTGCTGAGAACTACCAAATTTTGCTATACAGATACTCTATAACTTATGGAGATATACAAATATAATTATATACTTAAATGTGGAAAAATGTGTGAAGTTGAGGAATGGCGTTTACGTATCATCGAGGTTAGGTTAGGTTGTGTTGTTTATGGACACTCAACTTCGGAGGTTATTCGTGTCCTTTTGCTTAATCATTTATTTTCCTATTGTTATATTTTGTTATATAGATTAAAAGTTTTTAGAAAATCAATAAGAGTATTTGCTTTAGAAACATTATTTCCCAGTAGCTTGTGGAGTTTTCTTTCAATTTTACATTTTTGAAAGTAGCCAGCGTAACGCGGGCAATCCTCTAAAATATGAGCGACGGTTAATTGTACTTTGCAGGTTGTGCATTTTGGTGGAGCTTCTTTCTCTATGAGGTATCCGTGAGTAAGGTGGGTGTGGCCTATTCTAAGTCGTGTCAATATCACTTCTTCCCTTCTGTTACCTCGGTTGGAGGTTTCCCAGGCTGAGGTTTCCTTTTTAATGCCTTTTAGTTTATTAGCATCAGCGGTATTTTCCCAAAGCTCGCCCCACGTCTTCTTTGCTTGGCTTTTCAGGTAGTTGCTAAGATCAGATGGAGTGTTGATGCTTATTTCATCCAATGCTGACATGGCTGCTTCCTTCGCTGCTAGATCTGCTGTCTCGTTGCCTTTGATTCCTACATGAGACGGTACCCAGGCGATTATTATATTTTTGTTGAGAGTTCTTATCATCGTTGAGTACCGTTGCGCTTTTTTAATTACTGGATTTTCGGTATATATATTGCTCAATTCCATTGTTGCGGAAAGGGAGTCAGTAAAGATTAGATGATTTTCCTCGTTACTTTGCATGATGAGGTAAAGTGCTGCACTGATAGCATAGCACTCCGCGGTGTAGTTGCTTGAGGTGGAAGGAAGCTTATATTTAATTGTGTTTGTGTCTGATATAATAGCGCATCGTACGTTGGAGTTTATTTTGGAGCCGTCTGTATAGAGATGATTACTACTGCTGTATTTATCCTTCATGTTTTGAAATTCTATTAAGTATTTAAAATTTGGGGTGTTGTCCTTTTTGAACTTACTAAGCGTTAGGTTTAATGTAGGTAATTGAAGGGTCCATGGTGGGTAGTTGTATTCGTATGTTGAAGTTTGAAGGTATCTGATTTTTTCTATGTGTCTTCCTGCTCTTATTCCGAGTGGGGTGGTAGCCTTCGGTTTTCGCTAAATCCTCTTGTGCTCGGTTGAAAAACTGGTTTCCACGCTGGGTTTTCTTCGTTAAATTTTAGTTTTGCTATATACCCACATATCATCGATCATATCACATATCATCGATCGACGTATCATCGAAACACGTCGATTTCTAATATAAGTAAGTTCGTAAGTGAAAGTTTTGTGTTGCGCGCACCGCACCAGATTTTTTACTTTCACTTACCTATATATGTAATATATAGTAAGTGGAAGTATTGCGATCGTGAAAAATTTCGACTTCCGGTTTTCAACGGAAATACACGTTTTGGGGTCCCCTGAGTCGAAATGACCAAGTCCCGCGAAATGGTCTGTGTGTGTGTGTGTCTGTGTGTGTGTGTGTGTGTGTGTGTGTATGTGAACAGACTAGCTCAAGAACTATAAACCGTGTGAACCTGAAATTGGGTATTTAGTGTAGGTATATGCCCGTGATGTGACAGCAAAAATTTCATCAAAATTGCTCAAAGGGAGGGGGTACTTTATTTAATAACTTTTTAGGTTTTTTTCGATTTTCTCAAAAACGGCTCTAACGATTTTGATTAAACTGAGTATTTCATCTATTTATATGCCCGAGATATGACTGTAAAAATTTCATCAAAATTGATTAACCGGAGGGGGGACTTTACTTAATAAATTTTGTAACATTTTCACGTGTTTTTTTGATTTTCTCAGAAACGGCTCTAACGATTTTGATTAAACTTAGTATTTGATCTACTTATATGCCCGAGATATGTCTGTAAAAATTTCATCAAAATTGATCAACCGCAGGGGGCACTTTACTTAATAAATTTTGTATCATTTTTACGTGCTTTTTTTATTTACTCAAAAACGGCTTTCACGATTGTGACCAAACTGGGTATTTGATGTATGTATATGCCAAATATGTGATAGCCAACATTTCATCAAAATTGATCAACCGAAGGGGGGACTTTACTTAATAAATTTTGTATCATTTTCACGGGGTTTTTTATTTACTCAAAAACGGCTTTAACGATTAATAAAAATAAGATATGAATGTAGAAAAATGTGTGATTTTGGGAAATGATATCTAGCAAAACACGTCAATTTCTTATCTAAGTAAGTTGGTAAGTGAAAGTTGTGTGTTGCGCGCACGCACCAGATTTTTTCTTCTAGATATTATTCCACATGTAATTATGTGGTTTGCATCAAGGATAGCCTGCCCTTCGATTAATGGTCTTTTAAAATTACCAATTATCTCTATCACATCAATTATGTCTATCCCCGTTTCTTCCGACATTTCGCAAAACTACTAGCGCACCCTATAGTCGATTGCGCCCGCGAATATGTTACAACTTAATACACATAATGTAAACAAAAGGTAGGTTACTCAACAAGGCATTCCTCAATCCACTCAACAACATTCCTCAATAATTGTATTACAATTACGTAGTTGGCCCTCAGAGTCGCCAAAGAGTTTGTTAACCCACAACACACTAGTGAAAAGCGCTGTCGACTTCCGGTTTTCTACGGAAATACACATTTTGGGTAACCTACCTAAGTTTTCAACAACTACATAGAGAATTATAAAATCAGACGACTTGGAGTATTATATAATTCGGGAAACAAGATTATCACAAGTAAAAACTTTTATTTAATAATAAAAAATTAGTGTTTTTTATTGAGCAAATTAAAACTGTGGAAAAATGTGTGACTTTGAGAAGTGGCAATGATCAAAGCACATCAATTTCTAATCTAAGTAAGTTGGTAAGTGACGTTGTGTGTTGTGCGCATGCACCAGATTTTTTATGTTACATATTACTGCTATAAAAAACGATCTAGTAAATTTATAATAAAACAAATGTGAATGAATTTGAAGAAAAATAAGTGAAGAGTAGTTCCTTTGAAAATGAAACTAATTGTGGGTATGGGGATTTTCAGTTAAAAAATCATCATCAAATTACTGTAATATATCCCTATTTTTTTTCCTTATAAATTTTATTTTTAAAAAGCATTATGTATAATAAAAAACAACAAACAATATTAACTAATGAGATTATTTACAAAATTAATTTTTAATTAATCTATAAAAAATTAAAAATACTTTTAATTAATTACACAAATTGTAATCCTATATCTAATTCTTTTAATACTAACTATAATTAACACTATTTAAAATCGGCTTGTGGCATGAAATTTCAATAAATTAGTATATGCAAAACGAAAAAAAATATTCAGTTTGTGTTGCCCAAGCGCAGTTTCAGCATCGATAAATCTCCTCGTTCTTGTCCCTAAAAATTTGTATATATAAGTTTCTTTTACTAATCCACTGTAACTGGATACTGTAATATAATAATAAAATATAATATAAGTAGTGAGAATAATTTTAAAATTAGACATAATAAGAAAAATGAAAAAATGGAATTGTTAAAAAAAATTTTGAATTATTAAATAATAACTTCTTTCAGATGGCTGTCGACTGGTATTCCTCTTTTAAGATCCCATTTTCAATTAAATTAAATTAAAATTCCAAATAAAACACTTAACTTTATAAAAATTGAGTGAAAACTTTAAAAATCCACAACTTTGGCTATAAAGCAGCTAGGAGGAAACAAAAACGCCGAAATGACCGTCATGAACCTGTGCAGGTGGCTGACTAACTAAAGTAAAAACTTTCCTACCTGGCCATCGCTTTTAAGTGGATAGGATAGAAGATACCTGAGTACGTCCCTGAGATGTAGTTGGCCACCAAAGCTTGCCGAGTGGTACGCCCCTGGGACGTACCTGGCGTTGAATGTGTTAACCATGGGAAAAATTTATAATTTTTGTGAGATGTTAAAGACTAATCTCAAATTAAACCATAAATATGTCAAGATAAAAAGATTTATCTGTTATATATATTTTTAGATCAACAAGCCAACCTCTTAAGAGATTAATTAATCAGTTTGACTATTCTAAAACTAACAGTATTTATCATAGAGAGAAATACTTTATTCATAAGTAGTGCTGCCCTACTTCATAGGATTGCTAAACACACAGCATACTAATCAATCCGTTTGGACATTAAATTACCTATTTTTTCGTTCCATTTTTGGTCTTCTTTTCTTTTCCTTTCTTTTTTTAACTTATCAATATTGTCATCAGGGGTTGGATTACAATTTTTGGATCTTTTTCAGAAACAAATAATTATAATATAAATTCCATTTCAAAAGTTAGTTGCTATACAGGTGATGGTGGATAATGCCCAAGGAGTCAAGAATTATGCTCTCGGCCAAGATCCCTATATCACCTATTGCGACCCCTATTTCTTCTAGGAAGCAATATGTAGATCTCGGAATTGATCCGCGAGACCCGAACCAGAGGCCTCTCACGATGAAATCTCTTTCTCCGAAGGTTCCACGGAATTTTTCTTTTAAGAAAGGGATACACTTTTCATAGATCTGTTTTTTTTCCCTTTCAACTGCACCCGCCTGATCGAGGTCATTGCACTCATATCTTACCGTCGGATCAAGGATCAGTGCTGTCCTTCCTGTCCTGGGGAAGGCTACAATATCAGCATACCTTACTGATCCATCGGAGTCAATGCAATGGACCTCGTCGAAGCATGTGTATTCCCTTCTTTTAAGGAACCTCATCAGTTCTTCTTTGACCCTATGGTGTCGGCGGGTTATGAGGAGGGAGTTATTGGGGCATTTTCCCAGCACATGGGCCGGTGTTTCAGACTCTCTGCCGCATTTGCGGCAGAGGGACCCAACTTCTCTTGACTCTCCGCTGACTCCAGGGACCCCACGCAAGGGCGCATAGTTAATATTAAGTTTTAGTGCATTGGACCATTCTGACCCTGAGAGTACTTGTTTTTGACATATAAATCTATTTGCCTTTGGTGTTTCCCTAAAATGCGTAGTTCCAACGCCTTGCCATTTATACTTGGCCCATTCGTCAAAAGAACGTTCTCTCAGCGACTGCCGTAGAGCTCTCACACTTCGGTTGCCCTGATCCACTCCAAGTCTTTCCGCACATTCAGCGATTTCCGCTCTATAATCGAAAGTGGACTGAAACAGGGCGTCCGGTATATTTGACAGCCGCTGGGCAATGGACCAATGGCAGCGGATCAAGCCCAGTCCCCGATATCTCCTCGGGGCGTAAAGCATCCCTGTACAGGTGTTAGCTGGGAGCCCGATGATGGCTTTCACACTCCTGCGGATGTTTACATCAATACCGTCCAATATCGCTTGAGGTATTTTTGAGAGAGGCGCAGTTAGGAGAGGGTATGTTAACATAGGAAATAAATATTGATTCGCCACGTTAATCTTTTGCTCTGGTTTGAGCAGACTAGAGCACACCAATTTGTTAAGGTTATTATTGAGCTTTCTTATAGCCTCTTCGTTAAAAACTAATTCGCCTGAGAATTTGCAACCTAAATATTTTATAGACTCGCCTGCTTTAATCGTTTCTATGGTATCTCCATTATCAAGAGAGTTTTAAGTAGCTATTTTATTTTAAGTAGCTTTATTAGAATTGGATAAATTAGTAGAATTGGATCTATTCAGAAGTGCAATATCCACAGATCCACAGATCACAATGTGGTAGGTTCCTGCTATTAATTGTTAGATTAATAAGCCAACATCTTATAAAGTTAACTATAATATAACTAATAGTATTTAGCATTATTGATGATTACTTTATTAAGTTACTGTTACCGAGAAATTATATTCATATTTTTAAATTGGATCTATTTTAAGGTGGAATATCCAGACCATAAAGTAGACCTAGGAAATGAATTGACGCCTACAATCGTTAAAGATGAACCGACCGTTACCTGGGATGCTGACCCGAATGCTTTCTATACTCTTTGCATGACAGGTATTTATTGCTACTTATTATTAATATCGGTATATGCATTATTTTATTTCAAATCGAAGCAGAAATATGTCTATGCAATTCTTAATCGGTGTTCGGGGAATGAAAGTGGTGTGTATAAAGATTGTTCTTGATAAGATAACATAGATAATCCAAACATCTTTTTTACCTGTTTTTACATACACAACTCATTTAAAAACTTTCTTTCCATTTTAATGGAGAACAACGAAACAATTTTATGTTCATAACATAAAATCTTTTGACAGATTACATCCTTAATTCAATTGCAATCTGAACAACTAATATGATTATTAAATTTAAAATATTCAGTGCCAAAATATGTTAGAAATTCAAAGTCATAATTTATAATATTTCAAATTTAAAATATTATTATTAAAATTTAATTACGAATAGTAGGGGGAGAGCGGGGTTGGTTGGCCTAGGGGGTAGGTTGGCCATCGGCTTATAGTTTCTATCACACCTGTTGTGAAAGCCCCACCATTGTACCATGTCACCCGCTCGACCTCGGGAGTCTTGTCCTGAGTTTTCAATCTGGTGATAACAGTGTAGAGAAGAGTGTGCTTCATTGATTGATTTTACAACATGTAAGTAAATTTTTATATTTTCAGTAAATTTGGTTTAAAGGCATGGTAAAACATTTGACTCGGATTCTGTTCACATAGCCCCAAACTCCTTTGAAAAACCTAACCTTTCGATTAACCAATTTCTTGTTTGATTGTTCTCCCCTGTTCTGGCAGCCATCTTTCATATGATACCTCCTGTGGGGTTAGTTGGCTCTCTTCAACTGGGTTTTGTTGGCGCAATAGCAATTCACAAAAGCAAGGTAAACATAAAGAAAGGTGAAACTACCAGTTGTCTTTAGTTCCAGCAAGGATGATGTGAGCAATTTTTCTTATTCAGATAGTGACGACAGTCTAAATTTCTATCTTCTTCTATTGTCATTCTATTTTCCCTTAAAAGCTGTTAAAAACCTATTCAAAATTATTATACCATTATAATGCAGCTTTTAATAACAATAATAAGTGTCAGGCAGTACTTGAATGAGATGGCTAAACAACGCCACCTTCAAGGCTTACCTGCCCCACCTTGGGGGTTAATTGGCCTACTCTGGATTGACGAATTCTTCAATTTTCTATGATCTTAGTATTAAATATTATGTGGTGAAAAAAATACTTGAAGAACTCTAATACTTGGAGTTTACAGTGGTATCAGCCCTATTGGGATTATATGAACAGGAACGACTCAACAATCAAAAAAGTGAAAACTGTTGCCAACCAACCCCGCTCTCCCCTATAATTTAAATTGCCAAAATTTAAATCTACATAAATCAAAATTGAATCTATATTTTGCATCTAAATTTCATTTTTTTGTGTCTGTTGAAATATTTTCATTAAAATAGAGGAAATCTATATAATAATTAGTATTTATTTTTCTAAGGTAATTTCCTTGAAGATGTTTGTAATAATATAATATACTTTGGTTGTGCAATCTTACTATTTACATATACACTTATATGATATATATATATATATATATATATATATATATATATATATATATATATATAAAACATATATATTTTTAAGTGTATCATATATATCGCTCCTTTGGAAGAAGACTATTGCCTCGATCCAAACACTGAAATTTTATAGGTGAAGAATGTTATAATCAGTATTGCTATCTCTCTACTGCATGGAAGACTGCTTTCCTGCATTAAATATTGGATTTAAAAATCTGGAATTTTTCTCAAAGAAATATAATAGGATTTGAAGTCTCTTAACCTAAAAAAATAATAAATAAAAAAAATGCAACAATTAAAATTTTCTTATCGTGGTCCTCTTCTTCCAAATGAGTCATATATTTATAATTTTACAAATATTTGACTGTGACACTAATAGCTAACCTTGTTTTTAGTAACCTAACAATAAAAATTAAGCATAACTGATCTTCGTTATTATTATCTTCTTTTTTTTATTTAGCTAACGAAATCAATGTAAATAGCTACAGCACATAAATAGTCGCATGCATTGAGACAAATACTCGAGACTTATCTCAAGTCTGATAAAGTGAAATTGTGCTTTAAAATTGTATTTTTGATATTTCTTTTTTAACTTTTTGATATGAAGAAGTTGCATAACTCGAAAAACTGTTTATTTGTTGTTACATAACACTTAATGAAATAGTCTATACTAGTGAAGGACACACCTACTCGTAAACTGTGATCAGGATATTATGGCAATCTGTGGAACACTTACCATACTTATATCAACAATTATTTAATGTGTTTCTTGTCATTTAAAAAAATATATATTATTTTCAAGAAATTAATCATCAACAAAAACGATTGAAGGAACTATATACCTTATAAATACATTGCTTCAGCAATGATTTAATTAATATTTAATTAGTTTGCACCCCTAACTTAAAATAATTTTTCAGTTAAACGTGTACATCAGACAATAAGCCTCATTTATCTGTATTAGTACCACCATTCCATTCATTAATACCTCTTAGGTTGGTGCAGAATAGTAAGATCCTCAGTTTTAGTTATTTCACTTACGAAGACTATGATGCACCATCAACAGAAAAAAAAATTAAAAATTAGATGATTGATAATTGACTGTATATTTAACAAGTTAAATTAAAATATGTCCACGAAACTTGTTTATTTATTTTCATTTAAAAAAAAAAAAAGGTTCTTTTATATGATGAATCACTGACATTGTTAAATGTCCTAAAGATATGATAAAACTTGAAATGATAAAAAATTGTGTAAAATGGAAAATAAATTTTATTAAAAAAAAAAAAAACAAGAACCAGTTTATAACTTTATTATAAAGTTAAATTATTCTATACCAAAATATTGTAGTCAAAATTAAATTAGTTTATTTACCCGCTTGCTTTGATTATGGTCCCACTTACTGTTTTCTATTTCATGACTGACCAACATTACTTTCCTAGTTTGATATTTTGCATCAAATCAAGCACTTCTATTCGCGGGCACAATCGACTATAGGGTGCGCTAGTAGTTTTGCAAAATGTTGGAAGGAACAGGGATAGACATAGTTGTCGTGATAGAGAATATTGGTAATTTTTAAAAACCATTAATTGAAGGGCAGGCTATCCTTGATGCAAACCACATAATTACATGAGGAACAATATCTAGATGTAAAAAAACAGTTATTTTACAAGCCTCGTGCCTTCAAACAAACGATCATAAAGGACTGCCCCATCAAATAAAAGTGGAAATCAAATTTATAATTATAATTTTCTTGTAATTGTACGTGTAAGGCTGGTAGTTCTGGTAAATGCAAACATGTCATTGTAATTTTACTCTACGTTTTTCGGTTAGTAATAACATTAATTACCTATTTATACAATCGTTGTCATGACAGCTGTCATTTTCATGACAACTTAGTGTCGTTGTCATATTATTTATTTATTTGTCAAAACTTTCAGGCATCGCATTGAAAACTTGGAAGAATTAAGCACAAGGGATGTAAGAAAACAATCTATGACAAAAAAAGAAAAACAAATGTATGACACTATGGTCCCAATGTTATTTGCATAAAACTAGCATTTTGGAATGATAAAATGTCAAATACTAATATTTACCTGGATAAATATAGTCACTTTCTTTAAAATGAAGACTATATATGGTCATATGTTTAGAAACAGGCTTATCAATTCTTAATTTTACAATCCACTCTTTAAGAAGCTTTTTATTTTTTGGAAATAAATGGAATGATACGTCTTTTGATTTTCTAATTTATACTGAGGGAATACTAAGGAATACTGAGGGAATACTGAGGGACCGAGCAATACCTATTAGACATTTTTCAAATAATATTTTGCTCAATCGGGTTTTAAATATGGAAAAACAAATTAAAAACGCCAAAAAACCCTATGAATCCCAAGTACTGGCCCGGCTTCTATCCCCGTTCCTCTAGTTCCAGTCAAGAAGTAGCACCGTCGCTTGCGCCCGCGAGTAAAAATCGGCGATTTTTGGGTTTCGATAATATGTAAACGCTACACTTTTCCATATTTATATGCTTAAATTTGTGTATCTCCATAAGTTATAATGTATCTATAATGCAAAACTTGAAAATCCCTAGTATTGTCGATTAATTACTGCTTATTTATATTTTTAAGGGATCAAATTTCATCAACAGCCCAGTTTTTTTTACTGCTCGGTTCTTTTTTACAGCGATTTGCTTTCGGTAAATATATCGTGGACATGAATCGATAGGAGGTGTATTTACGACTCATAGTAAAGTTCGTCTCTTATGCATTTCCGGAAATCGGGAACGATTAGTGTTCCTCTAAAATCACTTTACATATCAGAAATTTATTATGGAATACAATTAATTAAAGATTATCTTATACCATATTTTTTCACACCTAAAATGCTTTAAATAATTTGAGCTTCACATATATATTCTCTAAAGTAAAATAATTGTTTTCATTGTTAAATAAAAGTTTTTATTTTCATCAGCGATAATACGGGATATGAAATTTTGGCTGTCACATCTTTGGCATATAGGTACATACATCAAATAACTAGTTTGATCAAAATTGTTAATGAAATTTTCGATGAAAATCGGGGGCACATACATACGCCAAATACCCAGTTTGATCAAAATCGTTAAAGCCGTTTTTGAGTAAATCGAAAAAACGTAAATCTTAGACAAAGTTCTTTATATTGGGTTGTAAAAAAAGTTCGTAGCGTTTTTCATTATTTTAATTTAATCCTTTCTGTGTTAGTTAATCCTGTTTACATGGTCAATAATGTTTACATATCCTAAAAAGGGATTAGATAACGTTCTTTTATGCATCAGTTTCAACCGAGATCTTCTATTGTTCAAGTGTATTGTGTTAGTCCAAAATGCAGGAGGAAAAAATTCATTTTCACCATATAATACTATTTTATTTCCGAAAAGGAAAATCCGCTGCACAGACGGTCAACAAAATTTGTACCGTGTATGGAGATGACGCCGTAGGGGAAAGCACCGTCCGTAAGTGGTTTGCTCGGTTCAGAACCGGAAATTTTGAGTTGGAAGACGCCAAGCGCTCTGGTCGTCCTTCAACTGTTGATGACGAACAAATTCAACAATTAGTGACCGATAACCCTCACTAAACGACCCGGGATATCGCAAAAACACTTGGCATATCCCATACAAGTGTTTCAAATCATTTGGGAGTGTTTCTCGAAGCGATTTATGGGTTCCTCACATTTTGACGGAAAAGAATTTATTGGACCGCTTTTCCATCAGCGATTCCCTCCTTAAACGCAATGTTAATGATCCATTTTTAAAGAGGTTGATTACTGGGGATGAAAAATGAGTCCTGTACAATAATACTGTGAGAAAAAAATCCTGGGGAAAACGAAGTGACCCGCCGTTAACGACTCCAAAAGCCGGATTGCATCCAAAAAAAGTTATGCTGTGCATTTGGTGGGATTGGAAAGGCGTGCTTTATTATGAGCTCCTCCCACCCAACCAGACCTTTGAAAGATTAAAGATTAAAGGCAGCGGTTAAGCAAAAGCATCCAGCATTGGCTAATCGCAAAGGCATTGTTTTTCACCACGACAACGCCCGTCCTCACGTGTCTTTACAGACTCGGCAAAAATTTTTGGAGTTTGGCTGGGATGTGATAACCCACCCACCCTATTCACCAGATCTTGCCCCAACAGATTACCACTTATTCCGGTCTCTCCAAAACTCCCTCAACGGGAAACAATATAATTCACTCGAGGACTGTAAAAAGCACATAGACGAGTTCATCGCGCAGAAAACTGAACAGTTCTGGGAGGACGGAATTACAAAATTACCTGAAAGATGGAAACAAGTTATAGATCAAAATGGGTCATATATCATTGATTAAAAATATTTACATGTATCTGAAATTTTTAATTAAATATATTCTTAAAAAACGCTACGAACTTTTTTTACAACCCAATATAAAGTACGCCCCTTGGACCAATGTTGATTGATTGATGAAATTTTTGCTGTCACATCGCGGGCACATAATGCCCAATTTCAGGTTCGTACGGTTTATAGTTTTTGAGCTAGTCTGTTCACACACACAGACCATTTCGCGGGACTTGGTTATTTGGACTCAGGAGACCCCAAAACGTTTATATCCGTTGAAAACCGTCGAAATTTTTCACGATCGCAATACTTTCCCTTACTATATATTTCATAAATAGGTAAGTGAAAGTAATAAAATTAAACAAATAAATAAATTTTTATACACACATATTCTATGTGTCCAAATGTATCTAAAACATATCTTTAATTTATTTATACTATGTAGCATTTCCACTCTGCCTTTTCGGTATTGACCATCCTTAGTTATTAATGTGGATCCCTGAGATAATTCTTGATTGATGTAGCCAAATTAAACTATTTGTTATTCTCAAGATCCTGATGCGCCAAGCAGAACCACTCCTAGGGCAAGAGAGTGGCACCACTGGTTGGTCGTCAACATTCCCGGCTCGGATGTCAAGAGGGGAGAAGTTTTGAGTGCCTATATTTCAGCAGCTCCACCCAAAGGAACTGGTAATTTTTTTTAGAAATAATTTTTACTTTATTGTGACTAGTCGCCATGAGTAGTACATTTTTTAAAAAATTATTTTTTTTTTTAATGTCACGAAAAATATCTCAATTTTTAAAAAGCTTTTCTGATTGAATCTAATCGATTTAAAGCTTTTTGATTGAATTTGTTGACTTAAAAAAAAAACAGCCATTTGTGATAATTCCATTTTTCCATTTTCAAGTGCTGGGTAACAACATTTTAGAGACGATATCTCCTAAATTCATTGTCTTTGCAACTTGAACCTTAGAGGTTTGATTTAGCCTTAACAATCGATTTTCAATCTTGAAACTATGATAAAAAATAAAAACATTTTTTTTTAAATAATAACTTTATTTTGAAACTAGCTGTATATACCGATTTCACCCGGAGAATTTCATTTTTCAAATCTATAAAGTAAGACTTGTATCGACTCAAGCGGTCGATTTCGTAAAAACCAATGTAAAGCGAGATCAAAATGATTTTTATAACAATAAAGAATATACCAGGAGATTGGCTGAAGTTATGCAATTTTAATATGGACAGGTGTTCGCACCTGGTATGAAAGAACCACTGAGCGAAATTTGGAGAATTTATGACAAACGGTATGGATTTCTATGAAGAACAAACAAACAAACAGAATATCATCTTTATTTATATAGATTTTTAAAAAATGCTACTTTTATTTTATTTTATTTTTTTAGGATTACATCGTTATGTTTTTGTTTTGTATAAACAGCCAGGAAAATTGGAATTTGACGAACCCGGATTGCCCAACACGTAAGTCTCATTGGATTTGAAATACCGGGTGCCCAAGAAGAGTATTCGGGGTTTGAAATTTGAATAAAATATCAAATATAGAATATCAAGTAGGATGTTTACGTTTTATTTAAACACAATGAACTGGAAATTTATTTAGAAAAAACAATATTGTCTAGGTGTTCACCATAACGCTGCTGGCACTCCTCGAATCTCAAACGCAGTAAATAGTGTAAATAGTGAGCGTTACTGAGAAATGATAAGAGGTTTTTTGGCTCAAGAACATCAAGAGTTTAAAGGATATAACTCTAGAACATGGTTTCAGCAAGATGGGGCCACTTGCCATACTTTAGACTTAGCAATTGCTACGGTAAACGAGTTATTCCAAAGTAAATTCAAAAGTGATTTCTCGTAGAGGCACCATTAGCTGGCCTCCCAGGAGTCCCGATCTCAGTCCTCTTGACTTCTTTCTCTGGGAAGACCTGAAAAGTAGGGTATACGAAAAGAAACAGACGAATCTAACACAATTGAAGCAAAATATCAGAACAGAAATGACGGTAATCTCAGGAACAATGTGTTAACGCGTTTTTAGAAATCTGCCTTTGAGATTCGAGGAGTGCCAGCAGCGTTATGGTGGAGACAATATTGTTTTTTCTAAATAAATTTCCAGTTCATTGTATTTAAATAAAAAGTAAACATCCTACTTTATATTCTATATTTGAGATTTTATTCAACTTTCAAACCCCGAATACTTTTTGGACACCCTGTATTTTTTTAAAATTTATTTTGTAAGAAAAAATAATTAACTAACATTCCTATAAATTTTCCAGTTCTCTTAAAAACAGAGCCAACTTTTCTATCGCTAAGTTTGCTACTAAGTATAACCTTGGAAATCCTGTCGCTGGTAATTTCTATCAAGCTGCTTGGGATGAGTACAGCAGTGTTGTCTATAAGAGATTAGGTTAAAGAAGTGAAACTTTCTTTTGTATTCAGAGAATAAGTTTTTTTTTTTTTTTTTTATTATTTTTTTTTTTTTTTTATAAAAACTAATTTTACTATCAATTTAGAGATTTCAATGTTGAAAAGACATTATTCTACTAACTCTAACCTTATGTGATTAAATAAAATATTTTATGAGCTTCATTGTTAATTTAATTAAAACCTCTATTATCAATACATTTACATATGTTGTGATTGGCCTTCACTACTGTTATAAATACTTTTGAAATAAGGATAGTTGACCCGTAGATGTTATGAAAAGGAAGAATAGGTTGGTTAATCTAGAGGTGTAACCAACCTATTCTAACCATGGTGGGTAGGTCGAGATTTATTCCGTGGGGCCTCCACGAAATAAAAGTCCACGAGTCAAAAGTCAATCCTCCTAAATCAACACGCTCCCCTCAAAACCCCCGCTTTTAGTCGTCCTGCCGCTCTCTAAATAAGTCCCGAAATCAGAGAGTTGATGAGGAAAAGAAATGCCGCCATAAGACGTTTCCGACGCACACGTTCCGCTGAAGATTATTCCTTTTTCAAGTCCCTACGCAATCTAACCCAATCTTCCTTACGGCGTGCTAAGTCACAGTTTTTCCATAACTCCATATCACAAGCCCACAATTCTAAGTCAAAATGAAAAATCCTTAAAAAATTATCAGTTGTCAAATCCAAATTCTGTACTCATTATCCTTACGATCCAGATGAATTAAGTTCCTATTTCCAACTCTCCATCTGTTCCTCACCCCTCCTCTTACTCTTTATGGCCTTTTTTATGTAACTCTAACTTTTTATATTTAATATAACGTGTGTCCACACATACTCAAACATTGATATTTATCGAAATCACCTTAATATAGAAACTGAAACAAAACATAAACAACCACTCTCGTGTAATTTAGGTTTAAACACTTTTTACTGTAAAAATGAAAACCTAAGTACGGCATGACTTTAAGCACTCTTATTGTTTTGTTTTTTTTATATTAATCTCTTACAAACTTACATTTAATGAATTTAAAAACTATGCTATGAATTTAATTTTTAATTTTTATATTTATCATTAGAGTATTTTTACAAAAAAAAAAAAAAAATGGAAGCCACAATAAAAATCGATGTCAACCAAACCTCGATGTTTAGAAACATCGACATCGATGTCGCATCCCTACTTTTAGGTAGCCTCAATTCTAAACAGAAAAGTGCGTTATGATGAGTAAGATATGTCCATTGTCTTCAATATAAATCACTGGAGATGTTAAACTAAGTGTTGCATAAAGTAAGTTTCGTTAAAAAAGGGACCTGTTTAATAAAATCTAGAATAAAATATTTCAACTGAACTAAGAGTTAAATATAGTTGTTCCCATAATCCATCGTCAATTCAATTGAAATACGCAAAAGTATCAGTCTTTCACACCGGAAATACCAAAAACGTCGAAATTGGAGGTATCTTCATGGAATTAGTAAATTATATTGTACATTTAGAGGACAGCTGTCATGACGGAACATAACCACTTCCTGTTGCGAGAAGTTGAAAAGCGTTCGTCCAACTATAATGTCTTCATTTTAAAAACTGTTTTAGATTAAGCAGGTATTAATAATAGCCGTATAAACAATGGCAACTTGGTTATATATAATTTAAAAATAAAAATACTACACCCACAACCCCTTGGACATCATTTATTTCCAGAATTTCCATTCAAATCCTTTAAGCCTAAAAATTATAATATTTATTTCCTTTCAATATCTGCTTTCTTGAAATTCATGTTCATCAGAAAAATTTTACCGAACCCTTACAGCTTAGATTCTTTGATCAAAAAATAAATAACTAAATGATAATTCATTGACAGAATGACATATTAAAAAAAAAAGAAAGAAATAATAAAATAATAAATTAGATTGGAAAAACGAGAAATCAATACAATAGCATAGCGGAAAAAATAACCTTATTTTATCTTAATTAAATATCAGACGAAAATGAAAATACCCTATAAAAATATATTATACATCAAAAATATATTTATTAAAGAATGTTGTCAATAACCAAAAAGTATTAAATAATACTAATTATTAAATTAGTATTAATAAAAATTACAACTAATCTTGGGGTCACCTGCGGTTTGTTGGTTAGCATAGCAACCTACGATACTAAGGTCGCTGTTTCGCGTCCCACGGTCGCCCTAGGATTTTATAATGGGAGTAAAAACTCCTTAGCTATGCCGCACCTCGTACAGGACGTAAAATGGAGGTCCCGAGCCTGTACGATGTCAGTTACTCGTTAAAGATCCCTATCCTAATTATACTTGGATAGGCAAAATTTAGGACTACCACTGTAGCATCGTCCGATTAACCTTAGTAGCATAAAGGGACGTTAAACAAACACCTAATGTACAAAATTTAAATTTAATGGGAGTCTGTAATGAGATCATGGGCGGATCCAGCCGATCGTAATGGGGGAGGGGCTGCAACCCCACAGCCCTTCATTTGGATCTGCTAATCAGCTTTTTTACCTTTATGTTCCTTTCCCACAACTAAAATTATACTTGTTCTGCACATTATTTGTTCTTTAACTTGCTTCCTTACAATAAGGAAAGTCAAATTCTATCTTTAAATGACGAAAAATTTTCCAAAGGGAGGGGCTACAGCCCCCACAGCTCTCCCCCTGGATTCACCAATGAATGAGATTCACAAAAGCACTGTAATAACAAAAAGCAAATATTTAGCATCGTAAAGTTGATTTTAGGGAAATGAATTAAATAATAAAGGAGACTTTATTTCAGGTAGTGGTATTGGGGTTCGAACCTCCCCCCCTCGAAATTTCGAAAAACAAAACATTAATGCAATGAATCTACACATCCAAATTTACAAAGTTTCTAGTAAAGTAAGTTGTAGGATTTATGTATGAGTATTCAATGGAGTTCCATTTTATTTTTTGTAAAATTTATATTTTTTTTTTCTGTCCACAAATCAATCCCCTCTCCCCAGATTTTTTTTTAGGACAGCTACTGCCTTATTTGAAATTGCTACAATGAGAAATCTGTTTCACAAAGAAAAAGTATAAACTTAATTATTGAAAACTGAACAATAGTTGAAGGTTTTAAAGATAATAGGGCTAACAAGTGTGTTTTTTGTTTTTTTCATGGGAACTGATATATTATTCATAAGTTGTGAACACCATTTGTATCTATGATTTATTTAAGCATTGTTTGTTATTTCGAATTATTTTTTGCAGATTTTGTTTATAAAAATAAATTAAAAGCCTAAATATTTCATTTATGTGTACAAATATTAATTTAAATTAAATTAAAAATGTGTACTTTTGATGATTAAAGGTATTTCAAGAAATGTATAAATTTAAGGAATTTGCTATAATATAAATGTTTAATTTTTGAGTGGTTTGTTTTATTTCACAAACATTGGAACTTAATGATAAGTACGTCTCCAATAATTATAATTTATTTAAAGTTTTGAATAGTTTTAAAATTACACGAATTCTTCATTAATCATATAACAATGACAAGGTGTTATCGCCGATAATCTTATTGTCAGTATCATTTAGATTAGAGATAAGTTTATATTTTGATCCGGGAAACTATATAATGAATATTCAGATAATGGCCTAGATCCGTTCCGGGGGGGTTTACTGTTATAGAAAGCAGCATTTGCCTTGAAGTCTGCAAATCAACTTCGTAAAAACCAGCTGTTGCTTCTAATTTTGTTCGATCGAACAGATATTGAATAAAAGCGAACATGTTCGAATCAGTTAGGCCCTATTCGGTTCTACTCGTCACTGTGTTGATAAGCGTCGCTAGGGGAGCAGATAGTGAATTGTCAGCGATGGAGAAGCATCAAGTCGTTCCAGACGTTTTACCCATTGCACCTGAAAGTGTACTTTCTGTAAGTCATATTTATTCACATAATTACATATTCATTATTTACAATATGTTGCAATTAATACTACATAATGTAAACAAAAGGTAGGTTATCATACATATTCAAGACATTCCTCAATCCCCTTCAACAACATTCCTCAATTAACAGAATTATTGTATTATAATTTAATTTGACAATTATACAACTCATTAACCATGGGAAAAATGAATAATTTTTGTGAGATGTTAAAGACTAATCTCAAATTAAACCATAAATATGTCAAGATAGTAGTATACTGCTAATAATTGTTAGTTCAATAAGCCAACCTCTATGAGATTAATTAATCAGTTTGGCTATTCTAAAACTAACAGTATTTATCATAACTTTATTTTATTTTAAGTAGCTGTTACCGACAAATTATATTCATATGTTTAAATTGGATCTATTCAGAAGTGCAATATCCACAGATCACAATGTGGTAGGTTCCTGCTATTATTTGTTTTAAATTAATTAATAAAATTAACTATTATATAACTAATAGTATTTATCATTATTGATGATTACTTTATTAAGCTACTGTTACCGAGAAATTATATTCATATTTTTTAAATTGGATCTATTTTAAGGTGGAATATCCAGATCATAAAGTAGACCTAGGAAATGAATTGACGCCTACAATCGTTAAAGATGAACCGACCGTAACCTGGGATGCTGACCCGAATGCTTTCTATACTCTTTGCATGACAGGTATTTGTTAGTTATTATTAATATTGATATATGTATTATTTTATTTCAAATCGAAGCAGAAATATGTCTATGCAATTCTTAATTACTTTCACTTACCTATATATGAAATATATAGTAAGTGGAAGTATTGCGATCGTGAAAAATTTCGACTTCCGGTTTTCAACGGAAATACACGTTTTGGGGTCCCCTGAGTCCAATTAACCAAGTCCCGCGAAATGGTCTGTGTGTGTGTGTGTCTGTGTGTCTGTGTGTGTGTGTGTGTGTGTGTGTGTGAACAGACTAGCTCAAAAACTATAAACCGTGCGAACCTGAGATTGGGTATTTAGTGTATGTATATGCCCGCGATGTGACAGCAAAAATTTCATCAAAATTGCTCAATGGGAGGGGGTACTTTGTTTAATAACTTTTTAAGTTTTTTTCGATTTTCTCAAAAACGGCTCTAACGATTTTGATTAAACTGAGTATTTGATCTATTTATATGCCCGAGATATGACTGTAAAAATTTCATCAAAATTGATCAACCGGAGTTCAAATCAAATTTTGTATCATTTTCAAGTGTTTTTTTTTATTTACTCAAAAACGGCTTTCACGATTCTGATCAAACTGGGTATTTGATGTATGTATATGCCAAAGATTGGATAGCCAACATTTCATCAAAATTGATCAACCGGAGGGGGGACTTTACTTAATAAATTTTGTATCATTTTCAAGTGTTTTTTTTTATTTACTCAAAAACGGCTTTCACGATTTTGATCAAACTGGGTATTTGATGTATGTATATGCCAAAGATGTGATAGCCAACATTTCATCAAAATTGATCAACCGGAGGGGGGACTTTACTTAATAAATTTTGTATCATTTTCAAGTGTTTTTTTTTATTTACTCAAAAACGGTTTTCACGATTTTGATCAAACTGGGTATTTGATGTATGTATATGCCAAAGATGTGATAGCCAACATTTCATCAAAATTGATCAACCGGAGGGGGGACTTTACTTAATAAATTTTGTATCATTTTCAAGTGTTTTTTTTTATTTACTCAAAAACGGCTTTCACGATTTTGATCAAACTGGGTATTTGATGTATGTATATGCCAAAGATGTGATAGCCAACATTTCATCAAAATTGATCAACCGGAGGGGGGACTTTACTTAATAAATTTTGTATCATTTTCACGTGTCTTTTTTATTTACTCAAAAACGGATTTCACGATTTTGATCAAACTGGGTATTTATGTATGTATATGCCAAAGTTGTGATAGCCAACATTTCATCAAGATTGATCAACCGAAGGGGACACTTTATTTCATAACTTTTTTTCTAATTTTTAGATTATCTCAAAAACGGCTTTAACGATTCTCTTCATATTCGTCATGTTTAATGAAAATTGAGTGTTATTTAATATCAGGTAAGCGTTATCATTATTAAAATGTTCTGAGGGGTTTATAGAGCAAATGAAAACAAAAATAAGAAATGAATGTGGAAAATGTGTAACTTTGAGAAGTGGCATTAACAAAACGCATTAATTTCTTATCTAAGTAAGTTGGTAAGTGAAAGTTGTGTGTTGCGCGCACGCACCAGATTTTTTATTGATTTGCATCGGGGTTCAGGAATGAAAAATGGTGTGTAAAGCTTTTAATTCTATGTTATCTTATAAAGCTTGCTCTTGATAAGATAGCATAGATAATACATACATCACCTGTTTTTACATACACTATTCATTTAAAAACTTTCTTTCCATTTTAATGGAGAACAACAAAACAATTTTATGTTCATAACATAAAATCTTTTGCCAGATTACATCCTTAATTCAATTGCAATCTGAACAACTAATGAGTATTAAATTTAAAATATTCAGTGCCAAAATATGTGAAAAATTCAAAGTTATAATTTGTAACATGTCAAATTTACTTATTAAAATTTAATTACTAATAGTATAATTTAAATTGCCAAAATTCAAATCTACAAAAATTGAAATTGGATCTATATTTTCATTTTTTCCTCCACTTTTTTTCTCTGTTATAATGCATTAGAATAGAAGATATCTTTATAATAGTTGGTATTTCTTTTTCTAAGGTAATGACCTTGAACATATTTGCTATTATTATCATCGTGTGTCCTGGCTTTGGTTTTAAAATCTTACTATTTACATATTTTTACATCTACAATTTTATGTTATACATTTATTTAATATACACTTTTTTAAGTGTATCATATACATCGCTCGTTTGGAGGAAGACTGCCTTGATCCAAAAACTAAAATTTTACTGGAGAAGCATATGCTGTAATCATTGTTGCTATCTCTTAACTCTGTTTAAAAAAAAAGAGTTGAAGTCTCTTCTTCCAAACGAATCATATATTTATAATTTTACAAATAGTTGAATGTGACAGATAAATATTGGAAGTAAAAAAAAAAAAAAAATATATATATATATATATATATATATATATATAATGAATGAAATATTCAAACCAAATCAATTGAAATAATTTATCATAACCTTGTTTATTAACCTAACAATAAAAATTAAGCAATACATTAATTTTTAAATTCATTTGTTTTGATTTTTGTAATTATTATCTTTTGTTTTTATTTATCTAACGAATTCAACATTTTCTATATAAATAACTGCATTAAGACAAATATTTGAGACTTATCTCAAATCTGATAAAGTGAAATTGCACTTTAAAATTTTATTTTTCGATATCTCTTTTTTAACTGTCCGATATGAAGAAGTTACATAAGTCGAAACACTGTTTATCAGATGTTATATAACACTAAATGAAATAGTCTATACTAGTGAAGGACACACCTACACATAACTTTAATTAGGATATTATGAAAATCTGTGGAATGCTTACCTGTATCAACAAAGATTAAATATGTTGTTTTTTTCGATTGTATATTTACTGTTTTAAAATTCAATAAATTCATTCAATTATTTAATGTATAGTTGAAGCTTAAGATATTTTTTTTACCGTAATATATTTAAGCTATTTCTAGTCATTTAAAAAATATATTATTTTCAAGAAATAAATATTCAACAAAAACCATTGATGGAACTACATACCTTATAAAGACATAGGCTCAGTAACACTTTAATTAATATTTAATTAGTTACCACCCCTAACTTAAAATAATTTTCCAGTTTAAAATTTACATTATACAATGAGCCTCATTTACCTGTAAATTTTTCTTACCTAAATAAGTATTATTCCATTCATTAATACCTCTTAGGTTGGTGGAGAATAGTAAAATCCTCAGTTTCAGTTATTTCACATACAAAGTTTATGATATATTACCAACAGAAAAAAATAAAATATTAGATGATTGATAATTGACTATTAATGGAGGTACATGGTTGACCGTAGAAGTTTATGTGATGGAAATGGTTGGGGGTGCGGTCAAATAAAACAACACTATATGTGCTAAAACGTATATTGGGCTGACGTTTCGACCCGAGGTTAAGGTCTTCCATCAGGGCTGTCGACTCAACTATAATTGACTATTGTTGTAATCAATTACAATTGACTATATATTTAACAAATGGGGGGCCAGAATGGCCGAGTGGACAAAGGCGCTTGCAATAGGTAATCAAAGTTATGCAACCTCGAGCGTGGTTAGTACTTGGATGGATGACCACCCGCCAATAAACACCACGCAGTCCAAGCCTACCCCCACCCCTGGGTATGAGAGGTCCGTCAGCCTACTGGAGGCCACTCACACCGACCAGGCGTAGGAGTGATGTACCTTCCCCATCGATTGTATTGTGTATCCCATCGACAATCGTGGTGTGGTTTTCCAGGATATCAGTGACCGCCCGGAGGTTTGGTACAAGGACGGTATGCTTCGGGGAAAGAAATATAGATCCTTGGGGCCTGCTGACTCTGGGCTGCCATAATCCTTGCACCTAGACCAGATTGTCACTGTCCTTGAACCCGAGAGAGCTGACGTCATCGGTGTGAAGGACGGTGCCAAATTTGCCCCTATAGGATTGGTTATGGAGCTATGGGCAGTCTGCCGCTGCACCGTGGTGACCATGGCTTGCAGCAACGTGAGGTTTGGGCTACTCCCTCCAGGCTAGTCTGTGCTCCCGCAAGCAACATGAATGTCTGTAAGAAGACCACACTGCGCGGCCAAAGGTTTCATTAGGCCTAATGCGCTAACCGAAAAAAAAAAATTTAACATGTGAAAATAAGTTCTACCTTTTCCTTTTTATAAAAAAAAAAAAAAAAAAAAAGAATTTTTCTACACACATTCCACATGCTTAAGCACTGCCTCCATGATCTATACTTTGCGGTTATAGAAACTAACCATTAATGCTCATTCCTGAGATTGTCCTATATTTTTTTAATTGATGTTAAACCAAAGTTAAACTATTCGTTATTTTCAAGATCCT
Source organism: Aelia acuminata (assembly GCA_911387785.2). Taxonomy (NCBI): domain Eukaryota; kingdom Metazoa; phylum Arthropoda; class Insecta; order Hemiptera; family Pentatomidae; genus Aelia; species Aelia acuminata. Next base: position 116,677,162 of record OU426983.1, on the reverse strand, counting down.
GATGCGCCAAGCAGAACCACTCCTAAAGCAAGAGAATGGCACCACTGGTTGGTCGTCAACATTCCAGGCTCGGATATCAAAAAGGGAGAAGTTTTGAGTGCCTACATCGGATCAGCTCCACCCAAAGGAACTGGTAATTTTTTTAGAAATAATTTTTACTTTATAGTGACCAGTCGCCATGAGTCGTACATTTTTTAAAAAATTATTTTTTTTTTAATGTCATAATGAGTATCTCAAGCTTTTCTGTTTGAATTTAAATGATTTAAAGCTTTTTGATTGAATTTGTTGACTTAAAAAGCAGCCATTTGTGCTAATTCCATTTTTCCACTTTCAAGTGCTGGGTAACAACAGTTTAGAGATGATACCTCCTAAATTCATTGTCTTTGCAACTTGAACCTTAGATGTTTGATTTAGCCTTTACAATAGATTTTCAATCTTGAAACTATGATAAAATAAAAATAAAAACATTTTTTTTTAATAATAACTTTATTTTGAAATTTTTGAAAAATACTACTTTTATTTTATTTTATTTTTTTAGGATTACATCGTTACGTTTTTGTTTTGTATAAACAGCCAGGAAAATTGGAATTCGATGAGCCCAGATTGCCCAACAAGTAAGTCTCATGGAATTTAAATATTTTTTTTTTTTTAATTTATTTTGTAAAAAAACATAATTAAATAACATTCTTATATATTTTCCAGTTCTCCTAAAAACAGAGCCAACTTTTCTATCGCTAAGTTTGCTACTAAGTACAAGCTTGGAAATCCTGTTGCTGGTAATTTCTACCAAGCTGCCTGGGATGAGTACAGCGATGTTGTCCATAAGAGATTAGCTTAAAGAAGTTTAACATTCTTTTGTCTTCAGAGAAAAAGTTTATTTTTTTTATTTTTTTTTTTTTTATAAAAAATAATTTTACTATTAATTTAGATATTTCAATGTTGAAAAGACATTATTGTACTAACACTAACTTTATGTGATAAAATAAAATATTTTATGAGCTTCATTGTTAATTTCATTAAAACTTCTATTATCAATACATTTACATATGCATGTTGTGAATGGCCTTCACTACTGTTATAAATACTTTTGAAATGAGGATAGTTGACCATAGATGTAATGAAAAGGAAATGGTTGTGGGTGCGGTCAAAATAATAAGCACAAATATGTGAGAATTATTTATTCTATTTTTGCTAATGTTCCAACCCAAAATTTAGGTCATATTATTTCTATTACTTCATTAATTTAATTTAAATTAAAACCTTTATTATCAATAAATTTATTTATGCATAACAATGCACTATTGTTATACATAAATAAATGTATGACTCAATTATAGGCAATTCTGCTTTCTTCACTAGTGGATATTGTCAAGACATGATCTAACTCCACAGATACAAACCCATTTTTTTTTTTATAATAAACAATAATGTATAATTTAAACTGCTAAAGTAAAATTTTATTGTTTCGAGAGAGGCAATAAAATATTCATTTATTAACTATGGTTGTTATTTATATTTATTAACTATAGTTGTAATTTATTAAATATGGTTGTTTTAATTAAACACTTTAGGTGTGGCAACATATTTTAGGGGTATCCTTAATTGAATGATATCGGTCCCCGGGGTCCGACTAGTAGGAGCCACAGACGATATCGGGCGTCGGGTCCGATTGGAATACTTTGATGAAAGAGTTATCTTTTGATTAAAAGGAAATTAAATGAGCGTCTCAAGGGCATTATCTCTTGGTAAGGATTGGAACTAGACATAATAGGGGCAGGACATGCTGATATAGGTTTTACGCCATTCTTTATTGAAAATCGGACCTCTGAGTCCGATTCTGATAAACAACAGAATTTCAGCTGTTAGCAACATTTTCTGCACTAAAATGCAATAATCTCATTAAAAATTGACTAAATTGAGTGTTTGGAGTGTTCGGACTTTCGGACATTTTCATGTGAAAATCGGACCCACCTCTCCCCTGGCCCTGGAAACTCCGCATAGCCTGAAAGGGGAGGAACGACTAAAAATGTAGGCTTTTTCATCTATAAATGTTCCGATGGGGCTTAAATGGCAAAGGACAAATGTCTTTCTGTAAAGTACCCGGAGAAATTAACGTTCCCACACAGTGTATAGTAATGAGAAAAGGCTAATTATGAAAGAATCTGATAAACATATGCAGGAGTAAAAAAGAAAAATGTATCCCCAAGATGAAAATTTCCATTTTGCATTAATGATAGCAGTTCTATAGACAATCTTTAATGCTTATCCTATAGTTTAAGAACTTTAGTTCCACCATGGGCCGATCCAGCCGGTTGTAAAATTTGTAACACAGCCCTTCTTCTGGATCTGTCAATCAGCTTTTTCACCTTTATGTTCCTTTCCAACAACTAAAATTCTACTTGATCTGCATATCACTTGTTGTTTAACTTACTTCATAGCTTTAATAAAGTTAAGATATCCTTTAATTACAAAACATTTTCCAAAGGGGGCTGCAGCCCCACAGCACTCCCCGCCAACGAGTATTATATTAGATTTCTGAAAGAAATTCGGGGGCGCAAGCGACGGTGCTGCTTCTTTGCTGGAACTAGAGAAACGGGAAAAGAACCTGTGATTCATAGGGTTTTTTGGCATTTTTAATTTATTTTTCCATAATTAAAACCCGAATGAGCAAAATATTATTTGAAAAATGTCTAATAGGTATTGCTCGGTCCCTCAGTATTCAATTAGAAAATCAAAAGACGTGTCGTTCCACTTATTTCCAATAAATAAAAAGCTTCTTAAAGAATGGATTGTAAAATTAAGAATAGATAAGCCTGTTTCGAAACATATGACCATATGTAGTCTTCATTTAAAAGAAAGTGACTATGTACCCCCTATATTTATCCAGGTAAATATTAGTATTTGACATTTTATTATTCCAAAATTCTAGCAAATAACATTGGGACCATAGTGTCATTGATTAGTTTTTCTTTTTAATTTTTCCCCAACTTTGTCTTACATCTGTTGTGCTTAATTCTTCCAAGTTTTCAATGCGATGCCTCAAAGCTTTGACAAATAAATCTATATATATAAGAGGCTTTGTCCTGACTGACAGAATCAACGCAGAGCAAAAACTACCAATGATAGAAACTTGAAGTTCGGAATTTAGATTTTAAACGCGATGTAGGTGACCACTAAGAAAGGAATTTCAAAAATGTAACTCCTAAGGGGCTTAAATGGCGAAATTGTCGTTTAACTCTAACGGAAATCTATTGTTGAGATACTAAACCATATGTTTTTTATTTGAATATCGATTTAACGTTACAATATTATTAAAATAGACATTTACATAAAATATGGCTACTGATTATTTAAATATTAGTGGTAATCAAATTATGCACATTGTGATTCCCATGATTGGGGATGGTGCGTGTTTATTTCGATCTCTACATGTATTATTGAGAATTCTCAAGGAAAATGTTGTGATTTTCGGCAAATTGTAGTACAACATGTAATCCAAATTGGGACGAATTTTCTGCGTTTACTCAAAATGATTACGGTAACAATTATTCAGATTTCAGTAGTTATTACTCTCATACGTCTCAGCATTCAACCCATGCCGGATTTTTGGAACTAACGGCAGCTGGGGAATTGTTTCCTTGCCTTTTTGAAGTATATCGCAATGATGAACTTTATGCGGTATTTGGCAATAATTCTAATCCCACGAAAAGACTACGTTTTACTGGTACGCTATGTAATGGTCATTTTGACGTGTGTGAAGCTCTACTACCGCAACTTTCTGAGGAGAAGAAGCAGGTTAAAAGGCGACGTGTCAGGTACAGCAATGCAACACGGAAAGACCAATTAAAATCAGCTTAAAAAAGTTCGGAATTTAGATTTTAAACGCGATGTAGGTAACCACTAAGAAAGGAATTTCAAAAATGTGACCAAGGGATTTAAATGGCGAAATTGTCGTTTAACTCTAACGGACACCTATTTTTGCACTTCGAGAAAAAATATCTAATTTGGACTCATTTTAAAGATCTTGATACGACGAGTTTAACTCGAAAGCTCTTACGGGGCGTCGAAAACCATGTTTTAAAGCCGAAAAATGAAGCTTTCTTGAGGAGTAAGCAATTTTTTTGTTTCGGCTGTTTTAGTGAACTCTCCATTGCGCGCCTCCCTCTCTTCTACCGAGACGGCAACTTTCCCCTCCAACATTCCACCTCCCGGAAGCTCCGATTCTACTATATCTCCTTAACATCAGTTGACATATTATATTAAATCAATACCAAGGATGATCACAGAAGTGATTTTAAAGGCTCGCGGGCGAAGCCGTGACGGGGAATGCTAGTAAATAATATGACAAAGAAACTAAGTTGTCATGAAAATGACAGCTGTCATAGAAATGATTGTATGAATAGGTAATTAATGTTATTACTAACCGAAAAAAATTGCTTATTATTATTAATAAATTTGATTTTCACTTTTATTTGATGGGGCAGTCCTTTAAGATCGCTTGTATGAAGGCAAAAGGCTTGTAAAATAACTTTTTTTTTTTACTTCTAGACTATTATTCCACATGTAATTATGTGATTTGCATCAACGATAACCTGCCCTTCAATTAATGGTTTTTTAAAATTACCAACTATCTCTATCACATCAACTATGTCTATCCCCGAACCTTCCGACATTTTGCAGAACCACTAGCGCACCCTATAGTCGATTGCGCCCGCAATAATAAGGTGAAATATCGTCGTCACCATGCTCATATAACAAATATGCATAGGTGTTTAGTTGCACATTCGTTACTTTAGCATGGTGACGACGATATGAAATATTCTACTTCAAAAGTGATAGAAGTAAACACAAACCTATTTCTCAAAATTCAACTTTAACTTCTTAAAATGTGTCAGGCGCTTAGTTCACTTTGGCGGTACACGGACCATCTTATAAGAACCATCTAACCATTAATCAGCTGTAAAATATTAGAGTTTTCACTACGAACATTTATTATATTAGCACGTGTTAAAATTATTTTTGATTCATCATCTAAAATGTCTCAAGGTAGTTGTACGTCCTGTAGGCAAGAGTACAATTTCCCTCCTATCGAAGAAGAATTTGAAAGTGAACATGTTGAAGAAGAATCTTTTGGGGAATTCAGAACTGAAGATTGGGACAGCAGCTCCGGGAATGCTACAGCGCTTACAGGAGACACTTATCGCAGTTTGTCACAAGTCACCTCGCTATCTGAAGATCTCGTCTATGACGGAAATAACCTCGTCCCCGAACTAAAAGACTTGTATATCGAAGATGGTAAAGGCGGCGACTTGCATTTTGACGAACTACTTTTTATTATAAATCGTAGCTCCTTGAAGAAAATAGGTAGCATGAAAATTATCGTCGAGCATATAGGCAACGAAGACTTTTTCGTCATGATGCATTATTTCTTCTCTAGGAGGACTAAGATGTACGAAGTATACAATTACGGTTATGTGAGGAAAAACTTCAATTCTACAAATGAAGTGAGATTTGAAGTGGAGATCGATGTTATGCGCCACAGTAAAACGGTGCATAGCTTGTACGCGAGACCCGTCAACGAGCACTTCCTTCTCACCGAGCAGTACAAATACGACACGACTCATTTCGTCAAAAACAAGACTGAGTTCAGTTTCGAAGACTTCCTAAACGTTACAACGGAATCGGCGAATATAATAATGATGCGGCAGATAGCACAGAAGGACTTTACTGGATATAAGTTTGTCAAGAGCCTCATAACGAACAGAGAAGTGTGCGAGACTCAGTTCAAGTGTTACCCCTTCAAATGGTGCACGGTAAACAACAAGAGGACGGAGTTGAAAAGGATCAGGAAGAGGGTGATCCTCCCGACGAAGGAGATGCAGGAGAGCAACGCCTACCTCACGAGGAACGGGCAGCTGGCCCTGGTGGCTTGGTGCGGGGACGAGCACTACGCAGTTATCGACCCGAGAGCCGTGATCAGGCCTGGCTACCGTCCTAAGGACCCGAGGCACCTGAGGTCTTTGATGAGCAGGTACCTCAACTCGCCAGATATAAAGAGGAAGATCGAAATGGACACGAACAGGCTGATCATGAAGTCGAAAAATTACATCGCGGACCATCCAGAAGTAATGGCAATCATATCTTATATTTGCAAACAGATCTTGTTGACTAAACCGCATAAGGTTGTGTTTTTTGTTAAGCGCTGCATATTGCCATATTTGTAAAAATAGTAATAAAAACAGAGGGATATGGAAAAAATGAGAAACCCGAAAAGAAAAAAAACAGCTAAAGGAATATAAAAAATTTTTGTAATTCAATATTTATTTATTTATCGACTCTTGAAGCTTTTGCCGCTCTGTTTCCAACTTTTTCCCGGACCATCACTCATCTTGATCATTAGTGCAAGACTTGTTTATTTATTTAACATCATTTCAAGTTACTATAGCTTATCAGACAATGATGCAGTGGGAGTCCTAAATGCTGCCTATCCAGGTATCAATAGACAAGGGTTTAACGAGTAACTCATATCGTACAGGCTCGTGAACTCCAGTTTACTTTCCTTCAGGACAGCATAGCCACGGATTTTTGGTAAAGGTACTGAAGAGCGGCTGATGGGCGTGGCCTGTTTTGAGTTTTGGTGGCCTGTTGACATTTTATCACTGTCCTATATATAGGGATGGTTTCATGGTCAAATACATAGTTATTATTTTTTTTCTTATGGAATAAATCTTAGTAAGGCGTTTTTAACAAGAAACAAAAGGAAAAATTATTAATTTCGAAAAAAAAATAATTGGTACGAAATAGGTTAATCATTTGAATACCAGATGTCGACATTTTTAATTTTCTGATACGAAATCTGATATCGTAGAAACTTCTTTTTCTTTTTTGGAAGAAGTGGTCTTGGAAAGGCCACTTCCTCCACCAAAAGCTTCAATTGTTACTACTATTCACTCATGAACGACCACTTCAAGAGTTGATTAAGATTTAAAGTTTTTACACGTTATTTAAAAATACATTCTAACAATTGTTATAGAAAATGTTGTTTTATTATTTGCATATTAGTAAGACTAACAAACTCGGTGAAACGATCAAGGTGGTAAATAGGTCAAGTTTTCTGGTGAAATATTTAATTTTTTTGCCAAACGGTTATATTCATTGGAAAATGGTGCAGAATTATAACAAAGTTAATAAATTACATTAGACGTAAGGTTTGATTTTATTTTTCTATAATGCATTAGTGTGTTATGTAATAGGAAGAGAAATCTTTTAATTCATGATCATTTGTTTGTAAATCGGCTGACCTTGACTATAACCAGCTGTACACCTCTGTAATCAGCTCTTATCAGCATTTGTCTGGGTTAGTGAGAGTTCCCATGTCAGGTTTTAAAAATAGGATTATTCTTAATGAATCCTTTTTCTCAGAGGTTCCATTCCTCTGATTATGAAATACAGAGTCAAAATTTCTCTATCAATAATTTGAAAAAAAAATTACAAATTAGTTAGTTTTGCTTAATTACTTAGAACAAAAATGGAATTTGGTATTGGAGCTCTCTCGGCCATTGGTGCTTGCTTTTTCACAAATCCGCTAGAAGTTGTTAAAACACGCTTCCAGCTGCAAGGAGAGCTTCGGAAACGAGGTCAGTATACCGTCCATTACAAAAATTTCTTACATGCTGGTTATATAATAGCAAAGACAGAAGGAATCTTGGCTCTTCAGAAAGGTCTAGTACCAGCGCTATATCACCAAGTGCTTCTTAATGGTGTGAGGCTCGGAGGATACCAAATTGCCGAAGATAAGAATCTTTACAAGAAAAAGAATGGTGAAGTATCACTTTTGAATACCATCGCGATAGGTGGTGTCATGGGCGTAGCAGGAGCTTATGCTGGGAGCCCTTTACAATTGGTATGTCCTTTTCATTATAATTTAGAAAAGTATAGCTTATAGTATCAATTTCTCTGTTTATTGGGGCTGTATATTATTGCTATGATCACCATTATTATGGCACATCAACCTAATTTGTGAGTCAAGGCCTCCTCCAAAAGATCTCTCCTCCTCTCCCTATTCACCTTGAAGATTTTCTGAATCATATATAACTCCATCTCTCCACCTAATTTTTATTCTTAAGCATCTTCTGATGCTTTTTGACCCTTAAATATGCTCTGTCATCATCCTTTAAATGATCAGTTCTGACATCCAGGCAGTGTCAATCAAAGCCTCCCATCGCAGTAACTTATTGTGCCCGACTGTCTGTTGCACCTTAGTCTCCAACCCCTGCATAATTTAACTGGACCGTAGGTTGCTCCCATAAACCAGGAGTCTGTGCTTTTCCAACTTTGAGATGGTCCTACTTTCAGAGCAACAAAGTTAGAGAGGGTAATATAAGGGTAATGCTGTAATTTAAAATTAGCTTTTATGAGATAATTATTAAATATACAAAAAATCATTAAAAATAAGATTTGAATTAATTGATCAAGTTAAAAAAATCTAGTACTTCAAGTACTATTTCCTGTAATGAGATATCTTGAAGAAAAGAGAAGAAAACAACAAGAACTACTGCATTATATAAATTTATAACATGGTTCTAACATGTTTAAGATGAAAATACGTCTACAAGCACAATCGGCAGAGAGCATAGCTGTTGGTACACAACACAAAGTTTCTGGCACCTTTGATGCTTTAAGTCAGGTAATGAATTTTATTTTATTTTATTTTTCATGTTCTGTACAGAAGCATAATGAAAAAGATTTTTTTTAGGAGTTCAGTTAAAAACACATTTTTTTTTATAAAAAAAATCAGACATCTTTTCCGACACGTGCTTTCATCCTCCTTAATAAATCCCTCTTATTTAAAAAATGGCAATTAATGTTATAATTGGTTTTTAAATAGTATCCAGACTGTCATTATATGGACTTTTTTCTTTTAATATAGAAATATAGTTTAGCTTTCAGGCAAACATGTTCAGAGTTAAAAAATTATAGCAGTTTGAAAAACTGTGAAAGTTTCTTTTTCACATAATAAAAGTTTATGTTTCTCAACTATTGAACAAAAAAAGTGACTTCGTGTGTTTATTTATCTTATCTCCTGTTTTTTTTATCCCATTTTGTATAAACATCCCAAAAAAAATTTTAAAATGAAATCCTCTATTAATATTATTTTTTTTCCTAGTCCCAGTATTATATCACCATAATTTCATTGATTATCTGGACTTGTGCTGGCAACGATTTGTCTTGATACTTGATTTTCTACTATATATAGCTTGCGATACTTTTTTTTTATTTACTGTATTTTATTATTTAGATTTGGAAATCAGAGGGTTTTTTCGGCCTTTGGAGAGGGGTGACAGGTTCTGTTCCCAGGTTATCTGTTGGTTCCGCTAGTCAGCTTGGAACCTTTTATGTGGCTAAAGAATTTCTCGCTACCAATTCGGTGAGCATATTTTTCTAATTACTAATATAAATATTTATATGTGTGCATACATATGAAGGGTCAGGGGGAAAAACCACGGTAGTCCACTTTTTGTTGATTTGAACCAAGTGGTGTCATCTGATAGTATAGGAAGTGTACTTACTTTTCATACTTGTTACAGTCGAGAAAAAAACGATAGTCCACATAAAATCGATACAAGGGGTAAAAACAGCTGAAGTCCTGAGTGTCGGAGAAAGATTAACAGTAGTCCATTTATGTGGTGTTTGTCTGTGGTTGAAGGTTATCAATATTACTTCTTGATTCTTCAGTTTATATTCTTTTCTAATCTATTACGGTGTTTGACATTATAAAAGTGATTTTATTATTATTATTATTACGTCTAAAAATGAACAGTGACTTTAGTCTTATCCTGTACACTTGGATGATTACGATACAAATACAAAATTAACAAAAAAAAAAAAAAAGAAAAACACGTACGAATGTCTGATGTCATGAAAAAACTCAGACTTTCAACTTACAAGTCAGGTGAAAACTGTTTTTGTAAACGATTTAAGTTAAGTAAACGATTAACTTGGTGGAATTAATTTTGATTCTCCGGATGCGATAGTAGGATTTTGATGTGATGAAAGGATAGTTGTGTCATCAGCAAAGCTATAGATGGTGGTGCGAGGGTGTTCTGGGATATCGGATGTGTAGACAGAGAAACAAATTTATTTCTATTTGCAAATAGACGTAAATTTGTTAATCAAAATATTACTGTTTTATTTGTTTACCCAAAAAAGTAATAATAATTTAAAGGTCACAAACAAATAAGCAACTACAGTTGTTTTCCCCTAACAATGAGCGGTTTGGTTATGTTTTGTTATTTCAGGTGCATTAATAGCTACTATTTGGTTTGGAAATCTTGTACAGTGGTAAACAGTTATCTGGGCTAGAGGAATATGTTTTGCGAAACTAAATTTAAGTTTTGGAAAATGGATCAAGGGGACCATAAACTTTAAAATTCATTTTTCTCAGAATGGACTAGATTGGACTACCGTGGTTTTTCCCCATGACCCTTCATATGATTAGTTATGAGTTTATGGGTTATAAGCCCACTCAATTTTCTCAGGAACTATCCTGATTACAAAACTTCTTTTCGCGTTAGATATCAGTCATAATTACTCATTTAAAATTAATTAACAGTAGTCCATTTCTGTGGTGTTTGTCTGTGGTTGAAGGTTATCAACCACAGACTGAGTAAGATTGAGTTGAATTAACTAGGACTTGAGCAGATATGATAAAAAGTTTTTATCTTAGTATCTGTGTTTTTTTAATTGAACCTGTTTGGATCTATTATAATATATAAACCTGCTAATCTGATTTAATAAATCTCCCCTCAATTAGTTTTTAGGTTTTATAGCTAATCTACCATTCATAATCTTTTCTAATTGGTCGATTTCTTGTATGTGTTTTTTTACTAAATTCGAGAGTGTTATATAATTAGTGATGTTAAAATAATATACCAGGTCTGCAAGTTTAAAATGTCGTTTATTTCTTAAAATATATACACAGTAATTTAAAAAAAAAGTATAATATATTTTATTCAAAGTACTGGCCCTCGCTTTCTACACATTTTGTCCATCTTTCGGGCAATTTATGGATACCATAACAAAAGAATGCTTCATCTTTATTTGAAATCCATTCATCGAGCCATTTTCTTATATCCTCCAAATTGTTAAAGTGTTGCTCAGCCAATGAGTGTCCCATCGATGAGAAGAGATGATAATCAGAAGGCGCCAGGTCAGGTGAATACGGCGGGTGGGGTAGGAGTTCTCAACCAAGCGAAGAAATCGTTTCCTTAGTCAATCTGGCTGAATGTGCAGGAGCGTTATCATGCTGAAGAATGACTTTGGCGTGCCTGTGAGCCCATTCTGGGCGTTTTTCGATCAATGCGTGACTCAAATTGATCATTTGTCATCATTTGTTGGGTTTGGGTATTGTCTTCATCTAATAAAGATTGCAATTCGACGTCCTCAAACTTTTTTGGTCGATTTTCTCGTTTTTTATCAGTAACATCAAAATCACCACGTTTGAAACTTTGAAACCAACGTTCACATGTCTTGACGGTTGGAGCAAGATCGCCATAAGTCTCAACAAGAATTCGATGACATTCAGATGCCTTTTTCTTTTGATTGAATAAGAAAATCATGACATGCCGCAAATGCTCTTTATTTGGCTTAAAATTAGACATTTTTAACATCAAAGAAAGGTATGATACGTCCATGTAAATGACTTAAAAACAACTGACTTTTGTAAACAAATGACTAACAAACAAAATTGCGTTTAGAGATAAGCAAATCCTTCAATAGGCTAAGAGCGCATTCTATTGGAATTAAAACGACATTTTAAACTTGCAGACCTGGTATATATTATCTTTTAGCCAAATATTATTAATTTTCTGATACTATCAAAATCCGCCTTTAGTAATGGATCTTCTGGTTTAATGAAATTCCCCCATCTAAGCACTGCAATATATTTAATCCCATTGTTATCTAAATAAATTAAACCTCTTCTATAAATCTAATGTCTTATTGATTTCATCACTAGGATCCAAAATAATCTACTTGTGTCTTAAATATTGCAAAAATATAAAGTTAATCATCACTAAGTATTTTAACAAGTACGTTATACATATTTTTATGGGTTAATAGCTAGACCCGACCAAATTTTGCTGTGGCTTATTCTAGTGTTAAATTTTAGGGAAATAAATACATTTATTCATGCAAGATTTATTCTAAAAATATCATTACACATAATGGCCTGCTTTTAATTGCAGAGGAATGGGAAAGGATTACAAAATATTTACTGACACTTTTAATGTATATATATAAAACCGAGCAGTCCCGGCCACTCATTGCTGTGGCTCGGTAGCTGTAATGGCGTTGAATTAGTTATATCCTATTCTTTTTAATATAGTTAAATGAAAATTTCTGATAAAGATAAAAACGTTTCAGCTAATCAAAAAAAATCAACTGGATTTAAAATAGAACTTTACGCCAAATTTAAAATTGTTTGGTAAAGAATTTAGAAGGGTTAAAGTTTTTAGTACCGCTTATAACGACGGAAATCTTAAGTCCCTGGTCCCTAAGGTCATAGTTTAACGAATTTTTATCTGGCTATTACGACCACGGCTATTGCGACTGATCGGCTTTAGCGACACATTTTGAGCCCCTCAGGGAACAAAAAGATGGGTTATAACGTCCGGCTTTCGGAAAGAATCCTTTAATCCCGGCTTGCGGGATATTTCTTTGGTGACAGGAAGACACATCTATCACTTTTTCTAGAAAACTCCCTCCCCTGATTGTTTGTGCTTTTATTCCTTCAAACGAATTCGAATCAGTTGCGGCCTAGTTCCCAAATGAGACACTTTTGTGTGGTGATATCTGGTTGTTTGTTTGAATGTTAGTTGCGGTTTTGTTCTCTATACACTTGTGCGTGGTGATACCATGTCAAGGAGAAGGGCATTTTCGTTTAAAAAAAAATTTTGCTGCACATTTGCTGTCGGCAGGAAAATGGGGAGTGGAACAGAAGTCTTGCGGAGGAACTGAATGTAAGACATTAAACTATTTCAACAATATGAAAAAATAGAGACACCTTTCAGGGACTAGTTGAACGCGGTGAATCGTTCAAGACAAAAAAAGTAAGGAGAGCTATGGGTGACAAAGTCAACGGTGCTGTAATAACATGGTTTCGACCCCAACGCAGCCGAAATGTTCCAATATCAGGGACAATTTTACTCAAAAAAAGCCAATAATTTTCTGAAATTGATTAATGAATTCACTTCAGAACCGTCTAGCGACTCGACAAGTAGTATTTCGCGAGGATGAATCCAAAGATTTCATTTCATCAGCGTTCCCCAAGATTGGCGAATACGGCGATTGGCTTCCGTCAGTATGGCCATCAATTCCGGAAATTACGATGATTCAGATATTTTTAACGCAGATGAAACTGAACTTTTTTACAAGGTACTGCCTGATCAGACACTACATTTGAAGGGGGAGAAATGTTCTAATGGAAAACTGTCCAAGGATAGAATAACGGTTTTGGTGGCAGCCAACATGACTGGAATTGAAACATATACTTTTTATAATAGGAACTTTGTAGTTGTAAGAAGGCTATCATTATAATCAGCTCTTAAAAATGGCCTTGACCTGATATAACGACCGACGTCGTTATAAGCGATATGTCGGATGTAACAACGATTGCCTATAACGACGAAGTTTTAACGGTCCCATCAATGTCATTATAAACGATATCCACTGTAGTTAGCGAAAATGTAAAAAAATTAATCTCTTGTCATAATACATATTAATTGAATTCAGAATATAACACATGATGATATGAGATATCGTATCAGTAGGTTCTACCTGAAACAGTTTAGAGCCGGAGGAACCTTAAACCTTGCTGCATGTTCTAACAGTACTACTTATCAAAACATAAAAAAATCATTTTATGAATGAGATAGATTAGATTAATTTATAACTTTTTATAAGAATAATTTACATTTTTTTTTTTACTATTAGAATTCACAATTTCTATTTATTGTAGTGCTAATAGGTGCAAAATGATTTTGGTTAACCTTTTGTTTGCTAAAACAAAGAGAGATTCGGCATATAATTGCCCATTGAAAAAACGCAAATTTTCCTAGTCCCAGTCGGAAAAAATAGATTTGGCTACTGTATGCTTCCTACCCTGAATATCAATAGAAAATGAAGTGTTGTGTCAATAAATCAATGTACACTGCCATCTGTTGGAAATTTATAGAACTTAGAAATAATCACCCTTAAATGTGGTATAATAAGCACTTAATTTGCAATAAAAGGAATTTTGAGGCCAATAATCGAGATAAAAAATTTCCTACCTTTTAAGTTGGACTAAACTACGAACAATGAGTCAAATTTTATAAGGATCGGTCGAGTAGTTTCTGATTTTACTCTAGACAAACATCTGGACAGGAGATTTTTATATATGCAAAGATAGTTACACTCTAATGAACAGGAAGGAACGCTGTGTATTCCTTATAGCATTTTTTCCATTGGGGATATCAACATAAAAAATAGAGATGGATGCTAGTAAATAGCAACTTCTTGTTACAATTTCAAGTAAATCCATCGGCTACTTTTTGAATTTTTATTAAACAAACATCCTGCCCTTGCAGTTATGAGATAAGCATGAAAAAAACAAACAAAAACACATATGTTCTAGTTAAAAAAGAAGAATAGCCTAGAAAAGAATGGACTGCACAGCCAATAGGCGGTAAAATGGAGGTCCCGAGCCTGTACAACATCAGGTACTCGTCAAAGATCTCTGTCCTAATTAAATCTGGATAGGCAAAATTTAGGACTCCCACTGTAGCATCGTCCGATTGGCCTTAGGAGCATAAAGGGACGTTAAACAAACAAATAAACAAAATTTAGGTGATTTGATAATTTTTTTCTGGAGTTTACTGTGTAAAATTATTTACTATTATATTACTTATTATTAAATAATAAAAAAATATAATTTTGTTGTGTTTACAGTATTATCAGATACCTCCTGGTCTTCTAAATACTTTCCTGTCAAGTATGTTAGGCGGAGTGGTTGTTGCAATTACGATGGGCCCATTAGATGTAATTTCAACTCGTCTCTACAACCAAGGTATAAATATATTTACTAACTACTTATAATTATGTGTGTATTTTCATATTATCACCTAAATGGCAAAAGCCCACAACCTCTAAAAATAATTAAAATTTCACTTTTTATTTTAAATGGTTGGCTAAGGGTTAGAGAAACAGATAGATAAAATGGCGTAAGCCTTTTATAACTTTTGATGAGATGTACAATAATAATGCAAACAAGATTTTTTGAGCTAAGCAATAAATGAGGAATATTTAATTGTAATACTGTAAACATCTATGAATTGATGATATTTATATGTAATCTGAAAATCTGAAATATTTATGAAGATAAATTTTTTAAATAAAATAATGTATATTGTAGTTAAATGGAGCCACTCTAAAAAAAATTTGATATAATTCACAATCTCTTCAACAAAATATTCGCGCTAACAATGTAAAGGCTCCGATGTGATTTACAATTTTTTTTTTTTTTTTTTTTTTTTTTTATATATATATTATTTGAGTCAATGTTACCCCAAGTTATCGTATTTAATCTCAAATTCCTTAAGCACAATTTGTTAGTACTTACCCGTTCTAGGTCTTCAGATCTTATACACTCCGGCCCACCGAACGTCAGCTTTTGAAAGATCTATCATTGTCCGGTCCTCATCCCTATGGAACTCAATTCCCCCTTTTATCTGTAACTCCAACACTCTCCCTACCTTCAAATCCCGCCTGTACAATCACCTCCTATCCACCCAGTTTCTCGAACAATTGTAAATAGTCTTCAGAAAATCATCAATTTTAACTTTAAATTGGTGTAGGCCTTTACTATTTATTTATTTTTTAAATATAAGTTCAATTTATTTTATTTGCAAATAAGTGTATATATGTACATATTATATGCTGCACACACTTAGTTATCCTTATAAGTCAATAAGGATATTATTTATTTTTAATTTTTTCATCACAAGAAGACTAATTTTCGTTTCATTTTTTGGTAAAGTACTGAAGAGCGGTTGGTGGGCGTGGCATGCTTTGAGAAGTTATGTGACCTTCATGTTATCGAACTCCTATCGCCTTTTTTTCAGTTAGGAAGTGCCTTGATTGGCTTTATTCGATACCAGGTTTCGACTCCCGCTCGCTACGGTCGCTCTTCAGAGATAAATAAACCCCCTGAAGGGTCGTTTTCAGTGGAGATCGGACCTTACTTTGAAGGGTACCTTAGTGAACGGCGCATATGCCGCACTTCAGTACTAGTACCCATTTTTTTATAATACTCTAAGGCACTGAAACCTATTATGTTTCTATATAATTTGTTCCTAAGAGACTAGTTCTCGGGACAATCAATAAAGGGTTTAATGTTGTTATGATTATAATACGTTCAGATGCATATTTAATGAACATCTTTCCTTACTTACTAAATAACAAAATAGATTCAAATAATTTTCGGTGTAAAACTGCTCAAAGGTTTGGCAAAATAGTGGACACCATTGTTTGTGTTCTATAATCCTTATTGGCTGTGAACAATAATTAATAAATATTGAAGGCTGAGACTTATGCACACACTGTGCACGATGTTTTATACCTTTACATGTCATACAATACTGGTCAAAAGTTTAGACTCACTTGTATTTAATTCACAATCTTCAAGTTTAAAAAAATAATTGTAACTCAAGAAATAACTTTTCAAAAATTATATGATCGTTTTGAATGCAATCTATATAAATAAAGATGATATTCTGTTTGTTTCTTTAACGTCCATTTTTATGCTGGAGTCCTAGGTGGGAGTCCTAAATTTTGCCTATCCAGGTATAATTAGGATAGGGATCTTTTACGAGTACCTGACATCGTACAGGCTCGGGACCTCCATTTTACGTCCTATCCGAGGGACGGCATAGCTAAGGATTCTTTACTCCCATTAAAAAATCCTAGGGCCACCACTGGAATTGAACCCGCGATCTTTAGTATTGTAGGTTGCCATGCTAACCACAACACCACAGGTGACCCCTAAGATGATATTCTATTTGTTTGTTCTTTATAGAAATCCATAGTTTGTCCTAAATTCTCTAAATTTCACTTGGTGGTTTTTTCATACCAGGTGCCAACACCTGTCCATATTAAAATTCCATCACTTCAGCTAATCTCTGGGTATATTCTTTATTGTTTTAAAAATCTTTATGATCTTGCTTTACATTAGATTTTAACGTAATCAACCGGTGGAGTCGAAAAAAATCTCATTTCTGTCCTAACGAAATTTTCTTAACCCACGGCTTTTCTCATTGTTTTCCAAGTTCCCTGGGTGAAACCGGGATATACAGCTAGTTATAAATGAATAAAAAATAAAATTATAGTTGTTATGTTGTTCAATAAATAAAATGCTATTTATTTATTTTACAAAATCTAAGGGTGAGTCTAAACTTTTGACCGGTACTGTATATTGTGACTATTTACAAGTTATGAAACAGAATTTATAAATTCACTTGTTTAACAATATTTTTTGTTTTTGTTTTTTAGGGGTCGATTCTCAGGGAAAAGGCATATTGTATTCTGGTTACTTCGATTGCGTCTCAAAAATGTGGAAAACAGAAGGCTTCAGGGGATTCTACAAGGGGATAGTACCCTGTTACATGAGAATTGGACCACATACAGTTCTCTGTTTCGTATTTTGGGATGAACTGAAGAAATTGCATCAAAAGTTTTTCAAGTCTGATGAATCCTTGATGAGTTCTTAAAATTTGTGATGTGATTTTCTTTGCAAAAATGGCCAACTCCACAAGTACTTAGCTTTTTATAATACCCTGTAAGGTTAATTGATTGATGTAAACTACCTAAAATAATATAAAAATAACAGAAAAAAAAATCTTATGATGGAAGATAGTTAACTGAAGAAATAAGAAAAATAACACTTAAAATTCAGCAAAGAAAAAAGAAAAATCACTCTTATGAAGGGTTGTTTTTACGACAGCACCACCGAACATTTTCATTACAAAAATTTCCATTCTGAAGATTGCCATACAACCTCAAAAAAGTGAAGAGATTATGACGATTTATAAAAAAGAGAATATGTACGGGAAAACGTCGTGCATGCTCCTGGAAATCTTCGACAAGAGGGTCTTGCTACATTTGTAAATTAGCTATTCGAATGTGTTCTATTGTTTGCCGACCTTTTGTGAAATAAGATAGGTAAAACCTTTTGTTACAAAATAATTTTATTAAAATTTGAATATTATTTAAATTAAAGTTGGTATTTCGATTATTTTTTTTTAAACTGTTATTTATATTTTAAAATAAAGAGAATATATATTTTTTAAATTTATTTAAATCTATATCCTCTGTTCAGTTAGAATAGGGAGTCACCTGTGGTGTAGTGGCTCGCATCCGACAGTGGCCCTTGGACTTTTTAATTCCTTTAAAAAGTCCTTGGCTATGCCATCCTTTGGATGGGTTGTAAAATGGAGGTCCCGAGCCAGTGCAATGATAGATACTTGTTAAAGATCCCTATCCTAATTTAACTAGGATAGGAAAAGTTTAGGACTCCCACTGTAGCATCGTATGATCAGATATAGTAGCATAAAGTGACGTAAAACAAAAAAATCTGGTGCGATGCGCGCAACACACAACTTTCACTTACGAACTTACTTAGATTAGAAATTGATGTGTTTCGATAATATGTTAACACCATTCCTCAACTTCACACATTTGTCCACATTTACATACTTATATTTGAATATCCGTTTGACCAATATTGATGAAATTTTGACTGTCCCATCGCGGGCATATACGTACATCAAATACCCAGTTTGATCAAAATCGTTAAAGCCGTTTTAGTGTAAATAGAAAAACCACATGAATATGAGACAACATTCATTAAATAAAGTGCCCCCTCCAATTGATCAATTTTGCTGACATTTTGACTGATACATCATTGGCATATACATACACTAAATACCGAGTTGAATCAAAATCGTTAGTCGTTTTTGAGAAAATCGGAAAAAAAAATGTAAAACTTAGAAAAAATTCTTTATATAAAGTACCCCCTCCGTTTTACCAATTTTGATGAAATTTTAGCTGTCACATCACAGGCACATACATACACCAAATACCGAGTTTAATCAAAATCGTTAGAGCCGTTTTTGAGAAAATCAAGAAAAACGTAAAAAATAGACAAAATTCTTTAAATAAAGTACTCCCTCCATTTGACCAATTTTGATGAAATTTTTGCTGTCACATCGCGGGCTTACATATACAACAAATACCCAATTTCAGGTTCCTAAGGTTTATAGTATTTGAGCTAGTCTGTTCACACACACACACAGACCATTTTGCGGTTATTTGGACCATTCTGACTTGGTTATTTGGACACAGGGGACCACAAAACGTGTATTTCCGTTGAAAAACTGAAGTCGAAATTTTTCGCGATCGCAATACTTTCCCTTACTATATATTTCATATATAGGTAAGTGAAAGTAAAAAGAAATTGGCTGATCCTTCAAGGGCACAAATGAGTGTCCTCTTTGTGAAGCTTGGTTGGCCTGGGTCGGGTCTTGTGAGTTTTTTAAGGGATTTTTTGTTTTCTGGTAGTATTTTTATTATGTCAGTCAGTTTCTTGTTTATATCTATCGTAGGGTTTCTCTCTATTCATTTTTCCTAAATCGTTATTACATCGAGGAAATTTAACATTTTTTTTTTGTAAGCGATGATTAATTAGCATTTTTTTTATATATTCTTCTTTTGTGTTTCATAAGCTTTATCCGCCTGCAAAATAATATTCTTCACTCTTTTCAATTTCCTTAAGAGCTCTTTGGTTTGGCTATTGAAGGTTTAGCTGATGTCCTAGAGTGCTGCTTTAACTCTGGGGATCATCTAGAATTGTAGGCGTTTGAGAGTTACAGCAAAGTTATAAACTTTCTGAAAAACCGGAATTGCTCCTTGAGGAGTATCTGTGACGTAAAATTTATCGTTGTTTAACATCAATTTATGTCACTAAGGCTAATCGGATGATGCTACAGTGGGAGTCTTAAATTTTGCCTACCCAGGTATTATTAGGGCAGGGATCTTTATCGAGTACCTGACATTGTACAGGCTCGGGACCATCATTTTATCCGTCCTATCCGAGGGATGGCATAGCCAAGGATTTTTACTACCTTTAAAAAATTCTAGGGCCACTCTGGGACGCGAACCCGCGCCCTTTAGTATTTTGGGTTGCTATGCTAACCACTACACCACAGGAGACCCCTAACATAAATTTATGACAATTAATCTAATCTTAGTTCGTGGCTGACCACCATTTTAAATTATTTTTAAATAATTTATTTTTTGAAGAGAAAAGATTTGGCTCCGCCGGGAGTCGAACCCGGGTCTCCTGCGTTACATCTTCGCATGTAACGCAGGAGACCCGGGTTCGACTCCCGGCGGAGCCAAATCTTTTCTCTTCAAAAAATAAATTTATGACAGTGTTCTTTAGCAAAACTTGGTAGACTAGAATTTTTTCTGGTCAGAGACAAGGTTCCTTAGCATCCTACTTTCCCCTAAATATTAGACCAAAGCCGACAGAACTCTCTGCAAAAAATATGGAGATGTTGCTATATTGCCGGCAGATACAGGAAATTCCACTCTTGTAATGTCAAAAATGTTAAACCTCCTCAATGACAGGGCTTACTGATTAAAAACAGAACACAGACTCTACTAATAATACGAACATGCAGCAACTAAAGAGAAAAATCTGGTGCAGTGCGTGCATCACACAACTTTCACTTACCACTCACCATTCTTTGAATAAAAATAGAAACCATTTTTTGAAAATGGTGTACTAATGTGCAACCGGAAAGGGAACACAGAACTTTTTTCCTCAATGACAATAGTTTTTTCTATTGCCAAGTGATACAGACGTCAGTAATGTATATATTTTTTAAACTATTTAATTAGAAGAGGTGAGAGATAGTCAACTGTTCTTCAATTACGATAGGTTAAATGATGGTCAGGATTTTCAGTTACAATGATTTTATTGTGGTAAGCCAACGTTCCGATCCAACTTGTGGATCTTCATCAGGGCTAAAAGAAAACAAATATATGAGTATCTATGCTAGAGGGTGACATCGTACCATGGTGACAACGTACCATCTATTTTGTTAGTTTTAGTATATTTCTGTTCACTCAGTTTTCATGTGCCTTCACTTCAAAGCGTTGGATTTCCCCGTCATAAACCTTTGAAGTCGGCAAACTAACCCCCAACCACTACCTCTCACCTTATTTTTACCTTTAGTCTTAGTATCCACCTGGACTCAGTAGGTAAATATCAGATTCTATTTTATCTTATTAACCATCCACTTATATTAATATTCATGTATACACCATCTTTTATATTATTATCAGTTCTGTATGTATCCATTTATTGTCACCCTCTAGCATAGATACTCATATATTTGTTTTCTTTTAGCCCTGATGAAGATCCACAAGTTGGATCGAAACGTTGGCTTACCACAATAAAATCATTGTAAACTGAAAATCCTGACCATCATTTAACCTATCGTATTTAATTAGAAGATAAAAGATTCGACCACGGCCGGGAATCGAACTCAGGTCCTCCGCATCTACGTTGCGGCGCTCTTACCACTGAGCTAACCGTGGGGCCGTCCAGATCGTGATCGAATCTTTCTCTTCTACGATCCCACCCACCCGGTCTTGCCACAATGTAGCAAAGTAGGGGGGGGGGCTGAACAATTGTCCAACAAACGGGATCTGATTGACGTACGTCAAATATATTAATGTAATGATGTTATTTATTCATGGTCATAGGTTATACAATTAAGATATAATTTTTAAACTATTTAATTTGAAGATAAAATGTGGCAAGACCTGGTGGGTGGGATCGCAGAAGAGAAAGATCCGATCACGATCGGGATGGCCCCACGGTTAGCTCAGTGGTAAGAGCGCTGCGACGTAGATGCGGAGGACCTGGGTTCGATTCCCAGCCGTGGTAGAATCTTTTATGTTCTAATTAAATAGTTTAAAAATTATATCTTAATTGTATAACAATGACCATGAATAAATAACATCATTACAGTAATTTATATAGTTGTGTTAGCTCCATTTACTCATGCGACTCATTAAAGGATTCACCCAAAGCAGCAGATAGCATGCAGGGAAGGATTCTGCCCAAATTTGGGGGGGGGGGGCATTACTTATCTGATATTAAAGAATTCTTGATTCTCATTAAAAATGGCGAGTTTGATCAAAAACGTAGGAGCCATTATTGAGTAAATAAAAAAAACTATGTAAAAATGAGACAAAATTTATTAAATAAAGTGCCCCCTCCTGCCCACAACGCGGGCATATACATACACTAAATACCCAATTCCAGGTTAGTACCATTTATAGTTTTTGAGCATGTGAGTTCACATTCACACACAGAGACCATTTGGCAGGACTTTGCACACAGGAGACCCACCTCAAAACGTGTATTTCTGTTGAAAACCAGAAGTCGAAACTTTTCACGATCACATTAGTTTCCTTTACTATATATTTCATAAATAGGTAAGTAAAAGTAAAAAAAAATACCAAATTTTTATAATTATTGTAAAATTCTTCAAAATAAATAAGTGAGATTATTGTTTTACATAAGTGCTTATTTTCCAATCTCACTAGCTATAAAATAATAATAATATATCATACTTTATAATCTACCAAGAAATATGTAAAAATTAAAATACCTACATTTCGTAAAATGGTAAAAAGAAAAAACAACAACATTCTTCAGTTGCATTTTATTCAAATAATGTGAAGAAATACATAAAAATATTTTATAACTTATATAGATCACTCTATACTAAAATATTTTAAAATACAATTAAAATAATGGTATATATATATTTTTATATATATCATATTTTTAATGGTTGTTACATGAGCGAGAAAAATTTCTTTTTTACTCTCATACTGGACAGAGATATTTGAATTTGTTACCACTTTTGTTCAGTCGATTGAGCATTCTCTCAAACCAAGTTTTTTTACATGTGGAAATATAAGAAGCGATAGAAGGAAAATAGGGTCTGATGTAAATTTCAAATAAAAAAAAAAAAAATAAAATAATAAAATAAAACCCTGTAGCTGGATTTTTGAAAAGGGGACTAACTATAGGCACGCACAGTCGTACACTGTGGTAATTCGGATAAGAGACACTCGTTCGTTTTAATGTAACGTAATTAACAAGGGATAAAGCTTAAGTACAGAAGAAGCCCTCTTAACTAAATCTCACTTTGTTTGTTTTTTCATCTTTTTAAATTTATTCTCTTTCTAAATTTCTAATTTTTTATATTGTCATATCGTTGGCATTTCAAGTAATAACTAGAATAAGTCGTAATAAAATAACATTTTGATTTATCAATGATATACTATCATAATCATAATAATAATAATATAATCGAAACACGGTATCTAATCATAATAATAATAATAATCGTAACACGTTATCGAATAATATAATCGATTTTGAAGTCCAGCCAAGCACTGGCTAAATGTAAATTTAAACAATTTACAAAATACATACGATTAACAATCTCGAAAATTTGTATTTAAAAAAAGAAAAAAATTGTTTTAATGAAAACCATGAATTCGACTCATATCAACATTATTACAGATTCAAATTCGAAAGTAATCCTGACCATTCGAAATAAAGGCTGACAACATAGGAATGAAATGTCAGTCCTCAAACAATTAATAAAATACCTTTGAAACTTTTATTTTATTTTAATAATGTATTATTAAAAGGAACATCAAATAACAAAACTACTCCAAAGCCTTTAGAATAAGAAATTACCTCATAGTTAATTGAATATAATTTAACAAAAGAGAACCAATGCAAAAATTAATGTTATCTGTAAGTTTTAATATAAATCAATCATCTATAATTTGTAACATAAAAGAATCACTTGATGAGAAAATAGAAGTTAAAAAAAAAATAAAATATTTTTAGCAAAATTATGGATGCTTTAAATTTTTTTAAATAAATTAAAAAACAAAAAGGTGAGGTCCATTTTTTATTTACTTATTGATGCATTAATAATATTTTGGGATGGTTTTGCCCATATGATTCATTCTTACTACAATTTGTTCATTCTATAATTGCAGATTTGATCATGGATCAATAAAAATGTGTGGATATAAAAAAAAACAATTTTAAGATGGGAAACATCTTAGAATGTAATAGGAATCTAATAAGCGGAATAAGTCAAATAAAAAAAAAAAAAAAAAAAATGAAATATTAATGGAAATATACTTCAACGAAAGCAACCATATTTTTTTAGGACATTAATTTTAAGGATTTAAACATGGAAAACGGATTGGTTCACTTACATTAAATGCTACCCAATTTGAACTTTAGAATAGATTTCTAATTTTTTTTTGTTTTTAGCTATTCAATTTTATATTGACGACTCCAATACATCTCTCCTTTGACTTGAGCCGGTTAAGCAGAGCTCTACTGTTACACATTTTAAGATTAATCAATGGAATTATTTAAAAGAGAACTAAGAAGTTCTAACTGTTTACATAGGATAACTGCACCATTTTAATAAATATTTACTAAATTAGGCGAAAAAAAGTTGTTAGGCGGATATTTTATTCATTTTTTCTCTTCTTTCAAAATTAACCGACGACGAATCCCTTTATCGTCGTTCCCAATATGTTAATAGAGCTTCTACTGCATCATAAAATTGTAAAATATTTTGAGACAGTGAAACTTTGAATGCCTGACTCCCTTAATGTCTTATAAGGTCACTTCTAAGGAATATTTTACATATTATATATATATATTATACACATATAAATTCAATCGAAGGGAACTACCGTCATTATATGATGCTAAAGTAAAAAATAAAAATAAATAAATAAAAATAAAAAAAGTTAACTTATTCATTAATCATTAATAACACTTATTAGGCATCAACAAGAATTAAATTAATACATAATTAACCATGACGATTACTAATCGTATCACCTACTAAGCAATTTTTACTTAATCTGTATTATTGCACTCTAACAAAAACATACATGAATATATTGTATATATACACGTATGTATATCTCAAAGTGATATCCGACTAATTTTAAACAAACTGCCATAATAATTATAATTATAAAAAAAAAAAAGTTCAGTCGGTATGTTTCCACCTACTGAGATCCTAAAACTATTTGTAGTAAGGATTATTATAAGCCTTTTTTAATATTAAAAACGAATAATTTTAAAAATGTTTAATAATTTCTAAACGCTTAATGCCATCAATTTTTTCTTTCAATCCATTAACAAAATTATTAATTTAAAATAACAAAGTTTCACTGCCAGAAAAAAGATGAAGAAAATTTTAACTTCAAAATTCTCTTTTTATTTAATGTTAAAATTAAAGCTTAAAATTGAAGGACGAAATTGGAGCGGGGAATCCTCACCGTATCTTTTGAAAACCCCTCGCCGATCAATCATTAATTCTTCTACTAAGTAAGAAACGAATCAACTCTTTTTTTTTTCTTTTTTTTTTTATCTTTTTTAATTCGCTCATGTCTGATATGTATCATGACAACCAAACATTTTTGTTTGTGTTAAAAAATTTCCCTTTAATAATCATATATATTTTATTTAAGGATTTTTAAATGATGTTCATTTTTTTTTCCTGAGTCCTGAATTCGATCAAGGGCCCACTGACAATTCAATATAAACTCATAAAAAGCATTAAGCAGCATCGAGTTGGAAACAGTTTTCAATTTTTTTTTCCCGATTCTTTTTTTTTATTGCTCAAGAAAATAGCTATATTTAAGATAGATCAGAAGAAGCGCTTGCGATAAGTACAGAAAGCTAACTATTATAAAAGCCTGAATTTAAACTGAAACATGTTTAATAATAAAAGCAAATAGGATCCAAGTATTTTTTTTAAAAAAACACCTTGGAGAAAAGAAAAAGCATCCATCTTATATAGACTGTTAGTTCATTGACATTGGCGGTATTATACACCTTTACATTTGACGTTAATAAGGGGCAGTGCGAAATGAACACAATTCATTTAACATATACACATATACACATACATATATTTAAACAGCAGCAATGAAGGCTTTAATAATTTTTAAGTTTCATCCATGGCCAATTTGTGTCTGTTATAAACAAGATAACGATACCGTATACCGCTATATAAAAAAAAATATATCCACGCCATAAAAATGAGCTACGAAAGATAATTAACCATTTTAAAACAACAACACTAACGCACAAATTGACCAATTCCATAATGCGCAATAAGAAAAACTTTTATTAAAATTGTAATGGAACATATTATCCCGTCTAAGCAAAATTTACTACTTTTTTTTTGTGTGTTTTTTGTCACTAATTATTATTATGGCCCAGTTATGTACAAATATTTATATGAAACATTCAGTTCAATATAACTATTTTTATCGAACGCTACACTATAATTATAGTTTTAATATATTATGTTAAATATTTTAATTTTTAAGAGTAAAAACACTAATAAGTCTACCTTATTTAAATTGTGCAGTTTGTCCGACAGATACTCATTATGAATTATTATTATTTTTTTCATATTTTTAATTCCTAACGATGAGGCACAAATGACGATAGTTTATAGACAAACCGATTAAAAAAAAAAAAAAAAAAAAAAATATCCTACCACTAAAGACTAAACTCCTTATAATCAGTTTATGACAATTGACTGGTATTCATTTCGAATGTTTAAAATGAAAAATATCGTATTTTCAATCATTTTCCCCCTTCCCTTTTGATACCGTTGACGCTTTCCTTTAAATAAGCTAAATACTACAAATGGCTTCAATTAGATTACAAATATATCTTACATTTTTCAGGAACCAGAGCGAAAAATAATAAATTTTTTTTGTAAAATTACTATGTACAACTCAATGCATCAAAAAAAACATTTTTAAAGCTTAAATGAAAAATGAACAGCAAACAATATTAGGTAAATGCTTAACTTGAATAAAAATGTTAATCAAATTATTTAATCATAAATTTGAAAAAAAAAGATTATCAACATAAATTTTGATAAGGTTATAGGAAAGATACTAGAGTCGCATTACTACAACAAGAATTAACGTTAGACAAACCTGACAAAGTAATCCATTTAAAGGAGAAAATACTGTGACTTGAATTAAAAATTTTTTGGGGTATTGGGGGAAAATATATAAACATTTTAAACTTAAATTTCCAACTAAACTTTCTATTAGTTAATAAAACGAAAATTAATTAAATTTTTAAAAAATCTATTTTAACAAATATAAATCATCATGACTGCACAGATCCCGTTTCCTTGCAAGTGCAATAAAAGAATACTAATTATTAAAGAACTTCCGAATGGAAATATTGCAACCACAGAGAGCTAAGCACTTTTTTTTTTTTTGCGTTTTTATTTATAATTTATTTATTTTGTAAATTTATAACAATAGAAAAATTGTAGACACACATCTGCCTAAAACACCGATAATTATTTTTTCTTAAAATATCTTACAAATTTTTTAAAGAAGGAATTTTAAGGGGTAACTTAGGAAATATTCAATGATTTTTTTTTTTATTTTTCCGGAAACAGTCTTCAAGAGCCTTTTCTTTATACACGTTAAACAAAATAATAATAAAAGACATGGTCATCGATTTTATCTCACTTTTCCCTCAATCACTCGCAGGGACAACAAACTTTACAATCGGAGCGTAACCTAAACAAAACAAAATATAAAATAAACAAAAAATTTATGCATCAGAAAACCACCACAATCAGCTTAAGCTCATTTCAATAACAAATTTCTTTTTTTTTTTCTTTATTTTTACAAAAACTATTTATATATATTTATACTATATATGATTTTAAAAATGACAGAAAAAAAGACATTTTAACAAATTACTTGTCTAAATAGAAAAAATATATAAAACCAACAAAAAAATAAAATAAAATAAAATATTATATATGCATTTGCCTTAAAGACTAATAATAATAATTATTACAACTATCCGTAGTAATAAAATTATAACTCCTCCATCTTAAGTTCTGTACTTAAAAAATTATATCAAGAAAATGTTATTGTACTTTCAAGACAACCGAAGTTGTATCATATTCATGTAAATATATCTTTGTACTCTCGCAATGTTTTACGAAAAGAAAACCCCAATAAATTGGCGCCTAAACATTTAGACCTGAGCCGCATATCCTCGTAATAAAAAGGGCTCTAATCTCTCTACTCAACACTAAACAGTCCATTGATAAATGTCTAACACATTTATACCGTATGTGTGTATGTATATATATATATATATATATATATATATATATATATATATAGTTTGTTTTTGTAAATATATAATTATGCATACATAAATTAAGTTACTGTAATCTAACAGTTTGACATTGTATCCAGTTAATGAGTAAATATATAGATTACTATCGGCTACTGCGTGGACCTGAGTGGCTGGAAAGCAGAACCGAGGCTAGGCTTGAGCTGGAAGTTCATACTCGGCTTCAACGGATAGTCCATCTCTGATATATCAACCATTGGTCTTCTGTAATGATAATATTGTATTAATTAATAGTATTAGGTTGACCATGCAGGTAACATGGGGGGGGGGGGAAGAAAACTGAGAATTTATAACATTGTTTCTGTTTTTTTGTTTTTGTTACATCTTTTTAATAAAAAGTCGAAAACCCAGTTAAAACATAGAGCTCGGAAGGAGAAGTAGGCTGAAATCATGACCTTCGCACCCCAGTAGGCTGGTCACCTGGTGCAGACCATTACTCCTCAAACAAGAGGAAGGCCTAAACCCGTTAACTTTTTTAATATAGCTAATTTCTTCTGTGTAAATGTTAATGAATTTTATTTTATATAATTTATAAAAAGTTAATTTTAGTATAATACACGCTATTATTATCCATCCAGATTAATGGCACCGTATTCAATAGATCGGTCCAACTACTCGGTTATGCGGATGACCTTGATACAGTGGCGTGATGTTTTTCTGCGCTTACTGAGTATTTCTTAAGCCTACGGAGAGCTGCCGAACGAATGGGGTTGGCTATAAATGAAAATAAAACAAAATATATGTGCACAGGAGTAGGCAGACCTTAAGAAAGACAGGTTGTCGTAGGAAGCTGTACGCTGTAAAGTTATGGAGGAGGAAATCCATTGTCTAAAAAGAGCTGAATGGTCCGAACCGGGCAGAATGGCGGAGGCCAGGACCCGTCACAGGGTTGTAGCGCCAGCTGATAGACACGATATTATTATTTTATTATTTCACCATGTTAAAATGGAACAAGATATTAAGTAAATATGAAGGTAGAGAGTATATCTCCGAATTTGGATTTTGCATTGTAATTTATTAATTAAAAAAATATGTTACATATTAAAGCTTTTTATCGTTAAATATCAACTATGATTTTTAAGCCAGTATGGAATGTTCGCTTTTGTCATCACCACTGAGACATCAGTATATAACTGTTAAGATGTTTGAAAGATTTTCTTCATAATTTTTCTAACAGCAGAAATACTGGCTAATATTTCATTTTAATTCACCTTAATTTAAAAAAATATATAGAAAATAAATTGATCATTCTAACCATAAAATTATCTACAATTGAAAAGAAATTGTTATACATTTTTTTAGTGAGATAAATGACAATTTAAATATAATAAATATAATTATTTAAACAAGATAAGTTAGAATTAAGAAACTTAAACTTACCTATCTTCTGTAAACCTAGTACTAACTCTTTCGCACCCATCTGGCGGCTCCCGTGCTAGAAACCTATTTATCCTTGGGGATGTTCCTAAACCACGACCTTCCTGTTCGGGTGAAGAATCTTCGCTCACATCTGGACATTAAAGAATGAATTAAAAATTTAAAAAATGTATATAATAATAATCTTTATATCTATAAAAATCTCGTTCACGATATCGGACAAACATCGTGTCATTGGATTCTGAATGACAAGATCTTTGCAGTTTTATATAAAAACAGGTGAAAAAAATATTTTTCAGCATGTAATAACGATTGAAAGTTTTGGTAAACGAGTAAAAAATCATCAATATCAAGTATTACACGGAACGAATCATGTTTATCATTTGTTCTAAACAAGCGGCAGTGTATCCTTTGCTCAGTTCTCTCATTCAATTCTTGTGATTCCCATTTCCAAAAAGTGTTTCTGATCCCTTCCCATTTATTTGAAAACATGGCGTCATAAGCTGTTGCCGACCGATTTTGATACAATGGACCGTGTTTCTGTAAACTGTTTTTTTTTTTTTTTTTATCCAAAATGTCGGCCACTGATTGATCTGCTACTCTAACAAAGGAAAT
The DNA here is from genome assembly GCA_911387785.2 of Aelia acuminata. Lineage (NCBI taxonomy): Eukaryota > Metazoa > Arthropoda > Insecta > Hemiptera > Pentatomidae > Aelia > Aelia acuminata. Next base: position 116,646,738 of record OU426983.1, on the reverse strand, counting down.
TTCGCAACTTGCTGAATTACTCAAACTGATTTAGATACTTATTTTGATCAACTAAGTCATTTTAAATGTAAACAATAATTTCATAAACATTAATGTACTTTATTCATAGTCTGCAAAAAAAAAAATTTTTTTATTATCATTTTTAATCTCAATTTCCAAAGACAAGTACGAAGTCTCAATGAGCCTGCTGAAGTTTTATTACACTTGTTAATTTAATTGTATAGGTACTGTTGATTATTAAATGAAAATTTTGAAATTTAAAAGGGTTATTCCTTAAACCTTAGGCAACATTTTATTATAAGGAGTTGGATGATTTGCTCTGGGTTAAATATTTTAAAGCTTAAAAACTGTTTTTCTCAAATTCTAAAAATAGTGTCAAAGGTTTTTTTATTTATTTTTTGTTGTTGCTTTATTAACCCTTAACTACTCACGTCGGGTCATATTGACCCGTACCAAGTTTCATTTCATTCTATTTACACCTTTTTGGCATTGAATGATCACCAAACTTTGACATATCCTTTGTTTTGGCTCCAGTTACATCTTGGCAGAGTCTGAAAAATAAGGGAGGTGTTTATTTTATCTAAATCGATATTTTGACCAGAGGTGAGTAGTTGTGTAAGCCATTTTTTTGTGTCCGATGCGGGGACTAAATTTGTATAAAACCACTCATTTCTTATCTGTTTTAACTGCAAAGGTTGTTCGTAGAAATTTTTTTTGAATTTAAATAAAAAGAAATTATGTTAATAATAGTAATGTTAAGGAGTTCCTGTATTTTAGTACTTCACTTCAGACCTATAATTCAACATGTTATTCATATTTTAAAACTTTCATTTATTGCATACATAAATAAATATATATTTTCAAGCCTTCTCCTGTTGTTTAAAACTAATATCTTACACACTGAGGTTGTTTAATTTTTTTTTTTTTTTTTGTTCTTGGTCATATTGACCCGAGGTGAGTAGATAAGTAACATTGATTCAGGTGAGTAGTTAAGGGTTAACTCCACTTAGTTATAATCACCTATTAACTTACCATGCATGTCACTAGAAGGCCTTGAATCCGAGATGTTACTAAAAGGGCCACCGCCAGGTGAACATCGAGAAGGCGGACCTACAAAAACATGTTTCTATATATTTAGAGTACAAAAAATAAAATACCATGACATACATTTTTCTACAGAATTTATAAAGCCTCCTCCAAGAAGCCTTTATATTATAATAACTTTGTATAATACAAATTTCAAAAACATAACAGCCGAGAATCTGTATGTAAATATATATACAATTAAAATAAATGCAGGTAAGCAAACTAACCAATCAAAGTCTCGTCAATTAATTGTTCATTTTTATCATCAGGACAGAAAACAATTTAAATCACTTCAATATGTGTTTTGATATCATTGGGCAATGTTCCGTCTTCTAGCTACTGTATACAGTATAACCCCCTTTATCCGGGGTAATGATGGGTAGGGGGGTCCACGGATAATCGAAAACCCCGGATAATCGAATTACAAAATTTTATTGACTTAATGAGATAGAAAAAAAAAGATTAATTAAACAAAAAAAAACTGCAGGAAATCACTTTTATCAACAAACGACCGTTTTAACAAACAACAAACGAACAAAAGTAACAAATGAACTCCTTCAGCGAGTTTTTGCATGAACCACTGACAGACATCTTCATCTACGCCTTTATGAAGAGTTCTTCATTGTTTTCCGAGGACAAGATGTTTGGGCCGACGATGATACAAAGTTGGAAATTTCTTCTTTCTTCTTCAAAATGTCAGTTTGCTCGCCGATTCCTAATTCAGTGAACAATGTTTCAACACTTTCACCTTTTTCTACTCGGTTTATAATGGTTAATTTCTGTTCAAGCGTTAAAACAACAGGTTGTCTTTTTTGCGACATTTTATTAGTTCGTATTTAAATGGAGACTAAATCACAACTGAGAATATTTTGTTTTGTAGTCAAACAGGCCAGAGTAGGGAGTTTCCTAGAAAGACTTGAAAACAATATTGTTCTTAGAATATGAATTGGAGTAATATTCTTAACATTAAAATATAATAACATTAGAATATTTAATGAACAAAACCTAACAGAATGAGCATTTATCCTGATTCTGGAAGGGATTGGCATGGTAAGTTTTTCAAAGTAGTATTAATAGAAATAACAAAAGCCAAAATAAACAAATATTGTATCTCAGTCCACTTCTTTATCTTAAATTGCGTTTTTCATTATACTATAAGTGCATTCTGGGTATAGCAGGATTTTTGTTTTATAAAAAGTTTGCAAGTATTCACGTGGGATACAAGCTTATACAAAGTAAATATCGACCTCATACGGATAAGAGGAGTTTAGTAACGTCACTACTCAGTTGGAATCCAATGTTTTGTATATTTAAAAATAAAGTTATTGAATAATTACTGCAGAAGCTAATGAAGTGGAAATCTGATGAATCTATCTTATTGTAATTAGTATTATATTAATATCAATCTCTTTTTTGTATATTTAGCAACATATTGAAAAAATAAACTGAACATACCGGCTTTGGTGACAAATCTTGAGGTTCATATACGTATAAAATAATAGTGGATGATTATTTGTACATATGCTAATACACAAGATCGCTATAAGCCAATAAGTAATTAAATAAACATAAATTAAAAAATGATTCTGTTATGAACAGAATAAACTGTTAACGAATTAACAGTACAACTTGAATGTTATGTATATTTGTAAATTATAACCAAAAAAATCTTAAGAAAGAGAAAAAAGCATTGAGTAATTTGATCCTACAGCCTAAAGATCGATTCAACAGGGAATCCTCAAGCCGTTTAAGAAATAAATTCACTCAGTTCCACCATTAACAAGAAAAAGGAAGTAAAATTAACCGAGAAGTGTGTACAAAACAAAATAATTTTGGAATCTACATCATATGTAACGGTAATGTTTTTACCTGATGATGGAGCAGTGAACGCTGGGGTCTGAGTATTAACAGACCTCGTTTCTCTTAACAAATCGGCCACTGGTGCTCTGTGACCCTCTGGAGTATTTTCAACTCCCTAAAAAAAAAAAAATTCTAAACATTCCCTGTTACATCATAATAAAACATTAATTTCAAGGAGTTTTCTAACAATAAATAAAATTAAAACACACTAATTAACCAGGAATTTAAGAAAATGAGGGCCTTAAATTGTGAGCACCAGTCATAAAATTAAATTTTAAAATAAAAATCACAATAAATTACTTTCAATTGAGAAATGTTGATTAGCAGAACTGATAAAATAGTATAGTATAGTAAAAAGAATTAAGTACATTAGATACTTGCAATGTAATTTATTTTTTGCCATGTAAATATTTTATACATATATAACTTTTCTTATTTATGTTTTACAATTTTTTGAAATCAAAATCATTCGAGTTGGTAGTTGCGTTCTCCTGGAACCCTGATAGCAAGGTCCACTGAGTTAGAGATTATACCTTCCTCTCTTCCCTCTCGAGTCCGCCGAAGCTAGGCGTAGATCGCAGCACTAGCCTTTCGATTTCTTGATTGAGCCCTTCGATAGAGCTCCTCATGCGGTGCCTATGAGAGATGTGAGTATCGCCTCCGCCAAGAAGGGAGAAAGCCGCTGTTCTCTCCCGGCTGCTGCCTTCCTTGGTTCTCTGCATTCTGCATTACAAAAAAAAAAAAAATAAAATCCTAATGAATTGCATAAATAAAATTTTTTGAGGATGGTTCCTTCTCCAAAATATTATTACCTTACCACAAGGTAAATTTTTCCAAAAAAAAAACATCAAAGTATGGTGAGATTCAGGCCAATTAATAAAAATCTGGGTTACACAGGGTAACAAACTAATGTAGAAACAAAATAAATTTAATTAAAAATTATTTTATCTATAAATTCCTTTTACGACGATATATAAGGAGCTAGTGACTGGACCAATTAGTCTAAGTCTTAGTCTGTCTCTATAAAGGTATAATTTTTGTAACCTGCTCGAATTTTCGAGTTGTATTAATTTGTTGCATTGATAATAGTAAATTTTTGTTAATTATATCCAATATATAATTGGTTACTTAACCACCTGGGATATTTATATTATGGGTATAGTTGCTGTTAAGAGTATTGGAGCAATCACCAGGACAATCTCACAAATAACATTTATTGTTACATCTACAACGTTTCGGCTATGTCGCTATTTTCAAGTCTCAATCTGAATAAAGATTTAATTAATCCAGCTTTTTTAAACAATGCCTTCATCAACCCAAAATAAACTACTTTATTTTATAAATTAAATATACAGGGTGACATGCTACTCGTGCGACAAACTTCACCAGTAGATTCTCCACCATAAAATGAATAAAAAAGTTTGTATAGACCATGGTCTGATTCTCACCCATTTCGGAATAATTTCGCTTTTTATCGATTTTGAAAGATAACACGACCTGGCATCGGAAAACCGTGATATCTTTAAATCTGAAAATTTCTCCAAAAAGCTAATAGCACCGTTGAAATCTACATTAATTGTTCATTAATAAAATGGTCATTTCAAAATTTTTGGGCCAATTTTTCATGTTTTAATTCAGCCAGAACAACAAAATAAGTGAAAAATTTTATAAATCGGAAAGTGTTTAACATAATCCAGAGTTTCTAATTTTAGTTTCAGAAGGCAGCAAATTTGAGGGAAAATACCTCATTTAATAACGCTTCTAACGCACTCTTCATTTTTACTTTCACTTACCTATATATGAAATATATAGTAAGTGGAAGTATTACGATCTTGAAAAATTTCGACTTCCAGTTTTCAACGGAAATACACGTTTTGGGGTCCCCTGAGTCCAAATGACCAAGTCCCGCGAAATGGTCTGTGTGTGTGTGTGAACAGACTAGCTCAAAAACTATAAGCCGTGCAAATCTGAAATCGGGTATTTAGTGTATTTATATGCCCGTGATGTGACAGCAAAAATTTCATCAAAATTGCTCAAAGGGAGGGGGTACTTTATTTAATAACTTTTTACGTTTTTTTCGATTTTCTCAAAAACGGCTCTAACGATTTTGATTAAATTGAGTATTTGATCTATTTATATGCCCGAAATATGACTGTATAAATTTCATCAAAATTGATCAACCGGAGGGGGGACTTTACTTGATAAATTTGGTATAATTTTCACATGTTTTTTTTTTGTTACTCAAAAACGGTTTTAACGATTTTGATCAAACTGGGTATTTGATGTATGTGTATGCCAAAGATGAGATAGCCAACATTACATCAAAATTGATCAATCGGAGGGGGGACTTTACTTAATAAATTTTGTATCATTTTCACGTGTTTTTTTTTTATTTACTCAAAAAAGGCTTTAACGATTTTGATCAAACTGGGTATTTGATGTATGTATATGCCAAAGATGTGATAGCCATCATTTCATCAAAATTGGTTTAACGGAGGGGGCACTTTATTTCATAACTTTTTAACCAATTTTTACCTTTTTTTCGATTATCTCAAAAACGGCTTTAACGATTTTCATCAAATTCGTGGTGTTTAATGAAAATTAGGTGTTCTTTAATATCAGGTAAGCTTTATTGTTATTAAAATGTTCAGGGGGGGCTTAAATGGGGAAGGGGCCTTTTTTGTTTTCCTATAAAGTACCTTTGTTTTTGTTTATATGGAGAAATTAACTGTCTCTCGTTTTGCCTAAAAATAAGAAATGGCTAAATATGAGATATGATAAAAATCAAGGAAACATATAGAGGAGAAAAAAAGAAAAATATTCAGTCAACTCATAAAACTCGTTGAGCGCAAGCGGAGTACGCCTTTAATGACAGACCATTGTTCATAATTAAAGCCGTTCTGTTCATTTGAGAAGTGGCAATTAACAAAACGCATTAATTTCTAATCTAAATAAGTTTGTAAGTGAAAGTTGTGTGTTGCGCGCCCGCACCAGATTTTTTAATTTTTGTGTTTGTGAGACCAAGATATGGATGGAGATGCCAGAGAGACCAAGATGGAGACTTGAAAATGGCGACATAGCCGAAACGTTGTAGATGTAGCAATAAATGTTATATGTGAGATTGTCCTGGTGATTGCTTCAATACTGTTAACAGCAACTAAACCCATAGTATATTTTTGTTTAATAAATATTTGTTGACCCACAGAAGTGTTACAATATTATTTATTTACTTAAATATTATAAGGCCCTTAATATATTAATAGACACTTAGCTCAGTGGTAAGAGCTCTGAAAGGAAGATACAGAGAAATAAATCAGCTATTTAAAAATAAAATTTGACTAAATTTCAACTTATAATTTTTAACTGTAACGGTACGTCAATTAGATCCTGTCACATTGACATTGTCCAGCACCCTCGGTTACTAAGCTGCAATATGGCAAGACCTGGTGGGTGGTGGGATCGCTGAAGAGAAAGGATTGACACAGCCTGGAATGATCCCACTGTTAGCTCAGTGTAAGAGCGTTGCAATGTAGACGCAGAGGACTTGGGTTCGATCCTCAGCAGTGTTTCAGTCTTTCTCTTCCATATAAATTATAATTTAGTTATTTAGAAATAAAAATTGACTAAATTTTAACTAATAAATAAATATAATAATTACCTATGTCGAATAAGTTTCTCTAATTTATCCTCATTTCCAGAATCTTGATGCCTAAGAACCTTCCGAGGATCTCCGTACCAATCTTCTGTCTGTTAACAATAAAGTTTAATTAGTACACTCTTGCAAGAGCTCTCACATGAAACTCTTTAAGATTTTCCTCCCTGATATCAAGGAAGCATTAATTTTTTTTTTTTTTTTATAAACCATGTAATATTATCAATAAAGCCTATTCATCGTAGTAAACAATTGGTTAATTCCGTGATGTAGTTAAGTTATTTAATACCTATTATGCTGAGGTAAAAGTTTACTAAATATAAACATATAAAGACTGTAAAATATTGCAACAATTAAAGAAAACCCATACTTCTATGTTATATGTGATTTATAAGAATTTAATATATTTAACACGTTAGGTGCAGCAGTGTATTTTGGGAGTATCCTGAATTGAACGGTATCAGTCCCAGGGGTCTGACTGCTGGGATGAGCCACAGACGATGTCGGTATTCGGGGTCCAAAGGGAATGCTCTGACGAAAGCTTTATCTATTGACTAATAAGTGATTCAAATGAACGTCTCAAGGGCTTATCTCTTGGTAAGGATTGGAACTAGACATAATAGGCGCACAACAGGCCCCCGGTGTCCGATGCAGGATTTACGCCTGTTGAGATAATGTAAGGATAAATAAAAATATAAATATCTCAAACAAAATAAAATATAATTTCTTCTATAAGTATAAAAAATAAATCTTCTTAAACAAAATAATAACATATACAGAAGATATTAAAAAGTTCAGTTCTATCTTCCGCCACTTTTAACTTTATACACGACTTAGCTCTTTGGCGCAGCTTGGTTACTAACCTCGTTGTTAAGGACGGCTGATAAGGACGGTTAACCACAAGGAGGTTACTGCGCTCACTACTCGCTAGTATTTGAAGATAAAGGAGTTTGACTCGCCGCTCGTAGTGCTAGAGATTCTCCAGGTCCTCAGAAGTCCTTCTTTGGTTGATTCGGGAGGACATTTCTGATCTGGCTCCTGAACATATGGCTTGTGCAGAGACTCACGATCTACCACCAGCTGATCATTATCTCCCCGGGAGATCAATATCTAATCAATAGATAAGATCTGCAGGGAAAGCGAATTTTAATTTTGTGATGGGGATAGATGTGGCGGAAAATTTAAGATAAAACTAAGTCACTACCCGCCATTTATTATCGAAAATCGGACCTCGGAGTCCGATTCTAAAAAAACAACAGAATTTCAGCTGTTAGCAACATCTGCACTAAAATGCAATAATCTCATTAACAATTGACTAAACTGAGTGTTTAAAGTGTTCGGAATTTGACTTTAGGATATTTTCATATAAAAATCGGCTTTTAAGAGGGGAATGTAAGACATCGGACCCCTGGGACCGCATACCGCACCTAACGTGTTGACATGAAACAAAACATATGATTTAAAAGAGTTCTAGACTATTGTTGGAGCAAACTGTTCTAGTACATGTTCGTGACTGTTGGAGTGCCTTCTACACTTGCCTGGAACCTTCCAGACAGTTCTATTCCAGACTAAATATAAGAAGCGATGGTCTGAAGAGTTAGTCTTGCTCTGAAGATCGATCATATGGTTACGTTTGTGTTAAAGTGTTGTTACAAGTTAATACTTTTTGTAACCTTGTTTATTTTTTGAGTTTATATTGTTTGTGTGGCATAGTAAATTGTTATTTTCGTTTAATAAAAATTTGTTAACCCACATAAGTGTTACAATATAAACTTCTTCATGATTGTTATTTGTATAATTTTTTAATAGTGAGAAGTGTATTCTTCAGGATATCATTAATTTTAAGTTTAAAAATTACCTCATATTTTTTTTAAAATAATTCACACACCTTGCTCATAAAACTTATGATGACTTATCTTATCACAATAACCGTTGCATTTAATTTATGCACTTTTCCTTGGTATGGCAGATAAATAAAATATGATATGTCCCAGCTGATTTAACCTAAATTTGAAGAAAAGCGACTTAAAATATTTGATGCGCAAACACCCTTTTTCATCACTAATAATTCTTGATTTTTAAATGGTATTAATTTGACGTTTAATTATTAAGTATTTAATTATTAAAAAAATATTCCCTTTGATTTTATATAAAATGTATCTAAATGCAATAAAACATTGTCAAAGGTAAAATGAGTAAAATTACATGTTTATGATTTGAGCAGAGCTATAGTTATTCGAACGAAAAAAATTAATTTTACAGGAAATTTTATATAAAGCAGAAGACCTAATAATCTCAATCTAAGCAAAAATATAAGTTTCAATCTGGTAAAACCAACGTAGGTGATAAATAATTTTCTTAAGACTTTTTTTTTTTTTTTTTTTTTTTTTTTTTTTTTTTTTTTTTTTTTATGATTCATCCGGACAAAAAAAAAGAAGAGCTACAAATATAAACAGCAATTTTCAATTTGTTTCACAGTACAGTCGACTCCGTTTAATTGGGCCATCGGATAATTGGGACCACCGCTTAATTGAGCCATTTTTAATAAAACGGAATCAAATATAGGTAAAATATCACCGCTTTATTGGGACAAAACATCGGCTAATTGAGCCAAAAATTTCTGGAACTTAATGTAAAAAACTATGAGACCCGGTGCCAATCGAATAACCTAAGTATCTGAGACCACGCCTGTTTCTCAACCTGAAGCAAGAAACCGCATCAAAATGTTTAGTCACTTTTTTTTCACAAAAAGGAAATTACGAAAGTTGCCGTGTCCCTGATTTAATTAAATTATAATGTGGGTTAGTAAAGAGGTCCGTTTAGGTCTGTTTAGGTCCGTGGATCTTAATTATCTTTAATAATTGGGACATGCAAAAAATAGACAGAATTACGCAGTGGAAGAATATTGTAATTGGTGATAATATATAGATATATACATATAGACAAATATATCTAATTACTATTAAAATACGAGCCTGGGCAAAGGCGTGGGGGGCCGACAGCAATACGTCTAACTTGAAGGAACTTCTGCTAGAGACTCTCTTGTGAGTGGGGCCTTCTCAGAGATAGGGCGATAAAGAGGCTTTAAGGTACAAAGTTTGGCCCTATGTTATTACTTAACATATTTATACAAACTTAAATATATTTAATTATCTATTTGGGCACCTAATTAAACTAATTATAATAATTCTCACTTATATCCACATACACAATATTTCTATAATAGCCCTAATATAATATAATATAATAACAATTAATATACATTATATTTATATAATAAATGATGTGGATCACCACAAAGTTCTTAGGCGTCCTAAAGTGCTCTAATTATGTTGAGCGTAGTTTACAATGAGAGTAACAAAGCAAACTTGATTCTCAACTGTTAAAAAAATTGACGTAAAAACATGTTCTGATACATTTTTTATTTGGTCTTTATCAGATAATTTATATTTTACACAAATAGTTATTTTAATTTGTTTCATATAGTAAATATCTTATGTTAATATACCTATTTCATAAAAATACATCATAAGAGTTCAATTAATCATATTATTTTGACCCCATTTAAATTAATAGACGAGAATAGGTACACCTAAATGCACCTATTAACCCGGTTTTCACCCAAATATGTCTAATATATGACATAAATTACCATACATGTACGGTAGCCCAGTGATTAGGCACTCTTTATTTGCATTCATGTGGATTCATGGTCTCCGCTTTATAGGGTCCTCCGCCTAATTGGGACAAAACAAATTTTCCCTTTATGGCCCAATAAAACGGAGTCGACTGTATGTAATTAACGATACAATTCTTTTTTATTTTAATGTATAAATTAAAATTATATTGGTGAATTTGGCATAGTATTATTTAGACAAAACGTCATTAGAGTTACTCAGTATAAATTTAATTAGACATGAAATTGAAGGCACACCAATTTAAAAGATCCATTTTTATGAAGAAAATGAATCTTGAATTTAATATTTAATTAAAGCAAAGAAATACTTATTTAGTATTAATATTATATTTATGGTTAAAAATAAATGCAAAAGAATTTTTATTTTTAATAATTGAATAATTTATCCACTTTATTATTTATATTTAATATAAATATAAAAACCTAGATTAGATGGGATATAAAAATGGTTGATGGAGAGGGGGGAGGACAACCATTTCCACAAAACAGTAACATTTCAAGAAAAATCAATGTAATAAAACATATTTAATTTTTATAATAATAAAAATCAATTACAAATAAATTACTTTTTAGTTATTATTAATAATTTATCGATATTAGTATTAATTTATCATCCTCTTTGATTACGTAATTAATACCTTTGGCTACAGTAAAATTGAGAATTAAGTGTGTAGAAAGATAAAAAAAGAAATACAAAAATAACCACTGATGTCATTATAATTCTTCTATTTTCACTTGTTATGAAGGTTAAGAGGTGGTGTGTAGAGACGACCCTGGATCTAATAAAAGAAGCCGTCACACACTCACACACACACGTACACACCTCCTCCGAGAATAGCATCACTTTTACTACGCCTGAAGAGTTTACCATCAGCTTGCCAAAAATTTATTTAAACGTCTCATAAACAAAACAATACAAAAAAAAAAAAAAAAAAAACCAAACATATTTAAACTGGGCAAATTAAAATAATTAGCAATATGAGATGTAAACCAAGATTTTAAATTAAATTTCATTTTGACTATATATTTATTTGAAGATTAACAAAAAAACAAGTTAAATATGATATATATATATATATATATATATATATATATATATATAAAGCTCAAGTATTTTAAGTTGGTATGAAGTTTATAATTTCGATGTTAAAATTAAATGAATAACTTAAGATGGAATGTAATTATTACCATGAGAGAAAACAGAAAATATTGTGAAAGTCAATAAATATTCCTATACTATGTTCTACCCATAGATTCTTTTTTTTTTTTTTTTTTTTTTTTTATTTACCATCTCATATCCAACTTTATCCATTAATTTATTTATAATACTTTAAAACTCTCAACGGAAATTTTCACGAGAGTCCGACCCCATTTACGGGATCGTAAAAATTGCTTAATAACTTTTGATTTGCCTTTATTTGCATGTTCCAATGCATAATGTTTATTAGTTAATAGACTTTAATGATGAAAATTTAAATACTGAAGTTTTTTCAATGAGGATTGGGTTAGAGACCTCAGATTTTCCAACGGCTAGCACAGGTTGAAAACTTAAACCTTTACTGAATGCAAGGGCAACTGTCGGAGGATATAAAACGACATATCGCACCCTACATGCCGCCCAAGTAACAAAAGGCAGCTTTTTTGTAAGAGATTGTTATTATATTTATTCATTCCCCTTTCTGAATTTTTTTTTTTTCAGTTCAATGATTGTCATTTGAGTACAACAGGTTAATAATGCTTGGGGGCCCTTACCCAAGTGATAACTAAGAGAGAGGGGTGATTTCCCAAGTGAACCCCTCCCATCAAGAGGCTATGACTTTTCCACTTTAAAACAAATTTTGAAGTATTTAACAGTAATATCAATGGTTTTACATCACTAGAAGTTAGACCATACATAACAATAACAGGCTTATAATAACAATATATATACTTTTATTTTTTTATTCTAAAGAAAACTTTTAAATATTGGGTATCACTGAGAACCAAAAATAATGAAATGGGAGATGGAATATAAGCTATACAGAATAAATACTGTTTTAAAATGTAAAAATTATTAAACTTTAGATCCTTGTTTCATATGACCATGATCACGCTGTATAAGGTCATGTACACTACTAAAGGTTGCATATTCGCGTCCTGAAGTAGCGAGCCCTACAATTTTTTAATGGGAGTAAAAAATCGTTGGCTATGCTGTCCCTCAGATAGGACGTAAAATGGAGGTCCTGAGCCTGTCCGATGTCAGGTACTCGTTAAAGATCCCTATCCTAATTATACCTGGAAAGGCAAAATTTAGGACTCCCACTGAAGCATTGTCTGATTAGCCTTAGCGACATGAAGTGACATCAAACAAACAACAACAGATGAAGAAGTGGAAGTAAAATGGAGGTCCTAAGCCTGTACGATGTCAGGTACTCGTTAAAGATCCCTATCCTAATTATACATGGATAGGCAGAATTTAGGACTCCCACTGTAGAATGGTCCGATTAGCCTAAGTGGCATAAAATGATGTTAAACAAATAAACCTAAGGTCATATAACATGTTGTCAACGATAGTTCTGCGATCGTGGTAGTATCGATTATTATCTCTTCTCTCAGCAGAAAGTATGGTCTGGTAAACAAACAAGGACTATAGAGAAATCGCACCTAAATGGAGCCACACCAGCTTGATGGAAGACCAGATTTGGCCTCTACAATAAGGGGTAATCATATCAGATGGTTGTGTAGCATGTGTAGCAAGAGAATTGATCCCCAAAGACCTGTTTGAAGAACAACTCATGATAGACAAGGTAGAATATTACCATGTCTGAGATGCCAATAGATCAGGCGGAGGACATCTTGAAGAAGGGGGGAATAGAAGATGGCGGTTGATGGCCCAGGGCAGAAGAGAGTGAAGGAGGTTTATAAGAGAAAAAAATATGTTCTTGCAGAACGGTAGAGCAAATCACTAACAATCACAAATTATAAAAAAGACTTTGATTCCAAAAATGATCATAAAAAATAGAAAAAAAAAAATTATTTTCATAAAGTATACTTTGTACAAATTTTTACTTATTAAATATGAGGATTTTGTTGACATGAAAATTAAAGATAAGGTGATAAACTGTGGATGATTATTCTTGCTGGTTCTAGACAAATAAATAAAATAGAAGATAAATTACCACTTTTAAATAAAAAAATTAATATTAAATATGTTGGTTTTGGAATTCTATTCCTCAATTACGATTTAGTATTATAAATAAACTTGAAATCTATTTTTCGTTCCATTTGTTACAACAATGTCACCCCTCAATCAGGTAAATAAAACCAGGTTACTATTATTACCTTACACACTACAAATTCCTGAAATTTTTGGCCGTTCGCCAAACCCCACAACGGATCTTGGTCATGACCTGGTCAAATAAGAAAGAAAACAAATTACAGGGGAAGCCTCTCATTCCGTCATTAAAACATTTCAGGCATTTATACAGTGCCTTTTTTACTTTACGTAGAATAATTGTAAACAATTTAATTTTTAGTCCCAAATTTATAGCAATCTAGTCCAGTGCCTTACTTTATTTATTAATCTTAAGAATCATACTACAATCTATTTTATTTGTGGTGATTAAAAAATTGAAAATAATTTAAGTTACCTGAGTGGAACGATCGACTTGAAGATTGCTCAAATACAACGATTCCCTTGGCCATTGACCCGTGAGATAAATTGTGTCGAGCGAGGCCGTTCTCCTCATTGATGGAACATAACCAGGACCAACTCTCGGCCTCAACACCTCATTTTTGCCTGAAAAATACATTTCATTTTAAAAAAATACTATTACAGTATAAATAAAAAATAAAAAAAAAAACATTCACCCGCTTGTCTTAAGGGTAGATATAGGATAATTCTGGGTGACCTATCACAAAGGGCTAATTCTATTAAAATAAAAATAATTCAGTTAGGTAGCCTTATAGAAAAGTTTCATTCAACTAAATTTTTTGACCTCTGACTTGAAGAAAGTTAAAAAATTTCTGCTACAATGTTGATCACACAAAAAGAAAAAAAGAAAATAAAAAATCCGGTACCATGCGCGCAACACACAACTTTCACTTACCAACTTAATTAGATTAGAAATTGAAGTGTTTTTTTAATTGCCATTTCTCAAAGACATATTTTTCTCAAAGAAGCATAATACTCCAAGTTGTCTTATTTTACAATTCTCTATGTAATTGTTGAAAATTTCGTTTGGTTACAATGAAACAAATCATTTCCATTAAATGAACAGAACGGCTTTAATTATAAAAAATGTTCTGTCTTTAAAGGCATAATCCGCATGCATGGGCTCAAAGTGTTTTATGAGTTGACGGAATATTTTTCTTTTTTTCTCCTGTATATGTTTGGTTGATTTTTTCATATTTCCTATTTAGCCCTTTCTTATTTTTAGGCGAAACAAAAGACAGATAATTTCTCCATATAAACATATACAAAGGTACTTTATAGGAAAACAAATACTATATATTTCATATATAGGTAAGTGAAGGTAAAAAGGCCCCTTCCCCATTTAGCTTCCTCAGAACATTTTAATAATGATAAAGCTTATCTGATATAAAAGAAAACTTGATTTTGATTAAGCATTGATTAAACAAAAAATACGACATAACTAAGCATATATATAGTAATTATTTCTGTTTATTCAGTGACTCGTCAATCAATACATATTATGTTATCAAACTTAGTATAGGCTGATGTCCAGAATAAAATGTAAGTAATTAATAATAAATCTTTGAACTCCTTCATTTCAATTCTATTACAAACAAAAATATAATATTCATATTGATGGAAAATACCAATTTTAATTAATACCAATGATAATAAAGGAAATCATAAATGTAATCTTTGCCATAAGAACATATAATCTAACTGGACGATTAGGTATGAATCGTGGTTTTCACTATACTGGATTTCAAGGAACAGTAAATTCTAAACAGGTGTATACAACAACATAATTTGGAATATAATGCTGTTTTGAACTAATAATTTAAGATATATAGTTATCATTACTAAAAATTAATTAATCATAGAATAACTTGATTAATCAGAATTAAGAGAAACATAATACCCATTCAATATTGGGATATTATATCTAGGTATATAAAAATAATATTTATGTAAGCAATGTGTATTTATAATCAACAATGATTTAGAAAAAATATATTTAGATAACAAAAAATTACATGATGACCTCCACGTCATAAATTAAATTTTAAAAAACATGAAGTAAAAATCTGTAATAAAAAAGTTAAAGCTGTAATGAAATTTAAAATAGCGATTAAAATCAATGAAATTTCTAATAAAATCATAATTTGGAAAATAAGGAGTTTAAAAATTTTCCTCTATTAACCTTCTTGTAGTAAATTAATATTGACAAAGTTCCTTCATAATAAATTTCAAAAAGGGTAAAAAAAATCGTTATAATAAAAGAAGCATAATTATAAATTTTTATAAAATTTCAAAAAGGGTAAAAAAAAAATCGTTATAATAAAAGAAGCATAATTATTAATGGTTAAACTCTTATCAGAAATCGCAGTTATAGAATAATAAAACAGTTTATTCTAAATACATCCAATTCCATTAAACAAATATATCTTGACTACATTAACCCAAGTTTTATAATAAAAATTGCAAACATTACAAAAATAAAAACTGACTTATATATTTTTTATTTTTGCTAATTATGTATGTATTTTAAACTGCTCCAAAAAAACTATAAAAATCAACATAACTTTTTTAAAAGAAAAGTTATATTATTTTAGCACATATCCTTAAGTATAACATTTGATGAGAAATGACACCACTACAGAAAATAAAAGTAATACTGAATTACCCATATCGTTATATTGAATTATATAATTTGATCTTTTAAAAACATAATGATAAACAAGCAGCGTTATTTTGTTTAAAAAATGATTTTACTCTTTGTTTGATATCCTATTTTTTTTGTTTCAATGATATTTAGTACTAATAAATGGATCTACTTTAATCGTGAATTGAAAAATTGATATCAATAGCTTAAGATAATAATCTAATATGATTAAAATTTGAAATTTATGGAGGTCAAAACATTCTTTTTTTAAATAAAACTATTCAGCCTCCATCCAATTATAACTAAACCTCCAAGATCGCTTTAAAAAAAAAAAAAAAAATTAAATTCTGTCAAGGAAATTTTCATTAACACTTAATGATAATGATTTACTAAAAGGGATGCTTTTATTATTTCTTATTTTGGATTAGCAAATAATAATTAGAAATTTAACTATAATCCATAATTTTTTTATATAGTTTCCAACATTCAAAAGTCTAAATAATTTATTTCAAAGGAAAATATTCTCTTGCACTGCAAGTTTCAATTAGGAAGCAAATGCTAAAAATAAAATATTTATATCATAAGACCTAGCGTTTATTCCAAAGATTAATCAATATATCTGATATCAGAGATTAAAAATTTCTGTACAATCCTTATAATTAAAAAATAATACTTTAAGTGATCCGTTGCAGCAAGTTGTCATAATAGTTTTGACAAAAATAACGAAAACGCAATGATGACAAAAAATGCAATCAAAACGTATTTTTTTTTCAATAAAAAAAATGATATGTAATGTAAAAACTTTCAATTTATAAATCTTCTTACTTCTAAATAACATTTTCATACCAAAATATTGATAAACGAAATACAAGTTACCAAAGAAATAATAAAAAAAAAAAATCTAGTGGATAATATGATATGATACTACAGTTTGGAATCCTATAATGAGAAAATGTAGAGCCAATAGTAGCATTAGTAAAATATCAAATTTAAAAATCTCTAGTACCTAATTACAATTTATTAGATTTGAAAGGCTTGTTTGAATTAAGATAACATCGAGCATAAATAGAAAACGATACATTCCATCTTACATATAGGCAATTCATTTGATTCAAGTTATTTTTTAAACAAACCTATCAAAAAATGTTTTCTATAAAGAGAGAGAGAGAGAGGGGAAAAAAATAAAGACATCAATGGTTGTTAAAAAAATGACACCACACCTCAAGGTAAATTTTCAGAGTCAATGTCAAGGTTATGAGAAACAAAATAAGAAGAAGAAAAACCAATCATAAAAAGTTTGAATTAAGTGTTGATTACATGCTGAATTCTCACAAGCCCATAAAATTAATTAATTTATAATTACAATAAACTAAGAGTTAATGTAATGAATTATTTTGTAACTCGATGAGGTAGACTTGTCGATTAATTTGAAATAAGTGACCCTGCCAAAATATTGAATAAATCAAATTTATGACGCACTTAAAGTAAAATTTAACAAAACCAAACAATGATGTTTTTAAAAACTGGTCAAAGCTATGTTTCATCTAATGTACTGGAAGGAAGCATCAGAATGAACTAGAAACAATAAATAAATAATCAAATCTAAAGTAATTGATTCTTTCAAAAGAAATGCTATATTGAAAAACCATCACATTACTAACACCAGTTTTTATAATTATTTCTTTTTACTGATATCTTAACAATTTTGATAAAAATGAGCATGACTTAAAGGTGTAATTCAATATTAAAAAAATATTTCTCTTTACTTTGTGTTTGTAGGATAACATCATCCCTTCAACAATTGCCATTCACAATTAGAACATTGAAATAAGATCTCATTGAACTTAAAGCAAATTATGAATGAAAGATGACTGATTTGAATGGTATATACAAGCGAAGCAGGTATATAATTATCAATATCTAGTAAATAACCATTGAATACATGTTTCAAATTGATAAAAGATAAAGCTAAAAGATTACCAAATAGTATTAGAATTAACATATAAACTTCAAAGTTTGTGAAGAAAATATGGCAGGAAAATGGAGGATGAATGAATCAATGAAACAAACAATTGTGTATGATTAAAGGTGTAAGCAAAGGGATAAAGGTGTTTATAGAATAAAGAAAGCAAAATTGAATGATTGAAGTGCCCAACAAAAGTAATGAAGCTGTATGTCATAAGATGTATAGGAAGCTGAAAACTGTCAATGGTGATGTATATAGTTGATTTGATAGTTCATTTCAGTTAAAAGATTTTAATATTCAAATAAAAACCTCAATACCTTTATAATTAACAGCTCCAGGACTTCTCAGACCCGAAATATTCGTATCGGGTGAAATACGGACTTTACATGAGACCGATGGCGACAACGAAGGGCTTTTACTCCGTCCTTCTTTAATACTATTGCTTTGCCTCGTTAAAGAGGACACTGGTAAGGTGGCTTTGAGAGGTCCCTGTTTGGAAGACGGAGATCTCCGGACCCATTGAGAGCCCTGTACGGACATCTTGGTTCTCTCCGGTTGGATATCTCATTTATTTCAAAGGTTTGCGATGAAAATAATACCGATAGTGGAAAAACTTACTAAAAAATAAAAAGACTATTAAACCCTAATGCCGGTAGGCTATTTAATATAAGGAGACAAGCTACATTATTAAAAATATCAAGGGGATAAACTCGGTTGAAAAATCCACACAGAGGGAGTAACGATTGCCACGGAGCGAGAAAACACTGAATGAAGCCCCACTAGAATGCACTACTACGACCAACCATATGGCAGCATTCGGTGTAATAAAAATCCACAACCCCCCCCCCCCCTCTCCTCGTCATTCTAACCAACACGAGACAATCCCTAATAAATTATTAAAACCTCTATTATCTAATAATTATTACCATCGAAAAAAGTAACATTTTTACATTCAATTATCATTTGACATCCTATAATGTAACCCCGCAGATAAAATCGCAAAAAAAACTTTTCACTCAATTTTAAAGGATGACAATTTCAACCAAGCACATAAGTATTTCAAGTTTTATTGATTCGAAATGAATATTACATAGCTTAATTTGAAAATATTTGTCTCCTCTGATCGAACTAAAGAAGTGAACTATATAATTTATAAAACAAATGGAATTCTATTTAAGTTATTCATAAGTCTGAAAAACGTTTAAATAAGTTGGCCTTACCAAAAAATAATTCGATACTTGATCATTGGAATCTTCAAATATTAATTAAATTTAAAAAATAATTCTTAAAAATAAATTTCAACTTTACACTCATTAACTGCTCAGTAAGAATAGTTACAAGACATTAATTTATGTGTTCATAATTAATAATATTAATTTAAAATGTCTATGTAAATTTGACTTTGACCTGTGTATGTAGATAAAAAACTTTACTTCATGTATAATGTTTATAATAATAAACCAATAAAGCCAATCTTCTCAAAGCAATTTACTTTTTTGTTTTCCAAATAAGCAAATATAATAAGAAAAATTAGTGATAAGATATTTAAAATTATTGTGCAAAAAAAAAAAAAAATTGCTAATCCACAGAGGCTCTTTTACAGTTACAGCATGTTTTCAAAATAAAGATTCAATTGTTTTTAAATGAAAAAGTAAATTTTGGTGATGAGAATAATTCAGGACTTTAAAATTTTCTCCAAGATTCATTTTTCACTAAATATATTTAACATGTAATGTTTTCTCTTTTTACTCCGAAGATAAAGAACAATAAGTCAAATTTCCTTTAAATATTTCTCCAAATAAAAGCAGGTTTGGTTTTCTTTCAAGAGAATGTAACTAACTCCACACATGGTCCTTTTTTTTCTTTTGTTGTGTCTCTCACCACGACCTTAAGCAATTCACTTAATAGTCAAGGAAGAGCAAAAATGCCAGTCTTGACCGTGTATTTTTATGAAACCAGTTCTCTGAATAAAACCAAAAAGTTGAGATGTAAATTTAATGTAAAAAGTCTATGCCAGAACTCAGTTTAGTACAATATTAAAGAGATTTTTTATGGTCTGTGACATTAACTATACCTCTGTCAAAAACTTTAATTAAATTATCTTCTTAACATAATATTCATCATTCATGAAATGTCATCACAGTAATTTTTACTTTTTCTTGAAAATATTAACTTAACATACAAATTAGCAGTATGTACATTACAGGCTATAAGAAAATCATTTTCTTTTATTTATAATATGATAAAGGCCTTGATAAAAAATTGAGAAATTCGCCATAAAATTAACAATTAGTTGCTGGTGGGGCAGTATGGAAACAACTATTTCCTTTGAAATACAATATTGTGCGTTAAACTTATACTTTCAGAGAGATCAAAAACATTTATTTTTAAAATGAAATGAGGAAAATTTAAATGTAATTTCAAAAATGTAACATTATATAAAGTAAAAAATAATTTTTTTGAAATATTTATACATAGTCTATTAATACAATTTAACATGGCCTGGACATGATTAGGTGACATGCAGATAAACCAACCATTTGGTTAATTATTGCTTTAATTTCTCATATGTTCTTTTAAATTCAAAACAATTTTTAATGAAACGAAATGTTTTATTATGAATTGCTGAGAATTTTTTTTATTTAGTATATATTCAACATTGTATTTTATCTTTAAACAATTGAAGTAAAGTCTAAACATCTTACCTTTTTAAGTAATAATGTCATGACGACGAAAATGAAAGTGACTCATATAATATTAGTGTATAATATAAGTGTTTCATAATATAATGAATGGACATATCATTTTATAGAAAAAAGAAAAAAAAATGAATGTATTTTTAATCTTTTTAAATTAAAATAACGTTAAAATGAAATCACATTCATGTAACATAAAAAATTGATTGAAGCAATAAATATTTCTTAATTAAATAATGTATAGTGACATTATATCAAAAATGGTAAAAATTCATATTTCACATCCACAGTTTATTTTGTTTGTTTATAGAGCTAATCGTCTATGTTCACCTGGCTAACATCACTATGAAGACAAACAATACCTTATTTCACTAAATCGTGAGAAATAAATTTATTTAATCCTTACAGGTTGTTTTTCATACAAAATTCACAAACTGATTTTTCTTGTTGCTCGAACACCCGCAATGAACTCCTAAGCTTGAATAAATTTAAGAAGACATAAATTTCAGAGAGGCCATTTCGCCTTTTAAAACTTCCCTTAGACCATTAATACTTTGAAATGAAAAAATTTAAAAGCTGGTATGTATTCCATTGAATTTATCTTCAAATTTACAATTTTATGAAATGCAATCAATGTAATGAAAACTATGAAAGTCATTAACTATTTTTCAATTGCATTTCCATTTTTTTACATAAAACACGGAAATATTACTATCATAACATTTTCTGACAGATAAAATTAGGAAAATAAAACAACCATTTTATAAAACAATGTTTACTTGTACATACGATCTTATAAGAAATCAAGATGAAAAAAAAAGTAAAAACAGTGATTATAAAATAAAATATACAATAATAATGGCAGAATAATTTTGCCAACGTATAAATTCAAGCGTAAATAAATAAGACACATAAATGACTAGAAAATGAAATCGTTAAGATTCAAAGCCCAAATGAAAGAAATCATAAAAGATGCTTCAGTACAGAGCTTCATATAAAAAATCGTAAACACTGGTATGTTAAATCTAGATCCTAATAACAAGTTTGTACTGTTCCTGAAAGACAATAAGAGCTCTTGAAAATTGGAAATGATTTAAAAATACATTCAAAGTTGAAAAAAATATTAAATTAAAAAGTAAGTAGAGATATTATAATTTAAGCAAAAACAAAATAATAATAACAATAATAAAAAATAAAATAATCTTCCTCCACCATCTAGGTTATATTTCAACATGGAAAGAATAGGATTCCTGATGAAGATTTATGAAAAATGGAAATTTTTAATAACCTCAAATTTCAACATAAAAAGTTGACATTTTAAAAGATTTTAATATTTTTCTAATATTAAACATTTATATTGATGTTTAATATATTAATATTAATGTTTACTTTAATATTTGACATTAAGTGTGAAAATCTGAATCTTCCCCAAATAATTCATATAGATTAAAGAAATTATACAATTCCATAGAAATTTTTTATACAAGTACTAAAATAAAATGAGAAAGATGTTGATCTAAAGATTCTCGAATTGGTTTGAAAAAAAATTGGAAATTTCTAAAAAAAAAAAAAATTAAATCTTTCATTAACATAGAAATAATAAAATAGGATGATTTTTTTTTTACTGAAAACTACCAATAACACATAAATTCTTTCTTTGAAACTAATCATGACTAGTTCTAGTCAGTTGGTAATGAAAATTATCAAAATAAGAAAGAGAAGTGAATGTACCTATTAAAAGAAGAATCAAAATCATTCATTATTTTTTTTTTTCATTCATTTGTCATTTAAGAAACAAAAAATTCAAAGTATATATCAATTCGCCAAAATGACATATTATTTAATAATAAACATTAACATACCAGTGTTCAATGATATATAGAAGAAATATTTATATACACTATATACATACAATGTAAAGAAAATATGGTATACAAATAGATAGCATTATCTAAAGGAGACTTAGGCATTTTTTTTTTCCTAATTAAAATATACATTTTTTTTTCACATAAAAAAAGGAGAGGAAATAAGTCTTACATCTAAAGCTCTCTCTTAAATATTATGAGAATTTCAATTCATTTGAAATTGACAGCTGAACTGATATTTCATAATAAACGTGAGTTTTAAGATAAGTCTCCTACTAAAATACAGTTAATTCTGTATTTCAAACCTACAGGCCAAACCATTATAATAACTATAGATTTTTTTTTTTCATTACTACAAATAAATCAGTACACTAAATAAGTTTTTACCTTAATTATTCTCTTAAGCTCACATTAAAAAGATAATTTATACCAACTTTCGAAACCGAGAATAGAAAATAAAAAGTTTTTAATATAATTATTTATAACATTTCAATTATATTCAATGAAGAAGAAGAAATGAATATCGTAAAAAATAAAAATTGTTTCTATTATTTAATCAAGTGAGAAATTTTTTGTTGTATGTAAGGCTCAATGATGACAAAAAGCACAATTAAAAAAGTCTCTAACTAATATCGACTATGATAAACTTATCTGATCTGTATTTATTATTTAAGATTTTTTATTCAATTAGAAATTGCATAGCTAATTATTACAAATTATGCAGCGACTAAAATTCATGTAAGCATAATTATCACAGGACAAAAAAATATTTTACTTTCTGAATATTATTTACCTCGTAAACCAAGAGAAGCAGAGTTCAAAAAGTACATAAAAAGGTACGCTACTAACTTAGTATGATGAACATATCGTTTATGCATATGACTAAAATTACTGTCAAAGATGTTTATCAATTATATGAATATATGAAATAATATTATTGCATTACTTATTTCATTTATCCTTGGAAGTAGTCAGCATTCGTTTCCGGCTGCATCGTTAGCCACAGAATATAGTTCAGAAATTCACCTTCCCTCCCTAACCAGATGGCATAGTAAGAGAAAATTAAACTTAGAACAAGAAAACTACTTAAGATGATCACTTATCAGCTGCAACACACTTTCATTGATGTTACATCATTAATTAAAAAACAAAAACAAAGAGATTATTTGCATTCAAAATTTTAATAAATTTTTGCTTAATTCAAAAAGCCAAACCAACAAAAACCTAGAAGAACCTCGCTAATCAAAACAAATGAAAAATAACAATAAAAAAAAACTATAACTGCCCCAGATTAGTAATTCAATGAAGATTCGACTTATCACGGACCTAAATGTGAAACCTCATAAGTAGAGCTCGGATTCCCGTGCAATTGCATCTTTTTATTGGTAAGTCAGAATAAGCGAACCTAATGGGATGTTTTAATGAAGTTTTATACTGCACGAAATTGCACGTTTTGAAGTTTTTTCCGGACGAAAGTGCATCATTTGATATTTTGAATAAAAAAAATATAACAAATTTTAATTTTCTTAAATACACATCAAAACAATAGGAGAAAAATTAATGTGGATATCATAGAAAAAAAAAAAAAATGAAACATATCCCCAATTTCCTAGAACTGATGGTTCAGTAGTTCCTGGGCGTTGACATTTTGTTTCTCAATTCTCATCGTTCAGTCAGCATCAAACTAGCTTCTGTCTAGTATATTGTTACTAAAAATGCCAAAAATTGGAGGAAGTGAAGAAAATTACGGGATGGATTGAAAAATATCCTGAACTCAATAGGGATTGTATCTAGTAATAAAAATATTGGATGTGAGAGGAAATCACAAATTGATACTCACTGTAGCACAAGTAAGTATTTAATTTCTTTTTAACCCTAGACCAGTAACAGGGGTATTGTGTGTTACCAGATGGATTTAAAAATAAGCCTATGCACCGGACATTGCATCTAGTGTTCCATAATTTGAGTAGTATCTTTCCTTTTTTAAGGTCTTCCTATTTCCAATATAATTACAGCTCGCATGGGAGTATTTTACTGTTTATTCCACATCTTTATGTTCCTATTTTTTTATACCGGAAATATTTTCAAAACTAGATCAATAGTATTATACAAAATTCAGTGATTTTATTAAAACATATACTAAAACCAATATTATAAAAATAATTTGTAAAAATAAAAGAGTTTCTATTTCAATTTACTCTCCGCTACTTATTTTTTTTCCAAAGTAGCTACTTTTTGTGTTTGTTATACAAAAATAATTTAATGCCTGATTTTCAAGCAATACATTTTTACTGCATGTTTTTGTACATTTGGAAGTTTTCATCGCACGTTTTCAAATTTTTACTGCACGGAATTCCGAGCTTTACTCATAAGTTTCTTTTTTGAGTAAAATAATGACGAAAATTCTCTATTGATGTAATGGTATCTTTTATATCACTTCAAACTGTATCTTTAAGCTTTTTCTATTTTCATAGTGCACACGACCTCACTAAATCAATAGATTCTTTTTTATGCACACAAAAAAACCAATTTAAAAAAAAATTCACATACGAGGTGTCACATTTAGATGAGAAATCCGTACATTGGTTAAAGTTTAACTACATCAAAAGCAACATTTCAGAAATCATAAACATATAACTGACACAATGGCATGAAATATATCACCGACATCTTAAGTATTTTAAACAATTAAATAAAAAAGAAATGAACTAAAAACGTTCAACAAGGTCCTAGAGTAAATGTCGGCACACTGGTAGTTATGAATCTGATTTTTTTTTGTGAAAATCCAAAAAACCAATACACTTAGAAAAAAAAATACACTTAAAGCCTATGGTGTATACTGTGTATTAAACTTGCGAGTCTGTTTCTTGACCTGATAATGTATAAATCGCGATGCAAACTTGCGTAACCGATTGTTTGATTTAAATTATTTAATATTTAAAGTTACTATTTGCTCTCCAGAAAAAATTAATATTCACAGATTCGCTACTTTTACCATTGTGTCAACGATGTATGATAATAAAATTTTTTTTAACTTTATGACATTTAATTGTTGGTTAAATTAGACCAAGATGTATAATGAAAAAAATATCCATTGCCTAATTTAAGTTTTGATAAGTTAGTTAGGGAGAATCATTTGATAAGATTTAAAAATATACCTTCTTACAATGTATGTGTATAAATTTTACCAGAATACATGTACAAAAAACCTTTCTCAGATTAATTTATTGTTGTTAAAATGTTATGAAACTTTTTGCAAATTGATATGTATACGAATCAAATGGCAGTTCAACAATGTTCATTATTAATAACATTTAAATGCGGTACAAAATCTATCACATATCTAACAGCTCATTTCAACAATGCAAAATACAGTTGTTTTTTTTAAATTGGTTGTGTTTTTAAAACTAAAATTACTTACTACATTTTTTTATAATGCTTAGCAAATATCACTATGGAAACACTTAAATAAACAGATTAAAAAAAAAAAAAAATACAGTTTCCACCTAATCCGTGAAACCTTGTGATGCTTACTAATAAAAAAATAAATAGATAGTTTCTAGTGACTGATCGAAAATAGCTAAACATTCAAAACATAAAAAAAAAAAAAAAAAATATCAATAACAAAATTTTAGATGGCACAGCATAACAAAACTAATTATTCTTTAAATACGAAATTGATCTAATCTTTTTTTTTTCAACTAATATATAAAAGGAAGTTTAAAATAAAAATAAAAATATCATAAACTAATAATAAAGCCTAATTAATCAATATAAAATGCGTAATAAAAAAAATTATTCTAATATGAAGTACTCGCACGATTATCAACCAAAATTTATTGTAAATAAAGTTAATACTAAATTAAGACCAAATAAATGATGTTGAAACCTAAAGAAATTCAATACCTAAAAAAAAAAAAAAAAAAACTATGAAAATAGGAACAGTCCAAAAAATAATGATGATACATAACAAGAACAACTCATCAATGTTAATGATTGATTATAAAAAAAATATCCAAAATGACCAAGAAGTTAATTAAAAAAAAAACTAGGATTAAAACAGCAAGAAAAAATATTATAAACTTTAACAAACTTGCTGCTACACAAATCAACAGAGGTAAGCAATTTTTTTCGTTTTACAATTACGAAGGATTATTATAAATAATTCAAATTTGAAATGCCCACAACAATTTAAAGATAACAGAATCCTACAAAATTATAACAGATAAAGAATATAATATACTGACATTAAACAAAACTAATTTGTTATAATATCAGAATTATATAAATTGAATCGATAAACACGCCTTCTAAATGTTTATTACTCATTTCAACTGTCATATACATCATTCACACTCCCTACTGCAATAGAGACTGTCATAGCTGTAATCAGACTAATATTTCTCTACTATTTCTGAAAGTCTAAGAAAAAAAATTAACCTCTTAATAAGATCACTTATATACGTGCTTAGCACTAACAGAAGCAGATTCAGAGAAAGAAAGTATTACAGCTTAACCTTATCAGATAACAACGATTTCACCTCAAAAATAATCACCAATAACAATACTTTTTGAGGGTGTCGTTACCAAGATCTACGACAATGACGTACTTATCTTCTATATCTACCAGCCCTGAAGGCCTCTTAAGCTTTGACGAGTCCGAATCGATGGTTTCAATCAGGTTTCCGTCAGCGAGGGAAAAGACCTGTATGAAATTCTTACCTTTTTCTGTCCTTGAGCCAAGTATATGGCCCTGGGAATCAACAGTTATTCCACCATAACGCCCTTTACCTAGAAGATTAAAACTGTGTTAGAAAGTTTTCAAAAATATCAATGTCTTCCTAGAGAATAAAAAATAAAATGATAATTGCATGATCACTAGTCATGGCTAGTGTTGATACATACATTTTTAAATTGAAGAAATAATTATGTAAACAAGTTTTTAAGAAGAGACTATTGAATTATAGATGTAGAATGCAAGGCCTCAAAGTCTCGTATTATTTCAATAATTCACTCTTTTGAGATTTCACTCAAAATCTCTAATAGAATCTATCAGCACAAAAATTCATGCACAGAATACAAAAATAAAAATAAAGGAATAAAAGAAACCAAAACTGCCCTAGCTAAACACACTTCCGAGCATAAGCATAGCTTCGATTATGACAAAACTATAATTTTGCATAAAGAAAATTCTGAGCAAAAATTAAAATATCTTGAAGCACTATATATAGCTGCAAACATTTGCAAATATGGTAGTAAATTTTAAAACGGATGCAAGAAATCTTAACAATTTTTTTGCTGAAACTATTAACATTTTAAACCAATAGTGATTTATTTATTCTAGATTTGCCTTTACTTTTCATATGTTGTATATACAAATATATTTATAATTCTAGTGCATGATGTTATGTGTGTATGGGTGTGAGTGTGTACGTATAGATGTAAAATTAAATTACTTTAATTGAACCTTTTTCAACTTTAATATTGTACTTAATTTTCTATAGACCTTATTGAGTTATAATTTCTGTTATCTAAATTTGTTTGAATGTTGGCAACACTGTATATTTCCCTGTTAGCCCTCCTTCCATATGGGAAGGTTTCAGTCCTTTTCTAGCTTGCTTGTGAAACTGTTGTAGCCCTGAAGATGCCTGAATAGGCGAAAATTTGGCATATGATCTGCATATTTTAGTGAATTATTGAAATAATACGAGACTTTGAGGCCATGTATTGTACAGAAATAATTAAGATTTTTTTTAATCCGACTTTCTTGTTTTTTTACCGATAAAATATCATTCACTTAATTTGAAAAAGTTGTAAGAGACATTTTTCGCTGAAATATAATTTTTGTTTCTTCTGAATCTGAATCTTCTTCAGATGAAATTTATCTTTAATAAATAAAAAAAAACCAGTCTTAACTTATTTTTTTTTTTTTATTTTCACTCATTTAATTGGTAACAATATAAAATAAAAATTAAATCATTTTTAACCAAACCACCTTCAAATGTTAAATCTTATGTCTTTTAAGTCTAGCTTCTACAATTCCCATATAATTCCCGCATACCCCCCCCCTACGTAGCGAAAAAAAAAAGATTAACTAAAGGATCAATGAGATAATATAATGAGAAGTGACACAAAATACAAGATAGTAGCAACAATTTAGTCAACATAGTTATCTCCTATTAATTTGTATTAGTTTTACTTAAGGCCCTTAATTACTTATATTATTTTATATATATATATATATATATATATATATATATATATATATATATATATATATATATACATTTTATTAATCCTTTAACTGGGCGGGACGTATAAATACGTCCTTGCAATATATGTTGTACCCGGGAACTGGTGGGACTTATATTTTTGTAAAACAGAGGTATTAGTCATACATGTATCTATATGTGAATTTATGTAAATAATTATATATACATATATAAATAATAATAAAAACAACATATATTTCAGGATGTATATATACGTCCCACCCGGTTAAAGGAATATGGGTTATTTTTGAAATTATTCCGAACTCTTGGTATGGATATGAATTTTAATAGATTAATTCGTGCAACTATTTTTATTTATTTAACCTACGTATGCAGTTTATTATTATCAATTCTGGACTACATATATTACCGAATATTACCTAAGATGCCCAAAAAAACACTCTTTTAATCATTTCTATTATTTTTATTTTCAAAATTAATGCGAGACAAATTGTAAAAATTCACTGAAAAAAATGTTAAGAACGAGGTAACTAAGAGAAATTCCTCATAATACATGATTAAAACTACTAATTAGCAACAAAACAAGAAACCCTATATTTTGGCTGTCGATTCCATCCCTAATCTCTGAATTGTTTTTTCAATTTTGATTAGTTTTTTTTCCAACAATAAAAAAAAAAAAGTTTTCAGTTTTCATTGAATAAACAATCATCAGGAACCAACACTGATGTTTTGGGTATTGATACCCATGTCTATCTAAGTATAGAACTAAATACATTTAAATGTAAAATTGTGACAACACCTGGTCACAATTGTATTCTTATTCCACTCCTTACAAGAAAGTAGAAAAAGGGTTCGACCGAGAACAATAATTTTTATTATATAATTAAAAAATATTTTAAGAAAGTGGTTTAGTAAAATTCCCTCATTTCCAGTCTCCAAATTAAAAATTCTTGTATAATTCCTGCAGGCAGAAATTCCCGAATAATTCCCACATGTTGGACACCCTTTCAATAAATACGGAGTGAATTGTTAGGCTAAAACTCATGAAGTCAAAAGATTCAAAATAAGACATCCAAATATTCTTAAATGGGTCAATGGTTTCATGATTCTATTCACATAGTCAGGAAAAAATAAAAAAATTAATAAAACCTGATCAGTTACACTTTCTCTTAAGCCAAATATTTAGATTTCCCTTAATGTTCGATTTGGAACATGGCGAAAAGTCAAAACTCGCTTCTAAAACACAACACAGCCAATAAAAAATTAATTTAGAATATTTACCTTTCCCTTGAGGATATATTTCTTGCAAGAAGTCCCCTTTTGCAGAAAATACCTGAATCCTCGAATCTGCGACCACTATTTCACCTTCTGGTCCGACTGTCACTCCCGATATCAGATTAAAGCAGCCTTTAGAACTCCCTTTTTTACCAACCTAAAATAGAAATTAAAACCTTAATAATAATAATAATAAGGGTGATGGATATGAGTGGGGGTGCTATGGTATTCAATACACCAAAGGTGATCCCAAAAATTGAAACCTTAATGAAGGTTATAACATTCAAGAATACCAAGTATAAAATCATCAGAATTGCATGTATAAAGTAATCTGGATATCTTTTCCCATCTAACAACATGGGGTGACAAAATGTGTAAGATTATCAAAAGTAGTTCTTACCTCAAATAAAAACTTTCCCTCTGTATCGAAAACAAACACACAAGAAGGGCCATTATCCGCGACCAGTATGTGACCGTAAGTTGAGTCCACGGCAATGTCAATCGGTTCTTGAAATCCGCAATGAGTAAAACTCGATAAAGATTCACCTTCCAATGACATCCTGGAATAAATAATAAATAAATAAATGATGCTATGATAACATTAAAAATTCTTTACTTTTTCACATTTAAGAAACAAATATTTATAGCTTAGTCTTCAAATATTTGTAACTTAAACATGTTGGTGACAATATATCTATAACAGTATTATTGAAAAATTTCAATAAACCATACAGCCCAAAGTACTCTAAAAAGAAGGTAAACAAATAAATCTGTCAATATTTTGCCATAAGCTTAAATAAAATGGAATAAATCTCCCATCAACAGCTTAAAAAAGATGAGAATTAGAAAGCAGAACAGCACTCGATAACAAGTATACTGCAGCTGGTATTTGGACCTCATGGAGTAGGGGATATTATATTATCCAGTAGGAACATTGAACTTTAGTTTCTTCATTTTCTAATTTTTCATCATAAAATGGAGTAGGGATATATTATGGAGTAGGGGACCATATTATGGGATACTTTTTTTTAATATTTAATTGCTTGGCTTTAATTTGCTTAGATGATTCAAAAAATTCAATTAACTATTAATAGAAATTCAAAAACTAAAGACAATTGGTAGTTTCACCTTTGATTATGTTTATCTTGCTTTTGTGAATTGCTACTGCGCAAACCAAACCCAGTTGAAGAGACCCAACTAACCCCACAGGAGAGATCATATGAAAGATGGCTGCCAGGACAAGGGAGAACAATCAAACAAGACACTGGTTAGTCGAAAGGTTAGGTTTTTCAAAGGAGTTTGGGGCTATGTGAACAGAATCGGAGTCAAATGTTTTGCCATGCCTTTAAACACATGTTTTGTTATGTTTTTGTTAATGTTACACATTTAGCAGTAATAATAGACCATATCAAAAATGAAAAACATCCCATATCTCTTTTTTGAAATTTGTTATCATGGTTAATGTGAGAAAAGTAAAATTTGCACTTTTTGAAAATGGGTTCTTAATATGGGATAGGGGGGTGTCCTAAAATGGGATACATATCCCGTATTAGGGACCATGATATAAAATGAAATGATGTGTTTTGTTAATTGCCACTTCCCAAAGTCACACATTTTTCCACATTCATTTCTTATTTTCGTTTTTATTTGCTATATAAAAAACACTAATTTTTTTTATTATTAAATAAAAGTTTTTACTTGTAATACTTCGTCAATTAAAGCATAATACTCCAAGCCATCTGACTTTATAATTCTCTATTTAGTTGTTGTAAACTTCATTTAGTTACCATGAAACAAATAATTTCCATAAAATGAACAAAACTGCTTTAATTATAAACAATGGTCTGTCATTAAAGGCGTACTCTGCATGTGTGGGCCCAACGTGTTTTATGAGTTGACCAAATATTTTTCTTTTTTTCTCCTCTATATGTTTACTTGATTTTTTTCATATTTCATAATTAGCCATTTCTTATTTTTAGGCGTAACGAAAGACGGTTAATTTCTCCATATAAAAAAACAAAAACAAAGGTACTTTATTGGAAAACAAAAAAGGCCCCTTCCTCGTATAAGCCCCCTCAGAAGATTTCAATAATGATAAAGCTTACCTGATATTACAGAAAATATAATTTTCATTAAAAATGACGAATTTGATCAAAATCAGTAAAGCCGTTTTAGAGATAATAAAGAAATAAGGTAAAATTGGAAAAAAAGTTATAATATAAAGTGCCCCCTCCGTTTGACCAATTTTGATGAAATGTTGGCTATCACATCTTTGGCATATACATACATCAAATATCCAGTTTGATCAAAATCGTTAAAGCTGTTTTTGAGAAAATAAAAAAACACGTGAAAATGATACACAATTTATTAAGTAAAGTCCCCCCTCCGGTTGATTAATTTTGATGAAATTTTTAGTCATATCTCTGGCATATTAATACATCAATCAAATACTCAGTTTAATCAAAATCGTTAGAGCCATTTTTGAGAAAACTGAAAAAAACGTAAAAAGTTATTAAATAAAGGACCCCCCTCCATTTGACTAATTGACTCGCTCCATTTGACACGCTGTTATGACAGAGAGCCTGGGTTCGATTCCCGGCCGTGGTTAAATCTTTTATCTTCCATTAAGCTTTAGTAGTTTGGAATCTGTATTAACCCTTTAACTGGGCAGGACGTATATAGGCGTCCAACCTAAACTATAGCACCAACGGGCAGGACGTATAAATAGGTCCTTGAAATATATGTTGTGCCCTGGAACGGGTGGTACTTATATTTTCGTACAACAGAGGTATTAGTCATCGATACATGTAATATATATACACTCAGTTACAAAAAAAGTGGCGCACCTAGAAAATATGGGTTTTTAGGTTTTTTAATGAACAACATTGAACAAATTTTGCTTGATAATATTAGAATAAGTCATTTTATTTTTTCAGGTGCGATAAAGACTATTTTAATCCCTAAGGCTTATCAATTTTTCTTCTTATCCCCTCAGAGGTATAAGTCTGGATAAGCTTGTCACAATGTTTAAGGTGTTAGTAATTCCTAGTGAGTGTCGTCCTGTAATTTCTAAACTTAAAGTATGCAAATTACCGCGTGTGAAGTCGCTCGGGCAGTGGCACTTGTCGATGACGGGCGTAGTGTGCGCTATGCTGCTCGAGCTACCGGAAAACCAGAAAGTACGGTTCGGAGAGCAATAAAAAGGTATAGAGAGACAAATTCATTCTCCAGACGCGTTGGTTCAGGACGACCGAGAACTACAGGACCTCGAGATGATCGGTTTTTGCTGCCCACCTGCCTCCGAGATCGTCATTCTACTGCAGTCCAGCTGGCTCAGCGTCTCAGGAGCGTTCGTGACAGAGCTGTAAATCCACAGACAGTGAGTCGACGGTTAGTAGAGTTTGGATTAAAAGCAAGAAGACCAGTTCGGGTGCCGCAGCTAACAGCACGTCACCGAGAACTCCGTTTACAGTTTGCAAGAACTCACGAGTATTGGAATGAAGGCGACTGGAGGAGGGTCTTATTTTCAGATGAGTCCAGATTTTGTCTTCGCTCACCAGACGGACGCCAGAGAGTCTGGAGGAGGACTGGTGAGAGGTTTGCTCATTGCACGGCCACAGAACAAAGAAATGTTTGGGGTGGCTCAGTTATGGTATGGGCTGGCATTTCATTAGAAGCAAAAACTGAGCTATACATTTAGAGAGGCGATCTCTGACAGCCCATGTTTACATAACAGAGATCCTCCAGGACTATGTTGTTCCATTTGCACCTTTTATTGGGGATCATTTCATTTTTATGCATGACAATGCAAGACCTCATGTGGCAAGATGTGTTTCTGAATATCTCCAGGAGGTCGGAATCCAAATTATGGACTGGCCCCCATGGAGCCCTGACATGAATCCCATAGAACATGCATGGGACGAACTTGGGAGACGAGTTAGGTCCAGAGATTCTCCCCCTGAAACCCTAAATGACCTCAAGAACGCCTTAAGAGAAGAATGGGAGAATATGGGAGATGACGTCATCCGAAACTTAATAATGAGTATGCCCAGGCGTATACAAGGTTTATTGGCTGCCAGAGGAGGAAACACACGCTTCTGACCATCTGGACGTTAAAAAAAGTTAAGAAATTTGGTTGAGTTATTTGGTCAAATTATTTATTGTTGTCATTTTTGTTGATTAGTTAAAACTTTTGTTGTTAAAAATTTTCTAATAAATGTTGTTTTCTTCTAAAATTAACATAATTGGTATAAAAGATACAAATATAGTATTTAAGTACCTAAAAATCCAAATTTTCTAGGTGCGCCACTTTTTTTGTAACTGAGTGTATATATATATATATATATAATTTATAATAATAATATATTTAATTTATATTTATATATATGTATATATATCTTTTGTACACTTTATAATTGGTTAAGGCTGTAAAATTTATAATTTCTTAATTCGATACTTTTGTATTTTTGTTGGTATTCTATACTATTTGTTTGTCATTTTGTGTTTTCCTTTGTGCTTTATATATAAATAAACGGAAACGAATATATTCCATAGCCTTTCAATTTATTTTAAGCATAAATAAAAAAAATAATAATATGATGTTACATTGCACCGGGCGGGACGTATATACACGTCCTAGTGAACGAGCTCGCGCCTGTTATAGGCTACGTAATTTAAAAGGGAACTCCCCGGTTAAAGGGTTAACTAGCCTTGTATTTTTTTATTCAAGGGTGGTTCATTTCATGATGAAATTTTTTCTGTCACATCGCGGGCATATACATACACTAAATACGCAATTCCAGGTTCACACGATTTATAGTTTTTGAGCTAGTCTGTTCATACAAACACAGACCATTTCGCGGGACTTGGTTATTTGGACTCAGGGGACCCCAAAACGTGTATTTCCGTTGAAAACCAGAAATCGAAATTTTTCACGATCGCAATACTTTCCCTTCCTATATATTTCATATATATGTATGTGAAAGTAAAAATATAAAAATAGACTATTTCACACATACAGATTACACATGCAATAAATTAATAATAATAATAATAAAACTATATATATATATATATATATATATATAAAGTTTAGCTAATACCTTGTTATAGCTTGAGTTCTCCAGTTAACAACAACCAACCAAGGGTCACTCGCAGCCGAGGTAAAACAGGATATCCCTGTACAAGAACGTCCCTGAAGACCCGGGTTATCCAAATGCTTAATTAATGAAAGGTCTTTATTCAAGACTTTAATGCGGGAATTTCCAGTGTCCACGACAAAGACCTAAAATGAAATAAGGCTTAATGATAATGGCACTCCTTAGGCAGATATAAAATATATTTTCATTTTTATTGCCAAAATCTATATATTATTGGCTGTCGCATTTGCAAATACAGGTAATCCTCAATTTTCATAATTCTACTGTAGAATAATTCACTATTTCATCCATACTTTTGCAGGATTTAAATCCCTTTTATGGGATGTTTCAATTTATAAAATGATACTCAATTTAAACTGACGTTCTTCCAATCCTTGCTCCACAGAATACTATGCAAGAATGGCCATGTTGATTAGTGACGTAAAACTATCGAAAGCTTTGTTTTTAAAGGATAAAGTGATAGCCTCTGCCTGTAAGCATCCATGAGCATATATATAATTCGTGGAAATGAACAATAAACAAAATTTAACTGTAATTTTATTTATGTTTCTAACAAAAAATGCTTATATACTCAATAAAAAAAAAATATTAATATCATGCAAAAAATAAAATACTGAAAAATTGAATGGTTTGCTCGTACGTGCCTTCCAACTTGATGGAATAATATACAAATAAAACAACTGATTGCCTGCCAGTCCATTGATTTGAATATTACTTAGTTTTGTTCAATAATGGCATATGAACAAAATCAAAGTTTTTGTAAAAAAAAAATCTGGTGCGCGCGCGCAACACACAACTTTCACTTACCAACTTCCTTAGATTAGAAATTAATGTGTTTTGTTAAAGGTCTGGCCACACATGTCCGCACCGTAGCAATAATATAGGTTATGTTCAGAGTATTTTTAATTTAACTTACATATTACCTTTAGTTATGCCTAAAGTGGCCTGTGTCTGACATGTGTGGCCTGACCTTTAGGCATAACTAAAGGTAATATGTAAGTTAAATTAAAAATATTCTGAACATAATCTATATTATTGGTGCGGATCCGGTGCGAACATGTGTGGCCTGACCGTAATTGCCACTTCTCAAAGTCACACATTCTTATTTTTTTTTTTTTTCATTTGCATGAAAATCGTTAAAGCCGTTTTTGAGATAATCTAAAAAAAAAGGTAAAAATCGGAAAAAAAGTTATGAAATAAAGTGCCCCCTCCGTTTGACCAATTTTGATGAAATGTTGGCTATCACATCTTTGGCATATACATACATCAAATACCCAGTTTGATCAAAATTGTTTTTGAGTAAATAAAAAAAAATACGTGAATATGATACAAAATTTATTAAGTAAAGTCCTCCCTCCGGTTGATCAATTTTGATGAAATTTTGACTGTCACATCGCGAGCATATACATACACCAAATACCGAGTTTAATCAAAATCGTCAAAGCAATTTTTGAGTAAATAAAAAAAACACGTGAAAATGGGACAACATTTACTAAGTAAAGTGCCCCCTCCAATTGATCAATACTTCCCCTTACTATATATTTCATATATATGTAAGTGAAAGTAAAAATATATTTAACCTCTAGAGAACAATTTATACACAAAGTATACACATTCCAAAGTAAGAGACGTCTATACAAATGTCACAGAAACGCCCTTTTTTCTTCAAAAACTTCGATACATTCGAGAATTGCGTTCCGAATGTTGTCATGTCAAATAAACTGCTTCGGCAACTGGGAATCCTAGTTTCATGGTTACTTGAAGAGGGTTGGTTGGTACAGCTTTACTCTAAATACAGTATCCTTGACCTTTTGATAAAGTTTTTATTCTTTGCGGTTGTAAGTTTATCAGCTTGAAACTGATAAAAATTATTTCGAGGTATAGTGGAACCCATCCTCTGTTTAAAGAAATGTTCACCTTATTCCCTAATAAAAGAGGAAAGAAAAAAGTGCAAATGGAAACATGCATTACAGCTCCTACCGTTTCAAATAAAAACTTCTACTACTCCACCCCCCCCCCCCCTTGGTCCTCACATCATACTGTCGATAGTTTTGTGTCCGAAACTATTGATAGCGGAGACTATTGATACCGTAACACTATTGATATTAGTGGTTTTACATCACTAATGTTGATGAATTCAAAATTTTAATTTTTAGAAAAGCAATATCAAAAGAACTACTAGAATAAGAGGTCTTTTACGAAGCTACTTTGTACTTCCAGGTAAAGAATCTATTCTACATGGCCTTTAGTCAACTTCTTGATCGTTCTCGCAATACTAACTTTTGTTTCTATTTTGTTTTAAAAATTTAGTCCCAATTCAAGATTTAATGTTGGATAATAATTGTGCATGTGTTATATGTGATAATATGTGTGCAATGGATTCTAAGTGTTCACTACAAAGAGTGAAAATTAAAAAGCCAACAAAAACGGAAAAAATGGAGATCCCAAAACTCCTACAAATCCAAACAAAAACGATAATAACAGGTGATCTAAAAGTGGTAAATGTTCAGCATCAGTTGGTAGATTATGTTCCGATGACGTAACCAGATTGACAATAGCTTTGATCGTCAAAAAAAAATAAAATAACATTTAAGCGTATATTCAGAATTTAGAGATTATTTCTGAGATTGATAGATAGATATATAGATAAATACATTTATTTACAAAATATTTACAATCTATTTATCATTAAATCTCGTATATAGACAATTAACAAGAGTTCGTCTGTCGAGGTTATTTATTATTCAATAATACAATCAATACCATACATTAATGTACACATATAAAATTATAGAAGGTATATTTTAAGATTTCCATTTGTAACACTTAGGCCGAGTTTAAATTTAATCCAGATTATCTCTTGGTTTAAACCAGATGTGAGTTTCTTCAAGTCGGTTAAACCTCTAAACTTGTGGTTTAAACTTAGATTAAGTTAATCCTTCATTTTTTCCGGTTTAAACTCTGAATTAGGTTTAAACTGCAAAATATAAACAAACATTTTGTGTGATAACATACTCGCTCTTGTTACTCAAGAATTATTGTTTTGCACTTGACTGAATACAAAAGTGGAAAATATAAATAATTGAAATTTTAAATGACATGGAAGAAGAAGAATATGATGTGTTTTTGTTACCAAAGAGACGCATCAATAGACGCAATCAGTTAATCCAAGAATATTTTCAGAATATGTTAAATCAGTGAAGTAGAATTGAGATGAGAAAAAAATGTTTCTTAACGTGTATTATTTTTATTGTAATTGGTTCATAACTAATATCAAGGTTATGTTGTAAATTATGTTTCACTTGAATATCTCACAATGATGTAATTTTATTATTATTAAGCTATAATAATTATATATCGCTCAACTTAGATCATTTATTATTTAAACAAAATGATAATAATAATAAAAAGGTTCAACATAATTTGAAAAAATATATTAAATGTAATAGAGGTTATTATTATTCTTGGCATAATAATATCATATTATAAAGAACATTTTATTAACATACAAATTAAATCTCTGAAAACAGCACTGCTCGTTTCATTGAATTTATTCGCCAATTTCGTCTATTCATCCTCCTTCTCTTTGACAGTGACGACAAAATCTGTTTTTTTTTGTTTCAAAAATGTCTCTCTTCTCTTCCACGAGAGCCAGAAGAACATTAATTTCACACTGAGAAAAGTTTTTACTTCTTTTTGCTCCATTTTTAAAGAACACTTTCACCTTATTTACTTTTTTGGTAAAAACAAAATAATATGTATAAATAATCTTTACATAACCCTTACATTACCTTCTCTTTCCATAGAAGTTTCAACAAGGAAGTGTAAACAAATATGTACCAACCTTTTAAAAAACATAATAACCTTCACAAGTTTAGGTTTAAACCGAGCTTAAACTAAACTAAGGCTGTAGAAAGTGAATCAGAGTTTAAAACTCGGATTAAAGATAATCCAGTTTAAGTTAATCTAAGTTTAAACTATATTGGAGAAAGCGGGCCTTAATAATTAAATTCTTTTACTAATTCATTTCTGTATTCAGTTGCTTTTTTTTTATATAAATATAGTTTTTCATAATCTGGACCATTTAGTAGTTTCAACGTTTCATTTAGATTTAGTGTCTTTTTTTCTAATAAAATTAACCTAAATTGTGTCAACAACCGGCAAATCGAAATAAAGTGCATGGTATTCTCAGCAACATTTAATAGCATAATGAGCAATTATTTCTTTTATTGATCCATGGTTGGTGATTTAGATTAAGTAACTCTGGCTTTAAATAAGTCGGATATGATGTATGTCCTTCTGTGCCTCAAAATATGTTGTTTCATAATTTAATTTTTTATAAAACAAATGGTGTTTGGCATTTCTGGCTCTTTCGGTAAACTTATCCCTCACTTGTTTACTCAATTTAGATAATAGGCCAGTTTTATGCATTTCCAGTTGATCTAGTAACCCTTCGGCTAAAAAGTCTATGCCAACACTTCTGCCTAGTATTTTTAAGGCACTGATACGACTTAAATTTTTTTCAATTATTTTGAGGGCAATTACTTTAGGTAAACGATTGGTTCCCATCCTTTATCTTTATAATGTAGTTCAGGTGAATGGGTAGGTTGTTAACGGTTGTAGCGGATCTAGTTTGGTTTCCAAATATAGCATGTAGTTCGGTGTATTGATAAGGAAGCCCAATAATGCTTTTTAAAAAATACCTTTGAAGTTTTTCTACTAGGTCTGAGTCTTCATATACCCAGATCTGCACTCCATAGCACAAAAAACTAGCACCACCATATTTCTGAGATTGTTTTAAAAAGACATGGTGCAGTGACCTTGTAATTTAATCAGTTATTCAAACTCAGGGTTGAAGTTAGTTAGAATTCTTCTACTTTCCAACATTTTGACTTTCATACACATTTTAGGAGTTAATTATGAATAAAATTTGAGGACTTTCTGTATTACCAAATGACAATAAATGATTGAGTATGTATGTATATTCACATTAATGGAAAAATTAATTTTTAAAATAAAATATTCATATAAATAAGCTTACAAGCAAATAGAAATGATTAAAGGTTGGTTTAAATTTAAAAAAATAAACATGCCTGTTGTGTTGAAGGATCGTATGTGATTGCGACTGGCTGTAGCAGCTGATCTTTCCCTGACCCTCTGGAACCGTACGTTGCGATCGGATTATTATGCTCGCTCACTTCCAAAACGTAAGGGCACTGTTTTACAGGCCTGTCTACAACACTCACCTTCATTTCATACCTAGAAAGAAAGAAAATTACTACTAATTAATTAATTAAATTAAGTAATTAATTAAATTACAAAATAAATAAATTTACCACCAAAACCCGTGGAGAGGTCTTGGGTTAATTAATATGTTCTTATAATCTGTGTTTCTAGGTCAGTGGTCGTGCAAGGAGGTGATTATTTGACCATGACCATGACCAAGGTTTTTTCCATTTTTTTTTTTTAGAGGGGAGGAATTAACTACATGGTATAATTTTTTGTTTTATTCACTTTATTGGAAAAAAAAATGATATTATAGGTATAAAAGCAGGGTGAGTGAGGATGACACATTACCAAATAAATATTGCCCCTGATGACATTACTGACAACCTAAAGGTTTCGAGTTCTGGGATAAAAAGATAGCTGGGGGGAATTTAATAACTCGGCATTTTCTGAAGCCCTCTCAGCTGGCCCAGGAAAAAACTCATAAGAATATATTATTCAATTGTTTTAACAATTATGATCATATATTTTATATCATAATTATAAATATTTTATGATAAATGATATACAGTAGAGAACAGATTGTCCCAAATGGTTAAAAAACTGATAATGTTCTTCTGAATTAATTTATTTTGTAATAATATAGTTATTCATTTTTTTTTTTTTTTTTTTTTTTTTTTTTTTTTTTTTTTTTTTTTTTTTTTTTTTTTTTTTTAGGATTCTTTGTTGTTTACAAGGAAGTAATTTTGTAGGTGGATTATGTTCAAAGAAATCAAGTGTATAATTTATTTATTTATTTTTTCTGATTGATTTTAAAAGCTTTTGTTTTCTTTTTCCCTTTGATAGAAAGGAAGGGTTGTATATTACTACATTTGATGGATCCATATTGGTAGCCATATTGACCGCAACAATTAACAATAATGTTTATTTATGTAAACATGATATGTAATGTATAAACATTATAATAGTAACCAAAATAAATGCTATCCACTGGTCAAGAAGTACAAATAAAAACAACGCACTAAGAATTAACGACAATTAGCAAAATTTTTACCTTCCAGGTACTGGAGGTCTAAATTTTAAGTGATATGTACCATCCCCCCGATCGTCGACTAGAACTTCCAAAGCCTCTCCGGTTGGCGACGTTATTTCACCAACTACAGGATCCCCGCCGGTCAGCCTGACATTACCATCATAATCTATGGTTGTCAAGACAACGGTACATTCCAAGTTCACAACGTGTTCACCTATAACAAAAATAGAGAAAATAATGTTTGATTACAATACCATTTACTTCCTAAAATAATAATAAATAACTAGTAGGCCAGCTAAATAATTCGTTGACAAGCGATAGTCTATAAGTCATAACACGAGAATAATAAAATGCCATATTTCACTGAAGAAAACATTTTTTTTTTTTTTATAGAAACTAAAACATGAAAAAAAGCAGTAACTTCGTAACTGACTGTTCGATTTTCATTCTTTATTTTTCTATTGTAGGAAATATAGAAGCCTTTCATTTTTTCAGTTACATAAAAGACAAAATTCAATAGTTTTTGAGATATGTGCATATAAAGTGTTTTATTCTTTATATCTGTTATCACTGGGTGTTCATAGGGATCTGACTATTTATAATAATAGGTATTATTACATGTAGTCATACTAGATATTAAAGAACAGATGATTGCTAGGAAGAACAACTGATG
Source organism: Aelia acuminata (assembly GCA_911387785.2). NCBI lineage: Eukaryota > Metazoa > Arthropoda > Insecta > Hemiptera > Pentatomidae > Aelia > Aelia acuminata. The sequence continues at coordinate 116,604,480 of OU426983.1, read as the reverse complement.
CCATATAAATACATTAAATTAGGATCACCCATCATCCACCACTATTTTGACCAATAACAGTACTGTTCAGCGAATGAAATAACAATTGTTAACATTATTAGAAAAATACTTAAACATAAAAAAAAAAAATGAATTTAATTTAAGGAAAGAAACACTTTTCTTGTCAATTCAATCAAAACTTTGTAAAAATGAATAACAAATATTATTAATATTGTCACCTAGCGATGATAACGTAGAAAAGCTTGGGAATGTAGTTGTCGTCCTGACCGTGGCTTTAAGACCTTGTTCCAAGCTTGTGAGGCATCCTTGAACAAGATTACATTCTATGAAGGAATTTTCCCTCGGCTCGGACAGAACAGAGACACTTTCCAACTTCTGCGAAAGCGAGCATATCCTCTGAGATATATTTCTAACTTCAACTTGATACTGAAGCCCATCACATTCGGAAGTAACCTATAAAATTGAAAAATAAACATATTTAAAAAAAAAAATATCCTTCCGATTAATAAGACGTAAGACAGCTAGCTTAAGGAAAGATAGCTGCTATTATGGAAATAATAACAAGATAATAAAATAGTTAATAGTAATATGATAAGAGCTATGAGGAAAATAATTAATTAGATGGTAATTAGTGAAATGAAATCAATCAAACCAGTACATGGCATCAAGCCATATAAAAGTTATCAAAAGGTGAATTTGAATGGCATTAATGTTTACTGTTAGTATTTTCAAAATAAAATCCTCCTGTGGTTAAGGACAATCTTCAATTTTAAGAAAATGAGTATTTTGTTTTTTTTAGATCCAAGGAATTGTTTAAAGAAAATGTTTGTTATATAATGAAAGTCAGGTTAAAAAATGCTTAAAATTAATTTATTCTTATCACAATAGAAAAATATACATAAAAAGTAGTAGACAACATTCACAGGAATTTCATCCCTACAGTAATTTAAAACTATTGAAGCATTTTATTGAATTTAAAATCTATCTATTTTGAGAACAGATGATAATATACTCCTTATGAATGAGTATATTATATGAATAAAAAAGACAGACAATAAAAAAAAAATAAAAAAATAAAAAATAAAGATAACAAAATAAAATATTTCTTTTTCAAAAATTAAAAGAACCAAATCAAAATAAAGAAAATTTCTTATCAAAATAATTTAAGCTTCTGAGTATTAATCTTCAAATAGAAGAAAATTAAAAGACCGCTATAATGATGAAGGAAGGTTCACAAATCGTAAGCTATTCGGGTCTCGAAAATATTTTCCTTTATTGACCTTTATACAGTCATAGTCACAGTTTTAAAGGCTGACGTTTCATTCCTGTTTGAGCATTTTCAAAGCACATTCATCAACCATTCCGTAATCTACCGTAAAAATCAGAAATTAAAAAATTGTGTCATTTAGCACAATAAAAATTTATATATATATATATAAATTTTTATTGTACTAAATGACACAATTTTTTAATTTCTGATTTTTACGAATAGTTGATGAATGTGCTTTGAAAATGCTCAAACAGGAGCGAAATGTCAGCCTTTAAAACTGTGACTATGACGGTATAAAGGAAAATATTTTCGAGACCCGAATAGCTTACAATTTGTGAACCTTCCTTAAGCTTCTGATTAATCTATTGATAAAGTAACATTTTCAGGGAGGTGAATACATGCAATAAAAATGTCTAGTAAAATATACTCTTTTAGGTCTTTCAGAACATATACAATATGGATTGGTTTCTTTTTATTTAATTACATTCAATTGTAATTTAAATTCCATGAGATGATATAATTGGCTATTATGGAATTTAAATACCAATAATAAACAGTATTAAATATGTGAAAAAAAAAAAAAAAAACTCTTCACCTTATCCTTTTCGGCCTGAATCGTATCGAGTTGAGCCCTGAGGACTTTTAATTTTGCATCCCGAACACAGTTGATTTGTTCCACAACAGCTTGACGCCTAGCTTCTACAGCTGCGTGAGCCTCGGAAAACAAAGCCTCAACTCTCTCAAGACACGCTCTTGCTGCACCTTCAAGCCTCTCTACTTCCCCTCTCACGGCCTCTTCAGCCTCTGTAAGCTAAACGACAGAAGGTTAGCAATGGCCAAAATGCACTAAAGAATATTCTCTTGTCATATAAATTGCAAAATAATTTTAATTAGCATGAAAATATTAAGAGAATATTGTAAAAATATAAAAAACGAAATAAATAAAGTATTCACCTTAGAAATACATTCGTTGGCTTTATATAGTAAAATTTCAGACATTCTCTTAATGGCGATGCTGAAAGGAATCACCGTATGTTCACACGAAGACATGCTTGCCGAGGCCGCAGAAGAATGAGAGCCGGAAGTACATTGAGAACAGAACACGGTATCACAGGTTTCGCAAAATAATAACTCCTATAAATACAAAATAAATGTATAATTTAACACTTCTTATTGTAAGCTATCTCCATAAACAATCAAATAATCATAAAGGCAGTTTATATTATTTGTAAAAACGATAATAATTACCTGATTAAAATGGACAGAACATTTCGGCACGACTTCTCTCCTCTGGGAAGCCATTAAGTCCAAAAGTTGATTGACTAGAAAACTTGGAGGCAGGGCAGCGACCCCACCACGTGGTACGGTGATGTTGTCCCTGCATATCGGGCAGCGAAAAGTAGGAGACGCTGGGTTCTGTCCGGCGATACGAGACAGGCAATGGAGGCAAACAGTATGAGAGCATGCCAGAAGTTTTGGAGTATGCTCACCACCATCATACATACCTGAAATAAAAATAATACATACTTTATTAATAATCATATTCTGCAAATTGAAATTTCTACGGCTTGAAAACAAGACAAGGTCTACTTCACCTAATATCCTTAGTAACGTGAAAAATTGGAACATTTGTATCTTAGCAAATCTATGACTGATATACTAATTTTACCTGGATAGGCAAAATTTTAGGCCTCCCACTGTGGCATCATCCGATTAGCCTTTGTAGCATAAAATTAAGTTAAACAAGTAAAAGACAAACTAATATCCTCTATTTTGTTCATAATCTTAAACACAATGATAACGCATTGCTTTTTTTTGGTATACAGTCGACTCCATTATATTGGGCCATAAAGGGAAAATTTGTTTTGTCCCAATTAGGCGAAGGACCCAATAAAGCGGAGATCATGAATCCACGTGTAAATGCAAATAAAATATGCGGAGATACGCCTAATCACTGGGCTACGGTAAAAGTGTGGTATCTAATGCTGTAATTAGACCTATTTGTGGGAAAACCAAGTTAATAAGTACATTTAAGCTTATGTATTCTCTTCTATTAATTTAATGATGGGGTAAAAATACTACGATTAATTTAACTTAATTAATTTAATATACGAAATATACTAAATGAAACAAATTAAATTATCTATTTGTGTATAATAAAGATTATACTTATAAAACAAAAATTTCGAAATAAGAAATGAATCAGAACATATTTTTATTTCAATATTTTAGAAGGAAAGAATCAACGTGCCTTGTCACTAACGAGACACATAATTAGCGCATTTAGGGCATCTAAAGGACTCTCCATGATTCCTTTTTGAAAAAAAAAAAGCAACTAAACTTTTCGAAGTGGTTTGTTGCTTCTGGCAGAGAAACAGGCGTGGTCTTAGATACTTAGGTTATTCGATTGACACTCGGGCTCATAGTGTTTTACAATTCTGTTTATTGGAAACGTTAAAATTCCAGAAAGTTTCGGCCTGATTAGCCGATGTTTTGTCTCAATAAAGCAGTGATTTTTTTACCTAGATTTGATTCCGCTTTATTATAAATGGCTCAATTAAGCAGTGGTCCCAATTATCCGATGACACAATTAAACAAAGTCGAGTGTATACGAAAATTAAAATAACTTTGCGAAGAATTTGTGGGGAGATTTGGTATAGTCCATAGGAACTATGGGAGGGGGACAAAGGGTTCAATGTTGATATAGATAACAAAATTTAACAAGCTGAAATTGGATAGTACGTAAAATGGAGGTCCTGAGCCTGTACGATGTCAGGTACTCGTTAAAGATCCCTATCCTAATTATACCTGTATAAGCAAAATTTAAGACTCCCACTGTAGCATCGTCCGATTAGCCTTAGCAGCATAAAGGGACGTTAAACAAACAAACAAACAAGCTGAAATTTACAATTAGTTTTGTACAAGTGATAAAGAAAGGTTATGCGTTATCTTTGATAAAGTGAAGCTGTTAACAGAACGATCTTTTTATTTAAGCATGTTCATAAACGCCTCAACTTGCTATTTGTAAATTGATTGATTGTGATTTATTGTGGTTTAAATGTTATAACAAGACATAGTAAGACTGATTGTACAAGACATTCATGTCTACTTAGGGAGATATTAGTCATTACTTGTAACAGCTTAACCAAAAAAGTATACGAAATCAGCTATTTCAACATAGTTGTTTCCCTAATATCACTTACACTTAGAATGTTTAAGGAAGAAAAAGCGATGTGAGAGTTCTTGTGAGGATATAATAGTATCAAATCAACTTTCGGCGGTTTGAGTTTTATTTCATGGCGGACCCACAAAACAAATCTCAACCTTTCCATGAAGGTTAGAATAGGTTGGTTATACCACTAGAGTAACACCCACTAGAGACTATGGCTGCCACCCATGGCCAGATAGAAGTACCGAATAAAAAAATATTGTTTTTTACCATATGGTTTATATTGTTTTTTACCATATGGTAGTAAACAAAATCAATGATTTTGTAAAGAACAATTGACATTTTCACCTACATTATCCAAAGAATATTACAGCTGGAATAATGTCAGTCTGTTCTAGATTAAACCTCAATGCATTTAACATGTGTTCGACACCATTTTTTAACTATACTAAAAAGGTGAGGTTATATTCCTTTTTATTTGATTAAAACAATAATTAAACATTATAATTAATAATTATTGACCCAAAATCACTGAAATAGACAATTTGTATTAATTTAACGAATGTTTTAATTTTGAGCACTCAACGATTAGTTTTCAATTTTTTTAAAACATATTTCTGATAATGACATAAAATTAGTTATTACAACATTAGAACATTATTAGTTATTACAAAAAGAAATATTTGGCGGTCTTGCTAGATGGGATGAAAACAAAACTGTCGTGACAGTGGATCTTGCACTTGGTCATAACAGCCTAGTTTAATAATATGAGGCTGTTATGATATTTCAAGCATACCATTGTAGGTACACTTCAAGTTCTGGCAAGACTGCTAGACCTAAAGACTGTCCATTTGCGTAGAATCCGATAGATGCTGTAGGAGCTTTATTAAATGAAAACAAAAAGCATCCTATAACATGCTTAAATTTAAAGTTAAACCTGGCTAATGTTTTTGCTGTGATATATAGCTTACTGGGATAGTTTTAAAATGATATGATTTAGTGGCATTATGAAATCTATGATATAATGACTATGATAAAGTCATCACTACCCAATAGGTCATGAAAGAACAAAAACTATTGTTATTTCAGAGCAAAATCTGTGAATGTCCACAGTAACCTTATTTTTGACAAACGATGTTAATTAATGGCTCCTACTACCTTCAAGGAAAACACAAAGATAGTCCTTATCTCAAAAAAAAAAAATAAAAAACCCTACAAATATAATTGCAAAATTGCAAATTTAACAGTAACATAAATATCTCCGAGAAAGCCAAGAATAAATTCATTTACCAACGAAAATACTAAATTTTGCATAAAAATAGAAAACATATAAATACAAATATATATAGTAACAAAAATGTGAACCAAGAGTTATCTCAATCCACGAATAGTTGGCAGGCAATGTGTTAATTAAAACTATTTTTCACAAATACAAATAAACCACTTAGACAATTTTCTTTACTTATTTTTATTCCGTCCCCCAATTATTTCTCAATTACATATAAATTAAAATTGAGTATTTCTACAAAAAATAAATAATTTTACCAACTAAAATAAAATATTAAGTATTAGAATATAATTAAAGATATTAAAGGGAGCTAAAATAAAAATATGATAAAGGCAAAAATTCGAAAAGAGAAATTATGAATAGAAAGTTAAAAATGCTATCTTGCAAAAATAAATTTTCAAGGACTGCAATTTTAATAGAATGCCAAACACAACCAAGCATTTTCAAGTTTTTCATTCAATTCTAATATTTCCATTCCTAGCAAAAATAGAAAATAAATCCAGAAAAATTAATTTATTCTAAACTTAATTTCCTTATAGTAAATTATTGCTATAAAACCATAATAAAAAATATATGATTGCTAAAACATTAGAGCTCATTAATCACAGTTCAATACTATTGAAATTTAATATGAATATTAGACTCATTTTAAAAAACTTAAGCTAAAGCAATGTAATTTATCATGAAAGAGAAATGGAAATATTGTAAAGATTTAGGGAATAATATAAAAATGAGATGGTCAGTGATTATCGAAAACATGATTTCCAAACTAATTTATAAATTTAAAATAAAGCAGAATATAGGATAATAATAAGGATATAATATTATAATGCATCGAGAATTTATGCGTAAACATTCAAGTATTTACTTACATTATTGTATATACTTACATAAACAAGTTCCACAAGTGAGGAAACTTTCATTGAAGTCTTCATAGTTAATTGAAACTGTTTCGACTAGAGTTGAGCTCATGCTAACCATCTTGATAAATCCTAAAGAGACAAAATCAGATTAACAATATAATCATGGGAATAAAATAAGATTTAATACAAAGCCAATAAATAGGTACTACCTTTTTCTTTTCATCTGCACCACAAAAGTATGGGGAGCTAATTTGAATTCAATCCACACATCAAGAGGGAGGTTGGCATCAGGAATTAATGTTAGCTATATAAGGAACTGATTCTTCCAGGTTGAAGATATTACTTTTAATTCCTAAATAATAAAGAACATTCCTTAGTGATCATAACAATAACTTAAAAATACGATTATGACTGTAAAGAAAGGTTTTAAAAAACAAACTGCCAAGATAAATGTGTGAATAATAAATAATTAATACTAAATAAATAAAAACGAATTACATACTATCAAAAAGTAATTTATCAATTACTTATATATTCACTAAAAAACACTCGGTTAATTGAACTAAATGACACTAACGTTCAATAAAAAACAACTTAGTGAAATGATAAGAACACAAAGGAAACGCTCACCTCACATTATTCCGGAACAGACAAGGCATATTTTAAAACCAGCAGTAAAACGAGACATCATATTTCTAAATAGAAATGCACACAAGCTTTAAGATATGATTTGGTCAATTTAAATTTAATCGTACAAGCGTAAAAACTACATCTACTCGGGGAGGTAAATAACATCTGAGTGATCAGCTGATTAATCGATTAACCTTGCAGGTTACTGTTTACAATTTCTTCCTGCTTGCGTCAAAGAGGACTGATGCGATGTAAATAAAAATTAAAAGTCGTTTTAAAGGATTATAAGTCCATTTATATTAAAGGGAATGTCATAGATAAATTCAACAAGGCTTAAATTAGTTATGGATTGGCATATTTTTGTTACAGGTTAACTCCTGAAATAAAGATATTAACTTATTATTGACCTTTCGGTTCTTTCTTATTTATAAAGAAATTGTCCAATAATCGACATTTTATATTATTAATATTGTTGATTTTAAATATTACAAGTGATTTTTTAATCCTTATGAAATAAGATTATCTATTAATCTTGATAAATAGTTTTCGAAATATGATTCTTCCATCACCATAGAGAGGCATCGATTTCTCAATTTCTAAATATAATACTCGAAGATAAATTGACAGACATTGATAATAGAACCTATCGGTAAGGGAGAATATTTATCATGCGTTGAACTGGTGACACGGCCGACTCCCCTCTTTCAGTCAGTCGTCCGGCAGCCCCATACTGCGTTCAACTCCTCTTCCACATCTAGCCATAGATACCTAAAATATCTCTCATTCTAACTATTTGGTAAACTTTATTACAAATATTAAGCTCCTATCAATCATATTTAATATAATCTTCAATACAATAAGTCAATTTTTTTACGTTTCTATACTCTGATAACGTATCAACCTCCTTACCGGTTTCAATAAATTATTTTTTTGTTCAATAACATCTGATCTTATTTGTATTATTATTAGTTTATTTTAGTTTTATTAAAATGCTCCCAATGATATGTTAAACCTACCATGTATATATTTTCTCATCACCCTAAATATAATACCAACTCAGAATAGTCTTTCCCCCCATCAGTTGTAGAATAGGAGTTAAACATGACTAAATTCAGTTTGTTTTTTAAGTAATTTTACTTTATTGAATTGTTTTTATATTTACTAACTTAATATTTTTTTGTGTAATTTTTTAAAAACTTTTTTGTTTCATTTCTGTGTCCATAAAACAGAAAAGGAAAGCAGGAGAATATAGTCATGTCAATTCAAAAGCTTCTCGCAAGACAAATTTTTGATTCTAGAGGAAACCCAACAGTTGAAGTAAGTTGCTGCTAGTTATTCAATCTAGTTAATAGGTGTCACGCCCTTGTGGTGTGAATTTAATTTGTATATCAGTTCACTTTCTTTTCTAATATGCCTTTAATTATTTAATTTTATATAAAGTAACTAACTCGGTGTATTAGCAAAAATTATTGATTTACCAATTGATTAGGGGCCAATATATCACCTTCGTTATTGATTTGGATTTAATTTAACTTTGGCTATATTGTATATAAACATATACTTATATACTTTGAAAGTGTAGAATTTTCTTTAATCACATAATTATTATAGTTTCTTTTCTTTCATTTTAAGTAATTTTTTTAGCTAAAGGCTTAATTTAACTAAATGAATATTTTATTTTCGGTTTATTATATTTTATTTAGTTTCTACTATACTAAAATCGAATACATATTAACATTCACAGAATAAACAGAACTTGAATTTTATTACTTATTAGAAACTTGACTTTTATTTCTATTCTTATTTATTTTATTTTTTTAAGGATCCATTTTTCTTTTAAAAAGGCTTAGCATTTAATATCCTTTGGTTCATTGAAAGTAAAAAAAAAATTGGCTGGTTTTTAAGGTTTCATATATTTTTTTCAAAGCACTTTTGATGGCCTCGATTTCTTCAAGGTCACTTGTTTGCAATTTTAGACCTGAATACATTTATTTTCATATAGTACTGTTCATTTACATATATTAAATTATTATGTTAAAGTAATTATTTTCTCACATTTATTATGAATTAATTCATTTCATTCATAATTTTTCATATTTCTTCCTCTAAAATATGTTAAATAAAACAAAAAAATTTTTTTGATGGCACTAGAGAATGAAATATTGATTTTTATCTAACCTTAATCTTCAATCAACTAGGTATGATGTAATTTTTTTTTTTTTAATCGTGTTTGCTTATCAGATTCCTCATTAATAGAGGGTACAATGTATATATTTTTTCACTATTGTTTAATCTATTTTCAAAATATCCTATTACAATATGAACGGTTTCAAATTAATGTGTTTTATGAAATATAAAGTTATTTAAAATATTTTCATAGTAAAATTGGAAAAAAAAAAAAATCTTAAGTTTTACGATTTAATAAAACAAAACATCCTTCCCTATTTTTATGCTGTAAACAAGATTTATTCAGTCATGAATGGCCCGTATCAAATTATTTAGTTATTAAGTTTTGATATATTTTTCTTTAAATAAATATACTTATTAATTTGTGTCCTTCAAAACAATAAATATGTAGATATTTCAAAATTTAAGTTTGTATATTTCGATAATTTTTCATTATAAAATAACAATAAACAAATTTAATACTGGATTATAGCTTCTCCTTGATGCATGGGTAAACATTTTTGCTCATACTGTAGATTGAATTCAGGGAACGGTCAAGCATGGACAATGTGTATAATCCTCCTTCATTTATATAATTATTTAGAAATTTTGCAAACTCCCAGTGTTTTCTTTTCAGTTAAAGTTGGAGCATTAATTAGCTATAATTAGATGCAGGCTTTAGGCTTCCACTCTCTTGAAACCTGGCAGGTCATTTTTAGTTGAGGTGCAGGCAGCGATAAATTTTTTGAATACCTCCATCGACTGTTAACACACTACCAGTCTTGTAATTAAATTTAATGTGTTTTTATGATAATTAAGTGTTAATGTACATCCATCAATCATAAGCACCAACATTTTCAATAATAGTCACAATTTTACAGTTGAAATTAAGAATATTGTATGATTAATGATGTTTTATTTTTTTATCGGCATTTCCAAATATTTTTCCCTTGTAATATTGCATTAAAAGTTACATTTTTTTTTTAAAGGTTGACTTAGTGACAAGCAAAGGTCTCTTCCGAGCTGCCGTACCTTCTGGAGCTTCAACTGGTGTCCATGAGGCTTTGGAACTTCGAGATGGTGATAAAAAGATGTACCACGGCAAAAGTGTTTTTACCGCCGTGTGTAATATCAATGAAACCATTGCCCCTCAGCTGATCAAAAGTGTAATTATTTGTTTACTTATTTAACAGTACAAGAATGTTAGATATGGCGTAGATGTTTGTTCATAAAACAGGAGAAATAGGTGTAAGGTTTTTTTTTTTTGTGTGTGTGATCAACATTGTAGCAGAATTTTTTTTTACTTTTTTCAAGTCAGAGGTTTTACATTTCAAGATATACAGTAAAAGAAATTTGTCCTTTAGTTTAATGAAACTTTTCTCTAAGGCTGCTTTACTGAATTATTTTAATTTTTATAGAATTGGCCCTTAGTGATAGGTCACCCAGAATTATCCTCAGAAGTCCTTTTTAGAGAATATATTCAATTTGTGGTACTTGCGTATATTAGTGAAGCCACGAATGCTATCCCCTATGATGTTTATAACCTGATACAACACCCACTAGTAATGCTTCGCTAGATTTCATAGATGGGAATTTTAATATAAAACGAAACACTTTTAATTATATTTTTTTTTATTTAATTGAAAAGGTGAAAACAACTTAATGCTCTTCAAAGCAGCCATGATAATATCATCGCAATATTAATTGAAGTAATGGATCTAACATAACTTGCCCATTTTCAACCATATTTCTGGATAAAATTATTTCTAATTTTTGATAATATTTGTCTGTATCTCCTTTCAAAGAGGGGGATTTACTAATCGTTAGCAACGAAAAAAAAATTACTTACTATAACAAAAACACGATAAACAATGAAAAAAAAACCACTTATTATAACAGAAAAGTTTTTTAGATGCAAGTGATTATAAAGGTAGGTTATATAAGGAAATAATAGAAACTGAGCATGTTGCGCAGCTCCGCTAAGATACATATTACCCAATTTACTTTCACTAAAGATTAATGAATATTGTTTCTTTGTCAACAGTTGTGTTTAAAAGATTTGGCCAAAATCATCATCAACTGACAGGTTAATTCTTTTATTTACTGTATTCACTTTTTAAGAGGTACGGTAAATAATCATCTGCTCCTGCTGGGCTTGAACGCGGGTCCAGAAAGTAGTAGCACATAGTTTATAAAGACAATGTATAGTGACTTTTTTTTGATTTTATAATATTATAACATATCTGTGGGTGCTGGAATATTATTAAGGTCAAATATGGATTCATACTTTTGAAAAAATTGAATTTGTATTTTTCGTGATGTGTGATGTATTGATTGTATGATATTCCTTTGCAGCATCTTATATTTATATGTATGTATGTATTTTGTTGTAGTTATGTTTTTTGCTTTTTTTAGGGATTGACCGTTGTTCAACAAAAAGATATCGATTGTTTCCTTCTACAACTCGATGGGACAGAAAATAAAAAGACTTTGGGTGCCAACGCCATCTTGGGAGTTTCGCTTGCAGTTTGTAAAGCCGGTGCCGCTGAGAAAGGCCTGCCGTTATACAAGTTTGTATTTTTATAATTAAATATTATTATTTATTAAAACCCTATAATTGTCCTTCATCGTAATTTGATGTCTGATTTTAAATTTATCCACCTATGCAATCGTTTCCTTTCATACTTGTATTTGTTTATTAACTTATCATTTAAGGTTATATTCTCAATTCTATTTCAATTTGATGCTATTTTAACATACATTCTTCTGTTTGGTTTTTATTATTGATTTTCACTTTCGACTCTCAGTTTAACCCTTCTGTTTTTCTTGAATGAATTTACATTCCCTCATCCTACACTGCTATTTGCATTATCTTGATTAATTTATATTAATTGGGCTTATTATTATTTCAGATACATTGCTGAATTGTCTTGCAACAATAACATAATGTTGCCTGTACCAGCTTTCAATGTTATCAACGGTGGTTCTCACGCTGGAAACAAGCTCGCTATGCAGGAATTCATGATCTTACCAACTGGTAAGTATATATAATTTTATTTTAAATACAATTTACAAGTATTATTGTTTGTTTTTGACATTTGAATGTAAAGATTTAGTCTTAGCCTTCAGGTTTTTCTGTCTCCCCTTCTGTCGTTTTACAATATTTTCCTGAGCCAGGAGTGGGGACAGGGGATCAATGCCGAGTTGTGATAAAACCCAGGCATTTGAGCTCGTAACTATCAGGGACAGTGTTTAATCCAACGAGTTAGCCCACTAGGCCTCCATTATTTTGTTGAAGCAACTATGGGTTCTTATATGCTCTGCATCTTATAATTAATCCTTAATAAAAATGGTGGATCCACTTACTGCTTTGTATTCACAAGTTCATTTAGTGTTTGTGTAAAATATTACAAAAGTTCACATTATCATTTGAAGCGTGGAAATGCATAAGGGTATAAGTGCCTTAGGAAATTTTTACAGAAATGATGTGACTTATACCCTCTAGAGTGAACTACGTTCAGTGCTTGCACCCATGCTATCTTTCATACGTTCAATGAACTCTTTTCTAACAACAAAACATTACTTATAACCATTTCTGAAGAATGGTTTTGGCTCATATAACAATTTTGCAAAAAAAGTACTTTGTTTTATTTTTTTGGCACTTAGACCCTTATGTATTTCCACGCTTCAATTGTATTACAATAATTACAATTGAAGTATCGTAGGATATTACTTCAATAAATAACATAGACCTTGACAGATTTTTGTAATGTAACATCACTTTATGCTGCTATGGATAATCGGACATTGCTACAGTGGGAGTACTAACTTTTACCTTACTTACTTACTTCCTCGGCGCTACGGTCCTGATAGGACCTTGGCCTCTTCAACAATTCTTTTCCATTCGTTTCGGTCCTGGGTGATATTCCTCCATCGCCTCACCCCAAGCCGCCGCAGGTCGTCCTCCATGTCGTCCAGCCATCTCAGTCGTGGTCTGCCTCTTCTTCTAGCTCCACCTGGTCGACTATACATTAGGTTTCGAGGCAAACGCTCTTGAGGCATTCTCTCGACGTGTCCTAACCATCTGATGCGCCCACTTTTGATTACAGCTACCAGGTCTGGAGAGTTGTAGAGCTGTTTAAGTTCTGCATTCGTCCATATCCTCCATTGTCCATTCTGGTATACTGGGCCGTAGATCTTCCCGAGGATTTTCCTTTCCCATATAGCAAGCATCCTTTCATTTTCTCGGGATAACACCCATGTTTCGCTACCATACATAACGATTGGACTTATTATAATTTTGTAAATTAACTCTCGGGCCCTTCTAGACAGTATCTTGAACCGCAGTGCCTTTTGGGCTGCATAATATTGCCTGTTTCCAGCTGCTATCCTCGCTTTGATTTCTGTGAGCATGTCATTGTCCTCTGTCAGTATCGATCCTAGATACTTGAAATCATGACATACCGGAAAGGCATGCTCTCCCAATCTGAGTTCTTCCGTTCGCTGCACACTAACTTTTACCTATCCAGGTATAATTAGGATAGGGATCTTATATGAGTACCTGACTTCACACAGGATAGGAACCTCCATTTTACATCCGAAGGACACTATAGCCAATGATATTTTACTCCCTTTAAAAAATCCTAGGGCCACCAGTCAGGCTACGAACCCATGACCTTCTGTACCGTGATTGGCTACGCTAACCGCTACACCACAGGTAACCCCACCTGACTAGAATTCCTTGATGTACGAGTATTACCTTTTATGAGATTCTTTTGGATAATTTGATAGTCAGGAATTTCAGTCAAAAAACTTTACTTTATTGTAAAAGCCTAACTTTCTTTATAGTAAAAACCTCTTTATTGTAAAATTGTTTTGGGTCAAACCCTAGGTAGTTTGAACCTAGAAACAGAAAATGTTTTTCTGACTGTAATACTCAATCATCCCTAAGAATCCTTAAAGAAAACAGTCAACCATTTTCTATCGTTAAATCACTTTTTATAGTTTTCAGGTGGATATTTATATTTCATTATGATAATTAAAACATTTCATTTTATTAAATTTTCAAGTAATTTGATGGCTTTTTTTCTGTAAAATCAGAACAGTATGCACTTATCAAACCTTTTTTTGACATTTAACAGATTTTGTTTTGTTGACCATACTGATATATTTTTTGTACCAGTTAATTTGATTGAATTTTTATAACTAAATTTTCTCACTTGTGTGTTTTTTAATAATGACTTAAAGCATTATACTTTTACTACTCATTATCATTATTTCTATTATAGGTGCTAGCAATTTCACGGAAGCAATGAAGATGGGAACTGAAGTATACCATCACTTGAAAGCCGTCATCAAGTCCCAGTTTGGATTAGACGCAACCGCCGTCGGTGATGAGGGAGGATTCGCTCCGAATATTCTCGACAACAAACAGGGTTTGGAACTGATCAAGACCGCCATCGAGAAAGCTGGTTATACCGGAAAGATTGATATTGGAATGGATGTAGCAGCCTCAGAGTTTTTCAAGTATGTGAAAATCATCAAACTTTCCATTTATTGTTTTATTAATACTTCGAGTGAAGGCCTACATATCCCCTTGATATGCTATTGGAAAATAAATTTAAGAGAAACAGTGATTTGATCCAAAAGTCTATGCTAAATTCTGTTATATAATGGCGTTAAGATTTTTTGCATTCCGGTTTAAATTAGCTAATTTTTAAAGAGAGAATTTTGGTCTTGAATTTCAGAATATTTTATCTGGTATTTATCATATACAATGCACTTGAGTTTTAGTTTTCATTTTATTAGGTTAAATAAAACAATACAACTTACTGAAATTATTTTTATTTCTTCTATGAAACAGTTCATGCTTAAGTTTGAAAGAGTCCTCTTCCCTCAGAACCCGTTTCTTATTATTTCATGTTTATTCTTATGCAGTACTATCTGGTATTAAAACGGTTCTAATTATAGGCAAAATAATCCTTAAAATGTTAACAAGGAATATTTAAAGGAAGAGTAGATAGAATTTTCGGGAAGTTCTGTTGTCTATCCAGAAATAATGAATCTAAGAATTCAAAACTCCATGCCAAATCCTACCGAGATGAAATTTATTATATCACTAGGGGATTATCCCATAAGTATTTCTTTGCATGAGCTACCTAATGTAAAACAAACGTTAGCTCAGCTAGCACCATGCTTGTCTACCAGGCAGTAGCATGCTTGGAAAATAAATTATTAAACCTCTCACTAAAACTTTAAAACTTTATTTATATAATTGAGAGAGAAGGGTACCCAGTTTCTGCCTAATGGTTGACTGACCCCCATTTTACAAGTTAAACTACTGCTTATTTAATTTAAAAATAAATTTCATGTCTTTTTCCGAGATTTAATTTGATTTGTATTTGTTTCACAATATGCGATAATGTGAAATAAAATATTACATGACCAAATAATTTTTATATAATAGAGAGATACGTAATAATAACATTTGAAACAGGGATGGCAAATACGATTTGGACTTCAAGAATCCTCAAGGTGATCCCAACCTGAAGCTTCCTGCAGATAAACTTACTGAACTTTACCAATCATTTATCAAAGACTACCCGATTGTATCGATTGAAGATCCTTTTGACCAAGACGATTGGACAGCCTGGAGCAATTTTGTCGGACAGTCAAATATTCAGGTATTTAATGATGTCTGCCAACTTAATTTTTATGTGAATTGAGTTCCTTATAAAAAAATTTCCCATACGTTTTTTTTTCTTTTTCTGTAATTAGATAGTCGGTGATGATTTGACCGTGACCAACCCTAAACGTATCTACACTGCCGTTGAGAAGAAAGCCTGTAATTGTCTTCTTCTTAAAGTGAACCAAATCGGAAGTATTACCGAAGCCATTGATGCTCACAACCTCGCCAAAGCCAACGGATGGGGCACCATGGTATCTCATAGGTGAGTTTTAAGATTAAGTTAGCATTGTAGAAATATTGTATCATATACCCTATGCAGCCCGCCAATGTTACATATCGGGCGTCTTCCATTGTTGTTGCAATGTATTTTTTTTATTGAAGCATTAATTAAGTTGTTATTAAAGAGTTATCAGTTATACTTATATTTATTTATTTCTTACTCCTGAACCATCATACGGAGACCTATTAAAACATTTAATATATATATTACTTAAATTGTATTGTTTTATTGATTACTAATTTTTGTTTTTGTTTAGGTCTGGAGAAACTGAGGACACATTTATCGCTGATCTCGTTGTTGGTCTCGGCACTGGACAAATTAAGACTGGAGCGCCCTGCCGTTCAGAACGGTGCGCTAAGTATAACCAACTGCTACGTATAGAAGAAGAACTTGGAAATGAAGCCAAGTATGCCGGAAAAAATTTCCGTTTTCCTTACTGCTCTTAAAGAAAACTCCATGATGGGGTTATGTTTTTTAATAACAGAAATACTATAGCTCTGATATTTTTTCACATATCATAATAAAAAAGTTCTTTAAGTCTGTAAAGTTTTTTTATTTATCTTTTTACAATAACCTGATCCATTCTCTTTCTGGGGATACCGGATTATTGATCATAATATTAAGAGAATTTGTTTATTTTTAAATATAAAGTTGTTCCCTTATAGAGAAAGAAATAAAAAAAAGAAAATGGAGATGGATCGGTCACACGCTCCGAAAAGAAGATGGGGCCATAGACAAGACGGCGCTGGATTGGAATCCCCAAGGCTCAAGGAAACTAGGGCAACTGAGGCAGACCTGGTGGAGGAACGTGGAAGAAGAATGCAGAGCGGCTGGGAAGTCTTGGTTGGAGGTCAAGGGTCTCAAAAGAGTCAAGGATGGCAAAAATTTGCTTCGGCCCTGTGCCCCCGCTGTGGTGGCAACAGCAATTAAGAAGAAGAAGATCCATTCTCTTTCTGCAGATACCATATTATTGATCATAATATTCAGAGAATTAGTTTATTTTTAAATATTAACTTGTTCCCTTATCGTTTGAAAAATTTCATCCATAAACCAATTGCTCGAATCATCAGGGAACAAGAATACCTAAGACATGGAAAGGAACACTGAGAAAGTTTATCAGCAAAGTAAGGAAGAGAACATCATGAAGTTTAATAGTTTTGGTTCTTTAAATAACATCTATGGCTTACCGTAATGAATTAAGGAAACATTAAAAGATTACGATATTATTGATACAAAATTATTTATAGACCTGGTAATAAAATAAAAAATATCCATAATCGGATTCCATGTGGACAGTGTGAAAAATCATATGTCTTCAACTACCCTCAATACACGGAGCATCAGGATATACAATCATTAAAATAATTCAAAACAATCATCAAAAATTAACACCATTCTATCTTTATATGTTAAAAACAAAAAAAACATAATATAGACATTGGTAACTCCAAAATATTACAACAATAAACGTAACATAATAGAAGCAATATATATAAAAAAACATAATATAGACATTGGTAACTCCAAAATATTACAACAATAACGTAACATAATAGAAGCAATATATATAAAATATTTATACAATAGGACTATTAAACCATTAAAAAAATACAGACAGTGTTAAAAAATATTTTCAAGTATAGAAAAACTTAAAGTGGTTTAAGTAACGATTTTAGAATATTGGAACTTGACCAGAGGAAACACCAATACCATCTGAGGTATGTACAGCAGGTTTTGGAGCTATTTAAATAATTTTAATAAAAGAACTCGGTGAATTATAAATTATATATGAATAGCCTTTCATTTGTTAAAATGACCAACTCCAATTTCAACATTCTATAGGAAAGCAGTTTTAACATTTCTCTTTGGAACATTCTTACTTTTTTATTTCATAGGATGACGCAAATATTAAAACTTAACAGTTTACTAAAATCTACATTCAAAATAAGAAGTTACAAATTTTCTAAAGAAAAATGTTATTTTAAGTAAGATATATAGAATATTTTTAGCCAAGGAGGAAATTCTTTTCACATAATGCATTTTATATAGAAAGTCAAAGAAGACAAACATTTAAATATATATTTACAATTATTCCTCTTGCCAGATTGAAAATTAATTTTAAAATATGGAACGGAGAATGGTGAGTAGAGTCCTGGCAATTCAAGTTAAAGTTGTTTTATGATGTACAAATGTGTTATAGTTGTTAAATTTCATCAGTGCAGAAAATATGTTTTTGAATAATTGGGATTTAAATTATTCTAACTAATTTATAAAGATTAATCATTTATATGAATATTGTTTATACTTTATTTGATAGGTGTGATGAAGGTATGAATGTTCATTCATGTGTTAATGTAATCAATATATATTATAAAGCAAAGTGTACAATGTGCGTGCCGAAAAGGCTCAAAAACGACTCCACGTAGGATTAAGGAAGTTATGTCTTGGTTTAGCCATATGACCCCTTACGGAGAAGAAGGCTTCCGTTTTTCTCATAAGAGTGTAAAATTGAAGAGAAAAGGACTGGAATATTAAGCCTCTCGCACCATTTAATTAGCCTCTCTGAGATTGGGATACGAGTTTATGAATGATAAATGTAGTTCGAGCTCCAGGCTACCAGGAAGCGCTAGGGTGCGTTTCACTCAATGTTTATTGTCCATTCATTCAGTATGTATATATTTTTTCAGCTGTTCTTTTTAAATTACTAAAAAATTAAAAGAAAATAATTAGTCTGCGTTTCAAATAAAAATAAATACTTTACACCTCAGCAATCAATTAGAAAACCAACTGGATTCCTTAAAAAAATAGTTTTCTCATAAGAAGGATAATATATGATCAGCACATTACATTTAATCTATATATAAATATACTTAAGTAAATTTAATGCAATATGAGAGAACATTTCTTAGTAGTACAGTGAGCGAATAAAATTAGACATAAAAAAAGAGATGAGTTGACTAAATATAAATCGAAAATAAAAAGTTTGAAATGTTCTTATTGTATTTATGAAAAAGAAGTTGGTTTGATTACTACGTATGATGAGCATTCCAGTTGACAAAACGACTAACTCCAATAACAGCATTCAAGATTTTATCATCCCTCATAGTTCAAGACAAAAAGAAATATGATGAAAAAATGTGCCTTCAAGATATTTTGGTTTTCACTTTGTAATAGTAGTAAGATTCGAGATATGCAGAAATCGTTCAAATTACGGAGGGATATCTTAAGGGAGGTTGAAATGGAAGAAAGGTCTTTTAAAAAAGTTTCAATGAATCCTCGGTAGATTTTATACTTCTGGATCAGATAGGACCATCATAGTAGTCAGTGCTTAAATTTTACTCGAAATATAATTTTTTTAACTGAGATACCAGATTTTTCAACAATAATCTAATAACTTATCATCTTCTGACTACTTGGAATGGGCTTATAAGATTCAGAATCACAGAAACCATCAAAACGATGCATAACTCGACAAAGTTGCAATTAATTGTTCATTTACAATTTTCAACCCCCTGTAAATTATACAGGGTTCCTTATTTGGGCGGACTCTGCAGATCTCAAGTTTGCAGAATATTGATACCAAGTTAAAACCGAATTTTCAAGAAGGTGCTAATTTTGTTCTATATTTCTTATAATTTTAAATTTTTTTCTGGTATTAAAACTACCACACAACTACCGGAGCGAAGCCGGGCACCCTAGTTAGTTAATTATATTATTTAGTCTGGTAAAAAGGAATTTTATTTTTATAGTATATTAAAATAAAGCTGGCATACCTTAACTTAGAAAAATTTAATAATTTAAAAAAGGTTTATTTTGAGGAAAAAAAATATAGATTATTTATTACTACTCTCTGGTTGTACTTCTGTTATAGATTAAAACCTATGCAATTATGATATTACAGGTTTTCCATTTTTACCTATACCTGGGAATCTGCTTCTGTTGTTAATAAAGGGCGAATCCAGGGGAGGTAATGATCCCCCCCCCCCCTTAAAACATTTTGGCTATTTCAATTTTTTTGTATTTTGAAAGGAAAAACGCACTTAGACACTTACTATGCCCTAAACATAACACTTTTGGTTTTTTAGATCGCATTTCTTAACACAAGGTAATAATCTCATACAAAAATGGTGGTGTCAACTATTTGATTATGAGACAGCTGGCTCCTGCCCCCCCCCCCAAATTTCGTGCTAAATCTGCCCCTGTTGTCAATCCATAAATACTTTTGTCATTCAAGCTAATCTAATAATGATCTGACCAGCATAGGTAATGCTATTCTTAAATTAACTAGGATGCCTCAATTCGAATTTTAAAAATTGGATTTACTTAAGGAAGTTGTCATACTTCTTAAAACAAGGCAACTTATTTTTTTCCCTTTGGTTACGAAAAAGATATTTTATGCCGATCATTGGTAAAAGTACGAATAGAAAGATATAAAATATTTCGCAATCTACAATTCAAGGACTAGGTTGTTTCCGTGTGTCAAGCAAATGTTTTATCACTGTTTCGACCGTGTGAATCACGCCAACACTACTCCACTTGATGTTCAAAGGAATGCTTGAAGTGCTCGATGGCGAAATTTGAAGGTTATCAACGTACAGTGTGAATAGTTTTTAAGATGTCCTTCGAATATTTCATTTTTACGTCCTTATGTAAAAAGTAAATCTACTGTAATAAGAGACCTTCAAGCATATAATGTTTTATCCTATTTTTACAGCATAATAAACGTTAGGAATTAAATTATCCATGAATTCGTCTAAACTAAATGATCCTCCCCCCCCCCATTGAAAAGTAAGCATGGGCGGATCCAGCCGACTGTAAAGGGGGGCTGCAGTCCTAAAGGGGGGGGGCAATCAACTAGACTTGAGAACACTTTTGGTTGTTTAGATCGCAGTCCTTAATACAAGGTAATAATCTCATACAAAAATGGTGCTGTTAGCTATGTGATTATGAGACAGAGGGCCCTGGCGCTCCCCCCCCCCCCCCACAAATTTCGTGCTGATTCCGCCCCATCTCAAACAAACATATCAAGACTTATCAATACTTTATTGAAACTAAAAATTACTATAAACTAGATGGTAAATGATCATGCGTGTGGCCTACATGTGATTGCAAAGAAGGATGATCAGGAATGTCAAGGTCGGTTATTCACTTTCGAATTTCAAAATGCACATTTCTTTGTAAACTGCAGCGGTACCAGACATGTTTTTCGGGTGAATCGATCAGTAGAAAAAAAAATTAAACTTTAACTTAACTTAAAACTTAAACTTAACTTAGAAAAATTAAAAAACTGTAATTTTACAGGAATGGGATATATTGTGATCATTACTAGCAGGAGCGGTTCCAGAAAAAAAATTCGGGGGGGGGGGGGGGGATAGGTCGGTAGGAAAAAAAACAGCGTAAAAATAGCACACTTTATTTGCTTATGCTTATACATTAAGTTCATATAGGCGGGCGCAATCGACTATAGGGTGCGCTAGTAGTTTTGCAAAATGTCGGAAAGAATGGGGATAGACATAGTTGATGGGATAGAGATAATTGGTAATTTTAAAAGACCATTATTTGAAGGGCAGGCTATCCTCGATGGAAACCACATAATTACATGTGGAATAATATCTAAAAGTAAAAAAACAGTTATTTTACAAGCCTTGTGCCTTCTAACAAGCGATCTTAAAGGACTGCCCCATCAAATAAAAGTGGAAATCAAATTTATTAATAATAATAAGCAATTTTCGTGTAAAGCTGGTAGTTCTGGTAAATGCAAACACATCATTGTAACTTTACGTTTTTCGGTTAGTAATAACATTAATTACCTATTCATACAATCATTGTTATGACAGCTTAGATTCTTTGTCATATTATTTATTTATTTGTCAAAACTTTCAGGCTTCGCATTGAAAACTTGTAACAATTAAGCACAATGGATGTAATACAAAAATGGGGAAAATTAAAAAAGAAAAACAAATATGACACTATGGTCCCAATGTTATTTGCATAAAACTAACATTTTGGAATAATAAAATGTGAAATACGAATATTTACCTGGATAAATATAGTCACTTTCTTTAAAATGAAGACTACATATCGTCACATGTTTCGAAACAGGCTTATCTATTCTTAATTTTACAATCCACTCTTTAAGAAGCTTTTTATTTTTTGGAAATAAATGGAATGATACGTCTTTTGATTTTCTAATTAAACACTGAGGGACCGATCAATACCTGTTAGACATTTTTCAAATAATATTTTGCTCAATCGGGTTATAATTATGGAAAAATAAATTAAAAAAGCCAAAAACCCTATGAATCCCAGGTAATGGCCCGGCTTTTATCCCCGTTTCTCTAGTTCCTGTAAAGAAGCAGCACCGTCGCTTGCGCCCGCCTATATAAAATTCTAGTCAAAATTAAACTAAACTTCCCTAGAAAACTCGTAAAAGTTAGATGCGTAATTAATTTTTTTAATACATTCCACAAATTTTTTTTTCGTCGAAATTTCGGTGGGGGGGATTGATTCCCAATATCCCCCCCTGGAACCGCCACTGATTACTAGGGTTTTCAGCTCAATGGAAGTTTTCCTTAACAACCTGCTCCCCATCGTAAATTAGTGGATTAGATATCCTCCAATTTTCTCGAAAAATCTTTGTAGCATAATCTGACGAAGTATTTTTAGTAATAATAAAATTTTCATTTTGTGGCTCTCTTCTTGAAAACGAGTGATATATTAAGATTAAATACAGATTTTTTTAAATTGGGCTTTTAGTTGTTTTTCTAAATTTATGGGAGTTCTATATTTTCCAAGTTTTTTTTTTTTTTTAATTCAGTTTAAGCTGGCATTCAAGGTGAACCGAATAGATTTATCAGATTTTTAATATTATTTTTTTCAATTGAGAGTTTTATATTTTTGATATTGAGTGTAAATTATTATTCTGCGAATAAATCCGCTTTTCCCCTCAAAGCTAAGTAATAAGTATGAAAATTCTTTGATACCGCTACAACTCATTAGGATGATATCTAGTTCCAACGTTTACAAGACGATCAAAGTTGAGACAAACATTTGCTTATCTGTTAAACAAAATTGTGCATAGGCAAAGTTACACTGGAAACGAGACCATTAACCAATGCAACTCTGTATTAAATCAAAATACAAATACACTTTATATTTGGAAGTGAATATCAAACAGGATTATTTACTGTATAAGTCAAATTCATTTACGTAAGCCACCATCAATGAGAACTTAAGGCTTTACTAAGTAAGATTTTACAAAAACATTCATGATTTTATCAATAAACTGATTCATGACATGATCTTGGAAAACACACAACATCCAAAGAAGGTTGAAAAGGAGCTGGATGAGAGAGCTTGAAAACCGAAAAAATGACGGAAGAATAGCAAATGGGTCTTTCTCTTCCATCATCGCCTGTTATTTTTATTTTTTCTTCATTGTAATAAGATTCTCTGTCTGTAATGAACATGTTTAACAGTTGTGATTCAAACAACAAAGAGAGAGGTATAAAAAAATGCTGGAATGTTAATGTGGACAGCGCTATCTTTAATTTGTATAACGCACCTTATGAATGTACCCATCGTCAAGAGATGGCAGCACTTATAAATAACCTCAAAGTATTCGGTTCCACAGCTGATTAATTTTAGTTTGTTTGAGTTTAAATCTGTGATAATTATTGATTTTACTTTAATTTAAATGGTTATTATATAAAATTATTTGCTAATATTTAATATTAAAAGATGGGTGGAAAAAAGACAGTAGAGTATGTATTTATTAATTGTTTATGTTTTGTTTACTGATTAATTTGTCATTTCAAAATGTAATTTTGCTTGACATTCATTTGTAATCCAGAAACTCTCGGAGATTTGAAAAAGACAGAAGAGATAAGCTGAATTTTGCCTTCATGGAACTATGTAAGCTCTTACCTGATCATGATCCGTCAGTCAATCTTAGCAAAGTGGAAATATTAAGGAAAGCTGCTGAATACATTAAGTATTTACAGGGACAGAATGAAGAAATCATGAAGCTTGGCGAAGACTTAGCCCTCAGTAGGTTTTAATTCTAGATATTATGTCAACTGTAAATATCTTTTGATTTTATAATTATTGTTTTAATTCCAGAAAATGAGAGCGAGAAGTTAAGAAAGAGAGTTGCTCACTTGCTATTAAAAACCAAGGAGCTCGTTGAAGCTCTAAGAAGTGCGGGGGTACCGATCCCGAATTCGAAACGTAGGAAGAGGAAACAAAAATCAGCAACACAGGGTGTCTTACTTTCTAATCAAAATAAAGCTTGTGAGTTGAATTTATTTTAGCATGACTACACAGAAATAAATTAGTTTTACAGTATATTTATTGGTGATATTTATAAATATTTAATATGCAATTTGGAGTCAATTTTCCATGAAATTCAATATTTTCTATCTAATTAATATTTTGTTTCTAAATTCATTGTTTTAATGTTTGTATTATTTTGGTAAATATTTGTAATCTATGATGTTAATTGTTGAACCAAAGTTTTGCCATTTTCTTTTGGATTTATCATTTTACTTTTAATTTAAATGATTATTGCCTGGTATTTTTTGTTTTTGGGCAATAATATACATAAAAGACATATTTTTCTTACTTTGAAAATTGGATTACTTTTACTATACATCTTTCTTAAATATTTAACTTGTTTGGTAATTTACTGGTTCCCCAAGATGCAGGTGGGATACCGGTTCTGGCAGAAGATTTGAATCAGGTACTTATGTTGCCTTGAATGGCGAACATGATGGAATGAATAACCTAATAATGTTAAGGTGGCTTCTGAAGTTCTTGGAATGGAAGAACAGAATGGGAAGAATTATTGAAGAGGCGAAGAGGCCTGTAAAAACTACGGAACAGAGTAAGATGAAGAAGAATCTGAGCCATTTTTAGGCCTTTTAACAACACAAATAAATAGAACAGAATGGAGTAATTAAAATAAAGATGAATTATAGGGCCATACCGACCATCACTCCACTCCATTATTACAATTTTTTTTCTTGATAATGAGCTATTCATTTATTAATATTCTGGTCCCTGTATATAATAAGAGAATATTTAAAACCATATTTTATGATTTTGAAAGCGAACACTGAAAAAGTTTTTAATATCTGTATAATCAAGTTAATAAATTTTCAAACTGGACAATGTCAAAATTGAAATTTAAAGAATGTTATAAATTAAGTTTTTTATTTACATGTGTCATTTAGCCAAATTAGGCTCTTTGGTCATAGGAGCTGTACAGCCCAGTAAAGAAGTAATATACTAAATGTATTAATTTATTTCTTAGTATGTTGTTTCCATGGTCTGAATCCATTATATGCATTTCTTCTTCAGGGTTTGACCATGTAACAGGTTTTTTCACTGCCAAGCTTTCACACATCTTGCTGTGGGCTTCTTTAGGGCCAATACAAGAATGAGAGTGGAGAAGGGGATCACTAACTTATAATCTTCCGTCGGGGGCGAAGTCTGTGTTCCCATTGGCTAGCGCCCGAGGGGGCGTGGTCGGGTGAAGGGGGTAGGGGAGGGGGGATGTCGTCAGCTCTCTGAGATATGTTGTGTTGTCTAATGTTGGGTACCAGTTTTTGCTGTCTGTATCCGTCTTCTTTGTTTATATTATTTGGTTGTTTTATAATTTCTATAGCCTCCCTGATGGATCTATGGTGGTAGTTATCAATCCTAACTATGGCTTTGGTGCCTTCGAAGGCTATAGTGTGTTGTATATTGTGAAAGTGTTTTTCTATGGCTGATTGTTAAAATATTTCTTAGTAATTTTTTTTAAGTCACAAATTCTGAGTTTTCATACTATTTTGAGTTATGTAATACTATTACATACTTCCAATAATTTACCTGGTCAACAGTTTATTGTTATGGCTTATTATTATAGCTCAACATAAAAACCGTGTTATCATTGTGGGTTGTAGTGGTAGGTCTGATATTGTAGACTATATAAAATAATAATAGAATTGTAGCCTCTCCATATTACTCCAAAAATAATTTTTCAGTTTTCACCGTTATTCCATATTCTATTTGGCATTCAGTGGAGTTAATGAATTATAATTTAAACCTTTATTTGTCAGCGTAATCTCTTAATTAGAATTGGGAATTAATTGAATAAACGTAGTAATCAGTATACCATTTTATATGGTAAAGATGGGTGGGGATATAGTTTCAAGCTTCAAAATGATAAAACAAAACAATTTTCTAAACTTAATTACTTTGATGCTCGAGAAATGTACATCTTCAAATATTGAAATTTGATGGCACAAGCGAAAGTAAATTTATTCCTGTTTGTCTAAATGGTACGGACCATTGATTCAATGTCTAATTTTGTAATTACACTTTTGCCGATTTGCAAATATTAAGTAAATGTATTTATTTTAGAACCCACCAACACATTAGAATTCATTTTACAAAACGCTAAATTAAAAATTTAATTTTTACAAATTTTGATATACCTCTGTTGGAGTGGTATTTTTAACTTTCAAGTGGTAATTTTTAGTAATTTCATTAGTCATATTAAGATATATAAAATATTAATTTGCATCTATTTTTAGGCAATGTTTATTTTATTTTGATAATATGAACTTATTTTGTTTTAGCTGGCAATAATAAAGAAGAAGAAGCAAAAACTTCTCAGGATGAAGCAACAGCTATTAAAAAAGTTAAGTGTGGTTGTATGAAATTAGCCCCAGAAAAGAAACCCTTGAAAGAATCTAATCCAGTCGTCACTGCTGTTCCGACAGTAGTTAGCTTAGGAAATGTACAGACTGTTGCGTGTGTTTCTTCAGTGGCTGGACCCCCGTGGAGTAACAATACAAAAATTTTGAGTGCTACTCCGACTCCTTTAATAAGTGCTTCTATTATGACCACTAGGGTTCAAAGTCTTCCTGTGGTTCGACCGTTACTTCCTAATAACAATAATGGATCGTCACTTACTGCAATCCCTAGAGGAACCCAGATGATACAGAGCGTTCGAGCTCCTTTAGATGTTAACAGCAAAACTTTGCCTACTGTGCGAACTGGAATCCATAACTTGCCTATTGCACCTTCCTCAATTCAAACAATCCCTATAATTAGTAACAATATTTTACCTGGAAGTATAGTGAAAGAAGTGAGACCAGCTGTAATAAGTAAGAAAACTGTAAATATTGTTACTACGACAAGTTCCAGTTCAATCCCTACGCAGACTATCGTCAATAGTACACATATCATCACTTTATCACAAAGCAATATTATTAGTGCTCCTGTCATGGCTCCAAGCATTCAGACCGTACCAGTGTTAGAGAAGAATTTGCTCTCCAATCTAGGTCCTGGTACTTTGATCTTAGCTGATGGGAGGATAGTCAACGTACCCCCGATTGTACCTCAGATCCTCGTGAAACCGCAACCGACAGTGATTTTAATGCCGACTGCCAAGAAAAAAGATAAAATAATTATTCCTAAGAAACGGGATGTAACAAAAACGACATTCGCCAACAAGGCACCCATTCCTGCCATTCAGACCTTTAGATTGGAGTCGTGTCCCAGGGTCCGCCCGAAAAAGAAACCTAAAACAAATTTAAAGAAAACAGAGAAAAGCAAAACTTCTGAAAATGATACTGATTCAGAGCAGGCTAAGAAGAAAAGGAAAATAGACAATGTCATTATTTCTTCAGAACAACAAAAAATTGATAAAACGGCTTCTACAGATGAAAATCAGACAACAAAAGAAATAGAAAATATAAATATAGCAACTAATTCGACAAAAGAATTGGAAATTATTAATACGGTCGATTCGTCAAAAGAAGTAGAAAACACAACTATCAATGTTACTATTTCCAGTGAGAACATTTCTAAACCAGTAGACAATTGCAATCTTCTGACAGAAGAAATCACAACTAATGAGCAAGAAATGTTGGATGAAGTCGTTGATGTGCCAGTATCATCTGAAACTGCTGAGGTTCTTCCATCTCCAAATATTTGCAATTCAATAATGGCTAATACTTTAGAATCTGAAAATACGATTTCTGATACAAATCCTAATAATTCTGATTCACCTGCTGCTTCGTCTCCTGTTAAAGGTACTATTGATACTTTACATGAAAGTAATGTCCAGCCTTTACCTTCGTCTGTAAATGAACAGGTTAAACACTTAGCTGAGATTTCAGATCCGAGTAATAAAACTGTAGAAGAAAATAACATTTCTTCTGTGAAGAATAAACTGATCAGCACTCCAGGATCTGAAACTGAGCAAAAATCCTGTAATCCTGAAGCTTCAACAAGTCTTTTGTTATCTTCAGTTACTACAGAAGATTATAGTTCCGAAACTCCGGTTGTGGGCATTACAAATGACAAAAGTTTAGAGACTCATACTACTGCGGTTTGTAGTTCTGCAGGATCTTTAAGGGAAACCGCTGAAATAAGTCCTCTTAGAAATAACGCCTTAACCAATGACTCGAGGAACCAGAGTACAGTTTGTTCCACTGCTAGTTGTGAAGCTAGTGGCACTTACACATTGAGTTTGACAGAAAGCCTTTCTGAAGTGAGTTCAAGTATGGTACAAGTCCCTTTGTTTATCTCTGGTAATGAAACAAATGTAGTTAATAACTCAGCTTCATCTTCCTTCAGCTGCCAAACCTCCCGACATGATACCTACTCGAATGTTAATTTAATGACCCAGGGTAGTTCGGAAAACAGCTCTTTTCAACAAAAAGACTCCTCAAATTCAAACGTAGCTAAGCAAGGTGATTCTGTTCCAGTTACTGAACCACCTAGCTCTTCTCAAAGTGAAAATGTCTTTACTACAAGTAATTCTTCACATCCCGAAAATAATCAGCATCCAAAACCTAATACAGGTTTGAATAATTCTCCTGAAACTCCTACTTCCAAGGCAGCTGTATCTTCCTCTGCTTCAAACGATAAATTATTCCCGAGTCGAGATATAATGCAGAGATTAGACTTTCCGGATCTTGGAAGTAATGCCCTCGTTGAAAACACTTCAATATACCCTTCACTTCACGAGATAACTCATTCATTGTCTTTGAATATACAAGAGAAAGCTATATATTCTCAGGCCCTCTCTTTCCAGCATGATAAATGTCCTAGCCAATCTAATAATAGTTTGGCCACTGGTGTTGGCAGCTTGACCATGCTTGGAAGTAAGAATAACCCCTTCTCGATTCCCGAAAGTAGTTTTGGTCAACAACAGAACAGTCATAGCCAAATCAATCATACTAAGCCTAAAGATTCACTAGTGATCGATCCATTTTGCAGTACTACTCATCAAAGATCCGACTTACCAGTTTATTCTCAAAGCAATATTGCCTTTTCGTATTCCAAGACAAACGGATCGTTTACTAACCATCCTACATACAGATTTCCAGGAACTGTTCTCAATGATAAGGATTCAAACCTTAATTATGGTGATAATGTTAACAAGTCCGTTAGCTTTAATTCAAACGAGAAATTACCGTGCAGCATTACAACTGTCATTCCATCAATCAGTCAGTCCACAAGCTCGAATGCCAATATTTATACTGGTTATTCTTCATCAAACTTTTATCCAAACACTACTCTGACAAATTCACAAAACAGTTTTAATTTGAAACCCATGAATAAATCTTCTCCAGCTGATGTTTCCAAAAAGATTATTCCTTACAGTGCTTATGACCCTGCGTCATCAATGAGTATGGGTGATAAACAGCTTTGCAATCGGAACATTTCATTCCAAAACAATACAGCCTCCAAACCTAACTGGGAGAAGTCCAATTGCAGCAAAGATTTTTATAACAATTCATTGGTGAATAATTTGCAGGATAATAACAACATTAAAGACAAAAATGGTTCATTTCAATCTAATAACAAGATGCCGGGTTTAGAGAAGCAGAATCAATTGCAAAATCAAAGCCAACTTATGTATCTCAATTTTCAAAACGAATCTGTACCACCTCACAGCAATGGCTTTTTTCAAAATTATCCTTCAAATTCTTCTACTTTTCAAGGAAGTTGTGGTTTTAATGAATTTCCATCTGGTGTAGGGTCTCATAACAACACCCTATCATCAAAAGCGACTAACCACCACGAAAATCAAATAAATGTCAGTGCATCTCTTGCAGGAAGGAACCAGCAAGAAAAATTGTTTAGGGACTCTCAAACCCTTATCAACAATGGTAATTTATTAAGCAATATTGATAAAGACAAGGCAAGAAATAGTTCTTTTTACCCGGTTTCTGCCCCACCTCCGGTGTATTCAAACTTATGCTCAGAAAACCAACCTAAAGCCCAGAATGTTTCATTCGAAAACAGCTCTATCAACAAATCTAAGGTAGCATCAGAGGGTAACCGTGTATCGCATAATAATTTCATAGAACCGAAAATTTCATGCAATGAAAACAGCGGATCTGTGACGAATATTAATAATGATCAGATTAACAGCAGTCATGCTATATATAATAATTCTATTAGTTCTAGAACCTCGTTTGTCGATGGCAAAGCCAATGATCAAAATTGCAATGCCTCTGTCGATGATAGAAGGAAAATGAACGATGTTCAAAAATCATATTCAAATGATAAAGAGGTTTCAAAAACCAACAGATTCACAGAGACTGCACCGCAAGTGACGCATAATCCACCCGATTCCAATAAAGCTTCCCAAACTAACACCAGTGTTCAATCAGCTTCCTCAAAAAACATACGGATGCCTGGAGAAGCTGAAAGAAATCCTGAAAGTAATAATTATAACAATTACCTCCCTAATTCATCTGTAAATGGAAATAATATTCAAAACAGCAATTCAGAAATCAACCCGATAAACCATAAAACAAAGGATTCGATTGAAAATTCGCAAAGCCACTTTAAAGATTATGTTCAAAATACAAGTGGTGAGAAACAGGTGCAGGAAAATCAAAAGATTTTGTCGTCTTCCCATAAATCAGTTTCAACAGAAATGAGCTCTGACGACTTTCAGCTCTTCAATTATAATGGAAATAATTATCAAAAACTTCCGCATTCTCAGAATAATTCTTTTACTTCTAATCCTTCAAGAATTTCTACCAACTCCATCAGGAATACTAGTTATAAAAATTTCGATGACAATAATTTTGAATCGGTTACAAATCAGTTTGTTAGTCAAAATAGTGCTTCTGTCAATATGAGAAACACAGGTATTTGTTCATCTCAAAATAATTCTTTGCAATTGTTACCATCATCTTCTACTTCAACTTCTGATCACATTACTCCTCATTCTAGTGATAAAACTGCTCCAGTATCGTTAATGCCTAATTCTTTGCCACAGAAAGAAAATCAAGCATCCAAACTTTGCTCGAGTGAGGGAAGTTCTTTCAAAGGAGATATGAACACAGATTTCTTAAAGTCCAAAGATATTGAAAGGAACACATTCATTCCTATTATAGATGATGTACGTTTGACCTCTGATTTCTCATCCGATCTGTTCAGCTCTCTTCAAGTTCCGACAGGAGGCCAACATTCTGAATCGATTTCTCCTACAGCGGCTTTTTTATTAGCTTTTCCACTTGTATCCACTTCCCGCAACAACGAAAACTTACCAGACAGTGAAAATCATGATAATCAAACATCCACACCCACTACTATTTTACAGATAGGAAACATTGAACCTCCTAACACAGAGATGTTCCATTCGATCGATTTCCAAAAAGCGAATAAAACAAATGACCAGTTTGAATTGAATAACGATTACCTTCATGTCAATGAAATACATGGAAAGCAAAATACAAATTATAATAAAACATGCGAGAAAAGGAAAGATGTCTTCCCTGACTTCAATAAAGATCAAAGAAATTCAGAATCTAAATCTAAAACGAAATCATCAACAACTGTTACCAATAGCTATACTACCCAATCATATAATTATTCTCATTTTCCATGTAATGATTTTCAACAGTACTGTGAAAAGGAAGGTTCCCATTGGCAGCAAGACTTTTCTAACATCTCTAAAGATCAAAAGAAGACTTATGAAAAGAAAAAAGATAAAGCTGTTCAAAAAGGTTATTTCTATCAGAATTATCAAGAATATTACAACTACAAAGATAAGAAAAGGAAACAGCAAAACAGAATATCGGTGAACTGGATGACTACTCCAGAAAACCGAGAACAGGTTGAATACCAGCAGAAAGAACCCGAGATAACCAACAATTACCCCAGCCATTCATCTCAACCTGTTTACAGTAGTCTCCCTGTCGACTTTCCTACGGAATCTTTTTCCGATTTCTGTAGCTCAAAGAAATCAAACAATTATTCTTGGTCTCCAAGTAAAACATTATTACCAGCACTAGATAATCATTTAATGATACCTTCAACATTACCCACTCTGGTCGGAGATCTGGCATTAGGTACTAGTACACCTTCTGAAAGCTATAAGACGTTTGAAACACCAAAAATTCAACCGGCTCAAGGGCAGGTCACGAAGAAACCTCCAGAAAAAATGGACGAAATTAAAAAAAGGAATGAATTCCCCAAAAGTCAAGCTAATTTCTTTTCAGTTAGTCAGTTAGTCGATCCCAAAAGTAAAAAGCAGAAGACGACTGATAGGAACTACAAAAGGCAAGAGAAGACTTCCAAACCACGAGCTAACTTCAATTGTTCTAAACGTAAAGACGATCATTGCATGTACTATGAAGAGAGGAATAACTTCACTCAAAATCAGAATCAGTGTACCGACAAGAAATATAACTCCTATAAGGGTGGCAGCTACAGTGCCGAGTCATTAATTGGCGCCCAACAGAGCGATGTTGACTTCTCTTCCAATTTTAACTATCAACAAAATTCGAATTATTTCCAGAGCGATTTTACCCCTCATATAGATTCTAATCAGCAATATGGATATTTCCAACAGACTCATTTTTCTGGATTTTCTCATGAGGACTACCAAGACTTCGGATTCGGAACAAGTCAGAGGAATATGGATCAAACTAGACAAAAATCAGGGCGGAAGGACGATAATTATCAGGGTTCGAACCTACTTCAACCTCAAATATACCCCTCGTACTCTAAAAGCATTCATTATAACTTGCCTGCATCTCAGCTCAATACTAATACTACGACTACTCTGACGAATTTCAACCTCAGCACGATATTTCCTGAGATGAACGATCAGGTAAGAAATATTTCACTTTTATCATTAAAATTTATTTCTTTATAATTATATATACATCTTTACTGAAATATTGACATAGCTTAACCCTTTAACTGCTACTAACACAGATATGTGCGGTGGGCAGGCGTGGCTCTGGTGCTACTAACACATCTGTGCGCTCAAGGGAGCGCGCCTCCAGTGCTATAACAGATCTGTGATTCTGAACGTCTGCTACTCGCACATATTTCTGTGCCGCTGAAACGGCATCTAGCAGTCTCTAAATCAATCTGTGGACTCTTTGAATATCCAGTAGGTAGTGTAGTCATCTCCTTTTCATTCTATGCCAGGTATGAGTGGTCAGACCTTTTAATACCTGGTTTGGCCTAGGCGCTGTACCTGTTCAAGTCCCAGAGTATAGTTCGTAGTAAACAAAAAAATAGAAAATTAATGTAGAAAATGTTTTGCTGTGAGGTGTGAGAAGTACCTTTGCCGTGCTTTGAAACATATCACACACAATAACATTATTGAAAAAAAAAAAAAAAAAAAAAATGACACCACCAATGCCGGTCTGAAGTCCGGATATAATGAAGATGGATTTTTTTTTTAAAATCAGAAATAACAAATTTGCGATGAAAAACTAGCAAAAAGAACTCAGAACTGGGTGGTTCCTCAAGTGGCAGCCCCGTAGCACCCACTCAAGGTCAAGCCTTTGACTGATCCGCAGCGAACAGGTTAAAATTTCTTATTTGAAGAATTTAGTTGTTTCATCTCCCTTGAAGTAAAAATGTCTGTTATTTAATCTTTGTCTGATACAGAGTAACAGGGAGCGGGCTCAATAACTTTTTTTATCATAGACATTATTAATGTTACTTATTAAATATATTATTAGTGTTATTTATTTGTTTTGTTTTGGCTAGTTATTTATTTGCCTTCTTCATTAATTTCAACAAAGCAATCTTTTCTCATACGACACTAGTTATATTAAACAAATCTCCTAGCTACTACCTTTAAAGTAACCAAGACGATGAGATACCCAAGCTTTTGTTTATTTAATCATTTGTCTCAAAGAACAATACTTTTCAAGGGCATATCACCACTAGAAAATATTTGAAACCCACATTACAAAATTTGCTCGTCAAAGGCAAGGCACCTTCTTCAGTTTTGTTGGTTTCATAATTCGTTGTTCGTTGAACAAGATTTTTTTCCAATAATGACTTAAAATAACAAGAATTTTGTATGATTGACCATCATGCTGGTTATTCAATAAACACTTTTAAACTAATGCTTTATCAAGCCAGTAATTAAGGGCAAATAAGAGCTCCAAAGAGGGAATAGATTGTTAATAGGAAAATGTGTTGATAGTTTTGGGGACTCGTGCATTTGTTAAAATAGTAATTTTTTTAATACACCGCTATATGTTTAATAAAAAAATATCTAATAATGCAGGTACAGATAATGGCATTTCATCCTAATCCGTAACGAAAAAGAATGGGAAGAAGGATGGGGTTTTGTTGAGATTTTTGAAGTCACACTATGCTTTGAAGGGTTAAGGTATTTATTTATAGAATGGGAAAAATAAAGCGTGATAAGTGAGGGTATACATCAAGAAATCAAAATAATATACATTTTAATATATTAGTTATATGTAACTTCTATTACATTGAACTGTATATGATAAAGTCTATAATAATAATAATGGAATAATACATTTATGGCATATATAGCATTTGATAAGTTTCACAAATTAAGAAAGTATAAAAATTATATACTAAATACAAATTAAATGTTGAGATTATTATCCAACTAGGAAGATATGTCAGTTTTGTCAGGCAGCGTCCCTTTTAATTGTTTCGCAGATGATCCCCTGAAAAATTCTGTATTGGAACGTTTCGCCTAAACCGTGACTAGGTTTTTCCGATGTGTTTGGGCAACACCATCTTCTACCTCCAGCCGAATCCATTCACTTAGGTGTTACTATTTGCTTAGGTGGCCGCCCTGTAATTTTAATAAGATATTAATAATCCTCTTAATAGCTTTTATTATGAAAAAAAATACCAAAAAAAAAAAAATATATATATTGCAGCCTGAAAATATTGGTTTCTCATTTATATTAAGTAAAGCATGAATATGTTATATCATGAAAGGCCAGTGTTTGAAATACAACATTATCAAAACTACAATCGAACTGGGTAACTTTGTACAGTTCGGGGTAACTTTGTACACCGACCTTGAATGTGTTTCAAAACCATCTACCAACCAAACAATAGGAAGTTTTGATGTGAATTTTTGTTTTGATAATTGTAATCTCTATGTAACTAAAAATACATAGAGATTACAATAATCAAAACAAAAATTCACATCTAAACTTCCTATTGTTTGGTTAGTAGATGGTTTTGAAACACATTTCAGATCGGAGTAAAAAGTTGTCCCGAACTATACAAAGTTACCCAGTTCGATTGTACTACTATAGGTAATTTATTTACTAAATAAAATAAATTAATTTCTTCATGCACATACTTCTTCTAAATTGCGAAAAGGTTCCTAACTGTTTTTAATTATTAGTTTAACATCAATATTTATCACAAAAATACTTTTTATTTTAAGTCCAACTATTCAATGAAGCTCGCTATTCAGACTTAACAGTTATTTTATCTAACTTAATTGGTGCAAAAAATCACAGGAATTTAGTTGGTTGTTTTTGTCCAATGATAGTTGAAACTTTCTTATGTATCCATTTTGTAATAGGGGTCACCTGTGGTGTAGTGGTTAGCATAGCAACCTACAATACTAAAGGTCGCGGGTTAGCGTCCCCGCAGTGGCTGTAGGATTTTTTAAAGGGAGTAAAAAATCCTTGGCTATGCCGTCCCTCGGATAGGAAGTAAAATGGAGGTCTCGAGCCTGCACGATCTTAGTTTCTCGTTAAAGATCCCTATCCAAATTATACCTGGATAGGCAAAATTTAGGACTCCCACTGTAGCATCGTCTGAATAGCCTTAGTGGCATAATGTGACGTTAAACAAACAAATATTTTGTAATATACAAAAAATAACTATTCTTTTTTAGTATTTTTTTCTTCTTCTTCTTCCTCTTCTTTCCAGTATTTTCGGCTGTATGGGGGTTTTTTGAGGGGTGAAGGCGGGGAATTAGTCCCGAGTTGTTAAAAGATACCTGAACGCAGTGACTTAAATTTACGTACTTTAGGTTATCATTCGCTGTCTGGGCAACATGCTAGCTCACTCGGCAACCCAACCGATCCTCTTACTTTTTATATTAGGAATATTATTATCACTTTTGATCAGTAACGCAACTTAATTATTTAGTTTTAAGAAAAAAAGAATAAAATTGTTTCTAGCTGTTTTTTATAAAATTATTAGCTGCTTTACCTGAAATTTGTTTCCCTTTAATAAAAATTAGTTATCAATCTTTTGAAACTTACATTTGATTCACTGATTCCAGAAACAACCTAAGCCACAAATGACTTGTTCAGACATAATTTAAAAAAAAAAGCTAAATAATTCCCCTATATATTTTTACATGAATTTTAAAATACCCACGTGTTTTAAGCACCATAGCTTTAAAAAAATGCTAAAATATTTGAGTGTCAATTTTTCCTAGAAAGGTTGAAAGGAAAAATGTCATTTAGGTGGTTTCTGCATCAAATGACAAATTAGTATGTATTTCGTAAAAACTGTATGTCCTATAGTGAACTTAAGGTGTTTATGAAACTAGTGAATCATTTGTTTTCAAATTACCACTTAAATTTTATTTTGAATGAAACATTATTTTATGCATTTGAACCATACTTGATTACAGCTTGAAAAATAATCAATATTGTTTCTGATATTCTTCGTATAATATATGAAAATTACAGCTCCGTTTAAAAATAAATAAACAGTTTATTATAAATAAGGGATATTTTAAGCCTTTTAAGGCTAAAATATGCTCGATTACCACATTTTGGCCAAATATGCAACATAATGATTTGCCAGTATATTTAGAGAATAACTGATTTTGCTTGATTTAATATAATATGGAAAAAAACCAAAAAAAAAAAAAAAAAAAAAAAACCATGCTTTCACCAGACCATAATTATATCATGCACTTTAAAAAGTAAATTTTAACGGTGTTAGAGTCTAAACATAAACACTAAGCTTTTTTTTGGTCAAACAATTATATTTTTTATAATAATTCACAAGATTTGATAGTTTTAGCATCACATAAAACGAAAACCATGTATTTTGTTTTATGTTTACTATTATCTATATTACTTCATAGCTATATCGGTAGCTTTGATTGACTGCAATTCTAACTGTTCTAACATTAATTTTAAGAAAAATGAATTTAAAAATCTGTGGGGGTCAACACTTTCTTTTTTGGCATTAATGAAATTTATAAATTCTTTATTTATTTATATATTTGGTGTTAATTTAATTTATGAAAATGGTTTTCTTAGAAAAAAAAAAAAACAATTTATACTTGATTTCAAATCGCTCCTCCAATGCAAGACTGGTCAAACTCAAAATTGCTTTGAAAATAGAAAAAAAAAAAATCAAAAATTGTCTTCCAATTTTCATAAAAAAACTTATTTGCTTTTTTTTTAGGTAGACCAGTCTTGCATTGGATCAGTGATATGAAATACTATTACAGACAACGATCAGTAAAAATTAAATTGGTGGGGATGTAAATAAATTTTCATCTTGTTTTATAAAAAAAAAAATATATATATATATATATATATATATATATATATATCTTTAAGCAGAGCCCTTAGCACCAAAAATCTCACTTTGCCTAAAATGTCAGTTAGTACCTTGTCGAACCAAGGTATTGATATATTTAAATGTTATACCACACGTTTGTCGAGCAGTCCATATCAATTTGACTATGTAATGATGTTAAGAGCCGATAACTGAAATTTACCTCAATCTTAATTTGATAAGATACTATATGAATTTTAAATAATTTATTTTTGAAGAGAAAAGATTTGGCTCCGCCGGGAATCGAACCCGGGGAAGGATTTGGCACCGTTCGAAAGCGAGCTCAGTGGTGCAATGGTTAGCATACCACGCATGTCATGTGGAAGACCCGGGTTCAATTCCTGGCGGAGCCAAATCTTTTCTCTTCAAAAATAAATTATTTAAAATAATTTAAAAACTAGGTGGTTACCCACAATAATGATTGAATTAATATATATGAATTTTATATAGTACTGTATAGAAAAATATGACTATTTAGTAATGTTTAACAATAATTTATTTTAAAATTAAATTTGATCTTTCAGAGAGTAGCAACTTCGGGTCAAACGGCTCAGCAAATGAATCCACCGTTTCCCCCGAGTTCGCAAACCTACAGAAGCCACTTACAACAATGATCATACTGCCGTATGACAATCATGAACTCTTCGAACTAGTCATATTTCTTTAAGGCTGTGTAAATTTTTAATTATAGTTATTTAAAATAATAATTAACATGTCCAGTAAGGAGCAATTAATTTGCGACCGCTCCATACTGACCGTGTTAAGCATGATTAAATTATTTATAAATCTCCGGAATATCGTTATATTGTGTTATTTAATTATATATGGTGTAAAATGTCTGTAAAAATGTATTTTTTTTTTTAAATAAGATTTAATTACAAATTTCTTGTGATACAAAGAAGAAATTTATTGAAGCTAAACATTATTGATAAGATGTGATCATCTTATTTTATTTATTGTATCAACAGAATCTTGTGTAATGTATTACATAACATTTTATGTACCTGAAAAATACACATTTCAAAACATATTATTTAAGTTGTATAGTTTGTTTAATAATATACAAATGATATTGTGTAAATAGTTAAATAATGTAAAAAAATATCATTTTTATTTTTGTTGTTTTGTTTTTATAGCATTTTTATAATTAAGTTAATGTTAAATAAATTTTTATATGTATTTTATTTTTTTATTCGTGTCTTTTATTACACCATCAAATCATGCTAATTAAATTGGTAACCAGTAGTAAGTTGTATGCAGCAAGAAGCAAGAAATAAGTAATGCAGTATGAAAATGTACCAGCATGCAATCATTTCAGGAAGAGCATAAATTAAACTAAATAAATGTCAATATGAATTTTAAAAGCCGGCAAAATTAACTATTTAATTTATGCCCACCATGAAGTTTGGGGCAGCACGAACACTAATCACAGAGGTGAGCAAATATTAGAATTCATTATTAATAACGATCTTGACATATTGAACCGTGGGGATAAACCCACGTTTGTCAATAGGTTAAGATCGGAGATTATAGATATCACGATAGCTACTAAAACAATCAGTAGGAACTTAGTGGACTGGCATGTCTCAAATGAGGAGACATGCTCAGACCATAGGTACATCAGATTCGACCTACTGAATAGCATAGAATTTGTAGTCGAATACAGGAATCCCAAACTAACAGATTGGGAAAATTACTGTATAAACCTCGACTCAAACATAAATAATTGTCCAAAAAGAATTAGTAACTCATGGCAACTAGAGTGCCTGAATGCCACATTAACAGATGCTATGACTAAATCATATCATAGCAGCTGTACGCAAAAGAAAAAGAGATCCAACAGGAAAGTATCCTGGTGGAACAATGACTTGCAAAAACAAAGAACTCTCACTAGAAGATTGTTCAATGCCTCTAAGAACTCTGGCAGATGGAATGAGTACAAGAAAGCACTAACAGAATACCATAAATCTGTCAGGAGAGCTAAACGCAGGGCCTGGAGGGACTTCTGCTCTGACATAAGCAGCATCCCGGAAACCAGCCGCGTCAATAAAATTATAAATAAACACACAGAGCAGGGAATGTTGGGCACGCTGAGGCAACCTGATGGATTCACCACTAATGAGATGGAGACACTGGTAGCCATGGCGAAGACCCACTTCCCTGACTGCGAAATAACAAGCACTACAGAACCGGTCTCTATGCACTATGAACAGAACACTGGATGTGCAATGTGGAGACAAGCAAAAAACATCATCACCAGCAATAAACTTAGTGGGCAGTTAACACACTGGCCCCATACAAAGCAGCTGGTGTAGATGGAATATTTCCAGCCCTTATACAAAAGGGACTACATATACTCAGACCATACCTCCTAGAATTGCTAAGAGGAGGCCTAGCGCTGGGATATCTACCAAATGAATGGAAGGTATCCAAGGTCTGCTACATACCAAAACCCGGTAAAGGGACCTATGACAACCCCAAAGCGTTCAGACCCATATGCCTGACATCTTTCCTAATGAAAGTACTAGAGAAGATGATGGATAGGCATGTGAGGGAACAATTAGCGGGTTCTCACCCAATACACGAAAATCAATTCGCTTACCAAGCAGGAAAATCCTGCGAGGTAGCACTACATAA
The DNA here is from genome assembly GCA_911387785.2 of Aelia acuminata. NCBI lineage: Eukaryota > Metazoa > Arthropoda > Insecta > Hemiptera > Pentatomidae > Aelia > Aelia acuminata. Next base: position 116,563,616 of record OU426983.1, on the reverse strand, counting down.
ATTAGTCTCTAGAATTGAAAAATCTATGGACCACCAAGAAACTACGATTGGCACATTCATCGATATTGAAGGTGCCTTCGACAGAACACCACACAGGGTTGTAGAGAAAACCCTGTTGGAGAGAAAAATTGATGAAATTTCCATCAGATGGATCATGACCATGCTGAGGGAAAGACAAATACAGTCCGAATTAGGACTCAGCAAAATACTGATCAAACCCAAAGGTGGATGTCCCCAGGGAGGAGTGATATCTCCGCTACTGTGGTGCCTAGTGCTGGACACACTGCTGACGAAGCTAAACACCACAGGCTACTATGCACAGGGATATGCGGACGATATAGCAGTCCTTGTAGGAGGTAAACACCAAAGTGTCTTATCGGACCTCCTAAATAGTGCAACCAGAATCATATTGAACTGGTGCAAAAATAATGGATTGAACATTAATCCACAAAAAATAAGCATCTGCATCTTCAGCACGAAAAGGAAGATAGCTATCAAACTACCAACAATTGAGGGGGTCCAGTTGAACCAAAGTAAAACTGTAAAACATCTAGGTGTCACACTGGACAATAAACTCAATTGGGCTAAACACGTGGAAAACACGACCAACAAAGCCCTGAAATGTCTATGGGCCTGTAAAAGAGCAATAGGCATAAACTGGGGACTTAAACCCAAAATGGTACATTGGCTTTACACCATGGTTATAAGGCCAATGGTGCTATATTCTTCCCTGGTTTGGTGGCATAAATCAGGGATAGGCAGGAGCAAAGCTCGACTGGAAAAACTGCAAAGACTAGCCTGCCTCATGATAACAGGCGCAATGAAGACCACACCTACTGCCACCATGGAATTGATGCTTAACCTAGCACCACAGCACATGGAAGCGGAGGTGCATGCCATGAAGGCCTGTTACAGAATCAACAAGCTAAATCTGTCCTCTAAAGCTACCACAAATTGGGGACACTGGAAAATATTCCAGGAGCTTGAAAAGGATAGACTACTATCCATGCACTCTGACATCCAGATCAGGGGCTCACTGGAAGCAAACTTTAACGTAAAAATAAACGATAAAGAACCGCACATACCAAACAACGGTATCTGCTGCTACACTGATGGCTCACTCACCAGCAAAGGGTCGGGTGCGGGCATCTGGAGAAAGGATAAACCCAATGAAGGAATCTATGCCGCATTGGGCAAATTCACCACGGTATTTCAATCAGAGGTGCTGGCAATTAGCCACTGCGCCTATGAGTTGCTGAACGAAAAGATGTCTAGGAAGACAATCACAATTTACACAGACAGCCAAGCTGCACTTGGTGCCCTCAATCATATAGATACAAATTCCAAGGTTGTATGGGAGTGCAAAACAAGACTCAACAGCCTAGCATATAACAACAGAGTGAACGTAGAATGGGTGCCAGGTCACACTGGCATAACAGGAAACGAAAATGCAGACATTCTTGCCAGAAAAGGATCCAGTATCAAACCTATCACCCCTGAACCGGTGTGTGGCATAAGCAAAAGCTCTGCCATCAGGAGGATAGAGGAAATATATGGAGCAAAAAGAAAACAACTTTGGAGGATGCAAAATCTCAAACACTCCAAATTGTTCCTGGACAATCCCTCTGTCAAAAGAAGTAGAGAACTACTACATCTCGACAGGAACGCATTAAAAAGACTTACAGCAGTATACACCGGACACTGTAAGCTCAGAAGCCACATGTTCAAACTCAAACTCGCGGCATCGCCAACATGCAGATACTGCGAAAAAGAGAGTGAGACGGCTTATCATATAGTCTGCATATGTGACAGACTCGCTGTATTAAGGTTCAGAATGTTTGGCCTGGACCGCATTACTGACCCTAAGGCGCATGAGTTAATTAACCCAAGTAGCCTCCTTAAATATACTGAGGTACTGAAAATAAGCATATAAAGTGAAGCAGAACCCAGGCAGACAACTTGGCGCACAATAGGCCCATCTGGGCCGCAGTGCATATGCCACTAAAAAAAACAAAAAAAAAAAAACTATTTAATTTTAAAAATGTAACAAAGAAGAAACTTTGAGCGATAAACCAAGATGTTGGACATCACGTTAACTATTAGACTTGATAGAAACCTAAGGAGGAAATTTGCTCGTAAGACTTTTACTGGCATTGCAGAGCGATGAGACAAAAAAATGTATCAGATGTGAGCCCAAAGTGCAGTTTCTAGGAGATTAAGATATTTCGTACCATTTAGGGTAAACAAATTAGGTCAAACTAATATTTCGTCTTGATCACTGAGACTAGTCTTAGAGCCAGGGGTCTTTTCCGACGAATGAATATTTTATTTATTTGGAAGTGATGAGAAAGGTTTTTCACACGACCGATTCGCTAAAGGTACCGATTTTTTTAAGTCAAGCGCGGTAGAAAAATCATGGTTAGGGGATTTTTTCCTGGCTACTGGGTTGCTCCTTTTGTGGTAATAAATGAACTTATTAATGAAATTTCTTAATTAGCGAATGTGATGTATAAAATGAAATCCCTTTTATATAATCACAAAAAAGAGAAAAAAAAGTACAAAAAGATTGATCATTTCAACAGGAAAATCTTTAAACTTGGTTAAAGAATGGCTAAACTCCAAAAACATGCATGTCAAAAAGAATTTTTAACCTTTGTTATTATTTAAATAACCGTTATCATAACTTAGTAACAGGTTGCCTAAACCCGAATTTTTACTGTGTTCCTAATTTTTGTCACTAACCTTCATCTATGTAATATTTTTAATTAAATCTTAAATGTTACTTGTACCGAATTTTAAATTTTAAGTATTAATGTTTTGAAAGAATCTAACAATTCCTTCATGCACTTCTAAATTAGTAATAGTACCCAATCATATAACTAAACTAAAATATTTTTAATATAAAAAGGAATCCATAATAAAAAATAAGCAACAGATATTGAGAATACAGATAGACTTTTGAACACAAGAAATTCTTCAAACTTTAAATACTCATAACTGATTCAATGAACACATCATATGTTTATAATATTATGAAACATAATATATTTATGTTAGATTAAGCTGTAATATCATTCTGGATTAAATATTATGTATAAGTTCTTTATTAATTTAATCATTTTTCATGGGTAACCACCTTATTTTAATTTTAAATATTTTATTTTTTAAGAGAAAAGATTGGGCTCGGTCGGATGTCGAACCCGGGTCTCTCGCATGACATGCACGGTACGCTAACCACTGAACCACCGAGCTCGTTTCCAAGCGGAGGGACCACGGAGCGCGCGCAACTCTGCTTGGAAGCAACGAACCCAATTTTTTCTCTTCAAAAATAAAATATTTAAAATTAATATAAGTTTTTTAGAAATGAGCAATAAAAGAAGTGTCTTTTGACAGATACTGTATGCATAAACACTTTTTAAATTTTGTTCACGAAACCAAATGTTAATTAATAAACATATAAAATGTAAGTTTCAAAGTTTGATTAAAATTAAAATACTTAGGTATAAAAAAAAAAAATGAAAAATCTTTCATAAAATAATGGTAAATCTATATTACGAATTTAATGGTAACCACTTTATCATCAACAATGAGAGAATAAAATGATCTGTCAATATGAATCTAAAACTGAACTCAATCTTTCAAATGATTTTTCAAATCAACATTTAAAAAAAAAAAAAAAAAAAGCTTTAGGAATATGGAATTATTGTAATAGAATATTTTTTATTATATATTTCTAGTCTTTTATAAGTAACATAAATTCAAAACCATTTAAACAGTTTAATAAGGTGTGGCACTATCAAGAAATGTTTACTCTTGATAAAATAATTAAAAACTTGCAATTATGCATGATCTTCGTCAAATCATCTTAAGCAAGATAACCATTGACATTGAAACAGTACTTTTTAAGAAGGACTGAACCCATTACTCAAGGCGAAATGTAAGAAAAAAAAATCGGCATATCGATTTTAATATTGAATTTCATCTATTCAATATTGAAAAAATCTGGTGTGTGCGCGCAACACACAACTTTCACTTACCAACTTACTTAGATTAGAAATTAATGCGTTATGTTAATGCCACTTCTCAAAGTTACACATTTTTCCACATTCATTTCTTTTTTTTTTTTCATTTGCTCTATAAAAAACACTAATATCATTTATTATTAAATAAAAGTTTTTACTTGAGATAATTCGGCAATGTAAGCATAATACTCTAAGTCGACTGATTTTATAATTCTGTATGTAGTTGTTGAAAATTTCATTTAGGTTCCATGAAACAAATAATTTCCATTAAATGAACAGAAGGGCTTTAATTATAAACAATGGTCTGTCATTAAAGGCGTACTCCGCATGCGTTGGCTCAATGTGTTTTATGAGTTGACAGAATATTTTTCTTTTTTTCCCCTCTATACGTTCACTTGATTTTTTTTTCATATTTCATATTTAGCCATTTCTTATTTTTAGGCAAAACGAGAGACAGATAATTTTTCCATATAAACAAAAACAAAGGTACTTTATGGGAAAACTAAAAAGGCCATCTAATCCCCATTTAAGCCCCCTCAGAACATTTTAATAATGATAAAGCTTACCTTATATTAAAGAACACCTAATTTTCATAAAACATGACAAATTTGATCAAAATCATTAAAGCCGTTTTTGAGTAAATAAAAAACACACGTGATAATGAGACAACATTTATTAAGTGAAGTGTCCCCTCCAATTAATCAATTTTGATGAAATTTTAACTGTCGCATCACAGGCATAAACATGCACCAAATTCCCAATTTCAGTTTTGTATGGCCTATAGGTTTTGAGCTAGTCTGTTCACACATACACAGACCATTTCGCGGGACTTGGTTATATGGACTCAGGGGACCCCAAAACGTGTATTTCCGTTGAAAACCGGAAGTCGAAATTTTTCACGATCGCGATCGCAATACTTTTCTTACTATATATTTCATATATAAGTAAGTGAAAGTAAAAAATGTAACCTCTTAATCATAGCTCAATGGGTTGATGAACGCTATAATCGACAAAGATCAGAAAATCCAAAAAAGAAAGAAAATGTACAAACACACATTCTTGATATTAAACAAGTGGTTGTTTGTTTAAAAATAATGATATTAGAGTGTTTTAACTGAGATTTAATGTTTCATGATTTGTCTTTTAATTTCAAAAAAGTCTTATAACACTTTAATAATAATTTTAAATTGTTCTGTTTCACTAAATCTTGAATAAAAATCTGGTCAGTTTATACATTTTATTTTATTTTAGATGATGATTATTTCTTAATATGAGAAATTTGTCCTAAAAAATAAAATAATTGATTGATTACATAAAATTAACCAAGGACTAAAAATAAATTATTAAAAAAGTTGTTTATTTTTTCTTCACAAAATAGATAAAACAAAGGTTTCACGATAAATCCGATTATCTGATAATCACTTCAATATACATTTTTCAAGACAATGACAAATATATATAATTGTTTAGTTTTAGGTATGTGTACATATGCAATAAGGTATAATATATAAACAATATGTTTTTTTAAAAAATTCAATTCAAACTTCTCTCAATATTTAGCATTTACTGAAAAAAATGAAAGTTATAAACCGGATATCAGTTTAAGTGATCAATTCTGCATAAGAAAGTTGATAATTTTCAATTTGAATTATCCAAAGGTTCATTAAGATGATCCCACAGAAACCTTTCTTACTTATTAAATAATTTAAAAAATCTTATATTCACAATGTAAATGACAATCTAACAATATTTTATATCAATAAAAGTTTTGAAACAAAGTAATATAGGTTCAATATTATTATCAAAAATTTATACCAAATATAACCGAGCCAAGAATTAATTATATATTGAGGTAACAATGTAATTTTTAACTTTAGCGAAAATAAATCAGAAATTATTTTTTACTTTATTTATTATAATATTTAGAAATTTCACCAGCTGGTTATAATTGTCATTTGTATTAAAAAGTATGAATTCAGGAATAAAATTAATGTTCATGTAAAAATAGATTCACTTGAGCTGCTTAAGTATTTATGAGTGTTTAATGTAATAAAAAGAATATTTTTCAAAAAGGACACAGATAAAATTAGAAAAACATTGAAAGAGTATTGGAACGGACCTATTGATTGAAGTTCATAAATCAAGCTTAAAATGCCAGCAGTAGGGATCGATTTGGGAACGACGTATTCTTGTGTTGGAGTGTGGCAACATGGAAAGGTAGAAATAATAGCCAACGATCAAGGTAACAGAACCACTCCCAGCTATGTGGCGTTCACGGAAACCGAAAGGCTAATCGGAGACGCAGCCAAAAACCAAGTAGCCATGAACCCGCAAAATACAGTATTCGATGCCAAAAGGTTGATTGGTCGTAAGTTCGAAGACCCGAAAATTCAAGAGGACATAAGACATTGGCCGTTTAAAGTGGTAAATGATAATTCGAAACCTAAAATAAGAGTACAATACAAAGGAGAGTCAAAGAAATTCGCACCCGAAGAAATAAGCTCTATGGTATTAACCAAAATGAAAGAAATTGCAGAAGCGTATTTAGGAAATAAAGTCCGAGATGCAGTTATTACAGTCCCAGCTTATTTTAATGATTCGCAAAGACAAGCTACAAAAGATGCAGGGGCCATCGCAGGTTTGAATGTTCTTAGAATTATAAATGAACCAACTGCTGCTGCTCTTGCTTATGGCTTAGACAAAAACCTCAGAGGTGAGAAGAATGTTTTGATATTTGACTTAGGGGGAGGTACATTTGATGTTTCAGTACTGACGATTGACGAAGGTTCACTATTTGAAGTAAAATCGACGGCAGGTGACACACATTTAGGTGGGGAGGATTTTGATAACAGATTGGTCAATCATCTCACAGAGGAATTCAAGAGAAAATATAAAAAAGACATGAAGTCCAATGCGAGAGCTTTGAGGAGGCTTCGTACAGCAGCAGAGCGGGCGAAACGAACCCTCTCATCAAGTACTGAAGCTAGCATAGAAATAGATGCACTATTCGACGGAATAGATTTTTACACCAAAGTCACAAGAGCAAGATTTGAAGAGCTCAATGCAGACCTCTTCAGGTCTACGCTACAACCAGTGGAAAAAGCATTGAATGATGCTAAGTTGGACAAAAGTTCGATCAATGACGTTGTTCTTGTTGGCGGATCTACAAGAATACCAAAAATTCAAAATTTGTTACAAAACTTCTTTAATGGAAAATCACTTAATATGTCGATTAATCCTGATGAAGCAGTGGCCTACGGAGCAGCGGTTCAAGCAGCTATTTTAAGTGGAGATCAAAGTTCACAAATCCAAGATGTTCTTTTAGTCGATGTTGCACCTCTTTCATTAGGTATCGAAACAGCGGGAGGCGTGATGACTAAGATAGTCGAAAGAAACAGCAGGATACCATGTAAGCAAACGCAAACATTTACAACGTATTCAGACAACCAGCCGGCTGTTACAGTGCAGGTCTTTGAGGGGGAGAGAGCTATGACGAAAGACAATAATCTCTTGGGGACTTTCGATTTGACTGGTATACCTCCAGCCCCAAGAGGAGTTCCGCAAATTGAGGTAACTTTTGACATGGATGCCAATGGTATACTTAATGTTACAGCAAAAGAGATAAGTACTGGAAAGTCGAAGAATATAGTTATAAGAAATGATAAAGGCAGGTTGTCAAAAGAAGAAATAGACAAAATGGTAAGTGATGCAGAAAAGTATAAGGCAGAAGATGATCAGCAAAGGGAAAAAGTAGCTGCAAGAAATCAACTAGAAGGCTATCTTTATGGAGTCAAACAGGCCGTTGACGAATGTGGTAATAAACTTAACGATTCAGAAAAGAGAAAACTACAAACTATTTGCGATAACGGTATAAAGTGGCTCGACCAGAATAATTTTGCCGAAAAAGACGAATACGAGTATAAATTTAAAGAGGTCCAAAAAGAATGTGGGCCATTGATGACCAAATTGCATGGCGGCGGTGGATTTGCTGGGTGTGGGCAGCAGAGTGGTGCTAACTATCAATCTGGTGGACCTACTGTAGAAGAAGTAGATTAAAATATTCCTGTGGTTTTTGAAGAATAGAAAATTAAAACATATATCGATCAAAATTAAAAAAAATAGTTATTTTCATTTATCATTCTGATTAATAGAACCCACTGCTTTCATCGAGACACAAGCTCCATTGATGTAATTCATGAGGATTTCTTTGCAAAAGATTCAAAGCTTTAAAAGAATCTATTCAATCTTATGAAGTTAAATGAATAAAACTTTTTTTTTTCTTTTTATTCATTATGGATTGTTATTTTCTTTAGTAATGTTTAAAAAAAACTTTTAAACTTACAACTTGACCCATGCGGATAATATGCATAGGATTTTAATCTGCAGCGAAACCGTTAACACCACATTTACGTATGAAATGTGCACTTTATCATTGCACATTAGTTACTAAAGTGGTGGTGATGGCATTTTAAAATAATAAAAGACATATGTTAAGTGCAAGGAGTAATAATTTTATAATTATAACTAAAATATGTGAAAAAAAAAATTAAATAGGGCGTAACTTTGCAAATATCCATGTCTATTTTAAAGTTTTCTTCTTTATGTTTTCTAGAATTTTCTGGGAAATGTGCCGATTGCTCTTTAACAGAGGGAAGATAATCTTAAAAATTAATTATGACATACATTATAAGCTTGTTTATCTAGACTAAGTACGACCAATGGCAATCCAGATACCGTCAATGGAGGCAACTTTGTGCGTCGGGGGTAACTTTGTGCAAAACCTAATTTGGAGCAAATCAAGTGCTGCCATCTAATATTTTCTATTTTAAATTACTGTAACGCATGATATTTGAAGCTAGAGGTCTCCTCTTTCTCTCACGCTAAATTATTCAATTTTGAAATCGCTCTTGATGTTTGTTTATATTTTCAAATTCGGACACACTTTCAATTCAAAAAATATATTGACAAGCTTTGTCTGTGAAATGTAAGCGTTGCTCAAAAATTCATCGTAAGTACAACCTGATTAATTTATATATAATTATACAAAAATACAGCATAATCGACTCAAAATTGTAAAAATCAATAACAAATTAAATGTAAATAAATAAATCTTGTCAGTGGGGTAACTTTGTGCAAAAATTGATTAATAAATTTTTTCTGCAGAAAAATGGTCAGGCACTATAAAAAAAAGCCTGGAACACGGAACTTCAAGAACTACTCTTCAGAAAAGCTGGAAAAATGTTTGGAAGAAATTTTGAATGGTATGTCGATTTTTTTATTGAGAAATTTGTAAATATTATTTTTTTTTATCAATAAAAAGTTCTAAGCAAAAAATGACATAAATAACCTGTATTTAATTTACTGCACAAAGTAGCCCCAAGCTAGGGTAACTTTGTGCAAAGTATATTTTTAATTGCAATTCATAAACATTACATGTCAACAATGAAATCTTATGTGCTATCTGCTTGTCTGAGGCTGGCATATAATATAATAGTGAAAACTGTATAACAGAATTGATAAGATTGTTTTTTTTTTCGATCAAAGTTTAAAAGACATGAAATCTTGCACAAAGTTGCCCCATTAGACGGTAATCTAGAAATATGGGTGATAAAAATTTTCACAAGAAATAAACCCATTTTTTATATAAAAAATAGATGGCATTATTTTAAAGAATACATCAAAAAAGTAATCCTATTATTTTCTTTCAAAGAATTGAGCCAAGTTCAAACCAGCTGTTTGGTATTGCTACGTAGACGACACTTTCATACTATGGGAGCACAGAGAAAATTTGCTTAAAGAGTTTCTTGAACATATCAACCACATACACACCAGGTAGGACAACAAGCTACCTTTTTTGGACGTACTAGTAGAAAAGAGAAGGAAGACCTCACACTATGACATTCAGTTTATAGAAAACTGACCCACACAGACTTTCATGCAGATTCTCACCACCATCTATCACAAAAAAGAGGGATCATTGCTACACTCATACACAGAGCATTGACCATACCCGAACCCACAAAAATTCCAAAAGAAAACTCTGGACAGTCCTTAGAAAGAACGGATATTCAGACGAATCCATAACTTCCGAATTCATTAAACGAGAATCCAAAAGTAACAACCAACACCCTGAAGAAAATAAAACAGAAAAGAAGTCCATAGCTATCATCCCCTTCGTAGAAGCCACCTCGGAAAAAATAGCCAGAACACTAACAAAAAACGTCAAAACAATTTTCTCAGAAAGGAAAATCGGACAGATTCTGCCCAACCAAAGGTCTATCTTGGACTCAATAAACCTGGACTTGCTCATACGGTAAACAATATATACGACAGACAGGAACATCACTACACAATCTAAAGAACATATTGCCGCAATTTACAGAATACAGACAGACAAATCAGCCTTAGCAGAACACTTTCACAATACATAACTATAGCCTTCGAAGACACCAAAGCCAAGTAGGATTGACAACTACCATTAGGGAGGCAATAGAAATCATAAAACAACCAAACAATATAAACAAAGAAGACGGATACGGACTTAGCAAAAACTGGTACCCTGCACTAAACAACACAACATATCTCAGAGAGCTGACGACATCCCCCCTACCCTACACCTGGCCAATGGGAACACAGACTTTGCCTGTGACGGAAGATTTTAAGTTACTGATCCCCTTCTCCATTCTCATTCTTGTATTGGCCCTGAAGAAGCCCACAGCAAGATGGGTGAAAGCTTGGCAGTTATCAAACCTGTTACATTGCCAAACCCTGAAGAAGAAATGCATGTAACTGTTTTACCTATATTAAGAAGGAATGGCATGCCAACAAAAAAGACTTCAGAAAATAATATCTACAAATTATTTAAATTCCAAATTCATAAATATTCAACAATGCTAATATTAAAGGCAGGACACTTTTGTAAATCATACTAGACTCAATTATGAAAATTTTCGTGCTGTTGTCAAAGTAATATTTGTAAAAGACTATAGTCTTTATCAAATAAAAATATTATTATTATAATAAAGGCAGGAACAGTAATAAAATAAAGTAAATAAATTAAGTTTTATTATACAAATAATAACCCAAGATTGCATAACTCATCTAATGTTCAACTAACGTTCTTTTCTTTTTAATATATATTTGATAACATTACATCAAATTTATATAGAATCAAACACACTAACCATAATATTTATTTAATATAGTAAAATTATCGATGAGCGAAACACAATAAATATTTAAATAAATAAATTACAATTTTATTTTAGATACTTAACAATACCATTTAAAAAATATTATTATGGCTGAATAATGTTTATTTTTAAACAATCTCTTATTTTAAATCCTCTTTAACAAGAATTTTAATTGCTATCACACTTCTTAGGAAGAAAGAAAATACAATCAATTTCTAATTTGATTACAAATTGCAAACTAAACAAAATTGTTATTTATTTAACTTAACATTATAAATCTACCTATATTGTATAAATATATACCATTTTATCTATGCTAGACAACATTGAGTTAATTTAACCTTCGAAACAAGATGAAGGGCTGTTTAAAATTTGAAAAATGCCACCATCCTTTTCAAAACCTTCAATCAGAATTAGGATGAAATTTAGCAAACTTGATTTTTGCAAAGAAGAATTTAATTGGAACTGAATCGAAATATGGACCATCGAACCAAATAATCCATTAGTAATTTGAAGATTTATAATGATATCAGATTTTATGATCGATCAAGAGAGAAAAAAATAAACAGTTCATATAATTCATTCTTTATTATACTATGAACTTTCAAGACTGCAAATCTCCCCTTCAGTCTTAACTGTTATTTATGGAGTCATGTTTCTAAGGGTTATAATTTTCATATTTTATATGTATTGTAAATTAACCCTCCGGTGGGCGCGCTGCGGCATTCGGACCGCAATCTGAACATTTTTCAAAATATTATGAATACTAATTGAATCAGTGAGCTGAGGATTCCAGGTATTTTTAAACCTATATGTTCTGACAGGATTAGTTTTCCTCAGTAGTTATATTGCCTTATTTGTAGTAGGTCTGTATGTGCGGTCCAAACACCGCAGCGCGGCCTTTCGTGTAACAGATTCAGACAACTTCTGCTGAATTATTTTATCGTTTTAAGATATCTAATATTGTTTGAATTATTTTTACACATACTATTATTTTTAGTCTTGTTTTACTAAATTGTTAAATCGTGAAATTTAGCTGTGTATTTGATTATTTTCCTTTAAAACCTTGACCAATACCTTCATGCCTACGTATATAATTACAATACTCTATACCTAATGGGTTCACACTGACAGCATCAGCCAATATTGGCAAAAATAAAATATGTTATTCTTACATATAAGTATTATTTATTTTTACCGCACCCCTAACCAACCTCTTCATTACAACAACGGTCAATCATCTTCCATCATTATTCCTAGTTCATATGAGCAACATTTATTATAATAAGCAATTAATTATTATATTACCTCTATACATTACGCAACCAATTGTAAATTGTTTATTTGTGTTTTTATCACCAAAGCTATTTTAGTTTTTTTTTTTTTTTTTTCCATCCTTTTCTTTATAGAACTTGTAATTTTCATTCATTAGAAATAGTATAAAAATAAAGCAATGAATAAACAACAAAAAAAAGTAAGTTATTGCTTATTTTCTAATAAAATATTTAAAAAACAACGATGCGGTCCAAACACCGCAGCGCGCCCGCCTGAGGGTTAAGAATATTTAAATATACATGAACTAATTTAATAATACCAATCTCACACTCCATTTTTTAAACTTTCATTTATATAGTGAATTAATAATTATTATAGCAATTAATATAGCAAATTATTTTTATCAAATGCATAGTTTCATTTTTAAGAACTGATATTGTGGCGAAAGGGAACAAAACAGATGTTTGTTTTTTTTATAAAAAGTTCAAGAATCGTCTGAAATAGTTACAATTATTATCATGTCATAGACTATGGAAAGTTCTCAACAGTTCTAGAATGTTCTACTTCCGAATGTTTATAAAAGGAGTAATTCACTAGTGAGTCAGTCTAGTGAGCAGATAGCTCTGAGTAGTATAGTTACTTTCTAGTCACCTTAATATTTAAATGTTTCGTTGTTGTTACCGTTACATTTGTGTTCTCGTTGTTAGTTTGACATTATTGAAATAGTATGTCAAACATTATTCGAAGCAGTTAAAAAAAAATATACATACCTAACAAATAATGTTATTCTTTCAAAGTGTCAATGGAAGCAATAAAAACTTATTTGGGTTAACTTGTCTGAATCAGAGATTTTTCGTCCAGAAACACCCATATTATATTAAAGAAAAAATAATCCATTAATAGAAGGATCATAAATTGTTTATTACCAATAAAAATCAAAGGGAAATTGGCCAATATAAGATTAAATGAACAAATACTCCAGCCAAAATTTCCAATTACAAACCCTCAAAACATAATTAAAATGTGCAGTGATTTTCTTTTTAGCCGATTTTTACATTGTGAACTAAATGGAAGATAGTGCTGTGCTTTAAATATAATTACACTAAATGTGCTGTTTATTCATATAATAAAGAAATGATAAGAAATAAAAACTTAAACCATCCAAACCTCAATTTAATATTTTGTTAAAAATAAAATGCAAAATCAACGCCACAAACTTTTGTAAATGTGGTTAAATCACGGTGATTTTCAAAGATTAAATATTTAACTCGTTAATCACACGATTAAGATAGATTCTATTAGTATTTTCATAAGCCAGAGCTGTTACTTTAAAAAATAAGATGTCTATATAAACACGATACAGGCTGCAGTTAATGAGTAGAAGGCTACCAAAACAGTGAAAGACATTTCCAGGAAGAATTTTGTTAAATACATAATAATCTGTTTCCATGTGGAAGTTAAAATTAAATTATTTGAAAAATCTTTTTACGACCAGATAATTAAGTGGTTTTTGGTCAGAAATAGGTAATTCAGTTGTAATTTTTCTTTCAAATGGAAGATAAACAAATAAACTGGATGACCAAAAAATGAGAATCAAGTTTTATCTAAATTTGTATCAGTTATATTTTCTTTTAAACAAATTTGTACAGCATCGTAAAAAAAAAAAATATTCTTTTTTCAAATAGAAAAAAAATCTTCAGAGATTGTCTATGATAAACTTACAAATCAATACTGTAATTTATTGAAAAACCACAAGTGAAATTGATGAGCCAGTGGTGGAGGTAAGACAGTGACCATTGATCACATAATTACAATAAATAGTTTAACAATGGATACAAATATCGCAGTCATATGAAGTTTATAAATGCAATGCCGGACCTGACCATTTGAGAGAAGAAGAAAGAGAAACTTTTGAAAAATTCTAGAAGAACTTTGAAGAGACAGGGGACATTAAAAAAGGATATCCTGTATCAGATATGATTTTTCAATCATGAAAAATATTTAAATTTTATTTTTTTTAAACAAAAGTTTGAAAACTATACATAATTCATTAAAAAAAATCACAATCTTAAAACTTTTATTTATTTTAAAAGTAGCTTTTTTTATTGTTTGCAACTATGAACGAAACTTAAGCTGAAAAAAAAAAACTGATGAGTGAATAGCATAAGATGCATGCAAACGTAACTAAGGCATTACACAGAAAATAATATTTCTTGACTAGATACAAGGCATGCTTAGGGTTAAAAAAAATTAAATAGCATTCAAAACAACAAACGGTTAAGGCCAAAGACAACAAGACTGTGGATTCATGCACCACACTCTTTTCTAACATAAAATTAAATTAAATATTTAGTACATAACTGTATTAAATTATCCTCTCCGCTCCAAAAAACAAAACAATGAAATTAATTTAGGAACTTTGAATCCATTACTTGTGCAAAATTAAATATGTGACCCAATAACCAGTTTTTAAAATACCTAATATTAAAATTTATATTATTTTAAATGTACCCATTTAAAACAAAAAGTAGGAGATAGCATGATGAGTATATCTTTTCAATCGCTCAATCAATGGACGGAGTTTCTAAAATTTTTTAAACATATTGCACAATATAAGGCCTTCATAATATGTACATGCATCATTAACCAATATATAACAGGCTGTTTTACAATATTCAAGTGTTATATAATTACTTAATGCTGTATATAAAACTACTTGAGAATATATATTTCAATTTATTAAAAATTAAACTAATGTTTTATTTAGGTACCGGATGTATTCAATATATTAAGGAAGTCTGAACTGCAGAAGACTACATAATTTAGTAACTGCAACCGATCAAATACAAGTACCAAGAAATAATTAACATTGAGAGTAAAATTTTAAAAATATAAAAAAAAAAAAAATTAAAGCCAGTCTCTTATCAATTACATGATTTAACTAAGCAGTTCAACTTCAAAAATGAATTCTCAGTAGCTAATATATCATCACATTAAGTTCACATAACACATATAAATTACTGATTATCTTGTTACCACCCAGGAGTAGTGTTGGCTAATCGTCGCATTCTTCTTGTGTTTCTGTCCTGATCTCTGATCTTCTTTTCCATCTCTGCATCAGTCAAGGTTTCCAAGAACGGGCACCACTGGTCTGCTTCTGACTGCGGTCGGAAAGGCACTTCAACAGTTTGAAGAGGAGCTTCACTAAAAGCATAAGTTTTCTGATGCCAGCTAAGCTGTCCTCGAATAGAATAAGCAATTGCTGTAACAAATTCTCCTCCTAATCCAAGTTCTGCACACAATTTCATTGCAAACTGTTCGGGGCTGTTCTCTTTTTCACTCATGTCCCATTCGATTTGATCAACCAGAGAAGTGTTACCCACATGTATGTTAAGTTTAATAATAACTCTTTGGTCAGACTGATCTTCTAAAATGTTATCAGTAGGAAAACCCTCAATTTGTTGACGAATAGCTTGAGCTATAGCGGGGACAAAACTGAGAGGATTCAAATCTAAGTCATCACAGAGAATTTCAGCAAACTGCTCGGGAGTTATCAAACTTTCATTTTTATTCCAAGTAAATGTATCGCGGAGTTTCTGTCCTTCTATTTCCATATCAAGACGTATCGGTACAAGCACTTCCATTTGTGAAGCATTTTCCATGATAGATGAAGGATCAGTGTCATCAAAACAAAGAGGGAAGCTTCTAACTTTCTTGCTAACAACTCTATTTCTATTGATTGGTGTTGCCTGCGGTACAGCATCTAAATGTGAACTATTAGGAAGTGAAGGTACCCAAGGCATAGCTTTTTTGGGCTTGGAAGAACTTGTGATGGGAGTTTCAGAGGAGTGAACTGAGACAGCTTTGTATTTTTCATCATTTCCCTCAATAATGTCTTCAACTTCTGAAGCTCTCAATAAGGATATGCTGGAGGCCAAACAATGAGAGCTTAGTCCAAGTTCTATAAGTCTTTTCCTTTCCTCATTTCCAAGGGTTCTTCTGTACATTCCAGGATACCTTTTATAAAGAGACCCTCGAAACATTCGTAAATAATTACCGACTTCGGAACCAATGCAGTAATATTCTCCATTTTCTTCGACTTGAAAACTAATCGGCTTATCACCATACGTTCGGATCGACATTTTAGAAACAATAACTATTATTCCAGTGAGAAAACAACAAACAAATTCAGTAAACAACACCAAGCCGACTCTCGTAGAACCTTCTCGTGATGCTTGTGCTTCCTTTATCTTGGCCACTTGGTGCTGCCCTCTATAGAGCTAATTGATAAGAAGCTCATTGCTTCCTCCTCGTAAGGGTATGTTTTTATGTAAGAACCGAAGGTGGATTTGATGTTGGCGGCTAAGCCCAATCCCAGATGGGCTTATGAGCCTTTTAATCCTTTTATTTATGTTTATTTAAGTTAGTTATTTTAAAGAAATTAATGACTGACCTCATTCCTTATGAATTTGGGCATATTTAACAGAGTCAACCTGAAGGTAAATTTATATTTGCATGTAATCAATTTTTGGCATACATTTTTTACTAAACTCTACACTTTGTTGAATGAGGAGTGTGACGGAGGTGGAATGTACTCTGAATGGGCTTCTCTGACTAATGTCGTCAGAAACGAGTCAAGCGATAGAGAAAGTGTTCTGTCCAAATTTCCAACTGAAACAGGTAAAGAAGTTGCCTTATCAGTTGTCAAGCAGCTGATATCAAATATTGGTATTACTCAAGCTCCAGGGCCTAGTCCGCTTGCAACAGACAGAGATGTTTTATGGTGCATGGAGGTGACTCTGTTATGATTTTTTTTTATAGATATAAATCAGTACTAATTTTTAGATTTAATTTTTGTACTTTTGCTAGGTTATTTGCTATGGCCTTAGCCTTCCTTTGGTCGAACATGATGTCATTCGAGATTGTGTTCACATTTATTGTGATTGGCTTAGTGTTTTACATCCGACGCCAAATGTTAGCGTTCCAAAACCCCTTCTGGATGACCCCAATCTTTACTCACGGAAGATGATTGCTCATCTTCACAATCTTTTCATACCAAGAAAAGGAGAAGGTATATAATTTAAATGACATGTTCTACTTTTCCATTACCACTTTTACCTATTAATACTTTCTTAATTAATTTTTTTTTCATTTTCATCTAATTTTCTCTATTTCAAGTCTGGCCTTTCCTGTATTCGGACTTGGGTTTGTAAAACTGCACTATTTGTAAAAATTGCACTTAAATTATTTATTATTCCTAGATGTGGCTTAGAATTGAATTTTATTCTTTTGTAGGCGCTGACACCATTCGTAGACAAGCTGTTCTATGCCATCGTGTGTTAAGAACGTTACAACTTGTCTCTCAGACCTCTACTATTATGACACATGAAACATGGGAAGCCCTTTTAATTTTTATGCTTGCTATCAATGAAACACTATTAGCAACACCGACTATTAAAGGTATGTGATAAAAGATCGCAGATACCTTCCCAAAAATTTAAGCTTTTATTTTTTGTATTTAGAATTATCCTGAATTTTAGATGATGTTGGTGACCAGTTATGTGAACGTGTGCTAAGTGTACTTTTTGAAGTTTGGCTTTTAGCTTGTGCAAAGTGTTTTCCATCTCCTCCTTTATGGAGAACTTTGCGCGAAATGGCTGTTTCTTGGAGACATCGAACAGCTCTTATTGTACAGTGGTCACGCCTTAATCTAGCTTTGACACATAGGATAATAGCTTTCATGTGTCCTCCTGATTTTCCTAAACATCAAACAGGTTTGTTCTTAAAAAGTTTTTTAAGATGGGTTCTGATGTTTTAATTAAGTCTCTTCTTGAATTGTAAATTAACAAAGCAGCAGGTACTTTCTTTTTTTGAACAGATTTATTTGATTTTTAACTTTTCAGGTGAATTAGAGTATCAAGTGCCTAGTGAACTGAGCAATGATGCAGTCGCTCAAGCTTGGTTTCGGTTTTTACATACACTCGGATCACCGGTAGATCTGACTAGGCCGCAAGTCATTTCTCAGACTCCAAAGTTTCTTCAATATGCAATGGTCTCCGATGCGGATCCATCTTCCCATCCTTGTCTTAATGCACTTCCTACAAATTTCTTGATTGCAATAAAAGGTGTATCGATGTTAGTCGATGCCTTTCTGGGTAAGATACTATTTTTTGTTTTTATTAAATTTTTCTATAATTTTCTAAATAAGTATTCTGTTTTCTCAATCCTTTTGTAATATCCACCTAGTTATAAAAAAGGTTTAAATTTATATTTATATATGTATGAAACATATTATTTAAGTTGCCTTGTTACAGACATGGTCAATTCCATTTTTATCAGAAAAATATTTAGACATCCATTCTGTTGAGTGGTTTCATTCCATGCGTGATAAATTTATTTCTTTTTAAAAAAATGACAAGAAATCGGTTTAAAATGCATTCAAATATAAGACTTCTATTAGAAAATTGGCGTATTCTACTATTTCCTTAATTAAAAGAAAAATCATAAAAACCTAACAAGTGGATAGATATAAACTAACTCAAGTAGTATACAGATATAAAATACAAACATGTTATGTTAAACAGTAAATCTTATCCATAAGAAAGCGTAGAAGTGTTTGTGTGATTTGAGAAGTTTATCCAATTGGCCTGGCCATGTTCTTGTTACTAACCTTTTCATAAAATTGTTAAAATTTAAGAAAAAAAAAATGATTTCGATTAATAATAATCTTATTTATTAATTCTTTATTTTAATATGGTATTGTACAATTAGGTATTATGAGTGAGCCTTTGGTATTGCCGAATGCTGAAGAAGAAATTAAAAAAGAAACACCCACACCTCCTCCACATCGGAGACCAGCAAAAAGTTTTAGTGTTTCATCAGTTGCACAAAAAGGTTTTTATATATTTTACAATGTACATTTTAATTTATATATAAATGATGAACACTTTCTAACAAATGTTAATTAATCGAAAATTGTTGGCATATGTAGGTTGATATATCCCATACCTCCTAAAATACTCAAGAGTTTCTTAAAATTCATATTTTGATTCCTCCAATCTTTCAGTCTTTGCTCAAGCCATTGTACCTAGCTTTTGTGACATATAGGACTTTCTGGTTTATAGTAATAATTTCCCAGTAATAATGATTATTACTGGTAATTATTCAAAGGCCAGCAATGAAATTTGTGATTTCTTTGTTTGATTCGCTACCGAACAGATTGCATTCTATGTGCCTGAGTCTAAAGTACATGGGTGTATATAATTTTCATTACACCCTTTTATTTAATTCTGTCCTGAAACATTTCATTTTTTAATTGACTATTGCTCATTAAATATATGAATAATTATATAGATCTTTAGTATTTTTATGCCATAATTACACTTTTTTTTTTCATAAAATTATGTTTAGTGATTTTCAAATATTAATGTCTTATTCAATTTTTTTCAGCTGCTGGTTCTTCAAAGAGCGCCCTCATTGGCCTCAGTGGAAGAGCAATGAGTACTTCATCGTCGAGCTCCGCAACTTCATCAAGTTCTACTCAGATGAGTAAGTTTAAGTTTGTTTGTGTCAAGAGTCTAAGTGTGTATGTATATATATATATATAAAATTGTATTCTATACTTTCTCCTTTAGAAAAAAAAAAAAATGGTTTAGTTCGTTTTGATTTGAAAATCATATATCACACAAATATTTATTTTAGTATGAAAAGGAGATAGTAAAGAATACAGCATTGAAACTTACATTTCTTTTTATTTCAATGTAAGTCTTCTTTTTTTTTTTCGGTTTTGTAATGCATATAAAACATCTCATCTGTCTTTATACTTCTCTTAATTCTTTTTTGAACTTATTTTTTATTTTAAACTAAATTTAGTCAATTATGACAAATGGGGTGTGCTTTATATGTTGTTAACAACAGATTCTAAATTCTTTTATTCAACCGTCAAGGAGGAGTAAGTCTTAAAGATATTGTAGGGGATGACCGTTATAATACTTATTATTACCCCTTTAGAAACTAAGAATGCTGGAAGAAAGTTGCACTGAGAAGCTAGGCGGGTCGGTCGGCTTTTACCCTCCCCAAGCTAAGGTGTGTAGACCACCATCTGCCTCTGACTGCCTAAACTTCTTCAACTCCTCATTAGCTTTTCCGACTATTTCTTATTAGTTTTTTTTACTTTTTATGATTCTATAATACTTTTATCATTATTTTAATAAATTAAAATGCTTGATTATCGATTGTAATAAAATATTACGTGATTTATGAAGGTAATAATGAACAAGATTATAATAATTTTATTACTGCTCAGTAAACAACCTTTGCGTCACGATGAAAGCAACATCAAAACTAGCGAATAAAATCGTGAATATCGCCAAATAACAGATGGAGAAAAGCAGAGGACTATCACTCTGAGCGTCTAGACCTCGAAACGAATAATGGTTGAACAAATATTTCCCCAATAGAGACACCCCTTGAACCTAGCACCCCTAGATGTACTTATTAAGTCTCCAAGGATCCGCTAGGATGTCACAAGTTATCGTGAAGCTAAAGCTCACGTTAAATAAGTGAGAAACCGCTTGTGTCTCGTCGTCCGCTTGTGGGGACCGTCTTTTTTTTCTGAGATATATCATCCAGAGTCATTAAAGGGTTAAAGCTGGTAAATTAGAAAATGCTATGTATCAAACTTGGCAAAACCAGTAAGCTTTAGGGTAGGAAGCAGCTGAGAGATAAATTTTCTTTTTTAAAAGAAGATAATATAATTTTCAGAAAAGGAAATACCTTCTAAGACCCTTCAAGAGCTTAAGGAAAAGGACAATCATATTTTTGGACTAAATTATTGAATAAAAACAAATTTTTAAGAAAAAAAATAATCATAATTTTTATAAGAATATAGATTTATAACTTTCCCCATAATTTGAATAATCCCTAATATAAGAATTCTTATAACTTGTTAAATCAATAAGTTTTTTAAATATAAAATTGATCAGAATTCGTAAATACTCTTAACAGCATCCGTAAGTGGATCGTGGGAAGTTTCGACAGTCTCTCAACCTCTCGCTCCTGGACGACCGAGGTGTAACAGTCTCCTCCACCTCTTTGGCGAGTGGCTGTTTGAAGCAGCTCAGGCAGGAAGCGGCCTTTATGCCAACCCTAACCTGTCACGTAAGTTCCTTAAGCTTTAATGAAATTATATAATTCTTTATAATATTTACTAATACAATATGTTAAAATTATTTGAAACTACAGTAGAACCTCCATTATCCCGGGTAATGATGGGTATAGGGGTCCACAGATAATCGAAAACCTGGGATAATCAAATTAAAACAGTTTATTGACTTAATGTGATAGAAAAAAGGTTAAAAAATTCACTTTTAAGGTATAATCACTTTTATTAACAAACGAACATTTTATATACATTAAATTATAATATACAAAAATAACAAAAAAAAGTAAATGAATGTTTTTATATATTATGGGCTGACGACGATACGAAGTTGAAAATGTCTTTTTTCTTCTTCAAAATATCCCGTACAGTTTGTTCGCCGATTCCTAGTTCAGCGGACAATTTTTTAACACTTTCACCCTTTTCTAATCTGTTTAATAGTTAATTTCTCTTTAAACGTTAAAACAGCACGTTTTCTTTTTTCCGACATTTTGCTACTTCGTATGTATTTAAATCGAGACTAAATCACAACTGACAATACTTTGTTTTGTAGCCAAGCAGGCCAGAGTAGGAGTTTCCTGGAAAGACTTGAAAACAATACTGTTCCTAGATAATGAATTGGAGTATTAGATACTGGAAACATCTCATAATACAATACTCGCTTTCTGTGTTTTTCAATTTATTGTTTTATTTCATAATAGATAGTTAACCATTGTGTAATCGTTAAATATTTACATATACATTTTTTTAAAATATTATACATACAAAATAAATGGCATACAAATTAAAAAAAGCTTATTAAAAAAAAAAAATTGGCTCCTTGGCACCCCGGTTAATTGGATCCCCAGTTAATCGAGGCCCGGATAATGGAGGTTTCTTCTGTATTTTAATAGTTCATTTATTTTAATTAAAAGATATCGTTTCTCTATTCTTCCTAAATTTATCAATTATATTTTAAAGGCAATTATATTTTTTAATATATTTAATATTAATTTAGAAATAAGGTTGTATTAAGCTTCATTTTTGTGATGTTTAGCTATCCCTTGGTCCGTACATTTCTGTAAGTTGATTTTTATTCTATTTTGTATACATTTATATTTTTAATATTTATTAGATACTGTTTTGTTTAGGATCATATGATATGGTGGTCGTGAATTCCTTTTGCTTTTTTAAAACAGTGAAATTGATTACATGTTTGTTATTAATTAATCAACATATGTTACGAACTCGGCGGGCTGATCCAGATACCTATCCTTTTATTATAAAATTCAGTCCCACCTGAACTCACTTGTTCCCAACCTTGCTTCCATTCATAGTAAATCTCTGAGGCATATTAAATGAAGATGGGAATTTTTGATTTATAACATTTATTGTAATATATATATTTTCAACATTTTGGTTACTTTTAGGGGAAGGAGTTGGGCGGAGGAGTGGATCAGTTGGTAGCAATCCTCCGGAACCTCCCGAAGACCATAGTAGATACCAAGCCGGAAGGGCGATGGCTTTGGCAACTCTTTGCAGGATATTTTGTTCGAAGAAAACTGGGGAAGAAATTCTTCCCGTCTACTATGCTAGGTTTTATCTTGTTTTGCTACACGGCCTAAAGATGAACGAGGTGATTATAGCATTCAAATTAAATTAATACAGTGTTATAATAAGCTTTTCGTTTCGGGGCCTGGAAAGAAACTGGGTGCTCAGGCTCCTTTAGTCAACTATTGCTCTGCAGGCAGGAATTGGGGCTGCCTAAACGATAGTTTACATTTATTTTTCATTCTTTATTCATCTAAGATACTAAAATTGATTTTAAAGATTTATTATTCAATGAAAAGGTCGTAAGGTAAATTAAAACTTTTAATTATTACTTTTCAACATTATATTAGTTTCTCTTCTATTACTGTGCGATATTAGTATCACATAAAACCGGGGTGACATTTTGTGTGTTGTTTTGTATAGCTTAGCCAAATTCTACATAGAAGGTCGTGAGTTTGTCGCCTTGCAAGTGGCCCTGGGTTGTTTTCAATGTGAGTGAACAATCCTTGGCTCTGCTGTCCTTTGGATGGGACGTTAAAATGAAGGTACCGAGCCCATATGATGTCAGGTACTTGCTAAGATCCCTATCCTAATTCCTGCCTGGATAGGCAAAATTTAGGATTCCACTGTAGCAACGTCCGATTAGCCGTAGCAGCATAAAGTGATGTTAAATTAACAAAAAAACCACATAGAACTGAAAAATTATAAATAATAATAACTATCAGGGTTGTAAATCAATAATCAAACAAATTAATATCAAATCTTATCAAAATTTTTACCTGAAATTTAAAAAAATGATTTGATGATTTTTATCAAGAATGATTTTTATTTTTCATCATAAATGAAAAAAATCATATCCTAATCATTATTTTTGAATAAAATTTTTTAAATATTTTCCATGATATATTTCGAGCCTGGAGTAGTAAGTGAAAATTATTGTTATCACCTTTTTAGAAAAGAACATCTTTATTTCTGAAATTATTTAAAAATATTTGCTTATAAAAAATATTGGATGTCGGCAAGAAATAGGTTACAACTCAAATATATCAATTTTGAGTTATGCATACTGTTCGAATCAGAAAGACTAAACCTACAATTGCCGGAATATATGCAGAATAATCGACATTGTCAATTATATTTCCGTTTAAGTAAAGCGCAATTTTTGATATTTACATATGAAAGGGATGTTTGTGTTAATG
Organism: Aelia acuminata; assembly: GCA_911387785.2. NCBI lineage: Eukaryota > Metazoa > Arthropoda > Insecta > Hemiptera > Pentatomidae > Aelia > Aelia acuminata. The sequence goes on along the minus strand of OU426983.1, from coordinate 116,539,237 downwards.
CAAGTAGAGGCCTATTTTTGAGTTACAAATAGTACCAGCAGCCCGAGGGGTAGAATATTTGTGATCAAAGACTATTTCCCTATTCACTGTTTCAAGTTACTTGGTAAAATTGAGAATTTAGTTGAAACTTCACATGTGATTATTCATAAAAACTATTTTTTGAGTTGGAACCATCTTAAATGTATTATAATGTAATTGTATAATAAATTGATTTGATTTTATAATTACAGAGAAGGGAAGTAGAGGAACCTCTAGCCAGTATATTGCTCAACTGCTCCGACTTGCTTAGGTTGGATTTAGATGGCATACAGATCATGGTTCCACATATTTTGGAAGCGTTGGAAAGGGTACTTCCTGACCAAGACCTCGTTATAAAGTAATACTTTCAATTTATTACTCTCAAGCAATTTATTTTAATTTGAAGTAGCTTTTATCTAAAAATTCACGGCTTCAGTTTCAATTAGTTTGTAAAAATTAATATTTACACTTATTTTACTTTAATTATTTTCTATTAATTAATTTTAATGTGTTTACTATTTAGATCAAGTTCGGTATCGATGATCGAACTCAGAAGAGCATCCATTCATCTCCTTTTGTCCATGCTCGCTCTTCCACTTCATTTCTCGGTAAATTATTGAAACATTTATTGAAATTATAACTCTATAAATATATATATTTTTTTATTATGAAAGTATTCATTTTTTATGTTTCAAGAATCTTGTAATCAAAGAGCTTATCAGTAGCGGAACGGACCGGCCACAAATAACATTTGGCCAACTGAAGGCAAGGATTATGAATCTACTTATAAACGCTCTTCAAGTAGAAACGGATCCTCACAATACCCATTTACTTTTAGGTAAATAACTTCTTCTATAAATCTATGTTTTTTCATTGTTGAAAGAACCTCTAAATTTTATAAGTACTCTATAATGCATTAGCTGCAAAATCACCTTCAGTTAAAGAACATGTAGAATTTATGGAAAAAAACAAAATGACATACAAAACCTATAGAATATTTGTGGGCTTATCAGTGAAATTATAAAATGCGTTTAAAATTGATCTTAATTTAAAAGTTAATTTTTAGTTAATGTGTCATTAAATAGTTATATTCTTCTAGTTATGTAAATTTTAGTTTACATGGTCATGAATTTTTTTTTTATTTTAAAGAAAGGAGTGGTTTGTTGGACTTTTGGTGAAGTTGTCGTTGGTCACCAATGTGTCGCCGTATGTTGACGGTGCGGCTCGTCGCAGGTTACCAGCGTGACGTCTGATCAGAAGGCGATGACAGCATGCATAACAGGATTTAAGGAAGAGGGATAGCGTCTCGAGGGTAGCTATGACATCTTGGGCACAAGCCTCACCCCTAGCTAGACCTGTCACGGACAAGATAGGAATTTTACCTCGGCAGTAACTCTGGTGTCAAGGGCACTGGTCTCAACCTCAGCTAGACTCGTCACGGGTGTAGAGGAGTGTAGGAGGAAAAGTGCCTCGGGGGATAACAGTGAAGTCATGGTCTCACCACTCGATCGCTGATAGGTGATAAAGGAGAATTACCTCGGAGATTACTGGTGATGTCATTGACAAGTGTCTCGGATGCCAGTAGGCTCGTCACAGGTAAAAAGCCAAAGGAAGAAGGAAAGGATGTTTGGCAAATAATAAGAAAATAAGCGTAGAAAAATATATGTTTTAATAAAAAGAGAGTACAAGGTGGAAGGAGGAGCAAGAGAGGTAGGGCAAGGTGAAAGGGGTGAGGGAAGACAAGGTACCTTCTCTGGCTTGAGAGGAGCCAGCCGCTGCTTATATACCCTCTGGCCAGGTGCAGGTGGCGCGCCAAGTGGAAATATCAAGAAAGTACTTCTCTCTTACTGTTACAAATTCAAAGTTGTGGAAAGGTCCTCTTTATTCCCTTTGTAGTTTTCGAAAAATACGGTAAGATGAAAATGTTAGTTTGAAAACAGAATGATCCATTGCATTCTGAAAGAGTCATCAATAACTCTATTTAAAACAGCTATCTATAATTACAAAGATAATTGGTTTTTAGGAACTTCTTAGTTAATTAATAGTTTCTTTAACAATGCATATATTTCAGCGAACCATCTTTGACACTAAAAATTGGTAATTATTCGTCGCATTTAATGCGTTCATCATCTACATATAACTGGGGCTGACCTAAACGTCGTCACATTTGTATAATGAGCACTGCCTAGTGTAAATTATTACACGTTGCGCATATTACACATTCATTTTACAAACGTGACAATGTTTAGGTTAGCCCCAGCTGTATGTAGATGATGAACACATTAAACGTGACGAATAATTACTAATTTTTAGCAGTGAAGATGGCTCGCTGAAATATATGCGTTCTCAAAGAAACTATGTGGGGCTTACTGATCTTCCTAATACCATAGCTTTCTATAAAGTTTTTATTATATATCTTTGGAAAACTTTTGTACTCAATTATTTGGGCAAATATATTGTATTAACCAGAATGAAAAACAAATTTTTCGTTGCAAAAATCGTTATAAAAGGATTTCATTGTAAAATAAAATCTATAAAATTTCATTTATTGATTTCTTTATTGCTAATCCTTATGAAAACGTAGGTGGACTTTTGGTAATGGTACAAGACACAGCAGCTGTCGAAAAGATTCAGAACGAGGATACATCCCACTATCCGATGGCAGCATCAACTCAAGCTGCAGGTTTGTATCTATCTAATGTTCAATTGTTTTTTAAATGATTAAGTCAGTTACGTAGATAAATTTCTTAATTTTCTTCAATAAATATCTGTTTATTTCTAATGGAAGTAATGTGTATAAATATTATATACCATGATTTAAACTGAGAAATAATTTCCTGAATTTGTTTATAATTTTCTATTTTTTTAAATATTAATTTTTTGAACAGATTCAGCAAATAGTTTATTTATAAGAGCGACATACCTTGTTTGCCATCGCCTAATTTCTTCCTGGAAGAGCGACCTTAGTATTTCATTGGCTGCTTTGGAACTTCTATGCGGCCTTGCTAACACAGGAATAAAAGGAATAGGTAATGTAATAAGATTTATAATTAGTTAATTTTTTATAAGTTGTTTTCGCATATTTTCGAAGGTCACTGTAGTCATTCTATAAAAATATGTTTTAGTAAATTTTTGCCAACATATTAGGGTGAAATTTAACTAAAGGAAACCAATTCACAAGCAAATGTTTTGTCTGAAACTCAAAAGTTTCAGCAGCCTTTAAGAATCTAGAACTTCTCAATTCTTTGTCTCCTAGGTTTTTTCCCTAAATGGTCTCCATGTTCAAAACAAACATAAAAAACAGCAACCAGCCTAATAACGCTTTTATTTTCAGAAAATTAATGTCAAATGTGTATATTTTTATATATATAAAAATCTCGTGCCCCGATGTTTGTAGGGTAAAATCAGAAACTACCCAACCGATCTTTATCAAATTTGGCTCATTGTGTGTAGTTTTGTCCAACTTAAAAGACAGGATAGTCTTTATCTCGATATTGGCCTCAATATTTCTTTTATTGCAAATTAAATGTTTATTATTCTACAATTGAGTGTGATTATTTGTAAGTTCTATAAATATCCAACAGATTGCGGTGTAACTTGATTTGTTGACACAACACTTGATTTCCTTTCAATATTTAGTGTGGGTAAGAATCCAATAGCCAAATCCATTTTTTCTGGCTTGGACTCGGAAAATCCGTGATTTTCACACAGGCAATTACGTGTCGCCTTTTTACGTATGGGGAAAGCATCGAATCTCTTTGTTTTAGCAAAAGACATTTTGATAACCTGTTTCAGGTAGAACTTCCTGATATGATATCTAATCTCATATCGTCATGTATTATATTCTGAATTTAATTAATGTGTATTATGGCAAAAGATTAATGTTGTACATTTTTGCTAAGTGTCTATTGTGATTGTACCAAACCCTATTGCAGTTATATTCTTTATTAGTTCCTTTTACATGTGTGTTATTTATATTTAATCTCGCCTATGTTGGAATAATCCAGTAAGTGCCAAATGAATGGATCATTAATACTTACTATTGTCAAATATGAGATGTAAAAAATAAAAACTTTAACCCTTCTGAATTCTTTACCAAACAATTTTAAATTTGGTGTAAAGTTCTATTTTAAATCCCGTTGGTTTTTTGGTTAGCTGAAATGTTTTTATCTTTGTGAATTTTGATTTGACTGTATTAAAAAGAATAGGATATAATTATAGCTACTGGGCCACAGCAATGCGTGGTCGGGTCTGCTCTTATTACTGTATATTCTTTTTTCATAGCAGGTAGATTTTTATCCATATAATCCTATGTTTTTAAAATGAACTTTTTTGTTGTTATCAGTGTTAAAATCTGCAACTCTTTGGCTATTGATTAAACAAACTAAATAATACACCACGCAAGCAAATAAAGAGTCAAGATTTGTTTGATGTTATTATTTTTTTATTATTATTCCCGTTTAGAAAGAGTAGAATGGGAGAGAGGAATGAAGTGGGTCTGCGACTACATCGTCTACCAGGCGTGGCGTCCACCGCAGTCACACTCAAAAGACCTGCACTCCTCGATTGTGGCAGCATATACGACAGTCAGTGCGTGGATTCTGTCACAGCCAACTCTTCTTCAAAACAGAAACTGCCTCTATAATGTTTTAGAAGTTATAGAGCTTGGTATATCCGGTTCGAAGTCACAGGTTATTATTATTATTTATTTTTTTTTTTAATTGAAATACCAGGTGTGTAAATATGAAACCGGAATTCGCCAATGATAGGAGTTAGCAGTCAATATAATCTTCTAACTAATCCGTCAGTGGTGTTATCTGCTCTTGCCTACATGTAGTAAAGAGATCCAATTGATACCAACATCAGTTTCATTCTATAACCGTGTTTTTAGTGGCGTTGAACATGTCGACTTTTGTGCCAACAAATCAAGATTTGCGGACAGCATTTATTTTCCGTTTCCTTCTGAAAAAAATTGGAGCATTATCACATAGGATGCTTGTTGAAGCTTACGGGGAGCATGCCCTAGGCAAATCTCAATGTTTCGATTGGTTCAAAAAATTTAAAGATGGATTTCGATAAAAGAAACAAAGACTGTGGAAAACCACAAAAAAAAAAAAAACTTTGGAAACGCTGATTCGGAAGCGTTTGTTGGACAATTATTACATGTGACACCGTCTCCATTTGTTTGAAAGGCATGGAAAAGATCCAGAAGGTCGGAAAATGGGTACCTCACCAACTGAATGACAGGCAGCAGGAAGCTCGAAAAACCTCATGGCAAATGCTGCTCGCCAGGTACAAAAAAAAAGTCATTTCTTCATCAAATTGTGACTGGTGATGAAAAGTGAATTTAGAGAATCCTAAGCGTAAAAAATCCTGGGTAACTCCTGGTGAACCATCGGCATCACTTGGGGAGGAAGAAAATGCTCTGTGTCTGATGTGATCAGATGGGTGTTACCTACTATGAGCTGCTGAAACCTGGGGAAACTGTTAATACGGAACGCCACCTACAACAGATGATAAATTTGAATAAAGATTTGCGCCAAAAAGTCCCAAATATCAAGAAAGGACACACAAAGTGATCTTGCTCCATGACAATGCCCCATCACATTCGGCTAAACGGACCAAGGAAACGATCCAAGTGTTTAGTTGGTAAATTCTTCCGCATGCGGCTTATTCATCAGATTTGGCCCCTTACTTACTTGGGCCCGATTACCACCTATTTGCATCGATGGGACACGCACTAGCTGAGCAGCGCTTCACTTCTTATGAAAATGTACGAAATTGGTTAAGTGATTGGTTTGACTCAGAAGAGGAAGCATTATTTTGGCGGGGAATCCACAAATTGCCTGAATGATGGGAAAAATGACTAGATAGCGAAGGACAGTACTTCGAATAAAAAAGTATGTATCATCTTTACACAATCAACTCTTATTTGCTATTTGAAAAATTCCGGTTTCATATTTACATACCTGGTAAAACTCACTTATTGTATCAAAAAATGATTAAATTTATAATCATAAAGTGTATTTTATGGCATTTTAATTTTTTATTACTAGGGAAAAAGAAGAGATGAGCCTATCAAGATGAAAGATGAAAAAGAACTAAAGCCTGTTTCGATGAGGGTGAGAGATGCTGCTGAAGCCTTGCTGACGATCGTCCTCGAACATGTAAAAAATCTTTATTCATTTTTTTTTTTTTTTTTGGTTTTTGTTTACTTCAAATGTGATGTGATAAGTATTTTACAACTTTATTCATCAATATTCATTTTCGTAGCATGAGTTCAGAATAATTTCAAAAATGGCCCAGAAGAGTCTGAATCCCTTCATTTTTATGTGGAAAAAAAATCTGGGTGTTAATTATTATATACAAAGTAAAATGGGATAACTTCATAACACAAAATTTTTGTCACTAACTTGATTTTGTGTAACCTTTCATTGTATTACACAGGCCTACAGTAGTCTTGATGCCGAGAGTTTTATAGCTGATTCTGAGTATAATTGGTGTGCTGAATCCAAATTTGCCGTTAGTTTTCCTCTATCTGCTCTAATTGTTGAGATATATAAATAGCGTGACTTACCTCTTAAAGCATAATTACTCGAATACATATGCAGGTTAATAGCAGGTGGTCAAAAACAAAAATATTAAAATTCTTTACATAAAACATTTTAAAACCATATAAACACACACATTATTTAAGTAATCAATTTGTAACTAAAGTTAATGTTAGTTTTTCTTGTTTTTTTTTCTAGAGAAACCAATTACATTTCAAAGAGACTATTTCACACTTTGGAAGCTTCTTTTTCTTGAATTCCTTTTGAGTAGTCTTGATGACGAGAGTTTTATAGCTGAATCTGAGTATAATTGGTGTGCTGAATCCAAATTTGCCGTTAGTTTTCCTCTATCTGCTCTAATTGTTGAGATATATTAATAGCGTGACTTACCTCTTAAAGCATAATTACTCGAATACATATGCAGGTTAATAGCAGGTGGTCAAAAACAAAGATATTAAAATTCTTTACATAAAACATTTTAAAACCATATAAACACACACATTATTTAAATAATCAATTTGTAACTAAAGTTAATGTTAGTTTTTCTTGTTTTTTTTTTTTTTTTTTTTTTTTTCAAGAGAAACCAATTACATTTCAAAGAGACTACTTCACACTTTGGAAGCTTCTTTTTCTTGAATTTTTTTAATGTTTCTTCAAACAGTCTCATTTTAGCTATGCTGAAGCTAAAAAAGTAGAGTTGATAGAAACAATCTGATTGCATTATTGGAATCAGCGTTACGATTTTGATTAAACTGAGTATTTGATGTATTAATATGTCCGAGATATGACTGTAAAAATTTCATCAAAATTGATCAACCGGAGGGGGGACTTTACTTAATAAATTTTGTCTCACTTTCACCTGTTTTTTTTTGTTAACTCAAAAACGGCTTTAATGATTTTGATGAAACTGGGTATTTGATGTATGTATATACCCGGGATGCGACGTCCGAAATTTCATCAAAATTGGTGAAACGGAGAGGGTACTTTATTTTTTTTAAACTTTTTCTTATGTTCACGTGTTTTTTTTATTTACTCAACAACGGCTGTAATGATTTTGATCAGATTGGATATTTGGTGTATGTATATGCTCACGATGTGACAGCCAAAATTTCATCAAAATTGGTCAAACGCAGGGGGCTCTTTATTTCATAACTTTTTTTCCAATTTTTATATTTTTCCGAATATCTCAAAAACGCTTTAATGTATTATTAAATTAATCATTTTTAATCAAAATAAAGTCATCTTTTTTATATTATTTATAGAAATGGCAATTAAAAAAAGATGTCAATTTCTAATCTAAGTAAGTTGGTAAATGAAAGTTGTGTGTTGTGCGCATCGCACCAGATTTTTTAACTTTTGATTTTATATTTTCTATGTTACAGGCTGGTTACTTCCCAACACCGTGTGGACCCGAATCTGTTTCTAGTCTCGTTGATGAATCAGTTCTCTTAAAATACAGTCATGCCGATGCTGCGTCTTTCAAGTATTTCATACTTTATAACAGTATACTTCTATGTCTTCTCGATGATCCGTTAGGAAATAATGAAGGTAGTGATTAATAAGATTTTTTTTTTAAATATGTTACTTATATATATTTTTAACTTAAAATATTAAAAAATTGTATATTTATAAATTTTGTAATTTATGGGTAGTCAAGATTTATAAATTTATGTGGATTTGATCGTGTACAAATAAAACTGACCTTGAGATTGATTTGAAAGTTTTATATTAATAAAAATAACACCAGAGTATTTGGTGTCATGTAGTTAAATTAAAACAACCATATTTAATAAATTATACCAACCATAGTTAATAAATGAATATTTAATTGCCTATCTTGAACAATAAAATTTTACTTTAACAGTTTAAATTATACATTATTATTTATTATTGGAAAAAAAAAAAAAATGGGTTTGTATCTGTGGCGTTAGATCATGTCTTGACAATATCCATTATAGAAGAAAGCAGAATTGCCTATAATTTTTTTTTCGCCATCTTTTAAAATAAAAATTTATTTTACTAGTTTTTATGTACCTTTAGTTTATAATGCAACATTTTAAAACTATAAATGTTAACGTTTGAATTTATTATATATATTTAAAGAAACAATTTTTAGTTGGTCTTCGATTGGAAATTTGCTTTCGACCTGTGAAATGTTTGTAGTTTTTCTCTGCTAAATGATTATTAAATTGTTTGATAGTTAATATTTACAGTAGAAACTTGCTAATCCAACCTCCTCTAGTCCGACCGCACCGTCACTCCCGCTTTGTAGAAAATATTACTCAAACCCCGGGGAAACCTCTTCATACATATTTACATTAGCAATATTTTAGTTTATAGTTCAAACGTGATCTGGTAAAATTATATTATATTAAATATTTAACTACAATTGTCTGTTGTCTAAATATTGTTTTCAAAATGGAAAATACGGGGGTAAGAGAAAACACCTATAACGATGGAGAAGGAAATTATTATTATGGATTTAATGATAAATTATTGTTATAATTATGTATTATTTATCCTTATTTATTTATTTATTTATTGATTAGTGCTACAGTCCTACAAGGACCCTGGCTTCTCTTTGGATCTTTCTCCACTCTCTTCTGTCTCGGGCAAGCATCCTCCATTTTCTTATGCCCATCCTCTTCAAAATATCCTCCACTTGGTCCAGCCACCTAAGGCGTGGTCTTCCTCTACAGGGACGACCACCAGGGCGATCCTCCAACAGGCGTCTGGGAATGGAATCTTGAGGCATACGTGCCACATGCCCCAACCATCTGATTTGGCTTCCTCTTATTATTGAGGCCAGATCCGGTTTATCATATAGCTGGTAAAGCTCCTTATTATAGCGAATCCTCCATTCTCCATGTTCGCTTACCGGCCCATATATCCTGCGGAGAACCCTTCTCTCCCACGCAAGCAGTTTTCTCTCTGAAGCCTTGGATACTACCCAGGTCTCGGAACCATATGTGACCACAGGTCTTATGACCTTCTCATAGAGCGTGATCATGGTCCTACGAGACAGTGTTTTATAATTTAGTATTTTTCTCAAGGCAAAGCAGCATCGATTTCCGGCTGACAGTCTAGCTTTTATTTCTTCTGCCATTTCATTACCTTCAGTAATCAGTGAGCCAAGGTATTTAAAGGTTTTGACCACTTTCATACTGTGACCACCTAGTGTGATATTTTCGCCTGTTATTTCCGAACTTCTCCGTATCTGCATGTATACTGTTTTCTGCTCATTGATTAGTAATCCCAGTTGTTTTGCAGCTGCTTCGAATTCTTCTAGAGCCCCTGTTAATGCTGACACATTTTTTTTGCTGTTATTACAACATCGTCAGCATAGGCCATATCCAATATCCTTAAGCGGCTTGAAAAATGCAAGTTTTTTATATTAAAATTGTATTGTAACACTTTTTTGGGTTAAACAATTTTTATTCCAAGACAATAGCAATGTTCAATGTCAAACAAATTATGAAAACCCAAATATTTAACCAGGTTACAAAAATTATCACTTTGTAGTACAAGTAAAAACTTGTCATGATCTGACAATGATAAAGAACTATTCTTTTATTATCCGAACTATTCTTTTATTATCTTTTATTATTATCCGACCTTTTTCCGTTGCGACCCACCCCCATAGTCCTCTCACAAGGCCAGATTAGCTAGATTCTACTGTATGTGTTTTTTAATAATTACTGACAAGGATAAATGTTTAATTAATGAAATAAATAAAATTAATGGTGCCTTAAGGTGCCTTTACTCCTTACGAACCTCACCTTCGAACCTTGCCGTACCGACGTGAAGCGATCAGCCATTTATACTTCTCGTGAGGTTAAGCGAACCAATATGGCTGACGCACCCCAAGCTAGCTTATGATAAAGAAAAAATCTCCATTATCAATATATTTTATATTATCTGAAAAATAAAAAAATAGGAGACGATTTACAACGTTTCACAAATTATACTAGTATCACAAACAACTCCTGTCACTTAGGAAAAACCCACATCGAAAGTGACACTAGCGCTACCCCCGAACCCAGGCGAACAGATGAAGTACCTAGAACACCCGAACAGTCGACGTGAAGGCTTCACGAAGGTTGTTCGAGGGTGGTGTTCGAAGGTAAAGTTCGTAAGGTGTAAAGGTACCTTTAGAGAAAAACATTTTGAAACAAAGCCCTGATCAAATTATCTCTGACATCGTCCATTTAAGTTTTAAATTAATATAAAGAATTTATTTAATCAAAGGTGTTTGATTTTTACTTTCACTTACCTATATATGAAATATATAGTAAGTGGAAGTATTGCGATCGTGAAAAATTTCGACTTCCGGTTTTCAACGGAAATACACGTTTTGGGGTCCCCTGAGTCCAATTAACCAAGTCCCGCGAAATGGTCTGTGTGTGTGTGTGTGTGTCTGTGTGTGTGTGTGTGTGTGTGTGTGTGTGTGTGAACAGACTAGCTCAAAAACTATAAACCGTGTGAACCTGAGATTGGGTATTTAGTGTATGTATATGCCCGCGATGTGACAGCAAAAATTTCATCAAAATTGCTCAAAGGGAGGGGGTACTTTGTTTAATAACTTTTTAAGTTTTTTTCGATTTTCTCAAAAACGGCTCTAACGATTTTGATTAAACTGAGTATTTGATCTATTTATATGCCCGAGATATGACTGTAAAAATTTCATCAAAATTGATCAACCGGAGGGGGGACTTTACTTAATAAATTTTGTATCATTTTCAAGTGTTTTTTTTTATTTACTCAAAAACGGCTTTCACGATTTTGATCAAACTAGGTATTTGATGTATGTATATGCCAAAGATGTGATAGCCAACATTTCATCAAAATTGATCAACCGGAGGGGGGACTTTACTTAATAAATTTTGTATTATTTTCACGTGTTTTTTTTTTGTTTACTCAAAAACGGTTTTCACGATTTTGATCAAACTGGGTATTTGATGTATGTATATGCTAAAGATTTAATAGCCAACATTTCATCAAAATTGATCAACTGGAGGGGGGACTTTACTTAATAAATTTTGTATCATTTTCAAGTGTTTTTTTTATTTACTCAAAAACGGCTTTCACGATTTTGATCAAACTGGGTATTTGATGTATGTATATGCCAAAGATAAGATAGCCAACATTTCATCAAAATTGATCAACCGGAGGGGAGACTTTACTTAATAATTTTTGTATCAATTTCGCGTGTTTTTTTTATTTACTCAAAAACGGTTTTCACGATTTTCTTCATATTCGTCATGTTTAATGAAAAGTGAATGTTATTTAATATCAGGTAAGCGTTATCATTATTAAAATGTTCTGAGGGGTTTATAGAGCAAATGAAAAAAAAAAAATAAGAAATGAATGTGGAAAATGTGTAACTTTGAGAAGTGGCATTAACAAAACGCATTGATTTCTTATCTAAGTAAGTTGGTAAGTGAAAGTTGTGTGTTGCGCGCACGCACCAGATTTTTTTTTTTTAATTTTGATGTCTATATAAGAAAGTATACATTATTTTTTTTATTTTTTTTGATGGGGGACCTGCTAACTCACATCCTATCCACATTGTACCTATCACACCACACATTGTAGAAACGGTTTTTCCTTACCTAGTAGTAAACCCTATTCCATAGATCGTAGTGGTACTTTTTTTTTATTTAGTATTTAATATTTGTGACTGTTTTTAAGTTATCCTTATCTTCTATCTTAAATATCCTTTTTTTTTTTTAATTATTTGTATCTTATTTCCCCCCCTTGTTCGTCTTATTTAGTACCTGTTCCTCAATCCTCATTCCTTTACTACCAGTATATGTCTTGTGTGTGTTGTTACACTTTCCCCTGCTTATTTGTCTGTTTCAGGTGGATCCACGAAGATGGGTAGTAGTATTCAGAGTTCGAAACACCAAAGCTGTAAAGATGGTAAGAATGATTTAATTCCAAGATATGTTCTAACTGCCAGATACTAACCCTAAAATAAATAATGAAATTAAAAAAAAAAAAAATACCAAAATTGGTTATTTTGGTGCTATTTGAGTCTAACATTTGAATTCTCTATTATATAAAAAAAAAATTTAGTGCCAGTATAATATTTTATTGTATATTCTCGCATTTTGCAGGGAAGGGAGTAGTATAAATTAAAATGCTGGCTTAAAGAATTGAAAATTAATATTTTATTAGTATTACAATTAAACAAACAGGTGTATAATTTGTAAATTTGTGTATAATTTGTTTTGGGGGTGGGACTGCCAAAGTGGACGGGGGATACCCCTTAGCATTTAATAAAAAACTGGTGCGAAGTGCGCACCACACAACTTTCACTTACGAACTTTGATTAGAAATAGACGTGTTTCGATAATATGTAAGCACCATTCCTCAACTTAACACATTTTTCCACATTTAGGTATGTGCTTATATTTGTATACCTCCATAAGTTGTAGAGTATCTATATTGCAAAACTTGGAAGCTCTCAGTACTTTTCGTTTTATTATTACTAATTTCTTTTTTAAGGGAACTAATTTCACCAACAGTCGTTTTTTTACTGGTTGCTTGTTTTGACAAAATTTGTTAAGCAAAGTACACCCTCCTTTTGACCAATTTTGGTGAAATTTTAGCTATCACATTGCGGGCATATAAATATATAATATACCCAGTTTGATCATAATCGTTACAGCTGTTTTTGAATAAAAAAAAAAAAAAACACCTGAAAATGGTACAAAATTCATTAAATAAAGTAGCCCCTCTGTTTGACCCATTTTGATGAAATTTTTGCTGTCACATCGCAGACATACACATATACTAAATACCAAATTTCAGGTTTTGTATGGTTTATAATTATTGAGCTAGTCTGTTCACACATACACACAGACCGTTTCGCGGGACTTGGTTATTTGGACTCAGGGGACCCCAAAACGTGTATTTCCATTGAAAACCAGAAGTCGAAATTTTTCATGATCGCAGTCATTTTCCTTACTATATATTTCATTTATAGGTAAGTGAAAGTAAAAAAATGTGGTTTCTGTAGTATTCATTATTTTTACTGGTGGTTAGGACAAACTTGTTGCCCCTGGCAACTAAGAGATGATTGATAACCCGAAGATAGCCAGTTGGTATTTTAACAAATTCCAGGATCCCTTCAATTCATTCCAGAAGAAATTCTCCAGAGCAAAGGGACATTTAATAATACTCGGCATTAAGCCTCCCTGGCCTGGGAAAACCCCGTATAGCCTAAAAGTTCAGAACCAAAGAAGAAAAGAAAAAAAAAAAATCTCATGATTGATAAAGAAACTTGACCCTTTAACACGTTCACGCCAGAACTGTAATTCATGCTCCTCGCCCATTGGAAGCTGAGCTCCATGTTTTTCACTCTATTGGACAGGAGCTATTCAAGTGCTCTATGCAGTATTGACAATCCATCAATAATAAAATAAATAATACAATCCTACCTAATCACGACTCAACAGTCGTGGAAAGTTTTGTGATTGACAAAAGTATCAGATGCGGCAGTCTAGTGTGAGGCACTGGTGGGAATGTGCTGAACCGATTTATTTGGTCCATTTTGATAGAACCTGGCAGGCAATAAGTGAATCAATTTTTAGGTCCAAACTTTCCAACAACTTAACTGGGTAAATATCATTAATAATTCAATAATTCTTAGGGATTGGTGAATTTAATTCCCTCTTGAAAATTATTTAATTAAATTATTTTTATGAACAGGAAATGCTTGTGGGGTTCGGTCTAAATGATTAGCACAAATATGTGAGTTTTACATATTTAATTGTAGGCGACATTTCGACCCAAAATTTTAGGTCATCATCAAGGCTAAATTAGAAAAACCAAAAAAACAACCAATCAGAGAAATTATATAAACAAATATTAAATGTATGTGAAACATTAAACAAAAATAAATAAATTAGATAAAAATAAAAATAAAAAATTATTTAATAGAATTTAAAATTATAGATATACTATGATACAAGTAATATATGAAAATGAGATAAAACTCTGCATATCTAAGTGAACCTATAAAAAGGTTGCAATGGTCTGTAGCAATGAAGCCTAAGTAAATAGGATGAAATGTAGTATATAGTAGGGTGTGGTACTAAAGGTATTTAAAAACATGTAAATTAAAAGTTACATATTACATGATACTACTACGATGATATAAGTCAAATAATAATTTCGGTCGAAACGTCTGCTACAATAAAATATGTTAATCTCACATATTCGTGCTAATTATTTTGAACGCACCCCCAATCATTTCCTGTTCATTATATCTACAGTCAACTATCTTCCACCATCTAAATTATTTTTAATATTTCACAAATAGTTTTGATGCCAATTATTCCATCTTCGGGTGATCTCTCAACAAAAACTTAACAAGTGATTCACATATTAATTCCTCTTAAAAAAAAACAACTCATATTTGTACATTTTTTTTTCTTACCTTTAACTCAATTTATTTTTAACATTCTGAAACTACCTAAATCTGTTCCATTTTTAATGAAATTTGTTTTTTCAGTGTATTTTCTTATTTTACCCCTTGAAAAAATATTTTATATGTCATGTTTTTTATCCGGTCATAG
The DNA here is from genome assembly GCA_911387785.2 of Aelia acuminata. NCBI lineage: Eukaryota > Metazoa > Arthropoda > Insecta > Hemiptera > Pentatomidae > Aelia > Aelia acuminata. Next base: position 116,524,083 of record OU426983.1, on the reverse strand, counting down.
CTGGCTAACCTACGATGATTATTTTATTTTATTCAATTATTTAATAATTTTTTTTTTAATTATTATTATTATTATTTTTCAGAGCCGCAACCAGTTGTAAATGTAATACTCAGGGGAGGATTCGGACGGCACACGTGGGCTTTTCAACTTAGACAACTTCCCAGGCATCGGTGAGAACATTTCTTTGTAATTCTGTTAATCGGTAATTAGAATAATTATATATAGGCATATATATTTTTATTTATTTTTGAAACTTAATCTTCTTCCTCAGTATAGCTCTATAACCCATAGTTTTGAATCCATGCTGCAGGATCCTTTATTTATGACATTGTTCCTCTTTTTTTTATAATTTTTAAGCAGAATCGATTCCGTTCCTTATTCCCAGAATACTCCTCTCTTCATTTTCTACTCCTATTCTTTTATTTTCAACTCAATTTTCAATTTGTATCAAATTTTAAAGTATATCTCTTTTCCATGTGAGTTAATCATCAAAATTTAGTTTTGAGCAGTCAGCTGTAAGCTCTAGATTATTAAAAACATTATTGAACTTTTTCTTTTTTTCTCTGAAATCATTACCTGGATCTTTATAGCCTGAAATGTTGGAATTTATTTAATTTTTATTTTTACTTCTACCCTTACCATCTTCTCCTTAATTATTTCTCTTGCTTTTTAATTTTTATAAGAGACTATTATCAATCAATTATAATGATAGTGATTTGATTTATGTTAGATCTACGACAAGGGGAAGATACCAAGAAGGCCCGGGAAGGCCAGTTTGTATAAATCCTCCGCCACCTCCTTCACATGGCCCACGAGCTTATTTTCCAGACTTCAGGGGAAGAATACCACAATGCATGGCGTAAGTTTTATTTAAAATATGTTTAATTATTATTTTCTTAGTGATGGAAGTTCACTAGCTTATATTTATTGATATCATATCATATCATCATCGGCAGACATGCCTAACATCTAACTGCTGCAACAACTCGTATTCCCTCAAGAGGGAGGGTAGGGTGAAAATAAATAAATAAATTTATTGATATCAATGTTTTCTAAGATATACTAATTTAATGTTACAATTTTTATCTATTGAAATTGGTAAATAAAGTCTAACAAAGAAACAATTTAGGAGGTTTCAAATATTTCCTTTATTTTATCTTTTTTCTCATTCACAACATGACTAATCACAGTCCACAGAAACAGTTGTTTTTGTGATTTAATTTTTTTTTTTTTTTTTTATGTCTACTGATACAATACCTCTTTAAAAACTGAATGATAAATTACATAATTGATGAATTACATCAGTCTCATAAACTACTAAATATATTCTTTCCCCTATTAAGTCTAGAAGCTTCTGAACCTATCAACCAACAGGAAACCTTCCCTCCTTGTCCAGAATGTTCCAAAACATTCCAGACTCCCACTAATTCTCAAATGAATCATAAAAAATTAATGTTTAGATTGTTATGTCACAACAATCATTACACTATAATGGACTGATTTGTTGGTTTAAATCCGGTAATCTTAACAACTCGTAATTTATTCGAAAAATTTGTTTTGTCATTCAATCAAATTGTTTTTCCCACGAATATATCCAATTAATGGCATCAATTACCATACTTGTGCAGAAGCCCAGTGATTAGGCACATTTAGGCATTGTTTCTTTGCATTTACATGTGGATTCAGGATCTCCGCTTTATTGTGTACTCCATCTAATTGGGACAAAACAAATTTTCCCTTTATGGCCAAATAAAACGGATTCGACTGTATATATTTACCAAACATCCCCTGTTATGGGCCTCTGGTTTAATATTATTTATATGTATATATATATATATATATATATATATATATATATATATATATATAAAAGTAACCAATAAAGTATATTACTTATGTAAAATATTATGTTATACATAGAGAAAGGAGCATTCCAGATCTCGATGGAGATTGTGACGCTATGTCCCGACTAGTATTGGAAAGAGGAGAAGCAGAGGCTGCGATAAACATTCCCAATGAACCACCGAAAGAGTGCGTCCCTCCGAAACTTTGTGATGAGTTTCAGACTACCAGGCTCTTTCTGTCTCATTTCGGTTTTCTCACTAAACTTGTAAGTAAATTTGTATCGTCTAACTAGAAATGACTATTTTTCTATTTCAATTTAAATAATTTTCAAAGAAACTTTTTAATTCGATTCAGTGGTCTCAAAATGCTGATTTTAATGACTGAGAATATTATTACTTAATTTTCTACTTTTTTTCTTTATTTTGCTTTTAGGGGATCCTTAAATTATGTCAGTTGTTTTTAATTCGAGAAATTAGCATTCAAATTTCTTGAAAACATCGTGTGTGTTGGGACTGTGAACTCATGGTCCATTATTAAGTCACCTAAAATGTTAACATTGTTTAATATAACTTCCTGTACTACAATGTAAATCATATTTCCGTCATATATCATATCTTTTTATTTATTTATATGTATGTTTATTTATTTACATGTTTATTTATTTATTTGTTTATCTATTTATTTGCATATGTATATATTTATTTATTAGATATAAGGTTTTCATTGGTATATCTCTTGTTGGGTTTTTTTCTCTAGCAGTCTGTATGTGTGCCTCTTTGTAATGTGAGCGCTGAGAGAGGGAAGGAAGAGAAAAGGAGTAATTATGTAAAATAAGAAAGAGCAAAAAATAAAATAAAATAGAATAAATGGGAATAAAATAAAGATAAAAAAACATAATTGTAAAATATATAGAAGGGAAAAAATATATATATACTACGTTTTATGCCTCTAAACAACAACAAATAAATAAATATATATATATTATAATTACAAAAATGAAATGGAACAATATAAGTATACATGTATTTAAATATTGATTGGTATGCTGTGTAATCTAATTAAAATACATCACTGATACATGCCCTAAAATTTCTGCGTGGAATGTTACATATAATTTTGTCTTCAAATTCTTCATTGCATTTCTATTGTTTGTCAAAAAAAACATTAGTACCCTCTTCTGGCTTGCTGAATAAAGCTGTCAACTGCAAGCCAATTAATTTTGTCAATGTCTGATTTGGATTATACTTTATTAAAATCTCAATTCTTAGCCCATTGATAGCCATCGATAATTTTTTTCTTTTTTTTTTTATGTAGGAAAATGGGAGGACTTCAGTCATTGCATTGGAATCTAAAAAAGAAGGTTTCATCAAAGACGTTGAAGCTTTGGACAAAATGGAACCTAGAACGAGTGATATTTGCCACATTTTTTATGTAAAATCAGGACAGTCTCATTACCAGGACATACTGGCTAATGTTGTTAGTATTATTTATTTATATATATTTTTATATTTATTATTTTATATTTATTATTATTATTAGGCTATTTTTATAGTTATTATTTTACCTGTAGTGTGTATTTTGGTATATTAGTATATTAATAGGATTCGATGTCATTATCACATGGTTTTTTAAATCATTTTCGAGGATTCAGATTTGGATTTTTGAATTATTTCATTAAATACATTTTAATGTTGTCTTTTTAATGTTTATAAATGACTGACAAAGGAAGGGCACAACTATGGGGTCGTCGATCGGACCCATTTTTTTTCTGGTGATTCTACATCGAAAAATAGTCGACACGTGTCCGAGCGTTCCGTCCAATGGGCCTTAGGTGCTGAGAAAAAAAATAAAATACCTTGAAAATCATTTATATTTTATCTTGAGTTTGGAAAATGATATCGACATGATTCTTTCACTAATTCATTTATTTTAGAGAGTAGATTAAAGGAAAACTACAATCGTTAAAGAATTATTCATATTTCTTCAATTTAAAATTTTTTAAAAAAGCTTCAAGTTTTCAAGTAAACTAGCCTTATGAATTTTTTCACATAAAAAACAATAGCAGAATTGAGTTCAGCACCTCAAGAAACCCTGATGTCTTAAATATCATCCAAAAAATAAATAAAAATTTTTTCCTGTCAGGAACAGCTTAAAAATGTTTCAGCAAAATTGTATGTGTAGTTTCAAATTCTGCATCTCGTGTTGAGCTGATCTGATTTTTACGTTCTTGAGCTTGTTGCAAAGAAGAAAGCTTCCTTTTTCTAATCATATAAATAACTATTGTATTATCTCGGGAAGCTCTTGTAAAAAATTACTATGCAATGATGAAAAAAAAATTTATTGTTAAGTCATATATACAAAAATTTATTCTAACTTTTGCTTTACTACTTTTTACAATATTTTGGGTGGTAGGACACGTAGAAGCATTGAAAACAAAGCCGACTCCGGCACACAGCACACTGTATAAAACACACATTCCCACACACACACCTCCCTGACTGGAAAAAAAATTTATTTTTTGTTTTGGATGATATTTAAGACATCAGGGTTTCTTGAGGTGCTGAACTCAATTCTGCTATTGTTTTTTATGTGAAAAAAATTTATAAAGCTAGTTTACTTGAAAACTTGAAGCTTTTTTAAATTAAATTGAAGAAATATGAATAATTCTTTAACAATTGTATTTTTACTTTAATCTAATCTTTAAAATAAATGAATTAGTGAAAGAATCATGTCGATATCATTTTCCAAACTCAAGATAAAAAATAAAGGATTTTCAAGGTATTTTATTTTTTTTCTCAGCACTTAAGGCCCATTGGACGGAACGCTCGGACACGTGTCGACTATTTTTCGATGTAGAATCACCAGAAAAAAAATGGGCCCGATCGACGACCCCATAGCTGTGCCCTCCCTTTGTGAGTAATATTTGCCCCTAGACAATGTTTAATGCAATTTAGCAATGGTATCTAGATAATCAAGAAAATGCTGCACGATGAGCTTTGAAGTTGATTATCCATTTTTAAACTAATTTTAATTACATTTCTTCTTTCTTTCAACCATTAAATCTAGTTTCAGGAATTTTAAAAGAGATTAACTGTTTGAAAAACTCAATTTATTGAAAATAATAATTTTTTTTTTTTTTATTAAGTTGATTAATGATTTGATACAATGTTTCTATGATTCAATGATCTTCCCTGATTTTTTAAGACTTTTAATCTTGAAAATATATTATATTTAGGCAAGTCTGAAGAGTCTTTTTTCATAAAACTACACTTGAATAGTATTCCGGCACTATTACACTTCCTTCAGAAAATATAAATCTTCTATACATTTGACAATAATTAGAAATGTTATTTTTTTGTTTTATCTTGGATTAATTTATTGTTTCTAAATATTTCCTGTGTTTTGGATTCAACTATTATTTCATTTTAAGTCAATAGGAGGGAGCGGGGCATGTTGCTGTGCTTGAGGTCTTTAGTTAGTTCAAATCTGGCAGTAGCAGGATAGTTTTAATATTGTCTTTGGGGCCAAGAGACCCTCCTGGGGCACATCCAGCCTCTATAAAGTGGGTACCCTTAGTTTAAAAATTAGGGGGGAAAAACCTGGTGGTTGAGCATGATCAGGGTCAAATCACCTCTTTGCATGACCGCTGATCAAGAAACAATTCTCTCTTACACAGTACTGAATTCAAGACCCTTAATGAGTCATTGTGGTTTTCTTTATATTATTATTATTTTTTATAGTTCACTAGTATATAGTAGCCAATAAGGTATGATATGGATGATATTTTTTTTTAGGAAATGAAATTTCTTAAAATAAAAATTATTTTCAGGAAGATCCTACAAAAGTCTCCCCTCATTTTCCTCAAGTTCTGAATTCTCTCGGTTGGCCATTAAATTCTTCTTCTCTTGCCGCTAAAGGTAATTCTTATAGATTCCACATTACTACAGATAAAAATTACATAATATTTTTTTGCATTTGAAGTGTGAAATGAAAATGAAGTTTTCATGTTTAATCAATATATATTATAAAGCAAAGTGTACAATGTGCGTGCCAATAAGGCTCAAAAACGACTCCCCATACGATAAAGAAATTTATGTCGTCATGTGCCCCTATGGCCCCTAACGGTGAAGAAGGTTTCTGTTTTTGTATTTAGGGTGTAAAATTGAAGGGAAAAGGGCGAGAATTTTAAGCCTCTCGCACTATGTAATAGCCTATCTTTTCGGGTTAGTGAATAAAAAGCTGCAGACGATCAGGGAGCGCTAGGGTGCGTTTCACTCAATGGTTATTGTCCATTCATTCGGTTTGTAATGGTTATATATTTTTTCAGCTGTTCTTTTTACATTACTAAAAAATTAAGCAAAAATAATTAGTTTCTCCTTTGCGTTTCAAAATAAAATAATGATTTTACATCTCTGCAATCAATTAGAAAACCAACTGGATTCCTTAACAAATTAATTTTTACATAAGAAGGGTAATTGATCAACAAATTACATTCAATCAATATATAATATTTAAGTAAATTTAATGTGAAATGAGTGACTATTTATTAGCAGTACAATGAGCGTATAAAAAAAAAAAGAGATAATGAATATAAATCGAAAATAAAAAGTTTGTAGTGTTCTTATTGTAGTTATGGAAAAGAAGTTGATTTGATTACTATGCATGTTGAGCCTTCCAGTTGACAAAATGACTTACTCCAATTTCAGCATTTATATAATTTTATCATCCCTTATAATTCAGGATAAAAAGAAATATGGTAAAAAAAATTGTGCCTTCATCAAATTTTTGTTTTGATTTTGTAATAGTAGTAAGAATCGAGATCTGCAAAATTAAGGGGATATTTTAAGGGAGGTTGAAATGGAAGAAGGGTCTTTAAAAAAAAGTTGCTTTTTATGTTCGGTAGTTTTTTTACTTCTGGATCCAATAGGACTATAATCTAATAACTTATTATCTGTTGGCTGCATGGAATGGGCTTATAGGATTCAGAATCACGGAAACCATCATAAACGATGCATAACTCGACTAAGTTGCAGCCAAATTAATTTTTCATTTACCATTTTCAGCCCACATAAAGTATATAAGGTTCCATATTTGAGCGGACTCTGCAGATCTAGAATCTTAATATTAATACCAACTTAAAGCTGAAGTTTCAAGAAGAAGATAATTTTGTTCTATATTTCCTTTAATTTTAATGTTTTTCAATTATTAAAACTACCACACAACTACCGGAGCGAAGCCAGGCACCCTAGCTAGTTTATCATAATGATCAGTATAACATTGATGTCTCATGGAATATCAGTTTGGGGATTACTAAATATTAATTGAATGTGAGATTAAAATAAAAATATAGTAATTTTTATTTATAATGTGATTAGTCACAACTTTGATATTTAAGTTCTATACTGCTAGGCTTTGAGATAATTAGAATTTTGTTTGCTATGTTTCAATACCTAACAGAAATTTCTATTTCTCTTTTAATTTTTAATTCTTATTAGTATGTATAAAAAATTATTTCATTAATTATTTATATTTTGAGCCACATATGGCTAATTTCTTGCTCTATTCTTTTTCAGATGACAAGTTGAAAGCTGTGCAGAATGAAAAGAATCCTTTCCCGACGTTATATTGGGCCGACCCGATGTCTCAAGTTACGTTCATTATTCCCACTAGGCAACCGGTCCCGGTAACTAGGCATCAGCATTCAGGTAACGATCCATTTTATTCCTCATTAGGTTTATAAGATATTTATATTGGGTAATATCAGCATAAAAATGAGGCCTATGTAAGGTTTATTTGTTACTATTCAACACTTATCATCAGTTCATATCAATATGGGAGAGCGGGGTTGGTTGGCCATTGGCTTATAGTTTCCGTCACACCTGTTGTGAAGGCCCCACCATTGTACCATGTGACCCGCTCGACCTCGGGAGTCTCGTCCTGAGTTTTCAATCCGATGCTAACAGTTTAGATGAGAGTGTGCTTCATTGATTTTACAACTTGTAAGTAAATTTTTATATTTTCAGTAAAATTGGTTTAAAGGCATGGAAAAACATTTGACTCCGATTCTGTTCACATAGCCCCAAACTCCTTTGAAAAACCTAACCTTTCGACTAACCAGTTTCTTGTTTGATTGTTCCCCCTGTCCTGGCAGTCATCTTTCATATGATCGCCCCTGTGGGGTTAGTTGGCTCTCTTCAACTTTTTTTTTGGCGCAGTAGCAATTCACAAAATCAAGGTAAACATAATCAAAGGTGAAACTGTCTTTAGTTCCAGCGAGGAAGATGAGAGCAATTTTTCTTATGCAAAAAGTGACGACAGTTTATACTTCTATCTTCTATTGTCATTCTATTTTCCCTTAAAAGCTGTTAAAAACCGATTCAAAATTATTATACCATTATAGTGCAGCTTTTAATAACAATAATATGTGTCAGGCAGTATTGAATGAGATGGCTAAACAACCCCACCTTCTAGGCCAACGTGCCCCACATAGGGGGTTAATTGGCATACTCTGGATTCACGAATTCTTCAATTTTCTATGATCTCAGTATTAAATATTATGTTGTGAAAAAAATACTTGAAGTACTCTAATACTTGGAGTTTACAGTGGTACAGCCCCATTGGGATTATATTAACAGGAACGACTCAACAATAAAAAAAGTGAAAACTGTTGCCAACCAACCCCGCTCTCCCCTATGTTTATATTGTAATATGTTTATATTAACACTTCTGTGGGTTAACAAATATTTATGAAACGAAAATATAACAATATCAATGCCAAACGAACTATCACAACATAAATATTCGAGCAGGTTACAAAAATTATAACTTTATAGCACACAAATCATATGGCTTAAGCTTCACAGTCAAGACAAAGACTAAAGACTGTTCAGTCAATCGCTCCTTATATATAGTTGTAAGGAGGGTCTAGAGCGTTGTAGAATCTCGTTGAAGCTGGTGGATTGGCGTGGATGGAGCTCGAACAATCTAGATCCAAAGACGTGCTCTGACAGTTCGCTCCAACCGCTAGTTGGTTCCAACAAATTGTCTGGGATTTTATATGTTACTAGCTGTGGTGCCCGGCTTCGCTCAGGGACTTGTGGAATAGGTGGAATGAAAGAATAACTTTAAAATATAATAGTACAGAAAAATAGACCAAAATTAATCATGATTAAAACAAAATTTGTACCATCCTGAAACTTCAGTTTAGTATTAGTGGTAAGTTTAGAAACCTCTGAATCCGCCCATATATGGTTCGGGTATAAGAGATCCTATTAATACGGTTCTCTTAATGCGTTTTTTTCCCTTTTCTAGATTAAGAAAAATTATTTTGGCAGCAAATATGTCCTGGTATGTACCATTTTTTATGGTTTCTATGTTCTGATTCAATTGAGACCATTCTCATGAGGATACCGCATCCTTATCAAGTAACTTCTCCTTTTTGAAATTCGGTTGAAAATTTACGAACAGAACTATTAAACAGAAATATTATATGAACACTTTATTATCGATATATATTCCATTAGGCTATATCTTTTATTCATATTATCTATAGGTTATCTATTTTATTCAACGTTAGTATTCGCTCACTACACTAATAAGCAAATTTTTTTTTTGTTGTAAATTTACTCTTACATTGTATATTGATTAAAGGCAATGTTTCGACCAATTCTTTCCTTTTCTGTAAAACTTAATTCGCTTAGGAATCCAGTTGGTTTTGTTTATTTTTAATTTCAATTCATTGCAGAGATGTAATGACCTAATTTAAAAATAAAAAGGAAAAAATAATTATTTATACATAATCTCATGTAATTTAAAGAAAACAGCTGAAGCTAAAACCATAACAAAGCGAACTAATGAACGATAACCTTATGAATTGAGCTTAGCTTGCGCTCCTGGCTTCCAAATGTCGAACTAAATTTTTTCATTCATTAACTCGCCTGGGCTTATTAGAGGGGCTAATTACATGTAGCGAGAGGCTTAAAATTACAGCCCTTGTCCCTTCAACATTACACAGTTAAAATGAAAACTGAAACCTTCATCGTTAGGGGCAATAGGGCAATACGACGACATAACATTCTTGATAGTAGGTGTAGTGTTTTGAGCCTTTTCGGCACGCACATTGTACACTTTGCTTTATAATATATATTGATTATGATTACTATGTTTTTTTATTTTTTTATTTAATAATTTACCTTTACAATGTAATATAGTGTAACGTAAAACAAAACCCAAAACACATGGTTTAGAATAGTTCTAGATCTGTTGTTGATTAATAGTACATGTTTGTGACTGAAGCTGGCCTAGAACTTTTGAGGCTGTTCTTACGATTAAGTATAAGGAGTAATGGACTGGAGAGTTAGTCTTGTTCTGAAGGTCAAGTCATATGGTTATTTCTGTGTTACAAAGTGGCAATTTTGTAACCTGTTTAGATATTTGTGTTTTCATAATTTGTGTGGCATCGAAAATTATTATTTTTGTTCAATAAAAATTGCTTAACCCACGTAAGTGTAAAATATTAGTATTGTTTCTTAAATTATTTTTTATTTACTATACAGAGATTTACCATCTTTTGTCATTGTTTTTTAACTTTTTATTTTTTTTTTTAATAAAAAAGCTTTTATTTAACCAATAGTAAACATTTATATATTAACATTATGATTTGTCACGCCTCCGTCAAATTATCTATCTTTATGATACACATCTTAATCAAAATCCATCGTTTCTGAAAGCTGAATAAGAATTATATAAAAACTACTGTATTATAATTTGATAAAGAAATCAAAAAAGATGTTTATTTCTTGTACAAAGTCCTAGTTTGTAAGTCAGTTTGTGGCGGATTTTATTTTATTTTTCTATTGACTGATTCTTGTCAGAAGTCAGTTTTTTAATTTTTATATTAAAATAAGATGACCATATAATTTGGATTATTAATTTTAAATCCAATGTTCTTATATAAGTCTGAATCCAATTTTCAGAAAAAATGAATAAGTTCTTGTTTAAACATTGAGCCAGTAATTTGTTTAAATATCGATTTTCTGATCAGAATTCCCTAAAAATTCGTTCAAAACATTTACAAATTCGTGTAATATCATAACCTGATTGAAATAGTCCTCCACGATTTTTGACGACCAACAGACTTTGTTGTATTTAGTGGCGAATCACTAATTGCCGTCAAGCACTCTTTGCATGATATTTCGGTAGAGAGTCCTTTTACCATGAATCCAAAATAATACACTTTTATTAAGTTTTGGTTGATCTTATTCAATTACTGTGTAACTTTTAATTTAAATATAATTTTGAAATAAAGAATTACGATACTTGAAATAAAAATTACTAGCAATCTATTCAACTAATACCTAATATATTAATTCGATAGTATGTCATTGTTTCGTCATTGGTTCAACACGCTTTCAATGTTGAAGTCTTCAAATTTTGAAGGTCCTAATATTAAAAAATGACTGTGTAGCTCTACGATTGAGTGAGAAGATAATTAATGAAGACAAAATAAAAGAAATTTAAATTAAGCAATTTGGAAAATAAAAATCAATATATATTATAAAGCAAAGTGTACAATGTGCGTGCCGAAAAGGCTCAGAAACGACTACACATACGATTAAGAGATTTATGTCAGCGTGTAACTGTATGTCCCCTAACGGAGAAGAAGGTTTCCGTTTTTCTCTTAAGGGTGTGAAATTGAAGAGAAAAGGACTGGAATTTTAAGCTTCTCGCAACATGTAATAAGCCTACCCGAGAATGACATACGAGTTTATGAATGAAAAATTTAGTTCGAGCTGCAGACCACCAGGAAGCGCTAGGGTGTGTTTCACTCAATGTTTATTGTTCATTCATTCCGTTATATTTGTAAAGGTTATATATTTTGTCAGCTGTTCTTTTTAAATTACTTAAAAATCAAGCAAAAATAATTAGTTTCACCTTTTCTTTTAAAATAAATTAATGATTTTACATATCTGCAATTAATTGGAAAACCGACTGGATACTTTACAAAATTAATTTTCTCATAAGAAGATTAATTGATAAACACATTACATTTAAATCAATATCTAACATGTACTTAGTAAATTAAATGCAATATGAGTGAGCGAATAAAAACAGACATAAGACAAAAAAGAAGAGCTGAATAGACTGATTATAAACCGAAAATAACAAGTTTGAAGTGTTCTTATTGTATGTAGTTATGAAAAATGGTTTAATTACTATGTATGATGAGCATTCCAGTAGACAAAATGATTAATTGACTCCAATAATACAATTTTTTCAATAAGATTTTATCACCGCTCATAGTTCAGGATGAAAAGAAATATGATGAAAAAATTGTGCCCTCATGATATTTTGGTTTTCACTTAGTAACAGTAGTAGTAACTAATAATCTAATAACTTATTATCTGCTGACTGCTTGGAGTGGGCTTATAGGATTCATATTCACAGAAACCATCAAAAACGATGCATGACTTGACAAAGTTGCAGCAAAATGAATTGTTCATCCACCATTTTCAACACCCTATAAAGTATATAGGGTTCCTTATTTGGGCAGACACTGCAGATCTCGAATCTTAATATTGATACAATGTTAAAATTTTCAAGAAAGTGCTAATTTTGTTCTATATTTCCTTTAATTTTAAACTTTTTCTGTTATTAAAACTGCCACACAACTACCGGAGCGAAGCCGGGCACCCTAGCTAGTTACAAATAAAAGTATCAGTGGTTTCATTTTCTTCCATCACGATATCCTTAGGATTTGAGATTTTATTAAACTAAGTTGTTCCCTTCGCAAACATTTATTCCCAAAATATTGATTTTATCCAACGGGATAGCATTTCCTCCACTTGATGAAGCTCTTTGTGTACAATGATTTTTCTAAACATTTTATAAAACTTGAGAGTCCTAGGATTATTATTATGTCCTCCCCTACTTGTAATATAACTAATAATCTTTCCAAGTGGTCTTGGCTTGTTTTGTATGAGGGAATATACTTTAAAAGTTTTTCTTTCTTGAACTATCTGCAGTACATCCTTTTTAACTATTAATCCAGACAAGGAAGCCCAAGAATCTTGTTTTCCTAGAACCACTAATGACCGTTGAAACCACCTATTCATGCTTTAAATTTCTTATATAATTTAATCACTGTATTCTGTGAGAATCAAATTTTTTTCTAGAGATTTGAGTATATTTTTCAAGTTGGCAATTTTTCGATATAGATATAGATATATTTTTAATAGTGAAAGTTACAATCATTAGTACCTAATCACATGTATGGATTGTATCTGTAGCCCCTTCTGGGTGGTCCCTTAGTAGATCCTATATAAGTAAGTGATCGACTAGTGGTTTAGCATAATCTTGAATAGCAAAGCATGCAGTTACTGTTTTATCATGTTGTTATTAATTAGAGCTATCATTGTTTGATAGACATTTTTGCATTTTTATTTTACATAAATGAAATTATTTAAACCCATATCAGTGTTAAATTATACAGTATAAGGATTATAAAAATTCCATTACCATAGTACATGTGTTTAAATGTGTATACAAGTTAAAATTTTATAGGCCATGAAGAAAAAGGGAAAAGGCAACTGACTACTTATCCAGTATTTGTCGTTTGGTTGGAGAGCTTAGAAGACCATTTGAATTTTCCCTTAGGCAAGTTTCATCACCAATTCTTCATTTAAATGCATATACCAGCCATTGTTTAATTATTAAATTTATTTAAATATATTTATAGATGAGATGATGCCCCACACCGGTCACGGCCAAGAGAGCCTCTCGCTACAGCATTGTACTATTATATTTATTCACGCTCTACAGAGTGGACTTTTTAGGGTGAAAATGAGACCTTCCAGGACAAGGTAAATTATGATTAAAATTATTTTCTTCAAAAAATTTTACCTCTTTTTTTTTTTTATTCTGTTCAAATTAATAAATTTCAGACCATGCGTTGCCACACCACTTGTCGATGGCATAGTTGTGAGTCGATTGAAGGTTGGAGCTTTTGTAAGGCAAACAGTACTTAACATATGCCGTAGAAAACGACTAGACAATGAAAGGTAGATTTTTCTTTTTAATCTAAGATTAGTTTACAACGATGAGCTGGAATATTTCATTTTAATTTCAAAAACTATTTCATAATACTTTGAGCTCAAAATATTAGGAGTTTGACTAACTAATTAAGAGACAGTGATAAAAAAAAAAAAAATTAAGAACCATTCCTATTCCAAAAATTAAGACCCATCTGACGAGGATGGTGACAACATCAATAAGTTATGGGTTATGATCATGGATAATATTAAAGAGGTCATTCCTTTATGTCTGGGAAGATGAGAAAATTATAAAAAATATGCAGTAGTTTAATGAAGATTTTTTAAACTCGTGTGAGAAAAGAAAAGCCATTAACCCTTTGCGGGCCAATGCCGACCTGGGACCGGCATAAACAAGTTCTTCATACGGTCCGCGAGTACCTATCCGTCACCAGTCCTACCGGTCCTTAGACGAACTGGGACCGGCAAACATATTTAACGCTAGAGGTCCTAGGCCGGCTTCTCACCGGCATCGAATTACTGTCCCTCTAGACTTTTGCCAAGTCCTCCTTGGCATAATTTGAATACAGAGCACTATTCTGGACGATCAGCTGATCATTTTGGTACCAAATAGTACCTTCAACAACCAATTGAGGCTCTGTAAATGTTCTGTGCTGTGAACGACAGCACTCAAAGGCTTCTTAGTTTGTTGTTATTTCATAAACCTTAAAACTTTTTAGTGTCAGTTTTATCATTTTCGTTGTAAGTATTGGTTATTTTTGGAGTTTCAAATTGAAAAATGAAAGGAGAGAAACTAATATTTACCCTAAGAAATGCTCCACAAATCCGGCTCTTCTTATTGGGGAAACTATTGCAAAGTTAGCACACTATGAAAAATTATCGATAAATTAAATTATATTACTTATTTTTATGTTTTAATTTGATTAAATATAGATTTTTGAGAATAAATAAGCATTTTTTCCATTTTTATTACCCCTAAAACAAAATGTGCTATTTGGCAGAAAACTACAGGGACCACCAGGGTGCGATGTAAACAAGCAGACATGGACTGATGGCGGGGATTGTCTACGCCGGTCGTAGACCGGCATCGGACTGTGTGGACAATTCATGAAATCAAGGGTTGGTCCGCAAAGGGTTAACTTAAAGTTTTAAATAATCCTAGAGAAGACGATCATGATCGAAATGATTAAATTGCTAAAAAATAGAAAAAGACTATCTCACAAACTATAGTCTATACTTCTCTTCTATAGTCATAGAAAACTATAGAATAAAAAATAAAGTTTGTGATATGTGCAAAGGCACTATAAGATCCGATAGAAATAGCAAGTAAGCTCAAAGAACACATGGATAGTATTTTTAAAAAATACAAAAAAAAAAAAATTGTCTATATTCAATTTGGTGTACCAAAGTGCTGAGGCGTTATTAAAAGAAGCGAGTAAAGGAAAAGTTGAAATAGCTATCGGAAAGTTAAAATCTTTTAAAGCAGTGGGGACCGACAATATTCCTAGTAAACTCGTCAAGGCATGCGGTGAAGCTGGAATTTCTAAAATATATCTTTCAGTTAAACTGATCTGGGAAAACGAGAAATGTCCAAAGAATAGAAAGAGTCTATACTTATTCCGGTTAACAATAAAGGGGGACGGACAGATACTAATAACTATCAAGGGATCATTTACTCATTACTTCCAGTTTATTATAAAATATTTGCTTTGATCCTGACCAGCCATATCATCGAATATGCTGATGTATTATTGGAGACTATCATTTTGCCTTGCAATATTAAAATAAAAAGTTGTAGTTTCATTAAAATTTAATTTTTAGCATTTATTAATTTATTATTCTTATTTTATATATAGCTATCAACCACCTCATACGAGAAGGAGATTGAAAATTCAAGAAATCGCTACAAAGTATGAATCTACTGAATCGAGGGCACAACTTCTAACCAACCTCTTTCTTTAAGTCTTATTTTATTATCATTGTTATTATTTTTAACCTTTGTTGAATGGAATTATTCTTAGAAAGTTATCTTCGCGAATGATGGTTTCCTTTTAAGAATACAGATAGGGCAAACGTACTTAAATGAGTGTAAATCAAATCGACTGAACTCTTTCAGCGTTCATGTCTAACATCTCATCGGCAGGTATTATTATCTGCTATCATTATTTATTTTCATAACAATGCCAAAATGTTACATTCCTCATTAGCTTTTTACATTAATAAAAAAAAAATTGTGATATTCATAGTATTAGTAGGTTAATTTTAGAAAACCGAGAAGCGTTTACGTTTCTTACCTCCTGTGAGTATTTACTTGTACATACAACAAGCAATTATTTAATTTTATTTATTTAAATTAGGTATGAATATAGATATATAAATAAAATTATATTAAATAATATAAAGAAAATTATATTAAATAAATAAAAAGAAAATTATATTAAATAACTACTTGTAAAGAAAAATATTTTATTTTACACAAAAAAAAAATGTAAATGAATGTATAAAATCAGTTTTAATATTATTTATTAAATCTGATGCCTATTTTAAATTAATTGAGTCATTCTTCATAATCCTGCACCTGTTTTTCTATATTTACATTCATCAATTATGAAATTAATATAATAATATGTTAAAAAATGTATTTGTGAGAGCTATTATTCCAGATTACTTATATAAAAAAAACGGCAGCTTTAAGTGGTGTATAGTTGAATGAATCATGGACACTCAGTTTTAATTATTGTAACATATTCATTTATATAAAAATGAAAAGAATCATTTTAAATTCAAATATTTTGGAATTATATTTTATTAAACACAAAATATTTTTAGTAATAAATAATTTATATTATGCGTTGTTTTTTATTGCAGATAAGTTCTGTTATTTCTATTTGTAAGTTAATTTTTTTATAGAAAATTTTATATTAAAATGATGCATTATAAATCATAAAAAAAAGGTGTAATTGGACTAGAGGACTGTTTTTTAGGTCAATAGTTATTTAAATAGGTGATTCGACCTTGATCGTGCACAACCTCTTGGTTTTTATAGACCAATTGAAGGCTCTATTACCCACTTTTTAGAGGCTGAGTATGCATAAACTCACTAGAAGTGAAAGAATCAGGGAGCAGTGGGAGACGATAATATTCCTAAAAAACTAGTCAAGGCACGCGGGTGAAGCTGGAATTTCTAAGATACATCTTTTGGTTAAAATGATCTGGGAAAACAAGACAATGCCCAAAGAATGAGAAGAGTCTATACTTATTCCGATCCACAAGAAGGGATACCGTAGCGGACAGATAATGATAACATTCAAGGGATCTCATTACTTCCGGTTTTTTATAAAATATTTGCTATAATCCTGCCCAGCATGATTAGATAGTTTAAATATTTAAATTTAAATTAACTATTTGCTTTAATTCTCAAATTATGAGGTCCAAATAGCTAAGGGAAAAGTCAAGAGAACAGTCTTCATTAGCAATTAATAACCTTAATAAGTTATTTTTTATTTTGTTAAAAAAGCAAAAAATATACATTTTTTTTATTTTGACATTCATTTTTTCAACATTTGTGCTATATCATGAATAAGAGATTCATAACTAAATCTAACCTTACATTTTGCAAAATTTGGTCCTCCAGGCCGGATGTAGACAAAGCCAAATAAGGGATCATGAAAGGAAAAGCAAGACCTCATAAATACATAAAGTATCTATTAATTACTGAATATAGTAGTATTACTAGCACATTTTGGATTTATGTTTTGAAGGAAGAAGTTACTATGTATTGTACATGTACATATACTATGGAAGAAGTTACTTGTACCTTGGCTTAGCATATAGGCAAAAAATTTGAAACAGTTACAATTAGAAAAGTTTTGTGGTGAATTATGGGTTCAATTAGTGAAATAGAGGGAACCCTGTCTGAAGTGGGATATCTACCACTTTCCATAGATATCTACCATGTTCTCTTTTTTTTTTTTGTGAGTTCACGAATGATTAAAATGCTATGGCCCAAAAGGGAAAGGACCTGTGGATATCAAAGAGCACCAATCAAAGAAAAAAACTCTATTTCAAAAACTGTTTTATGAAAGTTCATCACTGATAAAAGTAGCTTTAATAATAAAAACGTTTAATAATAATATGTACTCTGTGAAAATACTTCCCCTTCCTCCAATCTGCTAAGTCCTGGTCTATTGGGTTCTACGATTCCGAGCTGAGATACTCAGTCAGGGCGTGAATGCAGGGCTTCTACACCTAACACAACATGTTTCCGAAACTTCTGAGCACTTAGTCGTGACATGCTTCATGTTCGAGACGTCAATAGCCAAACTGATGAGAACCTTAGTGATCTTCACCCTCAGAAAAATTTCAAAACTTTTATTTACGAGTTAAAAATTACAGTAGGACCAGCTCAATTTAACCAAGGAGATCAGGACGGGCACGCTTAAGACGAAGTCCACCCTAGGGAAGTGGTGTCATAGAAAAATAGGAAGAATAGTTGTGCGGAAAACCAAAAGAATGAAAAGAAAATTGGCATCAGTGGTTCAAAGAGTTTTAGCTTAGTATTACTCCTGCCGAAATCCGTATGACCAGAAGGCCTGGTAAGTATGAAAATGAATAAATATGCCATAAGACTAGCAGGTTAAAATTAATTGATATCCCTAAGCCCCGCCACTGATGGGATCACCTGTGCTGTAGTGGTTAACATAGCCAACTACTATACAGAAGGTAATTCTTAGTAGGGTTCTTAGACCATCAGATGGCCCTAGGATTTTTTAATCGGAGTAAAAAATGGATGGTAAGTGAAATGTAGGTTCTGAGTTTGTATGAGGTCAGGTACTCCTTAAAGATCCCTATTCTAATTATACCTGGTTACTCAAAATTTGTAGCTTCGTCAGGGCTTCTTCACCTAACGCATCAGGTTACCACTGTCCTATAAATAGTACACCGGATTTCATGCCCATAATATTTCCATATTTTGCTTGATATTTATAATACTTCTTTATTTTTTAACTTTAGTAAATATTTTAATACACTATATAACACAGAAAAAAATAAATAAAAGTTTTCTATTTTTTACGATTTTTCAAATATCATGATCAAATTCGACCATACTTTTTTTTTCATGTTTCTATTTATAAAATTATTGGTAATAAATATATCTTCTTCGGGGAAAAAAACAACATGTAATAACTGCATATATTCAGATTATTAATAAAATATTTAAATTGCAAAAAAAAAAAAAATGTATGGGAAACGGAATAAATTGAAAACCTGGCGTCCTATAGGCGGGCGCAAGCGACGGTGCTGCTTCTGCGACGGTTCTGCAGGAACTAGAGAAACGGGGATAAACGCCGGGCCATTACCTGGGATTCATAGGGTTTTTTGGCGTTTTTAATTTATTTTTCCATAATTAAAACCCGATTGAGCAAAAAATCATTCGAAAAATATCTAATAGGTATTGCTCGGTCCCTCAGTGTTCAATTAGAAAATCAAAAGACGTGTCATTCCCTTTTATTTCCAAAAAATAAAAAGCTTCTTAAAGAGTGGATTGTAAAATTAAGAATATATAAGCCTGTTTCGAAACATATCACGATATGTAGTCTTTATTTTAAAGAAAGAGACTATATTTATCCAGGTAAATATTAGTATTTGACATTTTATTATTCCAAAATGCTAGTTTTATGCAAATAACATTGAGACCATAGTGTCATAGATTTGTTTTTCTTTTTTAATTTTCCCCATTTTTCTATTACATCCGTTGTGCTTAATTGTTCCATGTTTTCAATGCGAAGCCTGAAAGTTTTGAGAAATTAATAAATAATATGACAAAGAATCTAAGCTGCCATAACAATGATTGAGTGAATAGGTAATTAATGTTATTACTAATATAGAAATTAATTGATATCCCTAAGCCCCGCCACTGATGGGATCACCTGTGCTGTAGTGGTTAACATAGCCAACTACTATACAGAAGGTAATTCTTAGTAGGGTTCTTAGACCATCAGATGGCCCTAGGATTTTTTAATCGGAGTAAAAAATGGATGGTAAGTGAAATGTAGGTTCTGAGTTTGTATGAGGTCAGGTACTCCTTAAAGATCCCTATTCTAATTATACCTGGTTACTCAAAATTTGTAGCTTCGTCAGGGCTTCTTCACCTAACGCATCAGGTTACCACTGTCCTATAAATAGTACACCGGATTTCATGCCCATAATATTTCCATATTTTGCTTGATATTTATAATACTTCTTTATTTTTTAACTTTAGTAAATATTTTAATACACTATATAACACAGAAAAAAATAAATAAAAGTTTTCTATTTTTTACGATTTTTCAAATATCATGATCAAATTCGACCATACTTTTTTTTTCATGTTTCTATTTATAAAATTATTGGTAATAAATATATCTTCTTCGGGGAAAAAAAACAACATGTAATAACTGCATATATTCAGATTATTAATAAAATATTTAAATTGCAAAAAAAAAAAAAATGTATGGGAAACGGAATAAATTGAAAACTTGGCGTCCTATAGGCGGGCGCAAGCGACGGTGCTGCTTCTGCGACGGTTCTGCAGGAACTAGAGAAACGGGGATAAACGCCGGGCCATTACCTGGGATTCATAGGGTTTTTTGGCGTTTTTAATTTATTTTTCCATAATTAAAACCCGATTGAGCAAAAAATCATTCGAAAAATATCTAATAGGTATTGCTCGGTCCCTCAGTGTTCAATTAGAAAATCAAAAGACGTGTCATTCCCTTTTATTTCCAAAAAATAAAAAGCTTCTTAAAGAGTGGATTGTAAAATTAAGAATATATAAGCCTGTTTCGAAACATATCACGATATGTAGTCTTTATTTTAAAGAAAGAGACTATATTTATCCAGGTAAATATTAGTATTTGACATTTTATTATTCCAAAATGCTAGTTTTATGCAAATAACATTGAGACCATAGTGTCATAGATTTGTTTTTCTTTTTTAATTTTCCCCATTTTTCTATTACATCCGTTGTGCTTAATTGTTCCATGTTTTCAATGCGAAGCCTGAAAGTTTTGAGAAATTAATAAATAATATGACAAAGAATCTAAGCTGCCATAACAATGATTGAGTGAATAGGTAATTAATGTTATTACTAATCGAAAAACGTCGAGTAAAGTTACAATGATGTGTTTGCATTTACCAGAACTACCAGCTATACACGTACAATGACAAGAAAATTGCTTATTATTATTAATAAATTTGATTTCCACTTTTATTTGATGGGGCAGTCCTTTAAGATTGCTAGTTTAAAGGCACGAGGCTTGTAAAATAACTGTTTTTTTTATTTTTAGATATTATTCTACATGTAAATATGTAGTTTGCATCAAGAATAGCCTGCCCTTCAATTAATGGTCTTTTAAAATTACCAATTATCTCTATCACATCAACTAGGTCTAACACCGTTCTTTCCGACATTTTGCAAAACTACTAGCGCACCCTATATTCGATTGCGCCCGCCTATATATAGGACAGTGGTAAGAAATGGGTTAAACTGAACTTTTGCTAGGAGCAAAGGCTCTTGGCTTATGATCTCGATTACTATAAGAAGGTAATTTTTATCTGAAGAGAACATTTTGGTAACCGCCGAGTATCGAACCCACCCGGACTTACTAATGCTGCATCAGAGTTGCAGTGATTTTAACCATTGAGCTGAAAATGGCCCCCAACCTAGCCATGTCAGCCTTCTCTCTTCAACGATCCCATCCGCCAGGTCTCTCCAAATTGCAGCGATTACAATTGACAGTCAATCATAGTTAAATATTCTACGTCATATAAGTACAGACGCTTAGTTTAGGCGACGGCCGGGAATCCAACCACGATCTCTGCATGACAGTTGCAGCGCTCTAAACCGTTAAGGTCTGGTCATACATGACCCACACGCAGCACGGGCGTGTTCCGGATCTCTGATTCAATAACGAAGGATAGATAGTAATGGGTCCGTTGACCCGGTGTCGGGCAAGTGTGACCGGTTACTATCAATCCTTCCTATTTGAATAAGATCCGATACACGCACGTGCTGCGTGTCGGACATGTGTCAGACCTTTAAGCTGACATTGGGCTCTATACAGGCCAAAGCGCTACAAATGTGATGCAGAGACCCTGGTTCGATTGCGACCGTCGCCAATCATTTCTATTCAAATAAAAATCGTTTCATTAAAACATATCCAAACCATCTCTGTATCTAGCTGAGAAGTAGGTGGGAGGATTCCGTTAAGGCTGATCTTGCGGAGTTGATTTTGAACGGAGGGTGGTAGGGTGAGCTGTGTCACAAAGATTGGTGTAGTCGGCATAGAACCTTCGAGTTTTAAAATGAGATCATATCTTTGGCCAAGCAAATCATCGTAAAAAAGGGTTTGTACTATTGCAGGAGTGTGAGCTCTCCTCGCTTAATTGGAAAAGATCTCATTATCACCTAAACATAATCACGAAAATATTGGAAGTGGTTCGAAAGTTAACGGAGATGAACGGTAAGTTCGGCCACGAATCTCAACTGAAAAGGAATCGTTGGAGGTTGTGATGGGCAAAAGTGTTAATTTTGAAAAACAGTTGCAACTGTTTCTGCTACCTTCATTAAACAGTTTAAAAACACAGATACAACTGTTTAAAATAATACTATATAGGAAAAAAGAAAAAACTAGTCCCACTTCGCATTCCAGCATTCTTTTAAAATATGTTTTAATTATTGAAATATCTAACAAGTTCGAATGACAATTTCTCACAAAACATTTAATATAAAATTAAGCTTTATGTAAAATAATTAAACAGCACTAAAAATAAATAATAAATCAAAACTTGTAATAGGCATTAATTGATTTTTTGTTTATAAAATTATGGTTTAATTAAATAAATAATCAGGAGAAAAATAATTAAAAAAATTAAGAGCCACATAACTCAGAGTAGCAGATTTACGAATGAATTAAACAGATACAGCACGGGCGCAAAGCTGTTTAATAAACAGTTTCGAGAAGCAGGCAGAATTAGCAGGTTAACAGGCCGTTGCGAGAATTAGCAGGTTAACAGGCTGTTTCGAGAATTAACAGTTAACAGGCTGTTGCGAGAATTAACAGGTTAACAGGCTGTTTCGAGAATTAACAGGTTAACAGGCTGTTTCATTAAACAGCCTGTTAACCGAAACAGATACGTGAAACAGTGGCTTTGAAAAAGAAACAGTTTCATAAACTGTTAACCTAACAAACAGTAAAGCAAACAGCCTGTTAACCTGTTGATTCTCGCAACAGCCTGTTAACCTGCTAATTCTGCCTGCTTCTCGAAACTGTTTATTAAACAGGTCAAGCCCGTGCTATTGCAAGCTAATTGTTTGTGTTTAATTTTTATTATTATTTACTTTTTTTTTCTCACTACACTGTTGTATCTGTTTATTTTTTTCCGAAACAGTTAACTGTTTCTGTTTAATGAAATTAACTGTTCCAAATAAACAGATTGTTACTAAACAACACACCACTAGTTGGAGGTTCGTTTAGAGAGGTCTAAGCGAGCGGAAGTTGAAGGCTGCAATCTAATAAAGCTAATCATAGCTCTAACGTTAACTAAAAATGACGCGACGGGAGTTCGCCAAATTCGTGAATGGAGGTTACATTTAGGGATGTTACGGAACGTTTAAATGACGTATTAGCTCCAACCGTTCCAGTTCCGACTGCGTATTAGGTTCTCTTAACCGTTCCAGTTCCACCTATCGGTTCCGAGAGTAAATTCCACCAGTGTAGGTAGACCTCTATCTCCACCTTTTCAAAAGTTAAACTAAAACTACTTTCCAAGGAACATAAATAGGAAAGGAATCCAGGGGTTAATTTAATATTATAATAATATAATATAGTGTCATATAATATAATATTATTTAAATAATAATGATATTTAAAAAATAAGAATGTAAAGAATAACAAGTTATCAAGTAAACATTTTTATTATTTCTAATTTTTACAAATAAAAATTAAATCGTTATTTATAATCTTTAATTATATAATTTATAATTAGATTTTTCAATTTATAATTTAAATAAATAATTGTATGCCAATAAACATAACAAGCAGATAACAAAATAAAGTATGTAGATATAAACATGTATATTTATTTTATACATTATATCTCTCTCACTGTATATTATATGTATGGATGTGAATAAAATTTATTTAAACAAAAAAATTACGATTTTTTGTTAGCGTTTACTATTACAAATTTAAAAAAAAGAGTAAAAAATCCTTAGCTATGCCGTCCCTCGGGTAGGACGTAAAATGGAGGTCCCGAGCCTGTACGATGTCAGGTACTCGTTAAAGATCCCTATCCTAATTATACCTGGATAGGCAAAATTTAGGACTCCCACTGTAGCATCGTCCGATTAGCCTTAGTAGCATAAAAATGGACGTTAAACAAACAGACAAACAATTTAAAAAAAAAAATCCAAGTAAGCCAGGTTAAAAAAAATGAAAATGATGACATCTTAAAATGAAATGAAAACCCGTTTGCTAGTAAAAATAAAAAAGTATGTTGTACATAAAACTTATTGTTCTTCAAGTCATGACTCCATGTTAGCATTTAAAAATAAAAGCATTTTTATTTTTACAGTTAAGAAAAAAGAAAACATTTTATTTTTAATTTGACTAAATATTTTGACAGCTTAATTAATTAGAATGAAATTGCTACAATGCTAATGTTAAGAAGAATTTAGGATTTTAATAAATAATGCCTTTATCGAGTTATAACTTCCCTATCCATTTAATGGTTTATCTAAACAAATGTTAACATATTAATTTTTTTAAAGATCATATATTAGAAAAAATTGAAATTTTGTTTTATTTTATTTTAAATAAATAAAGAAATGAAAGACGGTGATGTTACAAAAAGGAAGATAAATAGAAATTGCTTCTTAGATAACCATAATATGCTGGCTTAAAAATTAGTTGCAATGTCAAATCAAGAATTCCAAACTAATTTCATGAACATTTGCACTGAGGCTCCATTCCGAAGAGAGCCTCGGAACTAATAAGCTAACAGCTCCGTTAGAATCATTGGGCGAGGAAAGGTTAAACAGCTCCGACCAGCCTCGGAACTAATAAGCTAACAGCTCCGAGTCGGAGCTAGTCTCGGAACTAATAAGCTAACAGCTCCGAGTCGGAGCTAGTCTCGGAACTAATAAGCTAACAGCTCCGAGTCGGAGCTAGTCTCGGAACTAATAAGCTAACAGCTCCGAGTTGGAGCTAGTCTCGGAACTAATATGCTAACAGCTCCGAGTCCAGCTCCGTTAGAACCAATGGGTGGGGAGAGGTTAAACAGCTCCGACGAGCCTCGGAACTAATATGCTAACAGCTCCGAGTCGGAGCTAGTCTCGGAACTAATAAGCTAACAGCTCCGAGTCGGAGCTAGTCTCGGAACTAATAAGCTAACAGCTCCGAGTCGGAGCTAGTCTCGGAACTAATAAGCTAACAGCTCCGAGTCGGAGCTAGTCTCGGAACTAATAAGCTAACAGCTCCGAGTCGGAGCTAGTCTCGGAACTAATAAGCTAACAGCTCCGAGTTGGAGCTAGTCTCGGAACTAATATGCTAACAGCTCCGAGTCCAGCTCCGTTAGAACCAATGGGTGGGGAGAGATTAAACAGCTCCGACGAGCCTCGGAACTAATATGCTAACAGCTCCGAGTCGGAGCTAGTATAGTACACTAACAGCTCCGGTTCCAGCTCCCAAGAGTCTAGTGAAGGAAGGAGAAAGCAGACAGCTCCGACCGGAGCCGTTAAGGCATCCATGTTGGAACTGTTCCTAACAGCTCCGGGCACGTATTAGGTTCCGTGGAGCCGTTCCGGCAATTTCGCACCATCCCTAGTTACATTCATAAATACGCTGTCAATGCTTGTTCATTCTCGTAATTCTTCTATAGAATTACGACTAGAAGCCGCACTTCGATAGTGGTACTTAAGGGTTAATTCAATGTATAAGATGATTTTATAGCGCTTTGTGAGATAAGGTAACAATTATCTGGAATAAAAAATGTTTCCATGTACATGTGCATATCACATTGTTGCAACAAGTTGCTGCTTGTTTCATTCTATCCTATTTCAATAAGAAAACATTGCTAAGTGTTATCCAAAAGTTATGTAGAACAAAATGATAGGAAACTGGGTTATTTCCTTGGCTGCAGTGTGTTAAGATCAGTTTAAAAAATAATTTCTTTATTTACTTGCACATTTTTAGCAAATATTTAATATTTATTTATCAAGGTGTGCTTACAAAGTGTTATAAATTTGCAAAATCATGTGCAAACAAATTAATAACTCTTCTTGCTGAAGTACAGATTTGTTTGTATGTTAACATTTTTATGGTAGGGCCCATGATTTATTATATTTTACATCATCCTTTGATACAAAACAATTTTTAATTCTCATTTTAAAAATAATGTGAATGAATATGCAAAATAGTGAATGCCTCACATAAGGGCTAAACATTTATTGATTAGCAGAATACTAAACAAAGCTGCACTGCTTCACCAATCTCACTTCCTCATGGTGGATGGGCAGATGGAGAGAAATTTCGACAATTGTGAAAGTAGAATGAGGTAAATCAATCATTTTGGGCTTCAACTGAAAAGAAACTGTTTTGGGTTTGCTTAGCTCTTTCGAGCAAGTGTAAATCAACTTTTATGAACTAAATAAGGCCCTATTTTCACTCATTAAGGATCTGTTTATAGTTTGCAAAAGTCCTAAACTTGCATAAACCTTATAACATTCTTTTTTTTTTTTTTATATTCTTCTTCCTCGCCTTTAAGGCTATAAGGGGTTTCCCATGCCAGGTGAGAGGGTGGTGGATTAATTGGCTATCTTCTGGTGCTCAATCATATGTTGTCAGGAGCAAAGCGCATTTGCTAATATGTTAGTCCATTTAGCGCCAGCATTAGTTTCCTAGATTTTATAGTGAAGAATAAACAAGGGTAGTTGTACGAGTATACAAGGCTTGATTTAGAAAAAATTGGGGGGGGGGGGGGTTACAACCTAGTCTCATAATTATGTGTTGCTTTATGCAGAACAGCATTTTTTCTTTTCCAATTTTTCATGAGATTATTTCCTTATATGAAGAAATACTGCGATCTAAGCAATGAAAAAGTATTGTGTTTAGGCTTTAGTAGCTATTTAATGGCAATATCCTTTGAAATTAAACAAAAAATTTAAATAGCCAAAATATTTGGGGGTGTCATGACCCCTCTGACCCACCCCCCTGCATCCACTCATATATATATATATATATATATATATATATATATATATATATATATATATAATGAATATAAGTGTTACAGAGTAATTAGAGGATTATGGAATATGAAAATGACAACAATTGAAAAATATTTTATTATACATTAATAAATATTTATTATCACAATAATATAGATTAATGATTTAGTTAAAAAATAATCTATTAAATTTTAAATCTAACCTAAATTTATAAGATATTTTACTAATTATAGGATTGCAGCGAATGTGTGTGTACTATACTCTGTGTAGTTCCATATTCCATAGTTTATTGTTGTAATAGTGTGCTTAAATTGATAAGTTACATTTGACAAGAACAGGGGTACCAAGAAGGGTGTTTTTATGGCTCAAGGTTTAATATTAAAATTTTTGAAGGGATGCACATTTTTACTGGGTTATTATTTTTTTCAAAACTAATAAAAGGACCAGGGAATTATTATTTCAAAACTAATAAAAGGAAATAAAATTATATACAAACAACAAATTATTTTATGAAATTAAAGTTGATTGAATAAATATATTGAATATGTTTATTCAACAGCTACAATTGAATATGTTGTGATAATCCTTTCAAGATGACTAGAATAGGTTGATGATGAATCTTGCCCTTAATATTGCAAATCCTTGGTTAAAAAGTTTCTTTGAATGTCTTTCAGTATGTCCCAAAATATGAGGCTCAGCATAGTGTGTGGTCCGATCCTCAAAAATCCTGGAACGATTCCTTTGTAAAAACCTCTGAACCCTTCGCTCTTCCACATTTTTGAGACACAGTCAAAGTAACTGGAGTAAATGAGTCCTCTGCCTTGAGCATCGACTCCTGTACAAGTGTTGATTCAAATTTCAAATTATCAAGTTCAGTAGATTCATTTCTGTTATTTCCTGCAGTATTTTAGAGCAGTATTTTGTTTAATATTTAAAACTGCATATTTTAAAACTTAATAATAATAATAACCGAGCCTATACGATATCAGGTACTCGTTAAAGATCCCTATCCTAATTATACCTCCATAGGCAAAATTTAGGACTCCCACTGTAGCATCTTCCGATTAGCCTTAGTGGCATAAAGTGACATTCAAACAAACAAACAAAACTTAATAATTGAAATTTCAAATACCATGGAAAAACAAAATGGTACTTGATATTTTAAAATAAAACTTTAAGTACTTTCACCACCAGTCTGATTTCATCGAAACAATTAATCATTGATTACTTAAGTTATTATTTATTTATATATTGTTTAATTTATTTATATTTGATTTATTTTTAATTATCATGAATATAAATTTAAATGGGATCATGAAGCTTGGAAAAAAAATAAAAAATAGGAATGGTGTTATATTATTAATTTGAGGGAGTAAGGAGTTTCAACATTCGCACTTCGCACCGTTTCGGCCGTTAGCTACTTTTTTGGGAAATTTTTTCTTTTCCTCATAACGTAATATTATACAATAAAATTTTAGAACCAAGTAAGGAATTGTAATAAAATTTGGGTTATATGTATTTGTAAACCTTCAAGAACACATAGTTACAAAAATGTTAAAAAAAAATTTTTTAATTTTATATTTTTTTATAATTTTATATTAATTCCATATACTTTTTATTATTTGATATTTTCTATTATTTTCAAAAAAAATTTTAATGGTATATTTTTTTTTATACTTTTATACTAATTTAAAAATTTTTATTAAGGATTAAGTCTCCGTGGATCCGCTAGGATGTGCCTCATTTACCAAAACTTATCTCTTGTGAAGCTCAGGACGGTAAATAAGTGAAAAATCAATTGCGAGATATCTCGTCATTAGCGTGTGGGGACCGACTATGTTTCGCGAGATATCTCGTCTGGAGCCATGAAAGGGTTAAAATACCTCTCATTAAATATTATTGTTACGGATTCAAAGCAATAATCAGTAATAAACTTGTCTAGAAAATCTTGAAAAACTGAAACATAAACAACTAAACAATGAGCTATTTACTTTTGATTCATATAAATGTAACATCTTGTATTGGTTCAGTTAACAAAGTTATTTAAATTAAAAATGGAAGAAAACATAATGTAAATAAATGACAAAACAGTAACTTGAAAACAAAGCTGAAGCTTATTATGATTGAAATGAATTCTGGTTACTCTGATTTTTAGGTGCAGGTACATACAAATGATTGGTTATATATAATGAAAAAAAATAAAAAATCAGTTCTTATAGTTGGAATAGGATTTTACCTTGATTGTAAAGACGAGTCGAAATTACATCTAATGGATTCATTGTCACGGCAATCACTATGCCACCAAGAAAGCTTGCAAGGAATGAATTAAGCAGTCCATATTCAATAGCATAATACTGTAAAATTAAAAGTTTGCTTTGTTATATAAATGCCATAAATTTGTTCATTTTGAAAATTGAATCAGTGAATATGTAGACAAGCTAGGACTTTAGTGAACAACAAAAGAATTATAAGCTGTATAGCCCGTAATGGCCAAGAGTGTTTGAGCATTGCTCTTCTTGAGATCTCATAACTAACTTTACTTATTTATTATTTACTCTTGTTAGAGGTGATTTTATGAAGCTCTCAACAAATTTCAAGCCATATATTAATAATCAGCATTTTTGCACGTTGGCTCACACGCCAACATAGATTAATGTTCAACAGCCTAGTCAGAATTTGATAATTACTTAAAACACATTAATTATAAATAATTGTTTTGAATTAATTAATAAATGTTACATTGTAATTGATAATGGTAATAATAATAATTATATATACATTTATCTTGCCTTATTAGTCGCGATATACTCCTTCGCTAAAGAGAATGTACCTAATTGACCACCTGAGGCTACAGCCAACCGTGGTACGGAACCATTTGCTCCTCTCCAGAGACCAGTTATTCCTTCTTTTCTCCATATCTGTAATTAATTATTATTCCAGATAGTGAATGTTAACTAAATAAAATCTTTTAAAAATTGAAAAATTATAAGGTTTATTTAAAATAAATTTATCCAATTTATTACTTGAGTAAAAGCATCAGCAGTTCCTGAAACTCTATGCTGAGTTCCGACAGCTATAGCTTCAGCAGTTTGTGCTTGCATACGAACCTTGACCTGGACAAATTATTAAGAATATTATTGAATTTTATGGTGAGACTAATAATCATTTATAAGAAAAATTTAAAATAATTGACATTTTAAAATTATAAAGTTTTCAAAAACAAGTCTTGACTTGTCTTAAATAAAAATAAAAATCTGATCAGCCAACAATTTTCAAAAACAGGCAACTTTTCATAGCTGAAAACCATATAATAGAATGTGTAGGGTAAACCGTACAGTTATTAGCACCCTTAAGACTACATTTCTGTAGTTAAATTTAAAAAAATACTTTTTATAAAGGGATCAAATAGAAACTTCCTATAATAAAAAAAAAAAAAAAAACTTCCTCATTATCTATCCTCATAAAGACTCAAGAGGTTTTTTTGGGTCAAAAGTTCAATAGTTTTACAATATTGTGATATTTATTGTTAAAAGTGCCAAATCTAGTTATTGGCACCCTGTGGATTTAATTGTGAAATCTTCCCTATGTTTAGTTTGTTAAATTATTGCTTCATAGATAACTTAGAGGACCCTTCAAACATTAGACTCATGTATATCTTGTAATAAAATTAGGACTTGTTTACCTATTTCTTTAAGTTAAAATTGGGGTGCCAATAACTGTACTAAGTGCCAATAACTGTATGGTTTACCCTACTATATTTAAATAATTATCTAGTAATTTATTAAATGTTAATATTTAATTTAAAGAAGAGTTTTAGATCTTTTAAGTTTTAATTTTTTTTTTGGGGGGGGACATTTTTTAATGAATGAGTCTCTTCTATATATTTTTTAAATCTTATTTGGGGGTCATCTATATATTTTAACAAATTTTATAATTATTAATCTTTTACCACAATAGTTATGTTGTATAGGGGGATTTTACATTTCATATATTGGCATTATATTCACCTTATCTATAAGTTAATTTTTTTTTTTAAATATAGGACTGCAATGCTTTAGAAGATTGAATTGCATAAACTTAAAATATTTAGTAGACTTAAAAACTCTTATTTGTCTTAAGTCTTACATTCAATATTTATTTCAATATTCAATCACAAAGATCTTATTATTTAAGTAATGTTTTGATTTGTATTTCTAAAAAAAAAATAATTTCTATTTCTAAGTAAGTCTGTAGTCAAGTCTGACAATAATATTTCATACTGTTGCTATATAATATATTAAATTGCATCATTTTTATTTTGGTGTAATTTTCTAAATATTATATTTTTTCCTCTCTCTCTAATTTTATCTGTATTAATATTTTTTTCATTCCCTAATGTTTAAAATAATGTCATGCTATTTAAACAGTTAATAACATTACAAATATTGAATTTCGATTCATTGAGGATTGAGGAATTATTTATTAAAAATGTTTCTATTAAATTAACGGAAATACCTACCAGATAAAATGGACTCCCGGAATAAGCTGATGCAACACCAGTTACAGCTCCAATCATAGCCGTGCGCACAAATGAAAGTTCACCATTACTTTTCAAGTTCATTTTTTTTTCTTCAGCTAAATAATGGAATCCACCAAGTCTTACTCCGTTCATCAATATCTGGTGACCGAGAGCCGGCACCAAGCCCTTCTGCAGACCGAAGACGCCTTCCGCCTTTACGATCACATAACCAGCATGCAAAATGTTTCTGTAATGAACTCTATACTGACCTCTTTGCTGAAGTTCTCCCTGCAGCTGGAAACGCGTCTTCAACACTTCAATTGGATTAGTAAATAATGTTGCTCCAACTGCAGCAAGTGCTCCCATTGCGAATTCCATTGTTATCTTGTAGCTAATGATATCTGTTTGATTAATACTATCTAAAAATCAATGCTCAACAACTACCATAACACTTATTGAATTTTTCATAGCTGAAATACATTTTCTAAGAATTTAAACAAAAATAAATATAATATATCACCATAAAATATTATATATTTAGTTATTTTTTTCTAAAATTTTGAATAATCACATAATGAACTGAAATACTTGAGACAAGTAAAAAAGTAGGAACTCAACCAAGGCCATGAATGGCTCTAATATTAGTGTTAACGCAAATGTGCTTTTTATACAACTGAGCCTGACGAGGCTTTTGTTTATTTTGAGATAAAAAAAACGTTGTTTGATGGGTCAAAGTCCAGTAATGCAGAAATTTATATGGAATATGTAATGTTTATTTGTTTTGAAATCAAATTATTTAATAATTTTTAATTTAATTTAGAAATAGATTGATCATTTTAATGGATCCTGATATCCCTACACCTTATCGATTATTAATATATACCTTTTAGCAACAATTATAACAATATTAATCGCTAAGTTTAAAAAAAAAAACATTTTTTAAATCACTTATAAAAAAAAACATAATTCAATATTATGAAATTCAAACACAAAAAATAAATAAAATAAAAAAATACAAGAAAACATAAATACTTTAATGAATATTTATTTATTCAACTATAAAGCTTCCTTTAAATCTGAATAAATAATGAAATTAAACACGAAAGCATAAGTTTGAAAAAAAAAAAAAAAAACTTTGCACAAATTACTTGGAATAGTTATAGAAAATCTGTTATTTATAGACCATTCTAGAATTTTTTTTTTTAGAAATGCAATTTTAATGCTTGTATTTGGAATAGCTTTAAAACTGTTATAAAACAAGAATTTAAAACTTTTACTTACTTGATAACTTTCATTTTTTTTGTTATTAGAATCTATTGGACATTTTTCACTCCTTGTTACTTTCACTTACCTATACATGAAATATATAGTAAGGGAAAGTGTTGCGATCGT
Source organism: Aelia acuminata (assembly GCA_911387785.2). Classification (NCBI taxonomy): domain Eukaryota; kingdom Metazoa; phylum Arthropoda; class Insecta; order Hemiptera; family Pentatomidae; genus Aelia; species Aelia acuminata. Next base: position 116,491,028 of record OU426983.1, on the reverse strand, counting down.
AACAATTTCAACTTCTGGTTTTCTACGGATATACACCATTTGGGGTCCCCTGAGTCCAAATAACCAAGTCCCGCGAAATGGTCTGTGTGTGTGTTAACAGACTAGCTCAAAAACTATAACCATATGAACCTGAAAGTGGGTATTTAGGACAGCAAAAATTTCATCAAAATTGGTCAAACGGAGGGGGTACTTTATTTAATAACTTTTTACGTTTTTTTAGATTTTCTCAAAAAAGGCTCTAACGATTTTGATAAAACTGAGTATTTGATGCATTAATATGCCCGAGATATGACTGCAAAAATTTCATCATAATTGATCAACCGGAGGGGGCACTTTACTTAATAAATTTTGTATCATTTTCACATGCTTGTTTTATTTACTCTAAAATGGCTTTAATGATTTTGATCAAACTGGGTATTTGATGTATGTATTAGATGTGGCAGCCAACATTTCATCAAAATTGGTGAAACGGAGGGGGCACTTTATTTCATAACTTTTTTTTTTTTTTAATTATCTCAAAAACAGCTTAGATAATTTTGATCAAATTCGTCATGTTTAATGAAAATTAGGTGTTCTTTAATATCAGGTAAGCTTTATCATTATTAAAATGTTCTGAGGGGGCTTTAATGGGGAAGGAGCCTTTTTTGTTTTCCTATAAAGTACCATTGTTTTTGTTTATATGGAGAAATTAACTGTCACTTGTTAAGCCTAAAAGTAAGAAATGGCTAAACATGAAATATGAAAAAAAATCAAGTAAACATATAGAGGAGAAAAAAAGAAAAATATTCTTTCAACTCATAAAACACGTTGAGACCATGCATGCTATGTACGCCTTTAATAAGACCATTTTTTATAATTAAAGCCGTTGTGTTCATTTAATTGAAATTATTTGTTTCATGGTAACTAAATGAAGTTTTCAACAACTACATAGAGAATTATAAAATCAGACGACTTAGAGTATTATGCTTGCATTGCCAAATTTTCTTAAGTAAAAATTTTTATTTAGTAATAAAAAAAAATTAGTGTTTTTTATAGAGCAAATAAAAAAAAAAAAAGAAATGAAATCTATGTGGAAAAATGTGTGACTTTGAAAAGTGGCAATTAACAAAACACGCCAATTTCTAATCTAAGTTTTTAAGTGAAAGTTGTATGTTCCCCGCATGCACCACATTTTTTAATAATAATTTTTTTCACTCCTTATATTAAGATAAAAATAATGATGAATGATATATATATAGTGATTATAAATATTACTGAATAATTATAGTGGGTATGGCATTGACATGTCGTGGGCCAAACTTTAATGTGCAAATATATTCATGGGCCACTTTCAAAAGTAATGAATTTTAAAGTAGTGTCCATAATTTTTAGCGATAGATATCAGACATGAAATAATACGACAATGTTATTGTTATAAAATTTATTAAACTAAAAAATGAAATGGAAAAAAAATAGGTACAACATTATAATTAAATTGTGATATTTGGAATTATTAAAAACTAAGAAAGTTAAATAGCTAATAATAAATCAATGAGCCTCAAATCTTTAAAGACATGAGCAATTACTCTACTTGACAAGAATTATTACTGTTTGCATTATTGTAGGATGAACCTATATACATTATAGTTGTTCAAATGAAGCTGTACCAATTCACACCAAAGTCATGATGCCCTTATCAATCTTAATCTTCCTCATTAGGAGTGAGGATGATTAAGTAGTGTAATATTTTTTTTAATTGGGTTTTTCAAACTCACACGGGTTGTTGCCCACATATGAATTTGAGGAAATTCGTAAAGAAATATGAAAATGGCAGTTCAAGAATAATTTATTATACATCATCAATTATCATAATAGTCTAGATCAATGATTTATATAAAAAATAATTATACATTTAAAGATTTAATAAAACTATTACTGATATAAAATTTTCTATAAACAATAAATTATAATGAGGCATTCAAGTTGATTGAATAAATAAATGGTGATAATCCTATTAAATGGCTAAAATAGACTGATCCTTATTGAAAAAATATCTTTGATGGTCTTTCAGTATGTCCCAAAATATGAGGCTGAGCATTGTGTGTGGGCCGATCCTCAAAAATCCTGGAACGATTCCTTTGTAAAAACCTCTGAGCCCTTCGATCTTCCAAACTTTCGAGACACAGTCAAAGTAACCTGAATAAGTTTGTCCTCTGCCTTGGGCATCGACTCCTGTAAATAATAATGATGATAATATTATTTGTCAATTCAGATTGAAATTAAAATTGATCTTTAAAAAAAAAAAAAAAGAAGAGTTAAACTGATGTTATGTTTCTGCAATGATTAGATTGTGGTAATAATAAAATGTATATACTGATGGAAAATTAGATTAATTCAATCTATAACAAATTCTTTAATTATTATTTAGGTATTTTTAAATACCTAAATTCAAATAATTTCGATTATTTTTTTATTGTAAAAACAATATTCCAATTTGAGTTTTTAAAAATGTCTCTGTCTATGTTTATATTAATAATTTAATTATGTCTGCACATTTTTTTTTAGGAGCTTATTGTGTTTAGGGTATAGATATGATAGCTAGGAAATACTAAATTGAAGATGAAAGAAAGAATATATTAAAAGCGGAAAACGATTGCAACTTTTCAGTAGTGTCTTTCAGTAGTGTACATTCTTAGCTTACGCCTTGTAAAAATTAAAAAATAATTATAATTATAATAATAATTATTTAAATTGAAAATAAATAAATTAAAAATAAAACAAAACTCAGGCTTGTTAAGATTCAAACGAATTCTGGTTATAATAATTTTTTTTTGTCTGAGATACATCTACATATGAGTACTATGTCATAAATAATTGATTATTTATAATTGAGGAAGACTGCTGACATGCTGACTGCCGAACTGGGAGACACCTCAGTATTTTTTACTGACAGAAAGCCAGTATTTTTTACTTGGATATCAATGTTGCAGTTTGTTTAGGCCCCTTATTTTAGCAACTACCCTAGAATTGTTGGAGCCTTTCAATGATTAATATATATTAAATTCTGAGTATTTTATAATATAATCCTGATTAAATAGAAATGGCTTTTTGGCCAGATTTTTGCCAGCACCCAACACGTTAAAATAAAAATATTTATGACTATATATTTTATTCAGAATTATACCTTGATTATAAAGCCGAGTTGAAATTACATCAAATGGATTTGATGTTGCAGAAATGACCATGCCACCCAGAATGCTTGCCAAAAATGAATTAAGCAGTCCATACTCGATAGGATAATACTATAAAATAATAATTTCATTAAGTATATAAATATTTTGATGTTTTTCATTTAGAAAATTCTTTCTTATAAATGTGTGATCTGATCAAAGAGCCAGAGTGTAAAAAGTAGATTTAAGGTCTGGCCACACATGTCCGCACCGGATCCGCACCGTAGCATTAATATAGGTTATGTTCAGAATATTTTTAATTTAACTTACATATTACCTTTAGTTATGCCTAAAGTTCAGGCCACACATGTCAGACAAAGGCCACTTTAGGCATAACTAAAAGTAATATGTAAGTTAAATGAAAAATATTCTGAACATAACCTATACTAATGCTACGGTGCGGATCCGGTGCGGACATGTGTGGCCAGACCCTTATTGGTATTAAATTAATATTATGTAAGAGCTATGTGAATTACAAAAGTATTTTAAAGCTCTTTTGATCATGACCAGATGAAACCTTGATGGCTTAGAGTGTTAGAGTGTTATCCTTTTGATGCAGTCCAATGTGATTTCATAAATAAATGTAAATAACTCTTCAGTTAATATCTATGCTTGTCATTTTTTATTCTATGAAGAACTCAAGAAAGTTTTAATCTGATTTTAAAAACAAATTTTTTGTCCCTGCTTAATACACTTTTTTCTTTTATAATAAAAAAAAAAACGATTAATAAATCGATTGTAATAATGATTAATCATATTCATAAATTATTCATTTCATGATTACACTTACCTATGTCGATGGAGTTCCAACCCAGGGTAGGCCTTCGTCTCCTCAATGTGCCGTTATCATTAGGCTCCGATTCCTGACCCCAAGCATGCTTTGAGCATCTGACGTTACACCATCATCCGACCTCAGATCTTTGAGTCTGATGCAGGACCTCTTGAAGCACCTTCCTCAGGTTCTCCTACTCAGTTATTCTGACCACATAGCCTGCCTAACCATGCCTTCCTAAGTTAGCAAACTTAACTTAAGTCAGTTCTTGTATTGTTCCTTATCCTCAATCCATCAACATTCCGAACTGGTCCTATAACATGACCAAGAACTTTATGCCCAAAAATAATTTGGTATTTTTCATCGTTCTAGTAAATGGTTCAGGTCTGCGAGGGATAGAGATGATATATATTGAATTTCTTTTAAATGAATGGGAGGAAAATATAGACGGTGAAAGGGGTCATGGAGAAGTTGAGCCTCCAGATTTGGATAGCGGAGAGAATTTGTCATCTATAGGGAAGGACCATTAAATGCCCTTTACACAAGAAATGATACCTGGAATACATGATCTGGAATGCTTCAATTATTTTGACTATCAACAAGGCCCTCTCAATCATACCCTTTGATAGATTTAAACTTATGAAAGCATTGAAAGACACAGGCTGGATTTCATCGAGGCAGATCCACTGAGGATCAAATCTTCACCTTTGCACCAGCTATGAATATATGTTATCAACGCATCATCATTCTTTGGAATGGACTAGAAGATTCCCAAACAATTTATAAGACTGTTTGAGCTAACGATGCCTGACATAAAGTGTCAGGTCCGGATACAAACTGAATGGGTTCTATATGTTCCCAATTTTTAGGGATTAAGACAAGGAGATAGGCTTAAGATAAAGCTTAGATGTATTCAAACAATGTTTATGGGCGGTGCAGTCGCTTGGGTATGCTGAAGACTTGGACATAGTAGCAGGCCCAGATCAATCTTAGTAGAACATTCTTAGAGGACTTGAAATAAATCAGTCCAAATCCATGTACTTATACAGTGGAGCTGGAGATGTCTGAGTAAAGGAGTACCGTTTCTAAGTCAAAGATTGTGCAAGATGGTGATATTACCAAACTCATGCTCAAGCACAAGGTTTTCCCCTTTAACTAATGATTTTATGAAGAGTGCTCATTTATAGAGCTTTGTTTAGAAACTGGGTTGATCCATGGCTGGTATAACAGAATGAATAATTAATTACCTGCCCAAAGCCGAACCTGGGATCCGGAGCCTAGGAGCACAGAGTATTTACAAAGCTACTACAGTCCCTGCTGTAGTAGTTAATGTTAAATAGAATATAAAATCAAATGTCGATTCAGCTTGCCTTATTAGTTGCGATATACTCCTTCGCTACAGAGAATGTACTTAATTGTCCACCTGAAGATATGGCTAAGCGCGGTACGGCACTATTGGCTCCTCGCCAGAGACCAGCTATTCCCTCTTTCCTCAATATCTGTAATTAAGACATTATTAATAATGGTATTGTCTATTTTAGTTTTGTAAAAGCTCTTAATTGTTAAAAAATAAAATCATCATATAAATTATATTTTGCATATAATTATGTAATGGATTATGTAATGAAATATAAGAAGGGGAGAGCGGGGTTGGTTGGTATAAGGGGTAGGTTGGCCTTTGGCTTATAGTTTCCGTCAAACCTATAGTGAATGCGCCACAATCGTACCATCTGACCCAATCGACCTCTGGAGTCTTGTCCTGAGGTTTCGGTCTGATGCTGACAATGTAGAGAAGTTTGTGCTTTATTGATTGATTTTACAACATTTAAGTAAATTTTTATATTTCCAGTAAATTTGGTTTTAAGGCATGGCAAAACATTGGACTCTGATTCTGTTCACATAGTCCCAAACTCCTTTGAAAAACCTAACCTTTCAACTGACCAGTTTCTTGTTTGGTTGTTATCACCTGTCCTGGCAGCCATCTTTCATATGATTTCTCCTGTGGGGTTAGTTGGCTATCTGAAGATAGCCAACTGAAGATAGCCACTGGGGTTTGTTGGCGCAGTAGCAAGTCACAAAAGAAAGATAAACATAAACAAAGGTGAAACTACCACTTGTCTTAGATCTAGCGAGGAGGAGGAGAGCAATATTTATTATGCAAAATGTGACGACAGTCTAAACTTAAACGGAATCTTTAGGAACAATGAAAAAGATAATGACATTAAAGATCACCTTCAGCCGCAATCGAAGCTTATTGATGAACCAGCCACACCTGGCTACCATGAAAATGAAACTAGTGCACCGCAGGCACTTTCTCATGATACGATTGAAGGGCCAGAGAATATTTATCCTACCTAAAGTTTTTGAAGATGTGTTAAATTCGTTTTTGTTTTTTTTTTATGAAAAATTTGTTTACATTGTTTTAATGCAATGATGCTTCTCAGCCATTACATTTTTCTAATTTCTGCTGTCTGAAATGTTATGTAATTTTGTTCAATTGAAATAAATGCAGCCAATTGTCATCCTATTTTCCCTTCATAGCTGTTAAAACCGATTCAAAATTATTATAACATTATAGTGCAGCTTTTAATATCCATACTATGTGTCAGGCAGTAATTGATTGAGATGGCCAAACAACACCACTTTTTAGGCCAACCTGCCCCATACAGGGGGTTAATTGGCATACTCTAGCATGAAGAATTCTTAAATTTCCTATGATCATAGTGTTGGATATTATGTGTTGAAAAAAATACTTGAAGTACTCTAATACTTGGAGTTTACAGTGGTGTCAGCCCTATTGGGATTATAATAACAGGAACAGCCCAACAAAAAAAAAAATGGAAACTGTTGCCAACCAACCCCGCTCTCCCCTATATTCTGGATTTTTCATTCAAAAGAAATTATTTCATATTATTAGGGGACCAGTGGAGCAGAGTATAATAATAATTTCAAGATTACAGGATCGAATCCCAGTCCCTACTTTCCTGTTCAGCCAGTCCCCAAGGGAAGTTAGACTATAGATTCCCTTAAATAGTAGAGGCCTACAAGTTGAAATATTCTTGAAATAAAATGCTTATAATAATAATAATAATAATAATAATTTCATATAAAACTATTTCATTACTTGTTTAAATGCATCAGCAGTTCCTGAAAATTTGTGCTGAGTTCCGACGGCTATAGCTTCAGCGGTTCGTGCTTGCATGCGTACTTTGACCTGGATAAATTAGAAAAGAAAATATTGAATTTTATTATAAAATTAATTATCTGTAATAAGAGAAGTTTTATAAGTATAGATTATAACGTAAATAATGTTATTATAATTGTATTTAAATGTTAATAATAGCATGCGAATTATTATTAAACGAACTAAAGTTTACAATGGAATATGCATAAATGCTCACATTAATCTCATAGGTGAACTTAAATGTTATATAATTAAATGAAATAATAATTAATAATTATAGAGAAAATATTAATTGCGAGAAAGGTACAGAGAGACAGAGAACAAAATTAACAGATATGAAAACCAAAATAAATAAATTCATTAATATTGTTGACAACCATAAAGTAAAAACCTGTAAGGAGATACAGTATTGTTTTTTTATTTTCAAGTCATTATTACACATATTAGTATTTTCTTCTCAATGTTATGAAGGTTCCAAATTTAAGCAGAGAGGGTCTCAAAAAATTTTCTTTTATTGACTTTTATAAAATAAAAAATAATAATAAGTAAAATAATTTAGAACTGGTATAAGAAAATGAATGAAGAATAACATGGTGATGAAATATTTCTCAGTATAGTTTTTTCATCACTATGTTACTTCTTCATTCATTTTCTTATACCAGTTCTAAATTAGTTTACCACATGATATACAGTTTTTTTAATTCATGATTTTTTGATGACTTTGTTGATCGATTGTTATGAAAATGCTTGCAGTCGAGCGAAACGTCAACATAGGTACAATATGACTGACTGTATAAAAGTCAATAAAAGAAAAAAAATTGAGATCCTATCTGCTTAAATTTGGAACCTTCCTTCATTGTGTATAGTGGTCTTCTTTAGTCTTCTTCTTTTTGAAGATTAATCTTCAATGTTATGTTTAAATTTTGTAGTTCATTTTTCTTTAGTAATTATAATTAATGTTATTATGTTTTCTCCAATAATCACATAAGTAATGTTATTATAATTATAAGTAATGTTTTTTGTTTGTATTTATAAATAAACTGTGGTCAAGAATGGAAAGAAAATATCGTGTATAGAAGATTTGAAAATAAAGAAAAAATAACGCTGTATTATTACAGGTTTTTTTCTGCATGGCTGTAAATAATATTTATGAATTTATTTTTTAACTTGGTGTAATTCTCTATCTCTTAATATTTTAAAAATTATGTATTGACACAGAAAAAATAAATAATATAAAATTTAATTTGATACATTTAAAAGTATTGAGGGTTTATGTGTTAATAATTTGTCCATAAAATTAAAAAAAAAATAGTTACCAGATGAAATGGACTCCCGGAATAGGCTGATGCAATACCAGTAACTGCTCCAATCATAGCCGTGCGCACAAATGAAAGTTCACCATTGCTTTTCAAGTTCAGTTTTTTTTCTTCAGCTAAATAATGGAATCCTCCAAGTCTTACTCCGTTCATCAATATCTGGTGTCCGAGTGACGGCACCAAGCCCTTCTGCAGACCGAAGACACCTTCCGCCTTTACAATCACATAACCAGCATGCAAAATGTTTCTGTAAAGAACTCTATACTGACCTCTTCTCTGAAGTTCTCCCTGTAGCTGGAAACGTGTTTTCAACACTTCAAGAGGATTTGTAAATAATGTTGCTCCGACCGCAGCTAGTGCTGCGATAGCAAATTCCATTATTCTTTTTATACCTGATGATTATGTTTGATTGATACTAAATCACAATCAGTGCTGCAAAGCTTCATAAACATTCAAGTTAACTGTCACTTTAATAGCCGACTTATATTTCCTAAAAATTTATAACTCAACTAAACAAAACTTAAAATAAAACAATATATTAATTTAATTATGATTAAAGAATATGTGAATGATAACATTATGAAGTGAAACACATGAGACAACTAACTAACAATGTACATCAAGACTGGCCATGATATATGACTCTAATAATAGTGCGAATGTGCTTTTTATACAACTGAGCCTCACAGGGCTCTTGTTTATTTTGATGTAAAGACATCGTTGTTTGAAGGGTTGAAGTCCAATGATGCAGAAATTCACATGGAATATTTTACATTCATTTGTTCATAAATCATAAAAATAAATTATTTAATCATTTTAAATTTAAATTTATGCAAACTTGTTTGATGCATCATAATATTCTAACAAAATATTTTGATCAAAATTTCAACAATCAATGTTCATAAAATATTCTTTCATTAAATTTAAAATATTTTGTTAAATTTAATTCATAATGTTTTTTCCCTTTGATAACTGGTGAATTTATTATTATTTTTTTTAGAACAATAATCAATGAATTAGAAATATTATACAGTATTTTAATATAACATTCTATAATTATTCAAAATCAGCATTATAATATTCATAATTATTTTTAAATATATATTTTTAATTATTTTTTTTCACAAGTGAAAGAATAATCTAACAAATTTTATATGTATTCTTTTAAATTAGTAATAATTGATTATTAAATAAATTTCTTCAATTTTACCTTTATTGTGATCATGAATATATAATTGATTATTAAATAAATACTTAAATTATGTAAATGCATTTGCTTATACAAAATGCCCTTTAATGTAAACATCATAATGTTTTTCACAATAATGAAGTTTAAAATAGATAACCATACAATTGTTTCTTTCCATCAGCTTCAAAAACGTTTCAATTATTTTTAAAGCACTAAATCTATTTTGAATGTAACAATCCTATATTATAATTATTACTGGATGAAAAAATGTCAAAAATATATTTTCTTTTTAAATAATGAATTACTAAATATTTAAAATTGAGCTTTTGAATAGTTGTTCACTCCACCAAGAAATATAACCCTATTGATTCTATACCCAATAATATAAAGATTTAATACCACAAATATAAAATGCTTTACCCATGTATTCCCTAAAGTGTAGAATATCTCAAAGCTTCAGTTCTTGATTTGCAGGACTGTTCCATTCAATGGCTCATTAAATGTTGGCAAAAGGAAGGTGTTTTTAATGTGAACAGTGATGGTGAAATTTCAATTATGCTCCTGGCTATGATTAAAGCTCTTAATGATGTTGCATCAGCTTACACATATTATAAAATGTTGCTATAAATATTTTTATATGTTAGATATTTCTTAAATTTCATTTTTCTGATACATATTGGTAATTTTTAAAAACAATAGAATTATTTTGATATGACAATTCTACTGTTATTTTCTTAGGTTTTTATAAAGAAGGAATCTCTTCCATGTTTTATTAATTATTTTATTCACCCGTTTTGGGCTTTTGGCACATCTTCTAGGGGTGTCTGTTGAAAATTTTTAATATTCCACTACCACTTGTTTGTCAATAATAATTGAAGGGGTCGGGGCAAAATAGTGCCAAGCAACATTTTTAACAAAAATAAACTTTAGCTGCCATCTGCTGTATGTTATGTAGTACTGTATGTCTATGATAGAAATGCCACCTAAATATGACAATAGAGTGCTCTATAGTCATATTTCAGGTGGCATTTCCATCATAGACATATAGTACTACATAATATACAAGAGACGGCAGCTAAAGTTTATTTTTATTAAAAATGTTGCTTGGCACTATTTTGCCCTGACAATTGTTTTATATAAAATACATACTTCATCCCTTACTTTATAATAATTAACATTTTTCTGTTGCTGTGGGACCATTTCATTGTCACTCTTTTCAGTTATAACAGAAATCGTTCCAGCCCTTTACATATATCTTTATATATATCTCCCTTTATAAATATTCCCCTTTATATATCTTTATATATATAAAAATCTCATGTCCCGATGTTTGAAATTTGGCTCTTTGTGTGTAGTTTTGTCCAACTTAAAATTAATTAATATGCATCATGACAAAAGATAATATGGTACATTTTTGGTATCTATTTTGATGGTACTAAACCATGTTCCAATTATATTCTTTATTAAATCCTTTTACATGTGTCATTCATTAAACCATTATGTTCAAATATAAGATGTAAACAATAAAAACTTCAACCCATCCAAATTCTTTACCAAACAATTTTAAATTTGGCGTAAAGTTCTATTTTCAATCCCGTTGGTTTTTAGATTAGCTGAAACGTTTTTATCTTTATCTGTGAATTTTGATTTGACTATAAAAAAGAACAATATATATAACTAATTCAATATATATAGCTACCACGCCACAGCAACACTTGATAGGGTCTGCTTGTATTAAGTAATTTAAGAATCAAATACACTTAACACTTTACAAAAGGCAAAAATATTTAGAATAACTAGGTCAGCAGTTTAAAGAGTAAAGAGCCATGATAACAAATTTACCGATTACTCGATTTAAGCAAGACTTCATTAGAAAAAACCCTGTGAATTATTAGAAATTAGGCTGGAACAAAATAAGTGGAAATAGGCAATACAAACTTTTGCCTTTTATTTAATCAATTTGTTCTTATGGAAAAAAAAAAATTGAGTTTTTGATTCCTGACTAAAACGTTTATTCCTTTGCATTAAGTAAATTTTATAATGTAATTAAAATAATATTTGTCTTCTAAATGTGATTTGTTATAAAATTTAATTATTTCTTTATTTTTATCAAACTCCTATTTTTAAATATGATTTTGTTTCAATACTGAAATTTTTATAAAGTAAATGCATTTCCCGGCTTCAGAAATGTTTTTGTTTATTTTCCACAATGAAATAATTCAAGGCATTCCATTAAATATAATCATGAAATTTTTGAGATTTTTTTGGCATCATCACATTCAATTATTTGCAGAAATTTTAAAAATTTTTAACCATGAGATGAATATTCACTAGACACCTCTTAAAGGGCAAAAACTAGGCCTGCCAGGCTAAAAAAATAAATAAATAATCGACATAATATGGTGTCATTATTTTAAGATGAGCTGTTTATTTTATTTTTAAAAAATAGGATGTACATAAGAGCTATTGATTAACCATTGATTATAATGATGTCATATGTCATGCAGCGATTGGATTGTTTATTGTTACACTAAATCAAACTTTTAGGTTCACTTAGCCTATCATTATTTAAAATGTTTTCAAGATTTTAAGAATTTTAGATATTGTAGGTAAATTTTAGGATTTTAGAATATTTAAAAAGATAAGCTTTCTTCAAACACCAGTAAATATCTTACAGTGAATGTTTTGAATATCCATTCATCCAATCAGAAATGAACTTATATTACTAAAAATTTTATTATTTATTATTCTCCTTGTAGATTTATCCCTACGTATTGGCACATCAAGCATATGTGGTCACTTTTGTTTTTGTCTCTGAGTTTCTTGGTGCATTTTAAAAGGTTTCAGTGTATTGCTATAGGTCTCTGGGCCAGTGTCATTTCAGCTAACTGGTGGTTGACTAGTTAACAGGGAGGAGGTTGTAAAAGGAGGAGAGATTGGATGAGTGGGTTAGGGTGATATGGTGTTGAAGATGTGTGTTTGGTCTTGTAGGTAAGATTTTACTGTGGTATGTTTATGTCATCTTATTGTTTAATATTCATATTCATATTCATATAATATTCAGATTCAAAATAAACCAGGGTGCACTAGTGGTTTTTCATAGAATTTTGGATTGTAAAATTTGAATTTTGTTGATGCTCTTTATGTCCAAATAAGTCTTAGAATAGTGGTGTAAATTGGTAGCTTGTTTCTAAGTTGAGTGATGATCTGTAGTCCAGGAGATTTGAAAGCTGCTTGTACCATCTGGTGAGTTCTAGTTTTTTAAATTTGGTGTGTGTATGTTCCAAGTTAGTCTTTTGTATAAGTACAATCCTAGTTATTGTACAAAATTATTTTGTTGTTGATTGCCGCAGGTAAGTAGATTTTCGTAGAGAAAAACTAACGTGATTGAATAATTAATATGTACCTAAATACATATACTATACATTGGGTTTTGATACAGCTACAAAGACAGCTGAATAACATTATTAGCCATTTCATTATTTAATTTCATGATTTATAAAAATGTTTCAGATTGTAGTACTTACTTTTTGTTTCATAATGTTGCTAAAGTCGGGGGGGGGGGGGCTGAGCCCATCCCTTATATACGCCCCGGACATCAAGAATCACTATAGACGAAAATACTTCTTTCTAATCAATGTTTAATATCTTCGGTATATACTATGTTAAAAAAACCCACAATGCCAACTAGATATTCAAAAATCATTTCGTATATCGGCGTCATTACAAAGTTATACTGGCTGATTTTTGTGTAAGGTCGGGAGGTTCTAGTCAATTTTGCTGCGCGCGCCTTCAACCAACTGCGCCGGACCCCTTCCTCTTCCGTGGGTTGGACTCTTTGGTTTCATTGCCTGAAATGGCGATACACTGAACTATTATTTATTGGCTGGTATTTGAGAAATTTGAGCCTTCATTCTTAGATTCACATATTAATAATCTAAAAATAACGTTGGTTGGTTGATTGGTTATTTTAGTATGAAGGCGTAAAACCCCTTGGTCATAAACGCCCTTGTTTATATCTATACTAGCAAGGGTGCCCGGCTTCGCTCCGGTAGTTGTGTGGTTGTTTTAATACCAGAAAAAATTTAAAATTAAAGGAAATAGGGAACAAAATTAGCACCTTCTTGAAAATTCGGTTTTAACTTGGTATCAATATTCAGCAGACTTGAGATCTGCAGAGTCCGCCCAAATAAGGAACCCTGTATAATTTACAGGGGGTTGAAAATGGTAAATGAACAATTAATTTTGCTCGAGTTATGCATCGTTTTTGATGGTTTCTATGATTCTGAATCCTATAAGCCCATACAAGTAGTCAGCTGATAATAAGTTATTAGATTATAGTTGAAAAATCTGGTATCCCAGTTAAAAAAATTATATTTCGAGTAAAACTTAAGCGCTGACTACTATGATGGTCCTAATTGATCCAGAAGTATAGAAACTACCGAAGATTCATAGAAACTTTTTTATAAGACCTTTCTTCCATTTCAACCTCCCTTAAGATATCCCCCCGTAATTTGAACGGTTTCCGCATATCTCGAATCTTACTAATATTACAAAGTGAAAACCAAAATTTCTTGAAGGCACAATTTTTTCATCTTATTTCTTTTTATCTTGAACTATGAGGGATGATAAAATCTTGAATGCTGTTATTGGAGTTAGTCGTTTTTTCAACTGGAATGCTCATCATACGTAGTAACCAAACCAACTTCTTTTTCATAAATACAATAAGAACACTTGAAACTTTTTATTTTCGATTTATATTCAGTCTATTCATATTTTTTTTTTTTGTCTGATTTTATTCGCTCACTGTACTACTAAGAAATGTTCACTCATATTGCATTAAATTTACTTAAGTATATATTATATATAGATTAAATGTAATGTGCTGATCATATATTAGCCTTCTTTTGAGAAAACTAATTTTTTATGGAATCCAGTTGGTTTTTAAATTGATTGCAGAGATGTAAAATCATTATTTTATTTTGAAAGCAAAGGAGAAACTAATTATTTTAGCTTAATATTTTAGTAATTTAAAAAGAACAGCTGAACAAATATATAGCCTTTACAAACTGAACTGGATGAATGAACAATAAACATTGAATGAAACGCACCCTAGCGCTTCCTGGTAGTCTGGAGCTCAAACTAAATTTTTCATTCATAACTCGTATCTCAATCTCAAATAGGCTAATTAAATGGTGCGAGAGGCTTAAAATTCCAGTTCTTTCCTCTTCAATTTTACACTCTTAAGAGAAAACGGAAACCTTCTTCTCCGTTAGGGGTTATATGGCTAAACGACTACATAACTTCCTGAATCCTACGCGGAGTTGTTTTTGAGCTTTTTCGGCACGCACATTGTCCACTTTGCTTTATAATATACATTGATTATTTTGTTTAAATTTATGGATTTTAAGTTTTTAATGATTTAGATTGGAAGCATGCTTTCAATGAATAGATTTGGTAATAAATGAATAAGCAATAAAAATAAAAATTGAGAACAAGATTAATCAGAATAAACAATAACGTTTCCGAATATAAATAATGAGGTTTGAAATTTTTTTTTTTTACGGGACGATATTTAAGGAGGACTTTTATTAATTAAAAAGATTTGACAAAGAGGTTTTAACTCCCTTTCTTCGGGATAATTGTTTTATAAAATTTGTTTATGAATTGCGTTGGTTTGGACCTTTGTGGCCCTAGGAGTATTTAATGGGAGTAACTATGCCGTCCCTCGGATAGGACGTGGAATGGATGTCTCGAGCCTGTACGATGTTATATACTCGTTAAAGATCCCTATTTTAATTATACCTGGCTAAGCAAAATTTAAACTCCCACTGTAGCATTGTTCGATTAATACAATAAAGGGACGTTAAACAAACCAACTAAAACGTTGGTTTGGGTGATTATCATTTTGGAGGTCTCAACTTTTATATCCCATAGGTTAGATGCGTTGTTTTGACAATAAGATTATATAATTATTTCGGTGTTGTTAAAAAAAAAATCTATACACGCCTGGATATCCGAGTGTTGGAGCGCGACAGACCGAATGGTGACGTTGCGAATCCGCCCTGGGCGGGATGACTTTGATTTCGTTGCGGACCCACGGAATAAATTTCTAGCTCCCCACCATGTATATAACAGTTTGTTTCCACCTCTAGAATCCCCCCCCCCCGTATGCTACACATGGCCAGGAAAGGTTACCGAACCAAAAAAATTCTTATTCACAAATACTACTATACTAAAAAATAATATAAAAATATTATTGCGTAACTTCATACCAGTCATTTTTTTTTTTAGTTTAGGCGTGGAGGTTCTGGCCCCTGTGTGCCCCCGACAGTTTCAGTTTGCAGAAAGATTTTCAGAAAAATGTGAAAAATAAACGATTCATTTTTACTTATGCAAAAAAACGATTGTCTTGATTCATTATCAAATTTAAATTCTCTCTTATAAATCAATATTTCACGATGAACATATTAACCATATCTGTTAATATATAAAATTTTCTTTTTAGAATTTATGGCAATACACTAAAATAGTTTTTGTTAATTACCAAATAGGGATCTTAATCTATTTATCAAAGCCTAGCGTGTGTGAATTTCTCCTACACTATTATATTTACATACTGAAATTTTCTGAATAGTAAAAACATTGTTTAACACATTCACTAGTATGCCTAGGTTGTTAATATTAGCATTACCTGTTTTCCTGGTGCTTGGCTATGTTTTCTGTAAACCTTTAGAGTTATTGAACCGTTTATAGTAATACCATAACACCACGATTACCTCTAAGGCCTAGTTCAGACTGTAAACAAATGTTTCGGAACATTGTTGAACATGTTCCCAAATAGTTTATAAACAGTTCCGAAACAATGTTCCGCGTCCAGACTTGAGTCAGTGTTTCTCCAGTTTTGAACATGTCGAGTGAGGCTATTGCAGGAATCTGTGATGCCAATTTGTTTATTTTACTCAACAGGCAAAGGAATCGAATAAAGAAAAGAAGGTGGTGGAAACGAAAAGCACTAATGGAAGGCGCCAGTTATGGCAATGACCTTATGAGGGACCTAAAATTTGAAGATGGGGCAGGTTTCAGAAATTTTACTATGATGTCCTCAAATGATTTTGAAGAATTGTTAGTTATGATTGGAGTAAATCCAATTGAAATTGAATCAAATCCAGAGTCGATTAGGCTAGCTGTCACACTTAGGTTTGAGTTGTAAACAAATGAACTGTGCTGAGGAACACGTCCAGATTTGCCCAATGTTTCCGTGTTTTCCATCTCCAACGGGAAACAAAGAACTGGGCTGATTTTGTTTCGCAACATTTCTGAACAGTTCCGGAACAAGTCATAAACTAATTTTAGCTGTTCAGGAACAATACTCCCGGTTCAGGAACTGTTCCGAAACATTTGTTTAGAGTCTGGACTAGGCCTAATGGTTATGATGTTAATTTCCTCTTCTTTCGTGTACTTAGTTGCAATAATAATCATTATTACTGTTGAAAGCTCTTTCAATATTCATTGCTTACATAAACACATAATTTTTCCCGCCTGAGAGAGAGGAAGTGAATAAGAACCCTAATCAAAGCTGTTCGGGAGGCTGATCGATTTGATGGGGACCACTCGAGAGATCTCATTTCCTCCTTCCTAGTGGACTCCATTAGCGGCAGAAGGCGGATGTGTATTGTTGTAGAGCGGGATCTAGGAGGCGGACAGATGCCCACGGGTCAGCAAGCAACAGCTGACATCTCACCTGCCTCCGCAGCATCCTCTGGTCAACATGAGGCTGTCGAGGTGTTCGCTTCGGGTCGGAATAATCTTCAGGATAATCCCAGCCATCATCGTCCGAGTGCTGGGCGGATAAACTGTTTCTACACCATTGAGTGCTGACAATGCAAGCCTCATATACCGGTGTTATCGTAGGTGTAAATAACATAAACGAAGTCGAACAATATAAAAAAAAGAAAAAATTGATTTTTTCAATGTAGCTGACAAGACACGTCACATTTCCCTCTCCGATTTTGATGAAATTTTTTTTTTAGTGATTCAACATCGAAAATAATTCGACACGTGTCCGGCCGTTCCATTGAATGGGCCATCTGGATACGTGTATCGGGATTTGTCACAATTCACCTTAGTAAGGCCAGAGCGTCACATCAACACAATTTACTAACGCACGCCTCAACTTTGATGTGATTCTCTGGCCTTACTAGGGTGAATTACGACAAATCCCGATACACGTGTCTAATATATTTTCAAGTAGAAGAATCCCTGAAAGTTTCATTAAGATTGGTTCAGCTAGAAAGGAGCAATGACTGTTTTGTGGAAGCCAATTTTAACGATTTTTGAACCTAAAATATTTAATTTCTCGGTTCAGATGGCCCATTCAGTGGAACGGCCGGACACGTGTCGACTTATTTCCGATGCAGAATCACCAAAAAAAAATTCATCAAAATCGGAGAGGGAAATGTGGCGTGGTCTCCTTGTCAGCTACATTGACAAAATCAATTTTTTTTATTTTTTATATTGTTCGACTTCGTTTATGTTAAAACCTGGATTATTTATGTAAAATTTTCGACCTCCCGGGTCATTTTCATCCTAAATTTAATAAAGTATACAGTACATTAAGAAATATAAAAGTAACACCCAACGTCGGAGCTAAGATTCCCAATTTCGATCGGGGTTATTCGCCGTAAACAAGTCTTCTTCTTCTAATTAATGATTATTGGTATTCCCGACTTTCCATCTCTGTTTTTAGTTAATAAAAATATAAATCGCATCCCAGGCCATGTTGGAGAAGCTTTGAAAAAAAAAAAAAAAAAAAAACGGAAGGCGTTTTATGAAAAATTTAAGACTTAAAATCCTGGAAAATATAAATTAAATTTTATATGAGTATAATACAATTGTTTTTAGCGACTTGGACAACGACCCAATAATTTTAGGCCCTTATATATTTGCTCCAATCACATCAGTTCATGTCGAAAGATAATTTTCATATTATAAAAATATTTCAAACGATAGAAGGTTTGGATCCACAGAAAAAAAATTAGAAATAAAATAAAACCTGTACCACTTCAATGAAGGGTCCTGGGTGCAGTAATGTGTAAGGAAGTACAGTACCTTGGTCAGCAAGGAGGAGATTTGACCGTCATCACGCTCAACCGCCAGGTTTTCCCCCTTAATTTTCAATTAAGAGTACATTTAGAAATGCAGAGTAGAATGCCCAAATTTAGAAATGCATTTAAAAATTTATTATTAGAATACACAAATTTAGATATGCATTTAATAATTAATTTTATTGATTATTTATTTTTTAATTTATTGTTATTTAATTGATTGTTAATTTATTTATCTTTATTCATGTTATTCGTTTATTCTTCTTGTTATCTAATAAGTTTGAATTATTTTTACATTTTAGTTTTAAATGCGTTTAATATTAGATAGGCGATCCAGCCTTCTGTAAAGGGGGGGGGGGGCTGCAGTCCTAAAGGGGGGGGGGGGCTGCATTCTCATAGCCCTTCATTTGGATCTGAAAATCAGCTTTTTTACCTTTATGTAACTTTCCCACAACTAAAATACTTCCTCTGCTGCATATTATTTGTTCTCTAACTTTTTTTTTTTTTTTTTTTTTTTTTTTTTTTTTTTGTTCGGTACCCCTACCTGGCCATTTGTGACATACGGGGGTTACTCTACAGGTGTAACCAACCTATCCTAACCATGGTGGGTAGGTCGAGATTTATTCCGTGGGGCCTCCACGAAATAAAAGTCAAGCATCCCAGGGCGGATTCGAACCGCCACCGTTCGGCTCGAGCGTGTTAAAGCGGGCCCTTTGTTTGTTCTCTAACTTGCTTCCTTACTTTAAGGAAAGTCAAATTCTATCTTTTAATGACGAAAAATTTTCCAAAGGGAGGGGCTGCAGCCCCCACAGCCCCCCCCCCCCCCTGGATCCGCCAATGAATAAGTTTGAATTATTTTTACATTTTAGTTTTAAATGTGTTTATTATTATTATAGGAAATACTTATATGTTTGATTAAGATTCAACAAAATTTAAAATCTTTTTGGTCTCATTTCTAAATAGTCTTCTCCACTCTCTTTCGTGTGAAATATTTTATATACATTAGTATATTTTGAATATTATATTTGTTTAATAGCATATTTATTAGATTTTATGCTGCATATTTCGCTACACATTAAATAGTTTTTACTGCATATTATATGGCATATATTGTTGCTTTTTACTGCATAAAACTCCGGGCTCAAGTTATAACGCATCATTCCAATTTTCGTCGTAATTTACTCTCATTTGTCATTTGAATTGTAAAGTAAAACGATTGGCGGATCCAAGGGAGGGCTGTGGGGACTGCAGTCCCCCTTTGGGAAATTTTTGACATTTAAATGAAGAATTTTACTTATCTAAAAGTAAGTAAGTAACATAGTGGGGAAACGTATACAGGTAATATAAGGAGTTTAAAGTTCATTGGCATACAGAAGACCTTAAAGACTTACCCAAAAAATTGGATATTACATTTGCTAAGAAAAGGAAATAACTGGGATTCTTGTGGTTTTTTAGCCAGTTTTGAGGAATTCATTTTGTTTCCCCGCAAGAATGGGAGAGGTTTCGTGGTCAGTGATACAACATCTTAAGCAAATAATCGAACATTTAGTTTTTTGGCATGAGAAGTTTGTGTTTTAACATATTAATTTTCAAGAGAAAGAGAAAAACGGTCATTTTTTTTTCTCTTTTGGTCTATGGGAGGCCTGTTAATATATTTCAACCAAATTTTTGTTTATGTGATATATTAAAAAAACTATACACCCAAAATGATGAAAAGAATTTTTGGACATTTTCAATGGTACTACTTAAAGTAGAAGATTAAATTGTGATCCATGAACTAAAATAATAACATGAGTTTGCTTATAGAGATACTAGCTGTGGGGCCCGGCTTCGCTCAGGGAGTTGTAGAATAGGTGGAATGAAAGAATACCTTTAAAATGTAATAATACAGAAAAATAGACCAAAATTAATCATGATTAAAACAAAATTCCCGTATATGGTTTGGGTATAAGAGATCCCATTAATGCGGTTCTCTCAATGCGTTTTCTTCCCTTTTCTAGATTAAGAAAAATTATTTTGGCAGTAATTTAAAGAAAACAGCTGAAGCTAAAACCATAAAAAACCAAACTAACGAACGATAACCTTATGAATTGAGTTTAGCTAGCGCTCCTGGCTTCCAAATGTCGAACTAAATTTTTTTCATTAACTCACCTGGGCTTATCAGAGGGGCTAATTACATGTAGCGAGAGGCTTAAAATTACAGCCCTTGTCCCTTCAACATTACACACTTAAAATGAAAACTGAAACCTTCTTCATCGTTAGGGGCAATAGGGCAATACGACAACATAACATTCTTGATAGGACGTGTAGTCGTTTTTGAGCCTTTTCGGCACGCACATTGTACACTTTGCTTTATAATATATATTGATTACACATATCACTAGCACTGAAGTAATAATATTTCTGAATAGTCACGAGGCCATCTTCTTTTCAGATGCCTTTGGAAACAAAAGGTTTTGGATGGGTCAAGAAGTATTTAATGCACTTTTTGTACATGTAATTTGTAAAAAATTACATACATTTTTTTGTAAAAAAAATCTGGTGCGTGCGCGCAACACACAACTTTCACTTACCAACTTACTTAGATTAGAAATTGACGTGTTTTGCTAAATATCATTTCAAAGTCACACATTTTTCTACATTCATTTCTTATTTTCGTTAATCGTTAATGTCGTTTTTGAGTAAATAAAAAAACCCCGTGAAAATGATACAAAATTTATACAGTAAAGTCCCCCCTCCCGTAGATCAATTTTGGTGAAATTTTTACAGTCATATTTCGGGCATATAAATACATCAAATACCAAGTTTGATCAAAATCTTTGAAACCGTTTTTGAGTAAATAAAAAAAAAACGTGAAAATGATACAAAATTTATTAAGTAAAGTCCCCCCTCCGGTTGATCAATTTTGATGAAATTTTTACAGTCATATCTCGGGCATATAAATACATCAAATACCAAGTTTGATCAAAATCGTTTTAACAGTTTTTGAGAAAATAAAAAAAAAACACGTGAAAATGATACAAAATTTATTAAGTAAAGTCCCCCTTCCGGTTGATCAATTTTGATGAAATTTTTACAGTCATATCTCGGGCATATAAATACATCAAATACCAAGTTTGATTAAAATCGTTTTAACCGTTTTTGAGAAAATAAAAAAAAACACGTGAAAATGATACAAAATTTATTAAGTAAAGTCACCCTTCCGGTTGATCAATTTTGATGAAATTTTTACAGTCATATTTCAGGCATATAAATAGATCAAATACTCAGTTTAATCAAAATCGTTAGAGCCGTCTTTGAGAAAATCGAAAAAAACTTAAAAAGTTATTAAATAAAGTACCCCCTCCCTTTGAGCAAATTTGATGAAATTTTTGCTGTCACATCGCGGGCTTATACATACTCTAAATACCCAATTTCACGTTCGCACAGTTTATAGTTTTTGAGCTAGTCTGTTCACATACACACACACATACACACACACACACACACACACAGACATTTCGCGGGACTTGGTTATTTTGACTCAGGGGACCCCAAAACGTGTATTTCCGTTGAAAACCGGAAGTCGAAAATTTTCACGATCGCAATACTTCCACTTACTATATATTTCATATATAGGTAAGTGAAAGTAAAAATCCTTCTTCTATATGTCTCTTGCGATTTTGTTATATATGCCTTCATAATGTTTTATTATTTTCATTGTAATCTAGTTTATCAAAATTCACAATATACACATCCTCTTGAGGGGTCACGGACGAAACCGGGCATATCTTTATCGTTTCAGAATTTTAGACGACCCATGCTGTTTATGCGACTCTCATTCGCCGCAAACATAGGAGCACATAATTTATGATCAATTTATCAATTTGTGAATTTTAGAATATGGCCCATTTATTAATAGACGCATCTAACTCAAAATTGCATTATTTATTTTTTTTTTCACGAATGAAGGCATGCAAATGGATAAGTTTTTAAATACCCTACCAAAAAGAAGATCTCCAGAAATCCGTATCGATAGACGACAACCAATTAATACTAACGTTGTATGTCTCAGGATCAACAGCGGATTCAGAGGGGGCAACGCAGGTCATGACCCCCCCCCCCCACTAAAAATTTTGGCTTTTCATTTTCTTTTTTTTAAACCAATAATGCAATTAGGTAATTATTATGCCCTCGACATAACACTTTTCCATCTTAATACAAGGTAATAATCTCATCTTGTCAGCCACGTGATTATGAGTCATGAGGTGACATGACCTGTCACCCTCCACCAAATTTCGTGCCAAATCCGCCCTTGCCCAGGGTTTCACTATAAAAGCGATACCTCTTTCACTCGGACGTGAGCGGATTCTTCTCATGTTTGGGTATGTTCCTAATATTCTTTTATTTTTAGAAGCAAATTTGAGCGAATAGTTTTTATTGCTAATCTCAATAATATTGGCACTTACAGCCTTCTCCATTTACTCACCTCAATTATCTTCTAGTCTTCCTCTACTGTCAAGTAGCGAACAATAAGCTCACCCATCCCATAAAGTGTTTTAATGTCTACACAATAAATTATTTGGAATACGAGTTTAATTTATTTTTAAATAACCAAACATCAAATGTGCAGTTTAATTGCGTGACGTGGCTGTATTGAATGCATTCAGACACACGATAGTCACTACAACTGCTGTCTGTTCATTCTCAATAGAGGTACATATTACTGGAAAGTATTGAAGAAAAAAATAATAATCGTATTCGTTTTTAATTTTTCACTATTAGTCGAAAAATTAAAGGCAGAAGTTTTATTTACTTACCAAGAAAAATTGTGATAATAAGATGTATAAATATATAAATGTATATCTGAATTCGAAAAACTATTAGTTACATAAGGTTTGCCTTGATATATGACACGGGGCGCCCATAAAAAATTCAGATATCAAAAGGGCGCTGCAATTAAAAAAAGTTTGCAAACCAAATAGGTAGACCATTCTTGCATGGGAGGGATAATATAAGAATTTCATGATTAATCAAATTATGGTTTGGTATGAGTCAATCTCAGTTAGTTTTACGAGTAATTTTTATTTGTTCCTCCGTACACTGGTGTATTCTCCGATTGCTTTTGACCATACTAAGACTTTAGTTAAGACATGTAACTACATTTACAAAGCAATAGTATTAATATTAATATCCACGTTAAAAAATAAAAATAGCTGAGGTTAGATGTAGACATTCCTTAACGTTTCCATCTGAAGCCGCTTCTTCGGAACCGTTATTCTGGGTTTCTGAGATGCCAAGGAAATGGATTGTTCGTAGGTCATTCTGAATATTTCAATTTGAAAATTTTTGTTATAAATATTTATAACTTATCGAAACCACGCGAATAAATTCCTGGTTTCGTAATATGCCTTACGCCTTTTCCCCTTAAATATTCAAAAATCTTATAAAAAGATGATTTCCTTAAACATTTTAATGGCCAGTGTCTTATGCCACTGAGACACCATCTGGACACTCCTGCTTATATAACTTGCGACTATTATTTGTGTCTTTCTGTTAAATTGTAATTATTTATTTTCTTTTTATTAATTTTTTTTTTCAGTTCATGGTCCCCTGTCATTTTATTGTCACATTTATTAATTTCTTTATTTCTAAGTTGTGAGTCTTTTGTTTTATGTCATATGTTGAATAGATGAGTTAGTCTGATGCATTCTGCCAGTATACTAACTAGACTCTCGCACTCCAGCTAAAGGGAATTATCACTATCATATTAATAATTGAAGGGTCATGGGGAAAACAACCGTAGTCCAATCTGAGAAAAATGAAATTTAAACTTTATGGTCCTCTTAATCCATTTTCCAAAAATCTGGTGCGTGCACGCAACACACAACTTTCACTTACCAACTTATTTAGATTAGAAATTAATGCGTTTTGTTAATTGCCACTTCTCAAATGAACAGAACGGCTTTAATTATGAACAATGGTCTGTCATTAAAGGCGTACTCCGCATGTATGGGCTCAACGATTTTTATGAATTGACTGAATATTTTTTTTTTCTTCTCCTTTATATTTTTTCTTTATTTTTATAATATCTCATATTTAGCCATTTCTCATTTTTAGGCTTAACGAGATACAGTTAATTTCTCCATATAAACAAAAACAAGTGTAATTTACAGGAAAACAAAAAAGACCCCTTCCCTATTTAAGCCCCCTCAGAATATTTTAATAACGATAAAGCTTACCTGATATTAAAGAACGCCTTATTTTCATTAAACATGGCGAATTTGATCAAAATCATTTAAGCAGTTTTTGAGATAGTCGAAAGAAAGGTATAAATTGGAAAACAAGTTACGAAATAAAGTGCCCCCTCCGGTTGATCAGTTTTGATGAAATGTTGACTATCACATCTTTGGCATATACATACATCATATACCCAGTTTGATGAAAATCGTTAAAACCGTTTTTGAGTAAATAAAAAAAACACGTGAAAGTGATACAAAATTTATTAAGTAAAGTCCCCCCTCCGGTCATATCTCGGGCATATAAGTAGATCATATACGCAGTTTAATCAAAATCATTAGAGCCGTTTTTGAGAAAATCGAAAAAAACTTCAAAAGTTATTAAATGAAGTACCCCCTCCCTTTGAGCAATTTTTATGAAATTTCTGCTGTCACATCGCGGGCATATACATACACTAAATACCCAATTTCAGGTTCGCACGGTTTATAGTTTTTGAGCTAGTCTGTTCACACACACACACACACACACACACACACACACACACACACACACACACACACACACACACACACACACACACACACACACACACACACACACACACACACACACACACACACACACACACACACACACACACACACACAAACACACACACACCCACCATTTCGCGGGACTTGGTTAATTGGACTCAGGGGACCCCAAAACGTGTATTTCCGTTGAAAACCGGAAGTCGAAATTTTTCACGATCGCAATACTTCCACTTACCTATATATGAAATAAAAGTAAAAGCAAGTGAAAGTAAAAATTAGAATTTGTTTGCGCAAAACATATTCCTCTAGCCCAGATAACTGTTTACCTCTGTAAAAAATTTCCAAAACCAAATAGAAGCTATTAATGCCCACCAAACTGCTCTTTGTTGGGGGGGAAACCAGTGTAATCCATTGCTTATATGTTTGTGACCTTGACATTATTATTCCTTTTTTTTGGGTAAATAAATAAAACCATAATACTTTAAATAACAAATTTATTTCTATAAGCAAAAAGAAATAAATTTGTTTCTCTGTCTTAACATCAGATATCCCTGAACTAATCTGAGTCCCTAAACTAAATATTTTCGTTCACTCAGTTGTCATGTGCCTTCACTTCAAAAGCGTTGGATATCCCCGTCATAAACCTTTGAAGTCGGCAAACTAACCCTCTACCACTACCTCTCACCTTATTTTTACCTTTAGTCTTAGTATCCACCTGGACTCAGGAGGTAAATATCAGATTCTATTTTATCTTGTTATCTATTTTATCTATCTTGTTAACCAGCCTCTTATTTTAATTTTCATGTATACACTATCTTTTATATTATTATCATTTCTGTAATGTATCCATTTATTGTCACCCTCTAGCATAGATATTCATATATTTGTTTTCTTTTAGCCCTGATGAAGATCCACAAGTTGGATCGAAACTTTGGCTTACCACAATAAAATCATTGTAAACTGAAAATCCTGACCATCATTTAACCTATCGTAAGTAAAGAACAGTTGACCATCTCTCACCTCTACTGATGTACTAGAATAGTTATGTAAATGTTCCACTAAAGAGTCTTACTCTTTTTAATGTAACAGACCAAAATCATATGGTTTTGTTTCACATTATATCAAGGTTCTTGAAAAGCGTTGAAGATTCTCGTACGATTTAGAACATCTGTCTACTGAAACTTTTGTTTTTTTTCCTCCTTTTAAATGTTTGAGGTTAAAATTTAATTTCCTTAACATTCTTTGTTTGCTATTTCTTATCACAGTTTCACATTCTTTATACAGATTGCCTACTGACTGTGTGACTGAAATTTATCTATTTTTTTTACAAAGCGTAATTTTTTTTTTTTTTTTTTCGAACACTCTGTAAATAGGTAGATGTATGTATTTTAATTTTTTTTCTTCTTCTTGTTCTATATTGTAATGTTTACTAACCCTCAAATCTACTTTTACCACTGATCTCAAAATCTATTCAAATTCTGAAAACATCCAGCTTCACGTTCTTCCGCAGCTGATTTAGGTGGGCGGTATGTTTCGGCTTCCCGAAAGGTTCCTCAAATTGCAGTAGCAGGGGTGGGCAAATCAAATGGCGGGACCGCCAAGATTTGAATACTCCCGCCGGCGACCTCTGCTGGGGGCAGAGAAGAAGAAGGAACTTAGAGTTCGAAAAAGATTCCTGCAAGAGTCCAGGCCCATTTGTTTCTTTTTTCTTCAACTTAAAATTTACTCAAAGACATGAGGGAGTAAAGAGAGGACCCGGTTCCCCGGCTGGAGGTGATGAAGAGTGGAGAGGGAGCTTTTGGAAGAATTATTGGGCCAATATGCAGAAGATAGGTCATATTAGACAACCCAGCAGTGAGTCAGCATGGCCATGCCATATAAAAATACTAAAAACCTACTAACACAATAATTTTTTTTTTTCCAATAAATCCACTAAACTTGTTAATTTTATTTCATTTTTGACATCTTTAACCTTCAAATACAGTCCACTGCATTTCAAAAAATTGGTCTTGTTGCCTCACCATTAAGTTGGAGGCATGAACCATACAGAAACAGTAAATTTTACAACAAAAAGTCTATAACTCTTTTCCAACTAAAAGGCCAAAATAATATTGTTTTGTTTCACGTTATACTTGCTTCAATAGTAATGGACAAAAATGGACGATATCTTAGGTTAAAGAAGACGTATATACGAGTACAAGTAGCTAAGGAGTGGACATTGCCGCCATAGGACCTTAATCACCGATATCAGGGACTCCATCTTCTCACCCTTACTATCTACATCCATCTGATATGATTTATCGAGGAGGCATTGGATATTTCACCGGCACGAGCGCCTCTTTGCTTCTTATTAGATGTTATCTCCGCCACAGCCTTCTCGAGTGGTACCCATACTGCTTCCTGATAAAGGTTTATTATTAGCTTACAGTTCATGTAGATGCTTTCACAGAAAGTCTACACTTGATTAAGATTGTTGTATAAACTGGAATACCATGATCGTTTGCGGCCTTGGGTTGATTCATGCTTCATGAAATATGACGCAAACATACAAAAGAAAATAGGGGTTACCTGTGGTGTAGTGGTTAGCATAGAAGCTTACTATATTAAAGGTCGCGGGTTCGCGTCCCGAAGTGGCCCTAGGATTTTTAAATGGAAGTTGATTCCTTATATTACCTGTATACACTTCCTTCTTTATGTTACTTCATTACTTTTCGTTTTCGTGTTACCTATCATTTTACAAAAAAATGTAAGTAATTTTTTACAAATTACATGTACAAAAAGTGCATTAAATACTTCTTGACCCATTCAAAACCTTTTGTTTCCAAAGGCGTCTGAAAAGAAGATGGCCTCATGACTATTCAGAAATATTATTACTTCAGTGCTAGTGATATGGGTAATATCTCTATAAGCAAACTCATGTTATTATTTTAGTTCATGGATCAAAATTTAATCTTCTACTTTAAGTAGTACCATTGCAAATGTCCAAAAATTCTTTTCATCTTTTTGGGTGTATAGTTTTTTTAATATATCAGATAAACAAAAATTTGGTTGAAATAGGTTAACAGACCTCCCATAGACCAAAAGAGAAAAAAAAATGTTCTTTTGACCGTTTTTCTCTTTCTCTTGAAAATTAATATGTTAAAACACAAACTTCTCATGCCAAAAAACTAAATGTTCGATTAAGTGCTTAAGATGTTGTATCACTGACCACGGAACCTCTCCCATTCTTGCGGGGAAACAAAATGAATTCCTCAAAACTGGCTAAAAACCACAAGAATTCCAGTTATTTCCTTTTCTTAGCAAATGTAATATCCAATTTTTTTGGTAAGTCTTTAAGGTCTTCTGTATGCCAATGAACTTTTAAATCCTTATATTACCTGTATACTTTCCCTCACTATGTTACTTACTTACTTTTAAATAAGTAAAATTCTTCATTTAAATGTCAAAAATTTCCCAAAGGGGGACTGCAGCATCCACAGCCCTCCCTTGGATCCGCCAATCGTTTTACTTTAGGGAATTCAGAGACAAATGAGAGTAAATTACGACAAAAATTGGAATGATGCGTTATAACTAGAGCCCGGAGTTTTATGCAGTAAAAAGCAACAATATATGCCATATAATATGCAGTAAAAACTATATAATATGTAGCGAAATATGCAGCATAAAATCTAAAAATATGCTATTAAACAAATATTCAAAGATACTAATGTGTATAAAATATTTCACAGGAAAGAGAGTGGAGGAGACTATTTAGACCAAAAAGATTTTAAATGTTGTTGAATCTTAATCAAACATAGAAGTATTTCCAATAATAATATTAAATGCATTTAAAACTAAAATGTAAAAATAATTCAAACTTATTAGATAACAAGAAGAAAACATGAATAAAGATAACTAAATTAACAATCAATTAAATAAAAAATAAATAATCAATAAAATTAATTATTAAATGCATAACTAAATTTGGGTACTCTTATACTAAATTTGGGTATTCTAATACTAAATTTTTAAATGCATTTCTAAATTTGGACATTCTACTCAGCATTTCTAAATGTGCTCTTAATTGAAAATTAAAGGGAAAAACCTGGGGGTTGAGCGTGATCACGGTCAAATCTCCCTGCACGACCGCTGACAAAGGGACGGTACGTCCTTTCACATTACTGCACCCAGGACCCTTCATCGAAGTGGTACAGGTTTTATTTTATTTTTAAATTGTTTTCTGTGGATCCAAACCTTCTATCGTTTGAAATACTTTTAAAAATATGTTACTGAACAACTGTAATATTCAAAGATACTAATGTATATAAAATATTTCACAGGAAAGAGAGTGGAGGAGACTATTTAGAAATGAAACCAAAAAGATTTTAAATTTTGTTGAATCTTAAACATAATAACAGTCGCAAATAAAACTAAAATATAAAAATAATTCAAACCTAGTACTAGTTAACAAGAACAACTATATACGAATAACATTAATAAATTTACAATAAATTAAATCTATATATATAATGTGAATTAATCAATAAATTACCCTAACCTTCAATCGTTTAAAATATTTTTATAATTCGAAAATGACATCAACTAAAGTGATATATATTTTACAGGATATTAAGCACTGAATTGGTGAGATTCGTAATTTTTATTTAATGAAAAGGGAGGTGGAAAGTCGGGAACCCCAGTAATCATTAATTCGCAGAAGAAGACGAAGAACTTACTGCGAATAACCAGGGTTACCCTAGGATTTTTGATGGGAGTAAAAAATCCTTGTCTAGGCCATCCCTCGGATAGGACGTATAATGGAGGGCCCGAGCCTGTACGATGTCAGGTACTCGTTAAAGATCCCCATCCTAATTATACCTGGATAGGCAAAATTTAGGATTCCCCTTGTAGCATCGTCCGATTAGCCTTAGTGGCATAAAATGACGTAAAAACAAAACAAACAAACAAACTAAAAAAGATATGGATATAGATAAATCAAAGATAAAGATAGCTTGAATAGAGATCTTTTTTAAGGAAAAACTAAAAGGGGTTGGGGTTCTTGTGGGTAGGAAGCAGAGACGAGGGAAAAAAATGGACTGAGGAAGAGCGAAGGAAACTGTCCAGGAGGATGAGAGAATATTGGAGTAACAGGAAGGCAGAGGCTGTGAGGAGGAAACGGAAATGATATTTGCGCGGTCCTTGCTGACCGATTCGTGTTAAATAAAATAAAATAAAAAGAACTTCAGAAAAAATTATACGTCTACCATTTGTTGAACATGTTCTGTCTAAGAGAGATCTGGACTAAGTTGGGTCCTATAGGGAAATCGATGAAATTGAAGAAAGGTCTTAAATCCCTTCTCCTGATCGAAGAGGAAATATCTGAAGCCTTCGAAGTTCGAACTGGTTTGAGGCTGGAGTTTGACACTAGCCGATGTAGTTAGACAGCCTTGGAGAAAGGTATAATAATATTCATGTGAAAATTGAGATGTGTAGGTCGGCATGAATTATGCAGTTCTTTGATATGGAGATGATCATAAGCTGTCATCGGAAATAATCAATAGGACATCTAGAGACTATGACTATCGAGCGATTGTTGGGAACTATCGATTAATCGATTGCTACAATCGACGATCGGTCACCCATAAGAGCCTAGGTGTCTTAGTGTTTGTTTCCGATGGCAACTATACCAAAAAGCGAGGCAAGGTTGGTTTTCAAAAACTTGACTGTGTTAACAGGCCTTTTCTGTGTTAACAGCCATGAACTTACTCTTTGTTTAAAATAATGGTAGTTTCACATTTTAATGAAATTGAACTCGTAATTTATTATATATTTATTTTTGTTCATAAAAACCTTGTTTATCTAGCATTGTACAATTTTTTCCACGTCAAATACTAGGTCTTCAGGCTAGAATGAATCCATACATATTGTAACACGTGGATTTAAATAATTTTATTCCAAGAAAATAATAATTTACAAGCCACCCAAACAATCTAAACTCAAATAATCAAGTAGATAACAAAAAGTATCAACTAGGGCCACTACGGGACGCGAACCCGCTACTTGTGTACCGTAGGTTGCCAAGCTATCCACTACACTACCGGTGACCCCATGTTGATTTAAAATAATTATTATAATTTCTTTGGATTTTCTTTAATGAAGGAGCTCTTCCGTGTTTAATATTTATTTATTTATTATTCTTTTCCCGACGTTTCGAGCTTGTGGCTCATCTTCTGGGGTTATCTTATCTTTAGTTGCTACATTTCATTCAAGCCATTTGTCAAACTTCTCTTTTTAACAGTATAAAAATACTTTTGTCTATTTTATTTTGTCATACATTTTATGGCCTGTTACACTGACTTATATTTCATTGTCACATTATAATGTGGCTAACCACCAATTTTAAATTATTTTTAAATAATTTATTTTATGAAGAGAAAAGATTTGGCTCCGCCGGGAGTCGAACCCGGGTCTCCTGCGTTACATGCGAGGATGCTAACCGCTACACCACAGAGCTCGGCTCAAGGCAGAGCAAATCCTTCTTCTTCACTGATACCTACTCCCCCTATCTCACATGTTTTGCGAGTAGTAGCGGGAGGTGGACAAATTTTGTCCAATTTATGATACTTATTGACATAAGTCAATTTTTTAAATTATTTTAATAAATCCAATCTTAAATTGTGGCTAACCACCAAGGTTAGCCAACAAGCCAAGGTTGGTGGTTAGCCACAATTTAAGATTGGATTAATTAAAATAATTTAAAAAATTGACTTATGTCAATAAGTATCATAAATTGGACAAAATTTGTCCACCTCCCGCTACTACTCGCAAAACATGTGAGATAGGGGGAGTAGGTATCAGTGAAGAGGAAGGATTTGCTCTGCCTTGAGCCGAGCTCTGTGGTGTAGCGGTTAGCATCCTCGCATGTAACGCAGGAGACCCGGGTTCGACTCCCGGCGGAGCCAAATCTTTTCTCTTCATAAAATAAATTATTTAAAAGTTTTTTTAAGTGATGACCTAAATAAGTATTTTAACTATAACTGTATATATTTTAATTCCTTGATATTTATAGTAAGCTCTATTATATTTATTATTGTTATTTATTATATATATTAAATATCCTATAAATAAATATATATGTATATATAGACAGAGGGAGGAATGGTGAATGACTGTGTGTTGGGTGTGAGGTCATTGAATGGGTGACCCAGTTGCCGGGAGGTGAATAGCCTAAGCGCTCACCGGCTCCAAGCCATCTTTTTATTTTACATTAGTTTCTTCCATTAATAACTAGCCGCTCTTTTATTTATTTTTATTATTTTCTTCTATATCCTTCCCGTCCTTATGTACGTACCTTCGTCAAGGGATCCTTTTTTTTTTTTTTATATTTCTAAAAATAAAAATATAGGTTCAGTATGCGTCAAGCGTTTTAATTTTGGTTTACTTATTTTTTTTTTTTTTTGTATCTCGTTACGGACATATAAATATAATTTAACTTGTAATGGACCTTAGAATGATTCGCTTGAGTGATAACCCTCAAATGCACCTTGTACCTCTGAAGGAACACTGTTTTCTCACGAGGTGAGGAAACGGTGATACTGTCATCAGGCAACATGGTAAAAATATTTGTGCAGGTTTATAGAAAAAATATTAAATACATATTATTTTGCCGTTCGCACTAAAGGGCTTGCGAAACCCAGAAAAATAAACAAAACATTAAACTACTTTTTTTTTATTTCGAGTTTAAAAAATGATATTGGCATGATTCCTGCATTATTTTCGAGTTTAAATTTTAGGAAATTTTATCAAAAGTGACCTCACATTCGAATTCATCATCCTCAAAAATATTACAAAATATTGATTAAAAAAAAATAAAAACTATAAATTTTTCCTTCTCTTCAAGTGGAAAGAAATTTTTAAATAAGTTTTTGGCTAATTTTCTTTGAGCTTCCATTAATTCGCTTAAGTTTACTTGAAGATATAATATTATTTTTTTATATAATTTTAAAATTATTTTATTAGAAGATAAAAGATTCGACCACGGCCGGGAATCGAACCCAGGTCCTCCGCATTCGCAGGTCCACCGGGTTCGATTCCCGGCCGTGGTCGAATCTTTTATCTTCTAATATAATAATTTAAAAATTATAAATTAAAATATTTACTTAAAAGACCATAAATATTATTTTTTTACAAATTCATTGACCTAAAACAGGACGACAGTAGTTTACTTAAATCTAATTTGAATCGTACCCGAGCCTGAACGATGTAAGGTTCTCGTTAAAGATTCCTATCCTAATTATATCTGGATAGGCAAAATTTAGTGCCTTCCACTGTAGATTCGTCCAATTAGCCCTAGTGGCTTAAAATGACGCCAAACAATCGGTTCTAGACTTGTTCAACTAAAAAAATGAGTGATTTTTCAGGAGAGCCAATTTATTCTTTTCCCTTCTTTTGATATTCTTTGCCTGAAATCGGATTGATAATTCGAGGAAAAAAGAACCTAAAAAAATGCGATTTTGAGTTGAATCAACAGTGTTACATTGTTATCAACTCAACGAAATGATGTCATTTATATGTTAAATAATCTATATTGAGGACTATCTAGGTCCCCTTTAAGGTATAGTTATTTTTACTCTAAAATTGAAAAGTTTTATATTTAAATATAATTTTTTTCTTTTTCGCTTAATAAAGTAGCTACTTACTTTTTATTTACCACTAGTTTTTATAATAAATTTTATTGACAAAATATCTCTACATCAGACGAAAAAACTTCCGAATTTGATGACTGCATTGACCAGTATCATAAAAGTTGCATTAAGTAAAGTGATTTTTTTCTTTTTACTTTCACTTACCTATATATGAAATATATAGTAAGTGGAAGTATTGCGATCGTGAAAATTTTCGACTTCCGGTTTTCAACGGAAATACACGTTTTGGGGTCCCCTGAGTCAAAATAACCAAGTCCCGCGAAATGGTCTGTGTGTGTGTGTGTGTGTGTGTGTGTGTCTGTGTGTCTGTGTGTGAACAGACTAGCTCAAAAACTATAAACCGTGGAAACCTGAAATTGGGTATTTAGTGTAGGTATATGCCCGCGATGTGACAGCAAAAATTTCATCAAAATTGCTCAAAGGGAGGGGGTACTTTATTTAATAACTTTTTACGTTTTTTTCGATTTTCTCAAAAACGGCTCTAACGATTTTGATTAAACTGAGTATTTGATCGATTTATATGCCCGAAATATGACTGTAAAAATTTCATCAAAATTGATTAACCGGAGGGGGGACTTTACTTAATAAATTTTGTATCATTTTCACGTGTTTTTTTTATTTACTCAAAAACGGTTTTAACGATTTTGATCAAACTTGGTATTTGATGTATTTATATGCCCGAGATGTGACTGTAAAAATTTCATCAAAATTGATCTACGGGAGGGGGGGACTTTACTTAATAAATTTTGTACCATTTTCACATGTTTTTTTTATTTACTCAAAAACGGTTTTAACGATTTTGATCAAACTTGGTATTTGATGTATTTATATGCCCGAGATATGACTGTAAAAATTTCATCAAAATTGATCTACGGGAGGGGGGACTTTACTTAATAAATTTTGTATCATTTTCACGGGTTTTTTTATTTACTCAAAAACGGCTTTAACGATTAACAAAAATAAGATATGAATGTAGAAAAATGTGTGCCTTTGGGAAATGATAATTAGCAAAACACGTCAATTTCTAATCTAAGTAAGTTGGTAAGTGAAAGTTGTGTGTTGCGCGCACGCACCAGATTTTTTCTTTTTCTGTATTGCTCTTCAAAGTTTTTGTCTCATGTAAGACACTTCTACTCCTATGTTTGTTACTTTCTGAAAGAATATTGTATATAAAAACTGAAATAGCTGCTTATGCTTAAAACGACTGAAGGATCCAGTGGAAAAAGTATAAGACTTATTCTTAAGTTTTATGAAATGGAACTCATATCAGATTGATAACAAAACAATATGGAGGGGCACCTGTGGTGTAGTGGTTAGCATAGCAACCTGCAACACTAAAGGGCGCGGGTTCGCCTGAACTAATATTTTAGATTGTTATAATTCTTTTATTAGTTGACATAAGGTTTTTAACCTGCGTATTTTTTTACTTTCACTTACCTATATATGAAATATATAGTAAGTGGAAGTATTGCGATCGTGAAAAATTTCGACTTCCGGTTTTCAACGGAAATACACGTTTTGGGGTCCCCTGAGTCCAATTAACCAAGTCCCGCGAAATGGTCTGTGTGTGTGTGTGTGTGTGTCTGTGTGTCTGTGTGTGTGTGTGTGTGTGTGAACAGACTAGCTCAAAAACTATAAACAGTGCGAACCTGAGATTGAGTATTTAGTGTATGTATATGCCAGCGATGTGACAGCAAAAATTTCATCAAAATTGCTCAAAGGGAGGGGGTACTTTATTTAATAACTTTTTAAGTTTTTTTCGATTTTCTCAAAAACGGCTCTAACGATTTTGATTAAACTGAGTATTTGATCTATTTATATGCCCGAGATATGACTGTAAAAATTTCATCGAAATTGAACAACCGGAGGGGGGACTTTACTTAATAAATAGTGTATCATTTTCACGTGTTTTTTTTATTTACTCAAAACGGCTATCACGATTTTGATCAAACTGGGTATTTGATGTATGTATATGACAAAGATATGATAGCCAACATTTCATCCAAATTGATCAACCGGAGGGGGGACTTTACTTAATAAATTTTGTATCATTTTCACGTGTTTTTTTTATTTACTCGAAAACTATTTTCACGATTTTGATCAAACTGGGTATTTGATGTATGTATATACCAAAGATGTGATAGCCAGAATTTCATCAAAATTGATCAACCGGAGGGGGGACTTTACTTAATAAATTTTGTATCATTTTCACGTGTTTTTTTTATTTACTCAAAAACGGTTTTCACGATTTTGATCAAACTGGGTATTTGATGTATGTATTTGCCAAATATGTGATAGCCAACATTTCATCCAAATTGATCAACCGGAGGGGGGACTTTACTTAATAAATTTTTTTCTAATTTTTATATTATCTCAAAAACGGCTTTAACGATTTTCTTCATATTCGTCATGTTGAAAAGTGAGTGTTATTTAATATCAGGTAAGCGTTATCATTATAAAAATGTTCTGAGGGGTTTATAGAGCAAATGAAAACAAAAATAAGAAATGAAAGTGGAAAATGTGTAACTTTGAGAGGTGGCATTAACAAAAGGCATTAATTTCTTATCTAAGTAAGAATGTATCATTTTCACGTGTTTTTTTTATTTAATCAAAAACGGCTTTCACGATTTTGATCAAACTGGGTATTTGATGTATGTATATGCCAAAGATGTGATAGCCAACATTTCATCAAAATTGATCAACCGGAGAGGGGACTTTACTTAATAAATTTTGTATCTTTTTTACGTGTTTTTTTTATCTACTCAAAAACGATTTTCACGATTTTGATCAAACTGGGTATTTGATGTATGTATATGCCAAAGATGTGATAGCCAACATTTCATCAAAATTGATCAACCGGAGAGGGGACTTTACTTAATAAATTTTGTATCTTTTTTAAGTGTTTTTTTTATCTACTCAAAAACGATTTTCACGATTTTGATCAAACTGGGTATTTGATGTATGTATATGCCAAAGATGTGATAGCCAGGATTTTATCAAAATTTATCAACCGGAGGGGGGAATTTACTTAATAAATTTTGTATCATTTTCACGTGTTTTTTTTATTTACTCAAAAACGGCTATCACGATTTTGATCAAACTGGGTATTTGATGTATGTATATGACAAAGATATGATAGCCAACATTTCATCCAAATTGATCAACCGGAGGGGGGACTTTACTTAATAAATTTTGTATCATTTTCACGTGTTTTTTTTTATTTACTCGAAAACTATTTTCACGATTTTGATCAAACTGGGTATTTGATGTATGTATATACCAAAGATGTGACAGCCAGAATTTCATCAAAATTGATCAACCGGAGGGGGGACTTTACTTAATAAATTTTGTATCATTTTCACGTGTTTTTTTTATTTACTCAAAAACGGTTTTCACGATTTTGATCAAACTGGGTATTTGATGTATGTATTTGCCAAATATGTGATAGCCAACATTTCATCCAAATTGATCAACCGGAGGGGGGACTTTACTTACTAAATTTTTTTCTAATTTTTATATTATATCAAAAACGGCTTTAACGATTTTCTTCATATTCGTCATGTTGAAAAGTGAGTGTTATTTAATATCAGGTAAGCGTTATCATTATAAAAATGTTCTGAGGGGTTTATAGGGCAAATGAAAACAAAAATAAGAAATGAAAGTGGAAAATGTGTAACTTTGAGAGGTGGCATTAACAAAAGGCATTAATTT
This sequence comes from Aelia acuminata, assembly GCA_911387785.2. NCBI lineage: Eukaryota > Metazoa > Arthropoda > Insecta > Hemiptera > Pentatomidae > Aelia > Aelia acuminata. The sequence goes on along the minus strand of OU426983.1, from coordinate 116,453,104 downwards.
CTTATCTAAGTAAGTTGGTAAGTGAAAGTTGTGTGTTGCACGCACGCACCAGATTTTTCTACTTAAATTTTATTACGTTACGTCTCTAATCTCAGTGGGGTCACCTGTGGTGTATAATAATTTATACTTTGAGTTTATTTAACGGAAACTAATTGTTTCCATGACAATTAGCAGCAACCATCTTAAAACTACTCTAAATCAAACCACATAGAGGGGTCACGTGGGTATAGTGGTTAGCAAGGCAACCTACAATCCTAAAGACCGCGGGTTCGCGCTCTGTGGTGGCCCTAGGATTTTTTAAAGGGAGTAAAATAATCCTTGGCTATGCCGTCCCTCGGATAGGATGTAAAATGGAGATCCCGAGCCTGTAGGATGTCAGGTACTCGTTAAAGATCCCTATCCTAATTATACCTGAATAGGCACAATTTAGAACTCCCACTGTAGCATCGTCCGATTAGCCTTAGTAGCATAAAAATGGACGTTAAACAAACAAACAAATAAAGTTTTCGTAGGACAATCATTTTAAATTTATCATTCATTGTTACATTAATGTTGGTTTTAATAATTTCTATTCGCTAGAAAATAATAATTTACAATGCCACACAAACAAACTCAAATAAACAACGAGGTTACTACAATACTAGAGGTCGCGGGTTCGCGTCCCGAGGTGGCCCTAGGAATTTTTAATGGGATTAAAAAATCCTTAGCTATGTCGTCCAATAGGACGTAAAATGGATGTCCCTAGCCAGTTTTCCAGCCCGATTTCAGGTATTCGTAAAAAGATCCCTATCCAAATGATACCTGGTTAGACAAAATTTAGGACTCCCACAGTAGCATCGTCCGATTAGCCTTAGTGGCATTAAGTGACGTTAAACCAAACAACGAGGTTACAAAAAGTATTGTATTGTAAAGACACAGCAACTCACAAATAACATGTAACAAAATAATAACAAGCTCTCCGGTCCATCGCTCCTTATATTTAGTCGGAATCAGAACAGTCCAAAACGTTCTCGACAAGCGTAGGTCCTCGAGCAGTCACGAACATCTACTGGACGAATCACAAATGTGTACTATAACAGTTTGTTCTAACAACAAGTTTAGAACTCTTTTAAATCATATGTTTTGTGGTTTGTTTTTGTTCCGCGTGATAGAAATAGAAGGAAACGGTTATCTTACTTCTATGCTTTGGACGAAACGGTTTAATAATGCCATTTAAAGTGTCCATTGATATTTAAAAAATAGTAACTAATCTCTAAGAATTCTTCCTTTAAAAAATTCATAAATATTGGCATCATAAATACTTTTATTGGTTGTTACCCGGATTTATAAACCACACCTTTTCTTTATATACCATAAAAGTTGGTGCTATGTAATTGATTCAAGCTTGATGATTTGAGATACGGGAATCAGCTGATCGTGTGAATTTTTTTTTTATATTTCAAAAGCATCTTTTCTCAAGAAACAAACCCAGAATTTAAATGTATTATTATCAAAACTGTTATCTCCTGTTAGGGTTCTTCTGTCTTTTTTTGGAAAGGTTCCACAAACCAGTTGGACCACTGAGAGGCCTACGATAACTGTGCCTCAAGCCCCAGACACTTCGAGATGTTATATTGCATTTAGTATTTAGTATGTGCCTCCTAGATAGATAATTCTAAAAAAATAGAAGGAAGCATAGAACATAAATAATGGGCTCTAGTAAAAGACATTTTTTCCTTCAGAACTTCCGCACTCGTAAACCTCTTGAGTTAAGATAGCAGGTGCATTAGGGGAGAATCCGGAAGAATACGCTTTGGGCGGGATATTTAAAAAAAATATACTATAAATATTACACTAACAGTCTATTATCTGGGCTGTAGAATATATCTATTATAATTTTAAACTTTGATTATTTTTCTATTTAGAATATTTGTTTGAGTCCAGGGGCATAAACGTCTACCACCTATTTATAAAAAAAGTATTACCATGACGTGGACCCGAGCTTTACTCAGTTTACGAAAAACGTATTTTTACGGGTCCCGTAAACATTGTGTTAACATTAGCATTAACATTACTGCTTGTACTTAACGGAACACAGCTGGGAGCCAAGCGCCGTGATAGAAGCCATTTTCCGTTTTACAGTCAGTCTGTGAGAACCACCGCATTCTTCCCAACAAATGTACAGTTACATTTTTCTTTTCTTATTTCGACCATTGAAAATTGCTGTATTTTTTCGTTTGATGAATCTACAATATAGATTTTATAAATTTTGATTGGGGGCAATAAAAAAAATGCAGTTGCGTATTAAAGACCGTTCGGGCTCATGGAAAATTTATTTTTAATTAGTGCCTAAAACGTTTTTAGAGCCAGATTTTAGTACAATTTTCATTTCGCAATAGTTGTATAATTTTAAAATGAGGGTTGGTCAGCAATTATGTAATTAGGGATGGACCCTCCATGCATATTATATACGTAGATAGAAAATATGTATCTCTAATTTATAATTTTTTTTTAGTGAGATGTGAGATATCTTATTTTGCAAGTATTATGCCTGGTAAACAATCACAATACATGATAACTGTATGAATACTGTGTAAGATTTTATGACTACAGGTAAAAAAAGTTTTAAGGTTTCTAGATTATGATATGTTTCGAAAGCCTTAATTGATATCATTCTAATAGTAATTAGATGATAAGTCGATTATAATTAAAAAACATTACAATAGTTCGTGTATGTCAAAAATATTACAAGTCAAGTCAAGTTTAACAATGAGTATAAAAAAAATTGTGTAATAATAAAATGCTCATCTAGAAATGAGGAAACTTTAGTAACAATTCAATTAAAAAGATACAATATAAATTACAATAGATGCTGATTTTATATTTGTAGGAAAGAAGTGAAGATGAAACATTCAACTTTGGAACCTGAAAATATAGATAGATTTTTTTTACTATAAGGCCTAACACGTTTGGTTGGTTGGTTGTTTTAGTATGAAGGCGTAAAACCTCTTGGTCATAAACGCCCTCTAACACGTTAGGTATGTATGCAGTTTAAATAAAAATAAGTTAATAAAAAATAAATTAAAATATCATAGGCGTCGCGTCCTTTTATGAAAATTTGTATCTAGGTGTTTAACAAAACGGCAAAAAAAGGGGTGAGCTGTGGTTTAGTTAGTGGTTAGCATAGCAACCTACATTACTAAAGGTCGCAGGATCGCGTCCCGCGGTGGCCCTTGGGTTTTTTAAAGGAATAAAAAATCCTTGTCTATGCCTTCCCTCGGATAGGACGAGAAATGGAGGTCCCGAACCTGTACGATTTCAGGTACGCGTTCAAGATTCCTGTTCTAATTATAACTGGATTGGTAAACTTTAGGCCTGTAAACTGTAGCCTAAGTGGTATAAAGTGACGTTAAACAAACAAACAAAAAGACGTGAAAAACGAATTTCAACGATATTTTCTATTATATATATATATGACCACAAAATAAACCTTAAGGAATCCTCCAAAACCAACACAGCCCTATCAATATATTCTAAAAACACTTAACATAAAATTAACTTTGAAAATACACAAATTTTACACAAAGAAAAAAACATACTAAAAAGAAATATCATTGAACCCGTATATGTATGTATATATATATATATATATATATATATATATATATATATATATATATATATATATATATAATAATGGAATTGCTAGTAAACTATAATTAAGTCAGTATACATTATTATGTCATAATGAATAAAATATAATACAGTCACAGGATTAACACGTTAGGTGCGGCATCGGTCCACGGGGTCCGATGTCTTACCTTTCCCTCTCCGAACAGCCGATTTTTACATAAAAATGGCCGAAAGTCCGAACACTTCAAACACTAAATTTAGTCGATTTTTTAATGAGATTATTGCATTTTAGTGCAGAAAATGTTGCTAACGGCTGAAATAATGTTGTTCTTAAGAATCGGACTAAGAGGTCCGATTTTCGATAGAGTATGGTGTAAATACTGTATCGGCCTGTCCTGCGCCTATTATGTCTATTTCCAATCCTTACCAAGAGATAATGCCCTTGAAAAGCTAATTTATTTCATTTTTTAGTCAAAAGATAACGCTTTCGTCAAAGCGTTCCCAACGGACCCCGATGCCCTACATCGTCTGTGGCTCACCCCAGCAGTCGGACCCCGGACCGATACCGTCCAATTCAGGATACCCCTAAAGGTGCCTTTACACCTTACGAACTTTACCTTCGAACACCACCCTCGAACAACCTTCGTGAAGCCTTCACGTCGACTGTTCGGGTGTTCTAGGTACTTCATCTGTTCGCCTAGGTTCGGGGGTAGCGCTAGTGTCACTTTTGATTTGGGTTTTTCCTAAGTAACAGGAGTTGTTTGTGATACTAGTGTAATTTGTGAAACGTTGTAAATCGTCTCCTATTTTTTACTTTCACTTACCTATATATAAAATATATAGTAAGTGGAAGTATTGCGATCGTGAAAATTTTCGACTTCCGGTTTTCAACGGAAATACACGTTTTGGGGTCCCCTGAGTCAAAATAAAAATAATAATTGATCAACCGGAGGGAGTACATTACTTAATAAATTTTGTATCATTTTCACATGTTTTTTTTATTTACTCAAAAACGGTTTTAACGATTTTGACCAAACTTGGTATTTGATGTATTGATATGCCCGAGGTATGACTGTAAAAATTTCATCAAAATTGATCTACGGGAGGGGGGACTTTACTTAATAAATTTTGTATCATTTTCACGTGTTTTTTTATTTACTCTAAAACGGTTTTAACGATTTTTATCAAACTGGGTATTTGATGTATGTATATGTCAAAGATGTGATAGCCAATATTTCATCGAAATTGGTCAAACGGATGTGGCACTTTATTTTATATTTTTTTTTTAATTTTTACCTTTTTTATCGACTATCTCAAAAACGGCTTTAACGATTTTGATCAAATTCGTCATGTTTAATGAAAATTAGTTGTTCTTTAATATCAGGTAAGCTTTATCATTATTAAAATGTTCTGAGGGGGCTTAAATGGGGAAGGGGCATTTTTTGTTTTCCTATAAAGTACCTTTGTTTTTGTTTATATGGAGAAATTAACTATCTCTCGTTCCGCCTAAAAATAAGAAATGGCTAAATATGAGATACGATAAAAATAAAGAAAACATATTGAGGAGAAAAAAAGAAAAATATTCAGTCAACTTATAAAACTCGTTGAGCCCACTCATGCGGAGGACGCCTTTAATGACAGACCATTGGTCATAATTTAAGCCGTTCTGTTCAATTCAGAAGTGGCAACAAAACGCATTAATTTCTAATCTAAGTAAGTTGGTAAGTGAAAGTTGTGTGTTGCGAGCACGCACCAGATTTTTTATTTTTCATATAATATAAAATATATTGATAATGGAGATTTTTTCTTTATCATAAGCTAGCTTTGGGTAGGTCAGCCATATTGGTTCGCTTAACCTCACGTGAAGTATAAATGGCTGTTCGTTTCACGTCGGTACGGCAAGGTTCGAAGGAGAACTTGTTCGAAGGTGAGGTTCGTAAGGTGTAAAGGCACCTTAAAATAAGCCACCGTACCTAACGTGTTAAAACATAGCAGATTTCATCATAGTTTAGAGATTAATTAGAATGTGACATGAAAACAAAAAGATATTAGTAATTGAGAAATTCTTTATTGGAATGTCTAAGAACTTAATCCTTTCAGTCACCATGTCCACAATTGTGTCCACAGAATTTGTTAGGGATACCAAAACAAAAGATTTGTTTACTTGATATTTCAGATTATTTTTCGCTAGGCAGCAGCACTAGGTATTCCAAAGAGGTATAAACTGATATGAGAAATCAAGTTTGGACATTTAAAATACTTTGAACTAATTTTTTTCGGACATCAAAATCGGTGTCACGATTGTGGACCCCGAAAATTGGTGACTGAAATTAATATTTACAAGAAAGAAAGGGTTGGTGAGTGATCTTACCAATTTCTTGATTTTTATTTTTATTTACATATGTAACTAGTATTTTAAAATTAAATAACTCGACACGCCTATATGTCAATTTTTATATTTATTTAGGACTAATATTTGTATGTATAATGTTTTTTATATATATATATTGTCTATAATTGTTTGTATAAATTAGGATGATAAAATTAATTATGCACTGCACATTTAGGTGATGAATAAGGACACATTGGTCCGAAATGTAGAAATGTAGATGTATATATTCTGAGGCTGCAACAGGATGCAATCAATTTATCAATTAAAAATATTACTTTTATTGGTTCCAAAAACAAGAATAATATCCCACTCTCGCTCTCCAAGCTAATCATATTAATGGTCATTTAAATAAAACACAAATCATGAAGATTTATAAAACAAAACTGTTCTAGCTGGCAACCGGTCTTATTAGTACAAGAAATATGCATCCGAGCACTCACGCTGTATAAATGTTGAATCAATTTATCACCTTTTAGTTGCAATTATAAATTAAGGTTTGTAAGCTGTACATACAATTCGAAATGAAGGACACCTTTGAATATTTTACTACTGGAGCTAAAAATAAACAGGACGCTATTTATAGCCTCGGCGGGCAGTTATCAAGAGAGCCGTGGCGCGCGGCCGCCTCAATCGCTGGCACTTTTACGACCCTGCTAACTTGATAGCTACCAACAGCTGTGTTTGCCCTCCCTATACCACTAGTATTAGCAATTAGCGAAGGGAGTTCTCTACTTAACATAGTGTAAAAATGTATTAATTAATTTGTACAAGCACATATGTCAATTATGTAAAAAAACATTTTATAATTCGGGCCGGTCAATAAACTTTGACAATAAGCAAAGTACCGTCAAATGGGGTAACTTTGTGAAAAACCAAATTTAGCGCAAATCAAGTGCTGCCATCTAATATTTTGCATTTTAAATCACTGTAACGCATGGTATTTGAAGCTAGAGGTCTCCTCGATCGCTCACGCTTAATTATTAAATTTTGAAATCACTCTTGATGTTTGCTTATATTTTTGAATTCGGACACACTTTCAATTCGATAAATAGATCGACAAACTTCGTCTGTAAAATCTGTAAGAGCGTTGCTCAAACATTCATCGTAAGTACAACCTGATTAATTTATATATAATTATACAAAAATACAGCATAATCAACTAAAAATTGTAAAAATCAAATATTTTTTTATTAATTGATAAGTTGATGAAAAGTTAACGTTTATTTTTTTGTTTTATAAAAGTTTATTTTTACTTTTACTTACCTATATATGAAATATATTGTAAGGAAAGTATTGCGATCGTGAAAAGTTTCGACTTCCGGTTTTCAACGGAAATACACGTTTTGGGGTCCCCTGAGTTCAAATAACCAAGTCCCGCGAAATGGTCTGCGTGTGTGTGTGAAAAAACTAGCTCAAAAACTATAGGCCGTGCAAAACTGAAATTGGGTATTTGGTATATGTATATGGCCGCGATGTGACAGCAAAAATTTAATCAAAATTGGTCAAATGGAGGAGGTACTTTATTTATAGAATTTACTCTGTTTTTTACGTTTTTCTCGATTTTCACGTGTTTTTTTTTTATTTACTAAAAAAACGGCTTTAACGATTTTGATCAAACTTGGTATTTGATGTATGTATATGTGACAGCCAAAATTTTATTAACCGTATTATGAAAATAAAAACTTTTATTAATTAATAAAAAGATTAATTTTACTTAAGAGAGTAAATACGTGATGATCAAATTTTTGAAACATCGCAGGTGTGTAAAAATATGGTATAAGATAATAGTCTATAATTAATAAAGGTATATTTTAGTCTAGAAACTTTTGTTCCATTATAAATTTTTGAAAAAAATATAAAGCGATTTTAGAGGAACAGTAATCGTTCTTGATATCCAGAAAGGCATGAGAGACGTAAATACACCTATCGATTCACCTTCACGATTTATTTGCAAAAAGCAACTCGTAGTAAAAAAAAAGAAAGCAGGAAAAAAACTCGACTGTTGATGAAATTAGTCCCTTCATAAATAAATTAGCAATAATGAATCGAAAAGTGCTGAGAACTACCAAATTTTGCTATGCAGACACTCTATAACTTATGGAGATATACAAATATAAGTATATAGTTAAATGTGGAAAAATGTGTGAAGTTGAGGAATGGCGTTTACAAAACACGTCGATTTCAAATCTAAGTAAGTTCGTAAGTGAAAGTTGTGTGTTGCACGCATCGCACAAGATTTTTTTTCATATGAATTTCCTGCAACTGAGTCTCATGAATAAGTGGATCCCACCCATTTCGTTCTCGATAAACCACTGCATAAATTACTGACGATCATATTTTTGTAAGTAATTGCTACCAGTTAAGAAGAGAGGTGGGTATGTGAATGTTGTGTGCGCGCAACACACCAGATTTTTTTTTTATTGAAAGACACAGACAAGTAAGAAATGCGTTGCGCGTGCTGAGACCACGAGGCTGGAAGATACAATATTTGGATAATTACCTGAGCTGAATGGTGACAGGGCACAATAAGACAATTACCTGGGGCTTAACAACCCTCCTTGGGGTAAACATCACGTTTTGGACCACAAAGGGGGTATTCATCGGAATTCAACTTTGCCCTAGGTCGGAGCTGAACCCGGAGTTCTCGGGCTCAGTCCTTCGATAGGTTTCATCAGCATCGAAGGAGTTTTATTAAAAGACACTCTTTACAAAACCGATGATTGTATAAAATATGGTAAGCATTATACACGAATATTTAAATAAGTAGCTGGTTAGCAAAATAAAATAAAATCTGATATTTACCTACTGAGTCCAGAGTAATACAGAGACTGAAGGTATAATAAGGTGAGAGTGGGTTAGTTTGCAGACTTCAAAGGTTTATTATCACGGGGAAACCCAACTCGTTTGAAGTGAAAGGCTACATGGCAACTAAGTGTAAATACAATTAAAAAGGAATTTTAAATAGATGGTAAAGTATACAAATTTTTATATCTGGACTCAATAATAAGACAAAAGTGAGTTTATACACAAGGTAAAAATGTATAAAAAATGAAAAATTATAAAGAAGGAATTTATACAGCGATAAGGATAATAATAATACAGAAGTACATAGATAATTGCGGATACCTATGAAATCAAAACTAGGATTTGAGAATACGGAAGATGTTAGAGTAAGTAGGTAGTTGAAATTATGTCTTTATCCACTTTATAATTTACAGGGAAACTTTTTCCAGATGGATGAATATGGATTCTGAGTCATTTATTTCATACTTTTTATTGCATTTATTTTTACTGTTTACTAGTTTTCGAAGTATATTTAGCTTTGTTTTGTTTTTAAATTAATGGATTTCATACTTTTAATATGTGATTAATTATTGTTCTTCGCTAATAGCGTTGTTTTTTTACTTTCACTAACCTATATATGAAATATACTGGTGGTACTGACCCTAATGTTGTATGAAATTTATTCATTTTTATAAAAAATATCTACCTTCAAATAAATTTTATTAATTATAAAAAACGTTTTCCTTTTTTTTTTTACTTTCACTGTAATTTATAGTAAAAAGTGAAATGTATAGTAATGGAAAGTATTGCAATCATGAAAAATTTCAACTGGCGGTTTTCAACGGAAATACACGTTTTGGGGTCCCCTGAGTCCAAATAACCAACTCCACAAAATGGTCCTTATCCGCGTGTTTGTCTGTGTATGTGTGAACAGACTAGCTCAAAAACTATAAACCGTACGAACCTAAAATTGGGTATTTGGTGTATGTATGTGCCTGCGATGTGACAGCAAAAAATTCATCAAAATTGGTCAAACGGAGGAGGTACTTTACTTAATAAACGTTATCTCATTTTCACATGTTTTCTCTTATTTACTCAAAAACGGCTTGAACGATTTTGATCAAACTGGGTATTTGATGTAGGCATATGCCCGCGATGCAACAGCCGAGATTTCATCAAAATTGTTATAACAGCCTTAAATGCCTTCAGGATATATTTACAAAAAGCTACCCGCAATGAAAAACAAACAACCAGTAAAAACTTCTCTTTACAAAACTCCATATTCCCTTCTTCCTGGAAAACCGCTCTAGTCCGACCGTTAAACAAAACGGCAAACCCTTCCTCAATGAATGATTTCCGTCCAATCTCTCTCCTTTCAAACCTCTCAAAACCGTTAGAACGCCTCGTTCAAAACCAACTATCAAATTTCCTAGAAGAACGTTCCCTCATTAACCCTTTCCAATCAGGCTTCCGATCTGGCTACTCTACTCAATCTGCCCTCCTAAAAATTACCCATGACCTCCAAACGTCCATCGAACACCGAAAATTAACCATCCTCATCCTTCTTGATTTCTCCAAAGCATTTGATACCGTTGACCACAATATCCTTCTCACCAAATTACAAAAGCTCCACTTATCAAGCAGCGCCTTAAATTGGTTCAAATCCTTTCTTTCAGACCGGTCACAGTTTGTAGTCGTTCCAGGCCAACCTCCATCCAAGACACTTCCCCTCTCCTGCGGTGTTCCGCAGGGTTCCTCTCTATCCCCCACTCTGTTCGCCATTTATATCAACGACCTTCCTCTTCTGATCCATCACTCCCAATATCATATCTATGCAGACGATTTCCAGATATACCTATCCTTCCCCCCTTCCGAGCTATCCTCTGCAACAAAAAAGCTTCAGGATGATTTAAATCGAATCAGTCTCTGGGCAGAGGCTAACAAGTTGAAGCTGAATGCAGAAAAAACGAAAGCAATTTTAATAGGCTCCAATTACCTCCTTAAAACCGTCCCTAATATCCCTACCCTCCTCCTAAATAATAATCCCATTAAATTTTATCCAACTGTCAAAAACCTCGGAATGACCTTTGACCAAACCCTTTCCTGGAAAAACCACATCTCCAATATTTCCCGCCGTACCTTTTCTACCTTAAAGCAATTAAATCACCTCCGAAGCCTTTTTCCATTTGAAACACGTAGGCTCCTGGTCACCTCCCTGGTATTTCCCCACTTTGACTATTGTTGTGCGGTTTATGGGGGTATCTCTGGGGACCTCGAAGCAAAACTAAAACGTTTATTTAATTGTTTCGTACGATTTATCTTTGGGGTCCCAAGAGACGTCTCCGTTTCACCTTTATACGAAAGATTAAAGTGGTTATACCCATCCTACCGCCGTAAATATTTCCTGGCCTCATTCCTTTTCCAAGTAATCCGATCCCGCCGTCCGTCATACATCACCGAACTTCTCCATTTCAAATCCTCTGTCCATTCCCGCAATACCCGTTCCAGGTCTTCAGATCTATACACTCCGGCCCACCGAACGTCAGCTTTTGAAAGATCTATCATTATCCGGTCCTCATCCCTATGGAACTCTATCCCCCCTTTTATTCGTCATTCCAACACACTCCCTACCTTTAAATCCCGCCTGTTTGATCACCTCCTTTCCTCCCAGTTTCCCGAACAACTGTAACCAGTTCAACTGTAAATTGGTATAGGCCTTTATTATCTATTTATCCTTAAAATATATGTTCCATTTAGTGTATGTGTAAATAAGTGTATACAAGCTATTTTTCATTTTAAGTCAATAAGGATTTACTTAGTTTTAATTTTTTTTTTGTTTTGTTTTTTTCACAAGAAGATTTCCTTATTATTTATAATTTTTTTCTCAGCTTTTTTTTTTTTTTTTGTTTGTTTATTTTTATCATTTTAATTTGCTCCATGTTTTGTTTTTATTGTTTTCTTATATAGTACTCTAAGGCACTGAAGCCTATTATATGTATCTGTATAGTTTGTTCCTAAGGGACTAGTTCCCGGGACAATCAATAAAGTCTTTATTATTATTATTATTAAAAAAACTCTAGTCTAAATTAGGTCTCTCTAAATAAATAAGCAATAATAAATCGAAAAGTACTTACTGAGAACTTCCAAGTTTTGCAACACAGATACGCTGTAACTTAAGGAGATATACAAACATAAGCATTTAAATGTGGAAAAATGTGTGAAGTTGAGGAATGGCGTATATATATTAGCGAAACACGTCGATTTTTAATCTAAGCATGTTCGTCAGTGAAAGTTGTGTGCTGCGCGCATAGGACCAGATTTGTTTCCCTATTATCTGCTTCTTTTGTTTTGCAGGTTTAGGGAAGTCCGTTTGATTGATTAATACTTTCACTTTTACTATTTTTATGTTCTTACCTGTTGTTCTTTTTTTCCCTGCAACCCTTAGTTCCTTCTTAGATCCGCTATCTTGTTTTTCTTTCTTGCCTGAGACCCGGATGGTGGGAAAAACCACAGCGGACCCGGAGGTCCGAAAAGTGTGAGGAAGTGGGAAGCGCCTTACGTAAGATGGAGAAGACGAAGAGGAAAGTGGTAGAAAGGTCCGACAATTTCACTCGAGAGCTTTCTTCTCTTGCGTCACGACCGACTCCTTTTCACTTCCTCAAACCTCCCGTTGCTGCGGATATCTCCTTCCTGCCGATTTGTACGAAGTTACCTATCATTAGGATCGTTGTTGAGTTATTGGAAGGGAGTGAGATCATAACGAAAAAAAAATAAAGAAAAAAAACTGGTGTGATGTACGCAACACATAACTTTCACTTACCAACTTACTTGGATTAGAAAATGACGTGTTTTGATCAATTTGTTTCTTTAACGTCACTTTATGCCACTAAGGCTAATCGGACGATGCTACAGTGGGAGTCCTAAATTTTGCCTATCCAGGCATAATCAGGATAGGGTTCTTTAACGAGTACCTGACATCGTACAGGCTCGGGACCTCCATTTTACGTCCTATCCGAGAGACGGCATAGCCAAGGATTTTTTACTCCCATTAAAAAATCATAGGGCCACCACGGGAAGCGAACCCGCGACCTTTAGTATTGTAAGATGCTATGCTATCCACTATACCACAGGTGACCCCTGATAAATTTGTAAACGCCATTCCTCAAATTCACACATTCATTTACTTATTTTTTTATTTTTTATTTTTATTTGCTCTCTAAAGTGCAATACATTTTTTTATTGTTATATACATGTGATAATACGGAAATGCAAGCATGATACCCCAAGTCGCATGATTTTATAATTCTCTATGTAGTGGTAGAAAACTTTAGTTACCATGGAAACAAATAATTTCCATCAAATACGTATGTTTCAAAACACGTTGACAACTCTTCCCCATGTAAAGAACGTCTTTCATTATAAACAGTGGTCTGTCATTAAAGGCGTACTACGCATGCGTGGGATCAATGTGTTTTATGAGTTGTTTGAATATTTTTCTTTTTTTCTCCTGTAAATATTTGCTCGATTTTTTTCATATTTCATATTTAGCCATTTATTATTTTTAGGCATAACGAGAACTGTTAATTTCTACATATAAACAAAAACGAAGGTACTTTATAGGGCAACAAAAAAGTACCCTTCCCCATTTAAGCCCCCTCAGAACATTTCAATGATGATAAAACTTACCTGATATTAAAGAATACTTGATTCTCATAAAACCTGACGAGTTTGATCAAAATCGTTAGACCCGTTTTTCAGAAAATCCAAAAAAAACAACAAAAAAAAACGTAAAATGGGAAACAAGTTATGATATAAAGTATACCCTCCATTTGGCTAATTTGGATGAAATTTTTGTGTCCAATGCCCAACGGAAAATATTTGTAATAACTTTTTCATTAAAACAAATAATAAAAATTTAATAGAGTAGATTTTAATTTTAATTAAACCCAATATATATTTTTTTTCGTTAGACACAGATAAAATTAATAAAAAATCTGGTGCGTGCGCGCAACACACAACTTTCACTTACCCACTTACTTACATTCGATTAGAAATGAATGCGTTGTGTTAATGCCACTTCTCAAAGTTACACATTTTTCCACATTCATTTCTTACCTGATAATAAAGAACACCTAATTTTCATTAAACATGGCGAATTTGATGAAAATCGTTAAAACTGTTTTAGAGATAATCGAAAAAAAGGTAAAAATCGGAAAAAAAGGTATGAAATAAAGTGCCCCCTCCCTTTGACCAATTTTGATGAAATCTGTGCTGTCACATCGCGGGCATATACCAACACCAAATAATGAGTTTTTTCAAAATCGTTAAAGCCGTTTTTGAGTAAATAAAAAAACACGTGATAATGAGACAACATTTATTAAGTAAAGTCCCCCCTCCGGTTAATCAATTTTGATGAAATTTTTACAGTCATATCTCGGGCATATTATTACATCAAATACTCAGTTTAATCAAAATCGTTAAAGCCGTTTTTGAGTAAATAAAAAAAACACGTGAAAATGATACAAAATTTATTAAGTAAAGTCCCTCCTCCGGTTAATCAATTTTGATGAAATTTTTACAGTCATATCTCAGGCATATAAATAGATCAAATACTGAGTTTAATCAAAATCGTTAGAGCCGTTTTTGAGAAAATCGAAAAAAACATAAAAAGTTATTAAATAAAGTACCCCCTCCCTTTGAGTAATTTTGATGAAATTTATGCTGTCACATCGCGGGCATATACTTACACTAAATACCCAATTTCAGGATCGCACGGTTTATAGTTTTTGAGCTAGTCTGTTCACACACAGACACACACACAGACACACACACACACAGACCATTTCGCGGGACTTGGTCATTTCGACTCAGGGGACCCCAAAACGTGTATTTCCGTTGAAAACCGGAAGTCGAAATTTTTCACGATCGCAATACTTCCACTTACTATATATTTCATATATAGGTAAGTGAAAGTAAAAAAACTATTAATAAGGGTTATTAAAAGTAAAAAATTCACTAACAGTAATATTTTAATGAAGTATGATCGAGTTTACGCATTGTTAAATGAGCACGAAAATTACCATTTTCAAAAATTCAAAGCTACTGATGTACTCAAATATACTGGTTGAAATTTCTTTCAGTTGATTTATGTTGCTTATAAGCATAACATTTAAAAGAATGAGATTTTTATCAACAAGTCCGCCAGAGATATTGGAGCCTAAAGTTAAATAATAATATTAAATGTGAAGTTTAAAAAATTATAAAAAAATGAGGTAAAGAATATACGGGTTAAGAGTACTTTTAATGAAAGCTACTTAGTTAGGTTTATTATCATTCCAAAAAGGAGCTTTGGCGTACATGCCCATATATCCAAAAGTTAACCTCAAAAAATCTGGTGCGTGCTCGCAACACACAACTTTCACTTACCAACTTACTTAGATTAGAAATTAATCCGTTTTGTTAATTGCCACTTCTCAAATGAACAGAACGGTTTTAATCATGAACAATAGTCTGTCATTAAAGGCGTACTCCGCATGCATGGGCTCAACGATTTTTATGAGTTGACTGAATAATTTTCTTTTTTTCTCCTCTATATGTTTTCTTTATTTTTATCATAGCTCATATTTAGCCATTTCTCATTTTTAGGCGTAACGAGAGACAGTTAATTTCTCCATATAAACAAAAACAAAGGTAATTTGTAGGAAACAAAAAAAGCCCCTACCCCATTTAAGCCCCCTCAGAACATTTTAATAATGATAAACCTTACCTGATATTAAATAAGATTTAATTTTCATTAAACTCGACGAATTTTATAAAAATCATTGAGATCATCGAAAAAAAGGTAAAAATTGGAAAAAAAAATATTAAATAAAGTGCCCCCTCCGTTTGACCAATTTTGAAGAAATGTTGGGTGTCACATCTTTGGCTTATACATACATCAAATACCCAGTTTGATCAAAATCGTTAAAACCGTTTTTGAGTAAATAAATAAAACTCGTGAAAATGATACAAAATTTATTCAGTAAAGTCCCCCCTCCGTTTGACCAACTTTGATGAAATGTTGGGTGTCACATCTTTGGCATATACATACATCAAATACCCAGTTTGATCAAAATCGTTAAAACCGTTTTTGAGGAAATAAAAAAAAACACGTAAAAATGATCCAAAATTTATTCAGTAAAGTCCCCCCTCCGGTTGATCAATTTTGATGAAATTTTTACAGTCATATCTCGGGCATATTAATGCATCAAATACTCAGTTTAATCAAAATCGTTAGAGCCGTTTTTGAGAAAATCGAAAAAATCTTCAAAAGTTATTAAATAAAGTACCCCCTCCCTTTGAACAATTTTGATGAAATTTTTGCTGTCACATCGCGGGCATATACATACACTAAATACCCAATTTCAGGTTCGCACGGTTTATAGTTTTTGAGCTAGTCTGTTCACACACACACACACACACACACACACACACACACAGACACACACACACACACACAGACCATTTCGCGGGACTTGGTTATTTGGACTCAGGGGACCCCAGAACGTGTATTTCCGTTGAAAACCGGAAGTCGAAATTTTTCACGATCGCAATACTTCCACTTACTATATATTTCATATATAGGTAAGTGAAAGTAAAAAGGTGTTTTGAGAATTTAAAGCAGTTTTTTAAATAGCACTTTTCAAGTATTGGATTTCAAAATATTCAAATAATAAAGAGAACAAGAAATATAGAACAGACTTTAAGGAAAACTGTTGTGTTTGAATTATTAGGCTATGACTTACCAGTCTTGAGAAAATGAATTTTTTGTGAGAGCTTAAAAACTCAAAAATTGGCCTGAAAGGTGAAACAAAAATGGCTGCCATTTTGAAACGGTTGATCCTAAAAGTTTTTAAAAAATTGATTTGAACTACTGTTTCCACACCTAATTGGTGGTAAAATTATAATTTTTTTCTAAAATGATCGAGCAACCATTTTGGACCACTTGATATGGAATGTCCCTATAGTAAGGGAAAGTATTGCGATCGTGAAAAATTTCGACTTCCGGTTTTCAACGGAAATGCAGGTTTTGAGGTCCTCTATGTACAAATAACCAAGGTCCTGCGAATTCTTAGGTGTGGGTGTGTCAGACTAGCTCAAAAAATATAAACCATACGAAACTGAAATCTGGTATTTGGTGTATGTATATGCATGCGATGTGACACCAAACATTTCACCCAAATTAGCCAAATGGAGGGTATACTTTATATCATAACTTGTTTCCCATTTTACGTTTTTTTTTTTTTTTTTTTGGATTTTCTCAAAAACGGGTCTAACGATTTTGATCAAACTCGTCAGGTTTTATGAGAATCAAGTATTCTTTAATACCAGGTAAGTTTTATCATCATTAAAATGTAATAGGGTGCTTAAATGGGGAAGGCGCCTTTTTTGTTGCTACTTAGTTAGGTTTATTATCATGCCAAAAATCAGCTTTGGCGTACCTTATTGGCAAATTGTCGACCTTATACCCAAAACTGCCCCTCAAAAATGGTGTTTTGAGAATTTAAAGCAGTTGTTTTCAAGAGCACTTTTCAAGTATTGTACTTCAATACATTCAATTAATAAAGAGAACACGAAATATAGAATAGACTTTAAGGAAAACAATTGTGTTTGAATTATTAGTCTATGACTTATTAGTCTTGAGAAAATGAGTTTTCTGTGAGAGCTTAATAACTCAAAAATCGGCCTGAAATGTGAAACAAAAATGGCTGCCATTTTAAAACGGTTGATCCTAATTTTTTTTTAAAAAATTGATTTGAACTACTGATTCCATACCTAATTGGTGGTAAAATTATAATTTTTTTCTAAAATGATCGAGCAACCATTTTGGAGCACTTGATGTGGAATGACCCTATAGGATAGGATAGGGGTTTTAGGGCGATTATTACGCCCTCCCTTACTACAAATATATTCGAAATATGGATAAGTGAAAGTAAAGCTAATATACAGAGATTAAGGCAAGCCAAACTTCATAACAACAGGAAGTGTTGATTTGATCTTTCTGAATCCTCGAGTTGTGGCTTCGAAAACATTTTAATTTTTTTTTTCTTTTTTTCCAGGCCTTGGTCCGAATTGATGGACTGTATCCAATAATGAATGTCCTTAAATGATTATTTCTAACTCTGTCAGGGAGAAAATCTGCGGTGACCCAATAAAACGCACTTCAACAAAATATAACTATTTCTTCCGGTTTCATTCACTGGCGCAATTAAAGAAGAAGTTTTAATCAGTGTGGTCAGGAATAATGTAAAAAAAGATCTATTATTGTAATGGAACGATAAAAAAAAAAAATGAAATAAGAATTAATGATACATAAACCTGCAATGTACGTTGTATGTTTTAAACTTGTTGCTTTTGTCTATTTTCAGTAATAATTTTTATATAATATATGTCTTGCCTAATTCAAGTGCTGCTTCTATCCCCAGGAGGTTTTGCATTCCCAAACAAAAGCCACTTCTTCTATGTTCTATATATTTTTTCACTATCTCATCATATGTTTCTATGACAATGTCTTGTTAATCATATTGCCAAAACAACATATTAGGGTAAACCATACAGTTATTGGCACTCAGTACAGTTATTGGCACCCCAACTTTAACTTAAAGAAATAAGTAAACAAGTCCTATTTTTATTGCACGATATACATGAATCTGATGTTTGAAGGGTCCTCTAAGTCTCCACAGGGTGAAATAACTTGTTATTGCACTTTTAACAATAAATACGAGTATTGCCATATGGTAAAACTATTGAACTTTTGACCCAAAAAAACCTCTTGAGTCTTTATAAGGATAGATAAAGAGGAGCTATAGGAAGTTTCAATTAGATCCCTTCATAGAAAGTATTTTTTTTAATTCCACCACAGAATTTAGTCTTAAGGGTGCCAATAACTGTACGGTTTACCCTAAATTATATTAGTGATTCCCGAGTAGTTTATAAAATAAATAAAAATGTATGCTTTCCTTACTAAATTACAAAATAATTAAAGTCACCTATAGGATGATATAGAAAACGAATTACTGTGTATAAAGAAGGTTGAGTACATCCTGTTACAGTCTCAGATTGCATTTATTTTTATTTTTACATAGCGATGGACGTTTCGGACAATGTGTCCATATACATCACCTAAATGTACAGTGCATTAGTTAATTTGATAATAGTAATTTATACAAACAAATATAAATAGTAAATATATATAGCAATTATTATATAAACAAATATTAATTCCAAATAAATATAAAAACTTGACGTATAAGCATGTTAAGTTATTCAATAAAAATCACAAGAATATAATAAATAAAAATTAATAAAATGGCAAGATCACTCACCAACCCTTTTTCGTGTGAATATTAAGTGAATTCTTTCGGCATTCCAGTTAGAGAATTTGTCAATTAATGATAAATTTAATGTCTTGACACGATAATTAGTCTCTGGAATGACCTCTTGTGAATTATGCTATATCTTAATACTGCTGTGGTTTTATATTTTGTTAATTATAATGTTTGCTTACCATTTCGGAGTCTTTTTTGTAATTTATTAGTTCTATTTCATTCTTTTCATATAAGTGGATTCAATGATATTTTTTTTTAATGTGTTATTTTCTTTCTGTAAAATTTGTGCGTTTTCAAAGTTAATTTTATATTTAGTTTTTTGAAATGTATGGATAGTGTTGATTTTGGAGGATTCTTTAAGATCATTTTTGTGGTCGTAGATTCTAGTTTTGAGATTAGTTGATGTATTTCCAATATATGATTCTTGTTACATTCGTTGCGCGGAATTTTATATACGAGGTCTTTTTGTTATATTAGTGGAATTTTATCTATTCTTTTAGCTATAATATTTTGAATTTTGAGATTCGAAAAGAATGTTGAAACTAAAAAAAAAAAAAGGAGAAATATATAACATATTTTAAAAAATATATATTTCGGACTCCTGAGATTATGGACGTAACCCTAAAATGTCGTCGTAATGTGAATAAAATAAAATTTAATTAGAAAATAATACGCAGGTTTAAAACATTATGTCAACTAATAACAAAGAATTATAACAAGCTAAAATATTAGTTCAAAAAAGGTAAAAACGGGTAACCTCTGGTGTAATGGTTAGCATAGCAACCTACAATACTAAAGGTCGCTGATCCTTGGATTTTTTAGAGGGAGTAAAAAATCCTTGGCTATGCTGTCCCTCTTATATGACGTAAAATGGGGTTCCTGATCCTGTACGATGTCAGGTGCTCGTTAAAGATCCTTATCCTAATTATACCTGAATATGCAAAATTTAGGACTCCCACTCTAGCATCGTCCGATTAGCCGTAGTAGCATTAAGAGACGTTAAACAAACAAACAAGCGTGATACATGAAAAATGAACATAGCCCATAATAGCTCGAAGTATGGCCATGTGAGCCTAACTCCGCACAGTGGAGTATTTACCATCAAATCATGGCCAAAAATCCAAAAAAAAAAATTGTACTTCAGAACATCACAATACGTATTTCCTTGTAGCTTAGGAATGTTTGCATCGAGATATATTTACCTCTTTCACTGTTATCCACTTCATACTCGAGGGAACAAGTCTGAATCCAGATACGTATAAGTTTACGTTATGAATCCATAACGGTTAACTTATAGTTCTTTTGATTACGATGTTTAAACGAAAAAAATTAGACTTGTTTAAAAGAATTGTCGAGCTTTGTCGGGCAGATATAAAGTTGAATCCTTCTACTTGCATTACCGCAAAAAAAAAAAACTCACACCTACACACCCCGCTTTTTTAATAATTGTATGAAAATACATCTTAAAGTGAAGGTTTTTTTATAACCGAGCCGGAGTTTAGCGTGTAATAAATAATTTCAAACTCTTTTAAGACGTGTAATGGAAAGAATATAGCCGTAATTGGTCAAAGAAACATTTTAGATGATAAAAACTTGAATCCTTATAATTTTTATCATGTAATTA
This sequence comes from Aelia acuminata, assembly GCA_911387785.2. Taxonomy (NCBI): domain Eukaryota; kingdom Metazoa; phylum Arthropoda; class Insecta; order Hemiptera; family Pentatomidae; genus Aelia; species Aelia acuminata. Next base: position 116,432,325 of record OU426983.1, on the reverse strand, counting down.
TTTTCTAAAAAACTATTTTCTGTATATTTTAGCTATGCACGTAATTAGTGACTTACCAAAGTTGTATACCCTTAAGTAATAAGCTAAAGGTAGTTTAAAATTAAAATCAACCGCACGAAGATTTCATACAGGAACTAGAACTGCAAACTAGTAGGGTAGTCTAGAGGCTTATCAGGAAGTCGGCTGCACGTGGATAACGCGCATTAATAGACGATTACAATTAAAATTTACTACGCAAATATTTATATTTGCAAAAGCTAGATATGAAATTGCAATATAACTTTCAAATGTCTTATGTCTAGTACATTTTCCAAATTCCCTGATTTTTCCAGAAATTCGCCCCTTTTTTGTCATAACTTGAATTTTTTTATATTTTATTAGTTTGATATATTTTTAGATTGCTAATAAAAAGTTTTAAGTATTCCACAGTTACAAAAAAAAAAAATAGGCATTTGGGAGAGCGGGGTTGGTTGGCAACAGTTTCCACTTTTTTTATTGTTGAGTCGTTCCTGTTAATATAATCCCAATGAGGCTGATGCCACTGAAAACTCCAAGTACTAGAGTACTTCAAGTATTTTTTTCACAACATAATATTTAATTCTAATATCATAGAAAATTGAAGAATTCGTCAATCCAGAGTACTTAACCCCATATGTGGGGCAGGTTGGCCTAGAAGTTGGGGTTGTTTAGCCATTCCGTTCAAGTACTGCCTGACACATATTATTGTTATTAAAAGCTGCACTATAATGGTACAATAATTTTGAATTGGTTTTTAACAGCTTTTAAGGGAAAATAGAATGACAATAGAAGAAGATAGAAGTTTAGACTGTCGTCACTTTTTGCATAAGAAAAATTGCTCTCATCTTCCTCGCTGGAACTAAAGACAATTGGTAGTTTCGCCTTTGATTATGTTTACCTTGCTTTGTGAATTGCTACTGCGCCAAAAAAAAAGTTGAAGAGAGCCAACTAACCCCACAGGAGAGATCATATGAAAGATGACTGCCAGGACAGAGGAGAACAATCAAACAAGAAACTGGTTAGTCGAAAGGTTAGGTTTTTCAAAGCAGTTTGGGGCTATGTGAACAGAATCGGAGTCAAATGTTTTTCCATGCCTTTAAACCAACTTTACTGAAAATATAAAAATTTACTTACATGTTGTAAAATCAATCAATGAAGCACACTCTTATCTACACTGTCAGCATCGGATTGAAAACTCAGGACAAGACTCCCGAGCTTGAGCGGGTCAGATGGTACAATGGTGGGGTCTTCACAACAGGTGTGACGGAAACTATAAGCCAATGGCCAACCTATGCCAACCAACCCCGCTATCCCCTACAGTTTTGGCCACGATTTCATGGCTAATACTCCACTATGCACCGAATATTTAAATTTCTGCTTTTCAATTACAAATTATTTAAGTAATATGTACTAAGAGATATTATTAGAAATTTCTTTCGCTTTTCTAATATATTTAAATGAGCCACCCCCGATAGTTACGCTCATTATGCATTTAAATTGCCAGGCTGGCCTTCTATAAGCTGCCTGTCATCGTGATTAGACCAAATGAGAAAAAAAAATGAGGAGGAAAAAATCGACCAGTTATATTCTCATTATTAATTACCACAATTAACTTAAGAGCTTATAAGGCTTAATTATATTTTCTCACTTAATCAAACATTATGATTTAGTAATAGAAGATAATCTTGTTAAATTATATATATATATATATATATATATATATATATATATATATATATATATAAACTTGACTTCTGGTCTTACATGGTGCAGGTACTTTATATATTATAGGTATACTATAAAAAGGAAAAAGTATTGTTAGGTGAACCAAAACCGTATGATTATAGTGGTTTACATTGAAAAAATGTCAATAGTTTTTTTTTAGAACAGTTACAAACTTTTCTAGTACATGTTCTGATTGTACGAGAACCTTCTATGCTTTTCGAGAACCTTCTAGAATGTCAAATTCAGATCAACCTTGGGATGAAAAAATAGTAGTTCACTTATTAACCATACAAAACATTTTTAAGAATAATTATCATCACCAGTTAATAATCATCCCAATAACTGAGTCTATTTCTGTATTAATCAATATATATTATAAAGCAAAGTGTACAATGTGCGTGCCGAAAAGGCTCAAAAACTACTACACCTACTATCAAGTATGTTATGTCGTCGTATTGCCCTATTGCCCCTAACGATGAAGAAGGTTTCAGCTTTCATTTTAAGTGTGTAATGTTGAAGGGACGAGGGCTGTAATTTTAAGCCTCTCGCTACATGTAATTAGCCCCACTAATAAGCCCAGGCGAGTTAATGAATGAAAAAATTTAGTTCGACATTTGGAAGCCAGGAGCGCTTGCTAAACTCAGTTCATAAGGTTATCGTTCGTTAGTTCGGTTTTTTATGGTTTTAGCTTCAGCTGTTTTCTTTAAATTACAGGAGATTATGTATAAATAATTATTGTTTCCTTTTTATTTTTAAATAAGGTCATTACATCTCTGCAATGAACTGAAATTAAAAATAAACATAACCAACTGGATTCCTAAGCGAAATAGGTTTACAGGAGAGGAAAGAATTGGTCGAAACATTGCCTTTAATCAATATACAATATAAGAGTACATTTACAACAAAACAAAAATTGCTTATTAGTGTAGTGAGCGAATAAAAACTAACACTGAATAAAATAGATAACCTATAGATAATATGAATAAAATATATAACCTAATGGATTGTATATCGAAAATAAAGTGTTCATATAATATTTCTGTTTAATAGTTCTGTTCTGTTCGTAAATTTTCAACCGAGTTCGAAAAAGGAGTTACTCAACATGATATCGTCATGAGAATGGTTTCAATTGAATCAGAACATAGAAACCATAAAAAATGGTACATACCAGGACATATTTGCTGCAAAAATAATTTTTCTTTAATTTTTTCTAATCTAAAAAAGGGACGAAAACGCATTAAGAGAACCGCATTAATAGGATCTCTTATACCCAAACCATATATGGACGGACTCTTAGGTTTCGAAACTTACACTAATACTAAACTGAAGTTTCAGGATGGTACAAATTTTGTTTTAACCATGATTAATTTTGGTCTATTTTTCTGTACTATTACATTTTAAAGTTATTCTTTCATTCCACCTATTCCACAACTCTCTGAGCGAAGCCGGGTCCCACAACTAGTATATTGTAATTCTAACGTTAGGTCGAAAATAATATTTACTGAAGTAATATTATAATACGTAATTTTTAACTCCCTCTAAAAAATCCTATCTTAGGAGTCCGAAATATATATTTTTTATGTTTATGGCCCACCGCGGAAAGGCCTCTTTATGTGATGTTTATTTATACTTATTTATTAGTGAAGCTATTCGGAATTAAATTAAATTAAATGGGAGAGAAAAAACAAAACACAGAGAAGAAGTTATCTTTAACTGGAGTCATAACTGAAAGGTATTTCGTAATAGGCTTGAGAGAGGAATTTTATAACCGGGTGAACGGGAAGGTTGTAAGTTGAGTGAAGGTCAGTAGGCTGAGTTGCCGGCTACTGCTTCTTACCTCACTCTTCATTACCCTATCGTCGGGATCTCCTGGATATCTCCTTTTCCTTTGTCCTCTTCTTCTTCCAGGACGTCGGGGTGATCCTGACCGCTTCTGATCATGTGGATAATAGGGAAATAGAAAAAAAATCCTTTCCCAACGAATGAACTATATAATTGTTGGTGACCTTTAGTATCTTGTGGGAGGCGAGAATGATGCAATCGTATCGCTGCTTTAAACTATTATTTAATACTTCATTTATCTATAACTAAGCATAGACACGGGGACAAAGTGCCCCCTCCGTTTGACAAATTGTGATGAAATTGTTGCTGCCATTCTGCGAGCATACACATTAATCAGCTACGTGGGTTAATAGTTTTTTACTTTATATTGTAAGGGAAAACATTGCGATCGTGAAAAATTTCGACTCCCGGTTTTCAACGGAAATACACTTTTTGGGGTACCCTTAGTCCAAATAACCAAGTCCCGCAAAATGGTCTGTAATTGTGTCTGTGTGTGTGTCTGTGGGCAGACAAATTATAAAATTTGTAATTAAATCAAACACTGGAGCTTTATTATTAGGCAGGCTTGCTATAAAATCCTGAACTTCATTGGGATGAATAAATTTCGGTGGTAATGTCATTGGTAAGAGTATATCAAAGCGATTTTGGACAAGTAATGTTGAGAGTATGTCATTTATGTCATGAGGTCATTTATGTAATTTATGCATTATCACTCAACACTAACATACGGACACCAGAAGACTTAGATGACGCGGTAAATCACTTGACAAAAACTATTCAAAACTCAGCATGGGCTTCTAAACTAACCAACCAAAAAGCCGAAAAGCAGAGCCATAATTACCTTTCGCCTGAGATCCTAAACCTTATCGCACAGAAACGGAGAACCCGTAAAATATGGCAAAGATCTAGATACCCGTCAGACAAGCTTAAGTTTAACAAACTAACACGACAACTACATGATGAAATTAGACGTTCAAAAACTGAATCTTTTGACAATTTCCTCAATCGTCTCTTAACTTGCGAGAAACCACTCTGGAGTATGACAAAACGTATTGTTCAGCATAGTTCAGCATTCGTTCTTGGGCAAAGTCAGATGCACAAAACGCACAATTGTTTGCTAATCACCTCCAAGAAACTTTTCAACCTCATGACATAGATGAAAAAAATATAAAGAAGGAATTTATACAAAGATAAAGATAATAATAATACAGAGGTACATAGATTATTGCGGATACCTATGAAATCAAAACTAGGATTTGAGGATGCGGAAGATGTTAGAGTAAGTAGGTAGATAAAATTATCTCTTTATCCACTTTATAATTTACAGCGTGTCTTTTTTTCCAGATGGATGAATATGGATTCTGAGAGTCATTTATTTCATACTTTTTATTGCATTTAATTTTACTGTTTACTAGTTTTCGAAGTATATTTAGCTTTGTTTTGTTTTTAAATTAATGGATTTCATACTTTTAATATGAGATTAATTATTGTTCTCCGCTAATAGCGTTGTTTTTTTACTTTCACTAACCTATATTGAAATATACTGGTGGTATTGACCATAATGTTGTATGAAATTTATTCATTTTTATAAAAATGTCTAACTTCAAATAAATTTTATTAATTATAAAAAAGTTTATCTTTTTACTTTCACTTACCTATATATGAAATATATAGTAAGTGGAAGTATTGCGATCGTGAAAAATTTCGACTTCCGGTTTTCAACGGAAATACACGTTTTGGGGTCCCCTGAGTCCAAATGACCAAGTCCCACGAAATGGTCTGTGTGTGTGTGTGTGTGTGTGTGTGTGTGTGTGTGTGTGTGTGTGTGTGTGTGTGTGTGTGTGAACAGACTAGCTCAAAAACTATAAGCCGTGCGAATCTGAAATTGGGTATTTAGTGTATGTATATGCCCGTGATGTGACAGCGAAAATTTCATCAAAATTGCTCAAAGGGAGGGGGTACTTTATTTAATAACTTTTTAAGTTTTTTTCGATTTTCTCAAAAACGGCTCTAACGATTTTGATTAAACTGAGTATTTGATCTATTTATATTCCCGAGATATAACTGTAAAAATTTTATCAAAATTGATGTACCGGAGGGGGGACTTTACTTAGTAAATTTTGCATCACTTTCAGGTGTTTTTTTATTTACTCAAAAACGGCTTTAACGATTTTGATCAAACTGGGTATTTGATGTATGTGTGTGCCAAAGATGCGATAGTCAACATTACATCAAAATTGATCAACCGGAGGGGGGACTTTACTTAATAAATTTTGTATCATTTTCCCCGTGTTTTTTTTTTATTTACTCAAAAAAGGCTTTAACGATTTTGATTAAACTGGGTATTTGATGTATGTATATGTCAAAGATGTGATAGCCAACATTTCATCAAAATTGGTTTAACAGAGGGGGCACTTTATTTCATAACTCTTTAACCAATTTTTACCTTTTTTTCGATTTCAAAAACGGCTTTAACGATTTTCATCAAATTCGTGGTGTTTAATCAAAATTAGGTGTTCTTTAATATCAGGTAAGCTTTATCATTATTAAAATGTTCTGAGGGGGCTTAAATGGGGAAGGGACCTCTTTTGTTTTCCTAAAAAGTACCTTTGAATTTCTTTATATGAAGAAATTATCTGTCTCTCGTTTTGCCTAAAAATAAGAAATGGCTAAATATGAGATATGATAAAAATCAAGGAAACATATAGAGGAGAAAAAAGAAAAATATTCAGTCAACTCATAAAACTTGTTGAGCACAAGCGGAGTACGCCTTTAATGACAGACCATCTTCATAATTAAAGCCGTTCTGTTCATTTGAGAAGTGGCAATTAACAAAACGCATTAATTTCTAATCTAAGTAAGTTGGTAAGTGAAAGTTGTGTGTTGCGCGCACGCACCAGATTTTTTTTTTTTACTTTCACTGTAATGTATAGTAAAAAGTGAAATGTATAGTAAGGGAAAGTATTGCAATCATGAAAAATTTCGACTTCCGGTTTTCAACGGAAATACACGTTTTGGGGTCCCTTGAGTCCAAATAACCAACTCCACAAAATGGTCCTTATCTGCGTGTTTGTCTGTGTATGTGTGAACAGACTAGCTCAAAAACTATAAACCGTACGAACCTGAAATTGGTTATTTGGAGTATGTGTATACACGCGATGTAACACCAAAAAATTCATCAAAATTGGTCAAACCGTAGGGGCATTTTTTGTCGCATTTTTAAGTTTTTTTTCGATTTTCTCACAATTGGCTCTAACGGTTTTAATCAATCGTTTAGTGCGAATAAGTAAATTTTATCATCGTAAAAATATTTTCTATAAAGTACCTTTATTTTTGTTTATATGGAGAAGTTGACTGTCTCTTGACATGCCTCAAAATAAGAAATGGCTAAATATGAAAAAAAAAAAAAATCGATTTAACATATACAGGAGAAAAAAAGAAAAATGTTCCGGCATCTCATAAAACCCGTGAGCTCACGCATGCACAATTCACCCTTAATGATAGATCGCTATCTATAAATTAAAGACGTTCTGTTTATCGGAAAGAGTGTTAACGTGTTTTGAAACATATATATTTTCCTTACTTACTTTATTTCATAACTTTTTACGTTTTTTTCGATTTTCTCAAAAGCGGCTCTAACGTTTTTGATAAACCTGGGTATTTGATGTACATATAAGCCCGCGATATGACAGCCAAAAGTTCATCAAAATTGATTAAACGGAGGGGGTACTTTATTTCATAACTTTTCCCCTCATTTTTTTAGCTATTCTGCTCACACTTACCATCCAGAGACCATTTCGCGGGGAGGGGGCTAAAAACCTGTATTTCCGTTGAAAACTGGAATAAGTTAAAATTCTTCACGATCGCAATACTTTCCCGTACTATATATTTCATATATAGGTAAGCGAAAGTAAAAAGTGATTGACATGCAAGGGCGATCATTTTATGCCAAAAAATAATTACATTTCAACCTGTCAGTCTGTTTTTAATGGGTCATTAAAAATGCAATTGACTTTAAAACGATCTTGATATTTAATTAATGTAATCTGAAGCTCTTAATCACACGTTCACTAAGACTGGTAATGTCAATTAATATATCAAGTATTCCTATTTGTTAATTAATTAATAAAAAGAAACAAATAGGAAAAAATATTATTCACAAAGTATTACTGGAAAATTCTTAAAACTTTCGGCCAAATATGTACCAGTAAGTGAAGTATCAGGTATAATGCTTCGTTTATCACTCGTTTTACTTTTGCTAAAGCTTGGGAACACAGGTGTATCTTAATTTGAAAAGGTTAGAGACCTTATTTGGGATAATTACTTTTTTGATGGTTCTAAATCTGTTATAAGACTATTTTTCTATATTAAATATTCTTAAAAAAAGTTGCAACTTTATTTATTCCACGGGCATCACCGCCGAGGAGAAAGGGGGGGGGGGGTGGACGCGTCCCACCCCAATATTTAGACAGGGACAACTACTTACACTCTAACTGAGACATAAATTGGCAAGTTTTAAGATACTATATATCTTTACAATACATCGTTGATGAAGGAATTGAATATTCCTTTCACCTTTAGTTCACCTTTTAGCCCCTCGAATTTCTACCTATGAGAATATTGAGTCCCCCCCCCCCAAAAAAAATAAAAAATAAAATTGTTGCTGGTGACACCTTTGCATATATCTCTTTCAATTTCATTTATACTGTTTATACCTGTGACAGTATTTTATTTGTATTTAAAATATATTTCAATTGGTCACTGGATCGGAAAAATTGGTCATTAGATCGGAGTGCTCTCTGCAAGTATTTGGTAGTACACATAGATAGCAATGAAACGCTTGAGACCGATATAAAGGAAAAGATTACAAAAGGAAAAAAGGTTATCGGCATGATAAACTCCGTACTGTGGAGCCCAAGTATTTCGCTGGAAACCAAAAAGAGGATTTTTCACTCGTTTCTTGAAGGTGTAACCCTTTATGGTTCGGAGATGTGGGTAGTTTGACCAACAGAGGCAAAAAGGTTACAAGCTCTAGAAATGGACTTTTGGAGAAGAAGCTGTCGTATCTCAAGAATTGAGCGAGTGAAAAACTCGGCTATAAGAGATATCGTTAAAGCGGAAACGATAATCCACAAAATTGGGACCAAGCAGCTACAGTGGTATGGTCATGTAAGGAGAATGGGCCCCGAGAGGTGGCCAAAAATGATGTTGGATTTTGTAACGGAAGAGAGAAGGAAAAGAGGCCACCCAAGGAAAACATGGCTGCAAGGAGTTGAAGAGGTGATGGCAGGAAGAGGCTTGGCAGAGGGAGATTGGGAAGATAGAGGATATAGGAAACAAAATGTTTTGGGTCTCGGCATATGGCCGAAGGTTGTAAAAGTCCGAAATAAAAAAAAATATATATATATATATATATTTCATATAAAAGCAAAACTGAAACTTGTTTTTTCTTTAAAAGAAATACATTTATCTTAATCGCATATCTTTATATATATAAAAATCTCGTGTCCCGATATTTTTCGGGGGTAAAATCAGAAACTACTCAACCAATCTTAATAAAATTGGGCTCAGTGTGCGTAGTTTTGTCCAACTTAAAAGATAGGATAGCTCCAATATTTCTTTTATTGCAAATTACTTGCTTATTGTACTACAATTGAGCGTAATTGTTTGTAAGTTCTATTAATTTCCACAAGATGGCGGTGTAAGTTGATTTATTGACACAAGGCTTCAATTTCTTTCGATATTTAGGTAAGAATTCTAGAGCCAAATCATTTTTTTCTGGCTAGGACAAGGAAAATCCGCGTTTCCCCGTGGTCAATTATGAGTCATCTTTTCAATTAGGAGTGGGGAAAACATGGAATCTATTTGTTTTAGAAAAGACAGGTCAACCAAAATCATAGAGCATCTATTAGCACTACAGTAAATAGAAATTTTGAATTCTAATACAGTATAGTATTAATTTCATTGATGAACAATCACATGAAATCTTTAAACTTGTTTTTTATAAAAAATATGTTTTTAGCAGTCAAAACCTTGTAAAAAACAATTTTGTATTTTTCGAAATTATTTTATAAGAGGTATGTGTAAGAGCATAATGAATAAAACCAAAAATATTAAAATAAATTTGTAAGGTTGTGGAAGGAACTCTGGCGAAACTTATTTTTTTAAAAAGTTTATTCGTGAAATAATGTCTTCTTTCTCATTTTTGAAATTATTAGTATATCCTTTAGGCTTATCCCGATAGCAAAATCATTTATTTTCTTTTTTCTAAATATCATTAATTTTTCAGTAAATGACAACGCATGCGATGTCAAACGTCCTTTTTTACCAGCCCAACACAAGCAAACGACCCAAGATGATGGCAAAAATAAAATCAGATATTGTAACAAACAACAAACAATAAAAACATTTATTGTAGGTTTAAGGTTAGTGTTTGAAGTTAACTCAAGCAAGAGGTGAGTCCGATCACTGGTAAATTATCAGAACAATCAACCCACAAAACTTTTTCATTGTATGGGGGGGGATCCAGGTGTGGGTCAAAGAGGTCATGGCCCACACAAATATTTTGGCTATTTCAATTTTTTTTGTATTTTTAAACGAATAATACAATTAGGTCGTTAATATTCCATAAGCATAACACTTAATGCAATAATCCCGTAAAAGAATGGTGACGTCAGCCACGTGATTATGAGACGGGGTACTGCCCCTTGTACATTGTACAGTATTATGCAGTAATGGGATTTTAATTCAAAAAAGAGAATAATCCATTCAAGGAAATGTAAAATCACAATGGGCTATGAAAAGAAAAACAAATGTTGCAGCTTTATTTAAATTTATTAACTTTTGAAGAGAAAAGATTTGGCTCCGCCGGGAAACGAAACCGGGTCTTCCACGTGACATGCGTGGTATGCTAACCATTACACCACGGAGTCGCTTCCAAACGGTGCCAAATCCTTCCTCTTCACTGACATCTCTCCCACGATCTCGCAAGTTTTGCGAGAATTTACGGGAGATGGACAATTTTTGTCCAATTTTGGGCATCTCTTGACATTCGTCAATTTTTAAATTATTTTATATTAATTTAACTATTATTGTGGGTAACCACCTATTTTTTAAATTATTTTAAATAATTTATTTTTGAAGAGAAAAGATTTGGCTCCGCCGGGAATCGAAACTTGCGAGATCGTGGGAGAGGTGTCAGTGAAGAGGAAGAAGGATTTGGCACCGTTTGGAAGCGACTCCGTGGTGTAATGGTTAGCTTACCGCGCATGTCATGCGGAAGACCCGGGTTCGATTCCCGGCGGAGCCAAATCTTTTCTCTTCAAAAATAAATTATTTAAAATAATTTACAAAATAGGTGGTTACCCACAATAATGGTTAAATTAATTAATAAATTTATTTACCTTCTCCATACCTCATACCTTATCACGTAGTCCTGATGGGAATCGTAAACATTTTGGATATCTCTAATCATATATTTATTTTATTTTTTAAATAGCAAAACTATAAAGATGTTTTAAATTTTATTTATTCACTTTTCTTGAATTTTTTTGGATGGATAAAAATACTTCTTCACCACCTCCTGGATCCTCTACATCTTGAATATCCCGAGTATCCCCGTAGATCGGGACTCCCTTCCTCCATCTCGACCCGAATCCCCTCCAGGCGACTAACGGTGTTCCGGACTTGGACCTAAGCCCCTTCTGACCTATTTCCAGCTCGCCGAGTACTGTTATGATGAACCGTAATCTTGCTCGTGTGTGAGTGTGTCTTCGTTGTTGTGTTCTTGGCATGTGTGTGCGTTCGTTCTCCCGTCACTCTGTCAGGGAGAGTACTGCGCAGAAAACCTTTCCCACAGTTCTTACGGGTTCTTCCTCTCCTCTAGCTAGGAGAGTGCAGCCAGGCAGGCTCTAGGTATTCCGTTCATTCTCTTCTTTCCTCTCACCGAGGAAGAAGTAATTGAGAGGTACTCTGTGCAGATTTGCTTTACCGTTGCTTGTAGTTTCGGGGGTCAATGGCCGAAATTGGACTCTCCCACAACTCTTCCTCTTCACAGCTTCACCTTCACAGATCTTCGAAGCCTCACAAAACTAAAAAAAAAAAAAAAATAGAAAAAAAGTAAAAAACATTTTTACCATTTTTATATTTTATTCGTAAAAATAATCTCATCTTTATCGACACGTCGTATTATCCTTGATAAGACATCTTTAGACTCTTCGTTTTATAAAGTTATATATATTACTAAAAAGTATTGCTGTTATTTTTAACAGACAATATGTCCTAGATGTGGCTTTTTTCTGATAATGATAATTATATTCAAAAATATTAATCAATCAATTAAAAAATTGAAAGTTTATATAGTTGTGCTCATTGATATAATTTGTTTTTAAATATTTCTCAGACTGGAAAATATGTGTGTTCTAAAAGACGTTGACAACTCTTTCCAATAAACATAACGTCTTTAATTATTGATGGCGGGCTATCATTGAGGGTGTACTGAGGGCTTTATGAGTTGTTGGAATATTTTTCTTTTTTTCTCCTGTATATGTTTTTTCATATTTAGCCATTACTTATTTTGATAACAAGAGACAGTCCATTTCTCCTTAAAACAAAAACAAAGGTACTTTATGGAAAACATTTTTCTGATGATAAAACTTACCTGATATAAAAGAATACTTGATTCTCACTAAGCATGACGAGTTTGATAAAAATCGTTAGAACCGTTTTTGAGAAAATCGAAAAAAACTTAAAAATGCAAAAAAATTTATTTAATAAAATGCCCCTCGTTATTAATTTATATTATTAATTAATATCGTTATTATAGATAAATAATGGCTTAACAAAGCAAGATGTGCAGAACGACTTGAGATCAATGAAAGAGGCCTTTTTATATTTTTGTCTAATATATATGTATAATGTATATTAGAAAAAATATATACATAAATAATATATATGTATAATATATCGTTGGGAAGCTGAAATTCTCAGAAAGAATAATATTATAACTATTTCAATAATTATAATATTCTATTACTTATGGAGAATAACAAACAAAAATAAGTAAATAAATGTGTATAATTTATTTTCTGTAAATTTTCTAAATTTACTCTAATTACAATTATTAAAACAATTATTACAATACAATTATCAAAACAAGTCGGTTCCTACCCCAAGTAGGTTGCTAAGTGAAAGTTGTGTGTTGCGCGCATTGTACTAAATTTTAATTAATAATTATGTGAGCTGGTAGTGTATGATTTAATTCTTTAATCGTAGTTAATATATCGTACATGTAACGACTGGCACAAACTTATAAAGCTGACGGTTTATTGATATTGATGAAAACCTTGATAGTTCAACGTCATCTTAGTCAAATCCCATTCTTCCATCGTTCAACTTTGAGTAATTAAAAAGTTAGTAACTTATAAAGAAGCGAACTGAATGGGCCATCCTTGAGTTGGAGTTGTAAAGAATATTTTACATCTATAGGTCGGAGGACTTGACTTGTATTTACAAAAAATGGACTATTGCCGTATGTTAACAATTTATTGCCACCCCTCAATTTCTTTTTTTTCTCGGCCTTCAAAAAGTGCTGAGAACATGCACATTTCACTCGTGTGTAAATCATAACCGGTAAAATCTTATTCAAGTTCATATATCAAGGGCTATCATTGAGATCAATGAATTATGTAAAAGGAAACGATAAAAAAAAAAAAAATGATTTTTTTTTTTTTCCTGTTAAAAAAAAATATATTTAAATTTTCCAATTTAGCATTTAATAATTATGAATTTTTAAATGTCAAGAACTTGAGTGAACTCAGTGTTAAGAGCTAGGGAGCCCGGAATGAATAAGAATTGGCCACCACTACCTGAGGCGTGGTTGGATATTAAAGATGGAAGAAGGACAAAATATAATGTTAGGCTAAATATAAGGTTGACGCCTCAGCGTGGAATTACGATGGAATAAATTTGTAAATTTATTCTTTCCCGTTGGCTGTGGGTGGCCCACGGCGTAGTACGTATCCGCTACTTTATGGAACACGGAAGTGTTGTGGATGGTAATATCCATCGGGTATCGTGGGTATAGTATGCTTAGGTTCAATAAGACGTTAAGCGTTCAAATAAATAATAGGGGAGAGCGGGGTTGGTTGGCAACAGTTTTCGCTTTTTTGATTTTTGAGTTATTTCTGTTAATATAATCCCTATAGGGCTGATACCACTGTAAACTCCAAGTATTAGAGTACTTCAAGTATTTTTTTCACCACATAATATTTAATACTAAGATCATAGAAAATGTAAGAATTCGTCAATCCAGAGTGTGCCAATTAACCCCCTATGTGGGGCAGGTTGGCCTAGAAGGTGGGGTTGTTTAGTCATCTCATTCAAGTAATGCCTGACAGATATTATAGTTATAAAAAGCTGCACTATAATGTTATAATTATTATGAATCATTTTTCAACAGCTTTTAAAGGAAAATAGAATGACAATAAAAGAAGATAGAAGTTTTGACTGTCGTCACTTTCTGCATGATAAAAATTGGTCTCATTCTCCTTGCTGGAACTAAAGACAATTGGTAGTTTCATCCTTTGTTTATGCTTACCTTGCTTTTGTGAATTGCTACTATGCAAACCAGACCCAATTGAACTGAGCCAACTAACCCCACAGGAGAGGTCATATGAAAGATGGCCGCCAGGACAGGGGAGAACAATCAAACAAGAAACTGGTTAGTCGAAAGGTTAGGTTTTTTAAAGGAGTTTGGGGCTATGTGAACAGAATTGGAGTCAAATGTTTTGCCATGCCTTTAAACAAAATTTAATAAAAATATAAAAATTTACATACATGTTGTAAAATCAATCAATGAAGCGCACTCTTCTCTACACTGTTAGCAACAATTCAGAATTTTAGTTGTCAAAATACAATTCGAGCAATCGAACCTATTATTACATAACAGTAATTTGTCATTATCCAGGTATAAAATAATAAAGAAACACATCAGAGGCCAGAAACGATTCCCGAAAGTTTATTTCTCCAAGTACTGTAATCAACGCTAGATTATTGTAAAATACATGACAGTAGAGATAATTGACAGCTCTTATTTGAAGGTAAGATGTCGGTGAGTAAGAAAACTTCTTCTCCCATAAGACATTTTCTGTATAACAATAAAATGATAACAATAATTATTAAAAAAGAATTTTGAAGTTCAAAATGAATTTTGTGTTGGATTTTGAATATAATAAATGTTGATTATTGCAAAAAGATTTTTTTTTTGTCGGTTCGCCATATTTTTTTTTTTAAACTAGATCAAATTCGATGATTGAGGTATCATTCTCAAAGATTTCCTTCCCCTCCGAGTGGGAAAAATAATCAGATACCTCAAATACTATCGATTTTTTTGTCGATTATGTAGAGCAAAAGTCAAAGGTATCCACATTCCTTACAAAACGAAAAAATAATCATGAAAAACGAACTATGAATTATGAAGTTGCAGCGTGTTGAATCCAATTTATATAGTAGTTTACATAGCGAAAAATTAGTTTTTAATCGGAAATGCACGTTTTGGAATCCAAATAACCAATAGTCTTTGAATATGTGAATAGACTAACTCAAAAACAATAAATTGTATGAACCTTAAATTGGGTATTTAATGTATATTATATTATACATGTCCGCGAAAATTGGTCAAACGACTTTATTAATTAATATAAAATAAACATATATAAAAAGTCCTCTTTCATTGATCTTAAATCGCTCTGCACATCTTTCTTTGTTAAGCCATTATTTATCTGTAATAAAAACGCAAGAGCATTTTTTATTTTTAAATAGTCATTTATTTAAAAAAAAAATTACCAATGAGAGTTACATTAATGAAACATAATTTGACTGAATTAGTTAACCATAGGATTACCAAATGGTATCTGACTTCTTATTTACCGATTTGGGAGGGGGGGGGGCTCCGCGAACCCATAGCTTTATTTAATCTTATTAGCTGTCTTTAATATCTTTCGTTAATTAACTCTAAATAAATTTTTAAAAAATTATTTCATGAGATTATAATATTTACATATTATAAATATGTAATTTATATTTATAATATTTACATATTATAAATATAAATATTACATATTATAAAACTGTGGATGTAAAACAAAAATAAAATAAAAAGAATAGATGGAAATGAAAGTCATTTTTCTAGATAATTATAAATTTCATTTTCGTGTTTTCTAAAATTCCTCATTCATGATATATAAGATATTTAACTAATTTACACTTTCAAAAATTTTTTTTAGAGGTACATTACAGAAAAAAACATTAATTGTTTGAATTTTTCTAACATTGCCTTTCTAAAATTATAGTTTAATAATTTAAAACTTTTTTTTTTCTCACTCAACTATTTCTTCTTGATATAAAATGTTACAGAAAAATTTCAATTCACGTTTCCATTAACGTTGAATGTTTTTCTGACAATTAATATTTTTTCAGATTTTTTAATTTAGTAATTTATATGCAAAACGGTGGAAAAATATTAATGGGCTCCAAGAGCCCCCTTTGAAATCCTAGTTTAAATAACAGTTACAATTAATCACTATAAAATACTTAAAAATAACTGGTTACCGTGTATATAAAATAAGACCCTCCCAATGTTAACTTACTAGAATACTCTTGTGTCCTGACCTTACCCAATAAGAAGGGCCTTATTGAAAGAGAAAAGGTGAAAGAGAGGAAGAGAGAAAAAAAAAAATCAAGTTACCGAGTGACCTTTCGAAGAGGATGTTCCTCATGATGCAAGGTTACATAACTACTGAAGTTCTTGAAGAAGCCGGTGAAAGTATGTCCGAAACGTCAGGTATCTGCCGAACTGGGTTGGGACCCGACTAGAAAGTAAACCTTTTTGCTCCTCCCAAAGTTTGAATGGGCGTTCATTAGGTCAGGGTTATGGATACTATGAAATCGACAGTAAAACATCGATGTTTTTCGGCATCGATATTTTTTTAATATACATGTTTAAACACTAACCTCGTTAGTGCCTCGTTAGTGTTTTTTTTTTTACTTTAATTATTAATCCGCACCTGTCGATGGCAAGGTGCTGACAATCAGCGAATAAGATGGTGGTAATAGGTTATAATGACATGTCAGGCATGAGGAGGGAAAGCACCCTTGTCGAACCCATGCTTATGTCAGCCATATTACTGATTAAAGTATTTGGATGTCCGTTTAAATTAGTAAAAAATCGTTTGTATAGCGTCGTTATGTGCTGGTCGACTGTTAGTACATGGAGGTCTGTATGTAAAGTTTTGTTTATCACGTACCAAGGTGCTTTTGTAATGAGTCGTAACAATTTTGA
Organism: Aelia acuminata; assembly: GCA_911387785.2. Lineage (NCBI taxonomy): Eukaryota > Metazoa > Arthropoda > Insecta > Hemiptera > Pentatomidae > Aelia > Aelia acuminata. The sequence goes on along the minus strand of OU426983.1, from coordinate 116,415,401 downwards.
TTGAAACGTTTGAAGTTTTTGTAAGTGAGTCTTTTTAGCAATGCCGAAAATCTGTGAGGAATATGTCCATATGGGCTTGAGTAAGTAAGAGTACGTATTTAGTTTTTGTTTCAGTTTCAGTTTTGATGATTTAGAAAGTAGTGGGTAGAGCTCAAGAGAAGCTTGAGTCTTTTGTTAAGAGTCCTTTTTTGCATTTTATCATGTGTGCCCGATGTCATCCTTCTGGCGAAAGTGAGTCCCACATAGTGTACGATTTATTTTAATGTTCATTTTTAAACATTAACCTTTTATAAACCCAAACCTAATTAAACATGTTGGTGTCACCTGTGATGTAGTGATAAACGAACGAAAAAAGTAATATTAGTATAATATAATCTCACACAAACTGTAAAAACTCAAGTAATTAATAATTATACAAAAATTATCTACTTGTAACGATACAGTACCCCAAAAGTAACCATACGATTCGATCTTCAGGCGACTCTAGTCCATTGCTCCTTATATTGGATCTGAATTCGAACCTTCTAAAAGGTTCTCGAAAAGCGTAGAAGAATCACGAACATTGAAGAACATGTACTAGAACAGTTTGTCGCTATTCCAACAAAAACTCTAGAAATCTTTTCAATGTGGTTTCACGTGTGACGTCCATCGGATAAGACGTAAAATGGAGGTCCCGAGCCTGTGCGATGTCAGGTACTCCTTTAAAGATCCCTATCCTAACTATACCTGGATAGGTTAGGACTCCCACTGTAGCATCGTCTGATAATCCTTAGTGGTATAAAGGGACGTTAAAAAAACAAAGATTGGCCTTGGACGGGATTCGAACCCTGATTTACGCATCACTAGTACGGCGCGGTTGCCATTTGCACCCCCGAGCACATATCTGCTTGAAGCCCATTCTCTTTACTGACCCTCCTTCCCACCAACCTCGCAATTATTGGATTGGACTGTAACCAAAAGAGAGAAAAAATTTGGCAGGGCCGGGAGTCGAACCCGGATCTCCCGTTTTTATTTCTTTATACGTTTAGAGTATGGACATTATATGACTCTTGGATCACGGCATCCAGGAATAAAAGTTGACGATTGTGAAGGTAGCAACTAATTGATAATGAATTATAAATGGATGTTTGGCCTTATGGGCGTATATAAGGCCAACTCCAAACTCTTTCCTGGAAAACCAAACTCTTTCCTGGAAAAACCATATCTCCAATATCTCCCGTCGCACTATTTCAACCCTAAAGCAACTGAACCATCTCCGTAACCTGTTCCCTTTTGAAACACGCAGACTTCTGGTCACCTCCTTGATATTTCCCCACTTCGACTATTGTTGCACAGTGTATGGGGGTATCTCAAGGGATCTCGAAGCAAAACTAAAACGTTTAATAAATTGTTTCATCCGATTTATATTTGGGATCCCAAGAGACATCTCCATATCGCCTTATTATGAAAAGTTAAAGTGGTTATATCCTTCCTACCGCCGTAAGTATTTCCTAGCTTCCTTCCTCTTCCAAGTTATTCGTTCCCGTCGTCCCTCATATATCTTTGAACTCCTTCAGTTCAAATCCTCCGTCCATTCCCGCAATACCCGCTCTAGGTCTTCAGATCTATATACACCGGCCCACCGAACGTCAGCTTTTGATACATCTTTCATTATCCGGTCCCCATCCCTATGGAATTCTATTCCTTCTTTCATCCGTAATTCCAATACCCTCTCCACCTTTAAATCCCGCCTATATCAGTCTCCTTAAAAAGTAAATTGACAATTCCTATTATAATTTACCTTTTAAACCGTTAGAAGCTCTTATCTCATTTTTTTCTTTTTTAATTCAATTTTTTCTTTGTTCTGTTTTCTTTTTTTATTTTTTAGAAAATATAAATATTATTTATCCAACCTGTAAATAACTGTGTACATATGTGTATATTATAAGATGCAGAAACTAGCTTCTTTTCACTCGATTGAACATTTAAGGGTATGGCCACACATGTCCGCACCGGATCCGCACCGTAGCAATAATACAGGTTATGTTCAGAATATTTTTAATTTAACTTACATATTACCTTTAGTTATGCCTAAAGTGGCCTGTGTCTGACATGTGTGGCTTGAACTTTAGGCATAACTAAAGGTAATATGTAAGTTAAATTAAAAATATTCTGAACATAACCTGTATTATTGCTACGGTGCGGATCCGGTGCGGACATGTGTGACCAGACCTTAATGTGTATTCTTTTTATTTTTATTTATTTAAACTAGAGGTTTTCTAATTATTTTTATCAATTCAATTTGTTACTTAAACTTCAAGGCTCTAAAGCCCTCTCTGTATTTTATTTAATTTTGTTCTTAAGGGATACGTCCCAGAACAAATGAATAAAGAATTTATTTATTTATATATTTGAATGGATGAAATGCCAAATAAATGAAGAAATAAACAATAGAGAGGAAAGATTGGCCTGCGCCGGGAGTCGAACCCGGGTCTCCGCATAACATGCGCTTTACGCGCCACCGAAATCACATCAAGCCGAGTCAATCTCCTCTCTTTAATCATCCCCTTCCAATCATCATCTATCCCCATCCAATCCCTGCTCTTCAAATATAAATATTAAATTATTATAAAATGTGGTTAGCCATACGAAAATAATTAAATTAATATGTAAATATTAAAAATATTCGAAATTCAAGAGATGCTGCTCTTTGGACCATTAGTTCAACCTCCGTATAAATTCGAATAAAATATTTCAGTAAAGAGAGGAGATTGACTCGGTTTGGATATGGCCACGGTGGCGCAGAGGTAGCGTGCCGTGCATGTTACGCGGTAGACCCGGTTTCGAATCTCGACCGAGGCAAATCTAATCTCTTCAAAAATAAATATAATATTTTTTTATGTCACTTATTTGGTTTTATCGTTTGTAGAATATTTGGAAAATATCCTATAATTCTCGCAATAAAGCTTACAATCATAAAACCAAGTAGCTCTCTAAACTCAATTAGAATGCTCAGAATTATCTCGAAACCCATTTTGAAAAAATGAAGAATAATGCGGCTTTCAATAAGTAATCGATCTGTAATGCAAATATAACCATTAGTCCATTTCAACTTGGTCCAATAAAGGCTGAAGTTTATTGCTTAATAATCATGGCTCCGTTATTAGTTCAGCTTAATTGAGTCGGTATTTCAAATTGTCATTTCGCGTTTCTTCGGGAACGCATTGATATGCAAATTAGAACGATTGTGGAGTCTAAAGAAATCAGTGTTGAAAGAAAAAAAAGTCGCCATATATACTTGCTGAAATACGGCCTCTTGAATTCAATACCATCGACCAAAATGTAGTCACTGTTTACTTCTTTCGAGTTCTCATTTTCAAATTCCAGTTTAGACTCGATTATCCAAACGTTCAATTATTAGTGCCTTTTTTTATATATATATAATATTTATTTTGGCCATCGGTAATAACAATATCACTCTACATTATTTCTGGCCAAAAGGAACATTTGTTAGGAAGGGGCAATTTCGGTGCTGTTCACTCATCAACCGGATGATAACAGCAATAATTATAATCAGAACAACATTGATAAAAATCTTAAAGTGTAAACAGGTCTATTTGGCCAATTGGTATCGCTCCTGGTGGTCAAATAGCGAAGCAATGTATAGTTCCAAGCAAGCCTTTCCGTTTATTTATTGGGTAGTTTAACCTCCCTTTATGCTAAGACTAATCGGACGATACTACAGTGGGTGTCCTAAATTTTACCATCTTATTAATAAATATACATGTGTGTGTATATATATATATATATATATATATATATATATATATATATATATATATATATATATATTACTCATTACCATATTAATAGCATCACACATATTATTCCTCAAGGTCTTTTTTTGTCGGTACGCCATAATTTCCTTAATACTTAATGAGGCATCATTTCAAAGCTTCCCTTAACCGCTACACCGGAAAAATATACAAATCACTCATTTCGTCCTTGATTGCGAGTTATAAGCGCAAAACCGCGTTTTTTTGGAGAAAATATTCGTATTCAAGAACATTTTCGGTCATACACATTTTTCCGATTTAACTCGGATTTAACTGTTTGCGAGTTGTAAGCGAAAAACTGCATTTCTCAGCGATAATGGCCTCAGGGCTTTTTCGAAGGTGTCATTTTTGTCAGTTTGTCGAGACGAACATTTTTGGATATACTTTTTCGATTGTCACTGTCGTTTGCGAGTTACAAGAAAAAACATGTGATTTCAGTCAATAAAATCAGGGCACTTGCTTTCCTCGAAACCGATAGGTGTATTTAACTATTCCGTCTTCTAACCTGATGACAAAGGAAAGGAATTTCGGAGTTTCAATAAATAAATAATTTACAATTTAAACACATCTATTCTTTACTTCAACCCTGACCTATGCCCACGACGCACTAAATACGCACTACACGGTACTAAATATACGGTGTGAACTTTAATTAAGTCGGATTCAAGTAGATTAGAGTGCGAATGTATGCATGGGTCTGCTAGTATATATTATTACAATAATTATATATTAAATATTTGCTGGTTCAACGTCACTTTATGCTACTTTAGCGAATCGGACAATGCTACATTGGGAATTTTATCGGATTTTGAATAATAGGATTTTGCTACATTGGCAAAATCCTAAATTTTGACTATCCAGGTATCATTAGGATAGGGATCTTTAACGAGTAACTCGTTAGGTATGTCTACTCGTAATAATAATAACGAGTCGTCGACATCGTACAGGCTCGGAACCTCTATTTGACATCCTACTCGAGGGAAGGCATAGCCAAGGGTTTTTTACTCCCTCTAAAATAACCTAGGACCACCGCAGACGCTAACACGCAACCTTTAGTATTGTAGGTTGCTATGCTAACCACTACACCAAAGATAACCCGTTATATATTCAGTTTTTACCTTTTTTTGAACTAATGTTTTAGACGTAATAGTCCTATTTAATCAGTTCTATTTTTGATAAATTTTTAGATGATTATTTAGATAATTACTATTCTTAACGGTTAATAAGTGAATGCATTTGCTTCAAAAATTTAACCTTGTAAATTTGCCTTAATGGCAGGTGTACACGACTTCAGAACAAGATCTAGGTTTTTATATATGCCCCACTATTTTACTTTATAACTTAATAAAGTACAGATAATTTAAAAAAAATGTTGTAATTAAAACCCTACGAAAATTCTTCTTGTAGATTCGTTTTCATAATTCGACCTCTAAGAGATTAGCCTCCATTAGCTTAGGAACCGGAGCCGCCTAGAGATCCCCACCAGGCAGCCATTACTATTATAATCCCCTAGTAGCATTAGGATACGGGACTCGATCCTGGTCCTCAATTGGATTAGGGACCCCAGGGTACCCCCAGCGGCATGACGTAACCTTCGGCTATGAGGTAGATGAGAGAGAGAGGGAGTGATACAGCCGATGGGGAGAGGTGAACGAACCCAGCTACCCAGTTGACACACTTTGGAACGGGTCGTCGAACTCGCTTCTTCCCCACCCGTTCCTACCTCCACTCACAGTCGGCCACTCGCTGCTCCCATCTAATTGGGATAGGGCTCTTATCACATTTATATATTTATTATTATATTACGTAATAATTATTTTATTATTCAAAATATCTCGGGTAAAATAGATCATAAATTCATAGCTCTTGGTGGAACGAGAATCCACTGAGTAACTTAAAACAAATCAAGCAAACAGTTAAGAGGAGGTTGTTTTGACTAGAAACACATACCTGAACCATTCGCATCTTAACGGTTATTCAAGTAACGGGTTATTTATATCGGTTAAAACCGAACGCCATCATCCCTGACCGATTGACGATCTGATCTAGGTTCATCTATAGCTCGACTCTTCAAGTAATTTACCTGGGAATCGCATGCGCGAACTGTGACGTGATTTTAGTGGCCAATAGAAAGACACTATAACAGTTAGGGCACCTTACTTCGTTGTTAGTTTTTGCTATACTTTGTTTTGTTGGTTTGATTGTGATCTAACCGCAAAAATGTCAACACCCTCGTGCAGTTACGAGACTCCCAAGAAGAAAGAGACGGGGAAATCTACTAAAGTGATCAAAAGGCAGGCTAGAGAAATGGTTTTCCGTATTCATGTCTACCTAAAAAAAAAAAAAAAGGAGATACATAGACTAGATTACAATATTTTAGATGTAGTATGTGAAATATCGCAGTTTTCGAAACTTACTGTGATTAAAATAGTGAAAGAAGGCCAGAAAATGGAAAATTATATTTTTCCACACCAAAAAAAAAGGGCAAAAGTGAAAAGCGCAAAGATTAATATTGATTCATTTACAGAATCTTTGATAAGAAGAAAAATACATGATTTTTTATATATCTAAGAAGGAATGTTCTACTTTAAGTACACTGAATGCAGCAAAAAATACAAAAAAAATTGTTTTGTATTTTTACATTTCAATTTTTTATTGGAATTTATAAAATTTAAATATTTATTTTTAGTAAATAATATTTTGGAATAATAATTTGAATATTGATAGTAAATTTATTTTTGAACCTTTTTTTATTGCCAATGATAATTATTTCGTGAAATATAGTGTCCTTGTATTGATTTCTATGCCCTATCTATCTGTTAGTCATCATTGATAGCATAACCTGACACACTTCAAATTTAGCGCCAAAGGAGAAGTAGGCGTGGCTTATTTAAGCTCCGCCCTCAGGTAAATTACTTAAGTTGTTGAACTATACAAGGCTCATTTTTCCATTTTCCTAACTCCAGTACCTAGGACACCTGTGGCCACTATACCATTGTTTTTATTGTAATATAAATGTTTTCTTTTTTGTTAAATACAGTAGCTACTTACATTTTATTTATCACTATTTTTTATCATAAATTTTACTGACAAAACATTTCTACATCAGGCGAAAAAACTTCCTATTTTGATGACTGCTTTGACCAGTATCATAAAAGTTGCATTAAGTAAAGTGTCTTTTTTTTTTCTCTTTTTCTGTATTGCTTTTCCAAGTTTTTGTCCCAAGTAAGACACTTCTACTCCTATGTTCGGTACTTTCTGAAAGAATATTGTTTATAAAATGTGAAATAGGTGTTATGCTTGAAAAAATCCTAATTGCAAAACAACTGAAGGATCCAGTGGAAAACTATAAGACTTATTCTTAAGTTTTATGAAATAAAACTCATCAGATTGATAACAAAACAACATGGAGGGGTCACCTGTGATGCAGTGGTTAGCATACCAACCTACAATACTAAAGGTCGCAGGTTCGCGTCCCACGCTGACCATGTGATTATTTAAACGGAGTCAAAAATCCTTGGCTATGCCGTCCCTCGGATAGGAGTAAAATTGAGGTCCTGAGCTTGTGCCATGTCAGGTACTCGTTAAAGATCCCTATCCTAATTAAGGATAGGAAAAAATTAGGACTCCCACTGTAGCATCGCCCGATTAGTTTTACTGGCATAAAGTGAGGTTTATCAAACCACAAACACACAAACTCCAGAACCATGATGTGACAGTAATTTGATTCTATGGCACAAAATTACTCTTCAGCTGTCTTTGCGCTTAAACATTTTCTTTTTTTTTTTTTTTTGTTCCTGAACCTTTATAAGAATAACTTTCTTATAGTATTAGTGAATCTCGCGAGAATCAAAGTTTGTATTTCTCCACAAGATGCAGCCACCAAATAGGTAAAATAGTCCTGTCGGAATAATGTCTTATAAAAAGATAAACAGGAAAAAGTGTTATTAATCAATCGGATAAAAAAAGTCTTAAAAGTTGACAGTGACCTCCATAAAGTTGTAAATTACACAAGTATTATTATATCTCAGGAGACTTCAATGCTAGAGCAGGAAGAGATCGGTAATAAATAATAATTGATTAAGGCTTTCTTGACTTCGGTGTTAATCATAATCTATCAAAGCGAAACACCTGTTTGATCGCACACTTCAACATAAATTATGTTATGCAAAATTTAGATAACAGCTAAAGGTACATAAATTATTATTAAGTATCACATATTTTTAATATTTTTTCGAAAGTTATTGTATGTCTATATAGAAAGTTGGATATTATACAATTGACAACAAGCAATAAAGCGTGAAACAAAAAAAAAGTTTAAGTTGTTCCTGAAGATAGGGCGGGTGCCCCGAAACGTTGATAAATGTTAAATACATAAATAATGTAAAGCATTATTTGGAAGTTATTCATTTCATGCAATGGAATGTAATGTAATGGAAGTTATTCATATCATTAAACTTTAATGATTGAACAGAAAATACAAAAATTATTACTAAGAGAAAATAATTCAATGAATGATTGAGAAAATTAATTTATTATTGGATATTGATTTAAAAGATATGAAAAACAAAATTAAAAAAGCGACATAAAAAAATGATGAAAAAGTTATTTTAAAACTAAAATAACAATAAATGTAGGAATAGTCCTTAGTGGCGATAAAAAATCTACAATTAGTATTAAACTATTTTATTGTAGCCAATGTTTTGACCCAACCATGAAGATCTTTTTCAGGGCTAATTGGACACGACACAGACAAAATAATTATAATAAATACATAGGACAATAAATATGAACTAACTAAATAACATATAGAGGTCTCTACATACACTAACTGGATGTTATGTGGCTATTGATACTGTGAACATTGACAGTGTGATGTAACGGGGGAAGATACATTTTTTGGGGATATAGCATCTGAAACGTAATTGATGAGTTAAAATGGAGGCCGAAAGGGAACTGAAATGAAGGAGGGTTGTTGAATGATTGGTGATAAACGTATAGATATCAAAAATATCGATGTGCTTATTGAACAATGTGTACCCATGTGTAACCAATAACCAAATACCGGGTGGCGGGATGGCTGAGTGGCTAAACGCGTTCGAAAATACGCGTTGCCACTGACAACTGGACAGATGATTTGAGAACAGAAGATAGCAAGTTCAAAACTCGGAGCCAGGGGAAATTTAATAATACTCGGTACCAATCCCCTACCCTCTCCCCTGGCCCGGGAACCCCGTATAGCCTAAATGGCGAGGAAGGGGTCGACCCAAAAAAAAAAAAAAAAAAAAAAAAAACCAGTAACCATGTGACGTTGAAATTACATGGAAATATTACTTCACGCAATCAACGCTACCAGTTTCAATAGCCTTATAACATCTTGTTAAGGTATACGAGTATTTTATGTTTACATACCTCTTATATGTTATCAAGTTAGTCCATATTCTTTGCTCTATGTATTTATAATTCTTTTTGTCTGTGTCTTGTTCATTTAGATATGAAGAAGAACTGCATCGTTGGGGGGAAACATTGGCTACTATAAAATAGTTTAATAATACGGCCAAAAGGCAGACTATGGAGTGGAAACACACTAGCTCTCCAGTTCGCCAAAAATTCAAGGTTCAACCTTCCCCCGGTAAAGTGATGTTGACCATCTTTTGGGACACACAAGGTCCAGTCTATTGCGATTTCCTTGAAGATCAGCGAACTATCAATAGCCAATACTACTTTGAGATGCTAGAACACAAAGTTAGACCAGCTATCAGGAGCAAACGCCGTGGACTCTTGTCAAAAGGAGTCATTCTCCAGCACGATAACGCCCGCCCTCATACAGCCCAGCTGACCCGTGATAAGCTTCAAGAATTGGGTTGGGAGGTCTTACCTCATCCTGCATACAGTCCCGACCTCGCCCCATCTGATTTTTACCTGTTTGGACCACTCAAAGACGCAATACGTAGAAAAAGATTTGCTAACGATGAGTAAGTTATGGAAGCGGCGCAAAAGTGGCTTCGGGGTAAATCGAAAGAATTCATCGCCAAGGGAATTAGGAAGCTGCAAGAAAAATGGGACAAGTGCATAACTGTGGGGGGTGATTATGTTGAAAAATAGCCTTAATTTTGAAAGATTGGAATAAACCGTTTTTGAGCTATAGCCATTTGTGTGTTTCCACTCCATACTCTGCCTTTTGGCCGTAGTATTAAACTATTTTATAGTAGCCAACGTTTCGACCCCACGATGCAGGGTTAAATGAACAAAACACTGACAAAAAGAATTATAAATGCATAGAGCAAAGAATATGAACTAAGTTGATAACATACAGAGGTCTATAAACATATAGTATACCTTAACACGATGTTATAGGGCTATTGAAACTGATAACGTTGATTGCGTGAAGGTTGAACCTTGAATTTTTGGCGAACTGGAGACCTAGTGTGTTTCCACTCCATACTCTGCCTTTCGGCCGTAGTATTAAACTATTTTATAGTAGCCAACGTTTCGACCCCACGATGCAGGTATTCTTCAGGGTTAAATGAACAAAACACTGACAAAAAGAATTATAAATACATAGAGCAAAAAATATGAACTTAGTTGATAACATACAGAGGTCTGTATGTGATTTTAACGTCACATGGTTATTGGTTATTTGTTACACATGGGTACACATTGTTCAATAAGCACATCGATATTTTTGATATGTATACGTTTATCACCAATCATTCAACAACCCTCCTTCATTTCAGTTCCCTTTCGGCCTCCATTTTAACTCATCAACTACGTTTCAGATGCTATATCCCCAAAAAATGTATCTTCCCCCGTTACATCACACTGTCAATGTTAACAGTATCAATAGCCACATAACATCCTGTTAGTGTATGTAGAGACCTCTATATGTTATTTAGTTAGTTCATATTTATTGTCCTATGTATTTATTATAATTATTTTGTCTGTGTCGTGTCCAATTAGCCCTGAAAAAGATCTTCATGGTTGGATAGAAACGTTGGCTACAATAAAATAGTTGAATACTATTTGAGTTACTTATTGAATGACCCTCCTATTTGTAGATTTTTTACCGCCATCCCGGACTATTCTTACATTAATTAAATTATACGGTTAACCATCATTTATCCAATAAGATATTAATAAGGATGGCAAATGTCGATAATAAGGGTATTTTAGACGTTTTTGTAAAAGGTGTTGTGTATAATTTAATTTAAAAGTAATCCAAGATACTGTAAAACTTGCGTGGGTTAAACAATTTTTATTGAACTAAAAAGGACAATTTTCAATGCCATGCAAAATTATGAAAAACAAAAATATTTATACAGGTTACGATAACTATCACTTTGTAAGACAGAAATAAGCATATGTCTTGAGCTTTAGAGCAACACTAACTCTCCAGTCCATATCTCCTTTCATATAGTCGTAAAGATGCCTTTACACCTTACGAACCTCACCTTCGAACAAGGTCTCCTTCGAACCTTGCCGTACCGACGTGAAGCGAACAGCCATTTATACTTCACGTGACGTTAAGCGAACCAATATGGCTGACGCACCCCAAGCTAGCTTATGATAAAGAAAAAATCTCCTTTATCAATATATTTTATATTATCTGTAAAATAAAAAAATAGGAGACGAATTACAACATATCAAAAATTGTACTAGTATCACAAACAACTCCTGTCACTTAGAAAAACCCAAATCAAAAGTGACACTAGCGCTACCCCCGAACCCAGGCGAACAGATGAAGTACCTAGAACAGCCGAACAATCGACGTGAAGGCTTCACGAAGGTTGTTCGAGGGTGTTCGAAGGTAAAGTTCGTAAGGTGTAAAGGCACCTTAAGAAGACGGACCTCGAATATTCCGGGCCGGCGTAGATGGTACTCGAACATAGTAGTCACGAACATGTGTTATGACAGTTTGTCTAGAAGTCTAGAACCATCCTAAAACATATGTTTTGTGTTTTTTGTTTAACGTTACAATACATTTATGATTTTTCGAAGATAAAATCATAAATGAGTTGTAATAATATATCCAATTATCCATGTTCTACCTTTTTTTAAGTTCCATGATGATCTGTCGTCCAGTGTGGATGCCTCTTCGATGTCGATATCACCACAAAATCTATTATTTTACAATAAATCTGTTTTTCAACATACATTTATTGGAACCAATTTTTTTTTTTTTTTAATCGATGTTTTACGTTTTCTCGTCTTTTTTTAAAAGAATAAGTACCGTAATAAAAAATAAAAAAAATCACGTGGCGTAATTATCTCGTCAGTAAATGCTAATTGATATGAAATCTGAAAAGGTCGAATAAAACAAGGGGATCAAGACAAGTTGTTTTAAATGAATTCTTGAAGTATTGATATAAGAGTAATCCTTTTTTTCTAGTTTTCTGCCTTGAACTTCAGATTTTTTTTTTTTGCTATACCACATAAGCTTAGAAGTAAATTTCCGATTAGACTTGATATTTGCATTATTTTTCCTCTTTCAATAAATTTAATTTAGGTGACAAATCAGCCGTTTCTTTAATGCTTGGCCCTTTCATTGCTTTTTAGGAATGATTGGTATTACTTCGGATGAGGAGCTCCAAGATGGCGGCCGGCGTGAGTAAACAACAAGGTATTCCGATCACGCCCTACACGATATCCACGATTCAGTTCGGGTTAACCGAGAATTCCCGAGATCCGATGTCGGCTTTATACACATTTTTGAAGGGGAATTTATCCGTTGCTTACTTTTATTAGGTTAGGTCTGATGCAGCTAAACAGTTTCTACCTATATCCAAATGGCATATTTATATAACGAATTTCCAACAGCTCGTCGAAACTTAGAAGTATTGATCGAAAAATGATTGAAATATATGGGTAACTTTTAATTGGGTTAGGGCAGAATAACATTAACAAATATAAACATTTAATTAAATTAACATTGCGCAGAGGCAAGATCGTAACCAATGAAGGTCTAATGAAGTGCGATTATTGCTAGTTGAAACGTATTCAATTAAATTAATTCTATTTAGTGGATTATAATACAGTTAGCCGATAATTATAGTTAAATTGATTTCAATAGATACAATTTCTTAAACCTTTTACTCCCTTTCTTCAATCTAATAAATCATGTACAGTTTGTTCTTTTCCCTATGGAGTCATATCATTTAAAATCATCATCAAATCATTTTTAAAAATATCGTTTTTGGTGATTTAAATATGTTTTTCTTGAAATACAAAAAAAAAAAATAATAATCTGATGGTTAAGAATGCTCGGATTCTTATATTATTAAGTATTTGTACCTTGTGTATTTAACTCGATCCCATTTAATAATTTAAACAGGACAATAACATATTTTAATAAAACAAACAAATAAATTTACAAAACAAAAGATTAAATTATTCCTTTTTGGTTATTTAAATACATTTTTTCTTTAAATTCCAAAAAAAAAAAAAATAATTATCTGGTGGTTAGGAATACTGGGATTCTTAAATTAATTTATGTGGACTTTTCCCAGAACAAATAAATTATACAAATAAACAGTACAATAACACATTTTTAAAAAACAAACAAATAAATTTACAAAACAAACTATTAAATTTATTTGTTAAATGGTCTGTTTAGTTTAAAATTTAAAATTTTATGCAACCATCACAGGAAATTTTCATATATTGAAATAGTACTTCTACTGATATCTGTTGTTTAATTATATTAAAGAAACATTAATTTGTACATTATGTTGGTTGTTCCCATTATTGAAGCGGGGAAGTTGGTTACCTGGACTACATCTGCTCGGGAGCTCTCGGTTAACCCGAACTGAATCGTGGATATCGTGTAGGGCGTGATCGGAATACCTTGTTGTTTACTCACGCCGGCCGCCATCTTGGAGCTCCTCATCCGAAGTAATACCGAATGATTTCTTCCCGATTTACTTGTGAAAATCGTGGAAATTCTGATTTGCGCTGTTCCTAACAATTATGTTTTAGTCATTTGTCCGATTAGCAGCACAATCACAAAAATAAATCAATTAAATCTTTCCCTTTTCCCGAGGTAAATTATTATTAGAAGTAACAAAACAAGTTTAAAATGAATGTTGAGCAATATCGATTGTATTGGGCTGTTTGTTAGCAATGATGAATCGATATTGGATATAGATGCTATGCTGTCGATGTCACATCTCTATTGTCCTGGAGATCTGAAGGGTGAATGAGTCATCTGCTCAGTTTTTGGTTTTAATAATTAGTTATAAGTTTTAATTAGTTATTGTTTTTATTAATAATTATTCTTTTTATCTTTTAACGTTTTTGTTTTGAAGTAAATCTTTTTTCTAAATATTTTATCCGAAAGTGTAAGATTCGTTACATAATTTTAAAGTAATTAGATTGTCTAAAGTAAGTTCACAAAAAAAAACATCAGAAATCCTACACCAAATCGCTCACTCCCTTCAATAACGTAATATTTCAAAATAAAATGTTTTTTTAGGAGTTTGGATTTAAATTTTAAAAAGTAAAACAATTTTTTTTCAGCATAGACACGAAGCTTTCGATTTAACTTTCAGTTTTAGATCATGACGGACTATTTGTTTCCGTTTGAAGAAGACTAATATTTCTTATATATATTATCTATGTTTAAAGAAAAAGTGGTTAATTTGTAAATAGTCCCATTTATGACGTTTAAAAAAAAAAAAAACAAGAAAATATTCGTTGATGTGGCCGTATTGAGTTAAAATATTGAGAATTTTGTAGGATGTTGGCTACTCATTCCACGAAATGAGAAAAGAATAATAACGGTTACCATGGGCTACCACGGAAAAATGGGCTACCATATTTTTGAGAAATAACTTGAAAAGTGTGAGTCGCCGACTTGAAATTGAAACTAGAAATGCTGAGGCCATTGTTGATCAAAATCCTACACAATCAATGCGATAGATTTCTATGGCCCTAAATGTGTCGCACACGATCGTTGAAAACCATTTCCGAATCCATATATCGGCTATGTTTCAAGGAGTAATGTTTGGATCCCTCACTCTCTAACAGAAGTCAACTTGGCGACTCGCATTTCTATTTGTAATTCACTACGGAAACGGCAACAAAATAACATATTTTTGAAAAGGTATACTGATTATCTAGAAAGGGTAAATTTGAATTTTTTCAAACGTTTATTCTCCTTAAACAAAAACATATCCTTTTGGTTAATGCGATTAGAATTCAGTATCCCTCACTGCTCGGTGGCAATTTTGAAATTGGCTCTCAATTGGGTCCTAAAAATTTTAAAAATGAGTAACCAAAGACTTCCTAAAATTTGCTTTAAAGAATTGAGGAAAATACATATAAAGGGCAAATCGGAACTAAAGTTTAATTGGGTGAGTCAGCTGTGCTCTTTGTTATATATTTGCAACTTAAGAGAGCTAGAAGATGTTTTTCATATTTTGGTCCGGTGCCCGATTTATTCTGCTTTCCGCCATCACTATCTGCCCTACTCAATCGGTTTAAAAATCGATTTTCAATTTTATTATGGACAGGTGTTCGCACCTGGTATGGATTTCTATAAAGAACAAACAGAATTTCATCTTTATTTACATAGATTATAGCTTCATATCCCGGTTTCACCCGGGTAATTTCATTTTTCTAATCAAATGGTCGAATTCGTAAAGAAGCATTGTAAAGCGAGATCATTACGATTTTTATAAAAACAGAGAATATCAGCTGGAGATCGGCTGAAGTTATGCAATTTTAATATGGACAGGTGTTCGCACCTGGTATCAAAAAACCACTGAGCGAAATTTGGAGAATTTAGCACAAACGGTATGGATTTCTATAAAGAACAAACAAACAAACAGAATTTCATACTTATTTATATAGATTAATTGTTAATATTTATATTTGTTAATGTTATAAAAAATTAAATTAATTATTGATACTTTGATTTATATTTAGGAAAAAGGTTTTTAGGTCTATAATATTTATATAGTTATCTATTGTTTATATTAAGTCTATATTGAATGCTTTTTTGTCAAGTATTCATTTTAATAATGTATTTAATGTGTAATAATGTTTTTTAAATTGTTATGTGGAGATGATGTTGCCACATCTTGTTATGTTCTCTATCGCTTAAATATTATTGTTAAATATTGTTGTTAGCTCTAATACGTCTTGCTTGGCCAACTCTATTTGTATGGGGTATTCCCCGAAAACAAATAAAGGGAATATCTATCTATCTATTTTTGAAAAGGTTGGCAACAGGAGATGAAAAATGGACCTTTTACAATAATGTAGTCCATAATCAATCTTGGGGACCAAGTAGTAAGGCTCCAAGAAGAATGCCAAACCCAGATTGTATCCAAAGAAGATAATGCTTTCCATATGAGGTTATTTGAAGGTTGTTATTTTCTATGAGCTTTTGCTTACAAGACAAACATTTGAATTTAACTCTATACTGCTCACAATTCATAAAATTGGACTGATCAATTAAAAATAAACGCCCAGAACTGGCAAAACGGAAGGGTGTTGTGTTTGACCCATGACAACGCTAGGCCCCGCATCTCATTGGTCACTCGCAATAAATTATTGAGTCTTGGATGGGACCTTTTGCCACACCCTTCCTATTCACCAGACCCAGCTTCAAGTGAAGAATTCCGATCTTTGCAGAACTGCTGTATTTGCAACTGTATAAAATAACACATCTAGTAAATGTGAATATGAAGATTTAAATAAATGACATGAATAAACTTGTGGATAAACTACCCATCGATAGCTCTCTAATAATAACTCTAAATTAGAAGGTCCCGAAGCCATGTTCTTTTCAGACGCCTCGATGGGTTGTCAGGAATTGAGGAGGAAGCTAGGAGAAAACAAGAGGGTTGGGATGAATTTTATTCATTATTTCTATTATTCTTATTCTATTATTCTAAAGTTTATTGTGGAAGGATCTGGACTATGCCACAACTGCGATATATGGGACATCAAGGTCTTTTTGGATAAATGTATTAGTGACAAAATAAGGAGCATTAAGGATTTTGCGTAGGATTTTAGATTTGATGGGATTGGATACGAGAAGAGTTTGATGGTTTGGTTGAGCCCCAGAGCTCGATTCCATAAGTTCAAATCGGTCTTATTTTTTTCATATAAATGACAGACCAATAAATAAGTCTTTTGTAATTGATGGGGAGTTTTGAGCGTTTGTCCTGTAAGTGTTGTAGTAGGCGGTAACATCGAGCAGTTTCCTATCGTTTCAATATCGTATGAGGATTCCAAGTTAAACGAGTTAAAAGTTCTAACGAGATCAGTTTAACAGGGGACAATAGAGAATTGTTGAAGGATAATATAGGATAGGTGGTCGTAGGTTTACGAGGAAGAGTAAAGGTTATTTGATGGTATTTGTTGGGATTGATTTTGATTCTCCATTTTGGACGCTATTTTTAAAGGCTTGTGATTTAGGCTAGCAGGTTTTGGGAAGCAGTTAACACAAGTGTCATCAGCATATGGTACAATAGGTTGGGATGTCACTTATATAAACTTTGTAAAGGATAGGACTCAGGATACTACCTTGAAGAACCCCTGCAGGGAAGAGTAAGCGTAATAATGATTTACTTTGAGTAATCTGCCAGCTAGGTAGGAACGGACAAAATTAAAATTAAAATATATTATTTTAGTATTGGTTTGGTAAATAAGTCCTTTCGGTTTTTTTAGGATGAAATAAAACTCAGTGTTTTATGCATATAATATTTATTTGGTACTTTTCTGTTATAGTCACGCCCAGAGAAAATGTTTTTAATTTAGTTAGTACATTGCTTTAAATAAATAAAACACATGTTTTCTGAATAAAATCAATCTCTTGTCTGCATGTTTTTATATGACACCTCCATTTAATTTTACCTTTAAATATTAACTTCATCTCATGGTTATTTTTATATATTCTCATTTCAGGAATAATATTATGCTGTTGAAAAAATCTGACCGGAGTTTCCTCATCCAAAATATTCCTAAAAATATTTTTTAAATTATATTGATACTCAACCATATTTAACGTGATTAATTATCTAGTCAAAACAAATTATTCGGCACGGAATTGTTTTCTCCTGACAGTGTTGCCAGTAAGCGAACAGTTGTGAAATTAACTCATAGTTACCTCCCTAGCAACACTGGTGATAAACCTGCTTCTGCTAAAAGCAATGTACTAACTAAATTAAAAACATTTTCTCTGGGCGTGACTATAACAGAAAAGTACCATTTATTTTAATCTACAATCGACCAATATTAAATATGATTTTTCCCCATCTTTCCACTTACAGCATAATGCTTCTATGAACATGGATATAAGATCTGAGGTTTATTATTAAAAAACTGATCCGAGTGGTTTTGCTGCTGATGCTGCCTGAAATGTCTGAAACAAAAAATGTATTTTAAATAAACTTGATTGAGTTTTTTTTTTTAATTCTATAGTTTTCTTTTTAGTATAGGTTGTTCAAATAAAAAACATTTTATAAAAAAATATTAAACCGACTTCGAAACCTAGGAACCAGTAAAAATAAATTCACTGAAAAGTATGAAATAATTACCTTCTGATTTTTATGAATACATAGAAAAATTGAAAATGGTATAAAAAGTGGAAAAGTGCAATAATACGAATAATTTTATTTTGATTTGTACAAATACACACTAATTGTTAATAAAAATTATTAAATTTAAATATTTAAATACTATGTTCAATACAACACAATCTTTTCGGAGGCGGCGCAAAATAGAAATAACATGTTACTGATACAATTCCATTTTGGTAGGCATTGAAATCAATACCTGGGAAGAGAAGATCCATTTAGAAGATTTTCATAATGTCTAGTGTAAAAAATTTTAAATTTTGCGCCGCCTCCGAAAAGATCGTGTTGTATTAAACATAGTATTTAATATTTAAATTTAATAATTTTTATTAACAATTAGTGTGTATTTGTACAAATCAAAATAAAATTATTCGTATTATTGCACTTTTCCACTTTTTATACCATTTTCAATTTTGCTGTGTATTCATAAAAATCAGAAGGTAATTATTTCATACTTTTCAGTGAATTTATTTTTACTGGTTCCTAGGTTTCGAAGTCGGTTTAATATTTTTTTATAAAATGTTTTTTATTTCACAATTTTTAGTTGGAGAAGATAACAAATGTAGAAAACCGTACGTTGGTATAAAAATTTCGTGGGTAATTAGTCGTTGATAAAATAAACGTTGGTTTAAAAATTTCGAAATCTTTTTACGCTCTACCACGTTTGTCTTTCCCAGGTCTTTTTATTATACAATAATTGTATAAAATTATTATGAAATACACTTTACCTTTTCAATTTTATGAGTACACACAGAAAAGTGCGGGAAAGCGGTGCGTGTATTATACAACTTTCAACACACTACGTTTAATGATTATAAATGGATTTTTTTTTTTTTTTTTTAAAGATCAATGTTCAATTGGGAAAGGAACACATAAAATGTTTTTCCACAATGACAATATTTTGCCTTTGCTAAATGTCGTCAGTACTTGTCATTTACGTAGAGAATCAGTGTTCCGAGATGTGTTCAGTTAAATATACATAAGTACATAAATCCGGCCATTCCAAGATGAAGTAGATAAGTCACTGAACAATTAAGATTTTGGCCGGTTTTAGACAAGATATCGTTATTGGAGAATCAATGAGGATGCTAATATGACCTATAGTAAATTTGAAAGTAATTTTTAAATTTTGATTGCTTGAATATCCTTCTGAAAACTATGGCGATATTATACACGACTTCATTGGATTACATCATTGGATAGAAATCCCTGCAAAAAAGGGGCAACCATAAAATTATCGATATCAAAAAGACTGCCCCGCTAGGATAGAAGCGGTCCAAGGGTTTGGGACTCACATATGGTTAATTTATTATTACGAAGGATATTATTATTCTAGATTGAGTCAAAAGATTGAGTCAATTATGTTCGTAATTCTTTTCGATGAATTATTGACTAAATTTATTACCAAATTACTATGAATTATATCCTTCGTAAAACATTATTCAGAAAATAAATTGCTAAACAATGTTGCTTCAATTCTAGTGGTGTAGCATTTATCATCATTTTTAACAATCATTTCCATGACTGCCAAATTTTTGCTGAGGGGACTTTCATACAATGAGGTTGTTTTCGGGTAGTTATCAAGTTTTATTTTGCAGTTTTTATTGATGGATAAACACCAGCAAAAGCCTCGATAGTTGTAGAAACAAATTTAAAAACCGATACTAGTAATCCGGATAACATAAAAGAAGTGTCACCCATAAAGGATCGGCACAAGACCTCCGGCAAGATATTCAACAGTAACCGAGTGTATCCGGAAGAAGACAGAGGTATCTGAATCCTTTATTAAGTCAACTGAAAATGAGCTTTTCCAGGAATTATTATTCTTTTTTAATGTCCATAGTCAATAAAAGATAGAAATCAAAATCTAATTTAAATCAATAATAGCTACGATTTTAAATTTAAACGATGCTTCGGGAACTTGAAGAAGTCTTAAATTCTGCTTTAAAACGATTACCAATACTCAGTCTTTCTTGGAATTCCACGAATTTTGTTGTCTTATGATTATGGTGTCCAACCGTTGATTAGATCTAAATTAAGAAGGTTTACTGCTATCGGTGAATATACATCTATCTATTATTTATGCTAATATCGCTACAGAAAACGACAGCGATATTATATTCTGCTGATATTTGTATCTTCATTTAAATCTAATGTTGAAAAATTAGTTAAGGTTATGTATAGGTTTGTTCCAACAAGCACGTAAAACACATCGATAACTGACAGACTGCTCATGTTCTCCCCCCACTCTTTTGATTCTGAATTTGATTGGTTGGTTTTTCCATTTGATTCATCCAGCAGTAATACAATATTTGGATTTATTAGTTATCAATTAGTTTTTATTATGTTATATATGCCATATGTTTTTCCAATAAGTAAACAATTTGAGCGATAATTAAATAATTATTTTCATGTTTTTTCCCGATAACTTCTTAAATAAATTAGGAACCCCAAAAAGGTTTAAATGGGACCACCTTGGGAAAATACTCTACAAGATGCAAAAGGTTTCGTTCCAATTGGTCCACCCATCTCTGAGTAATCGGTGAACATACATAGAAAAAAAAAAAAAAAAAAAAAGGCACAAAAAAAAAAAGTCACATACGTATCGAATTGAGTAACCTCCTCTTTCGTTCGAAGTCGGTTAAATAACTTAACTGTATTTATTGGTCAAGTTATTTGATCATTCAAATTTACATAATTTGATAAAAATTTTATGTTAAAGTCTGCCATAAAACAGGTGTCTCAGTTTGAAAGGTTATGATTAACACAGAAAGCCTTAGTCAATTATTATTTATTACTACTTTTCCGCTATATCTCTCTCTCTTCCTGTTGTAGGATTAAGGTCTTCTGACATAATAAAGATATTTCTAGTGGAATTTACAGCTTTATGGAAGGTCTGTGTCGTATTTTTAAACTTGTATGACCTTTTTGAGTATTAAAGAATGAACATTTATCCTATTTATCTATCCGGAAAACATGTTTCGCTATCTGGTTATGTTAAGTCCTTATGAATGAACTCAACCTTTGATTCCCAACATCATTATAAATACTATAAGAATATTTTTGTTGGTATGACTTCTGTCCTTCTAGTGAATAAGTGCTTAAGTGGTTAAAAAGACGCATAGCGGCGATTTCTTTTAAATGAATCTTTATAGATATATATATATATATATATATATATATATATATATATATATATATATATATATGTATATATATATATATATAATATATATATATCTCGTGTCACAGTGTTTTTCGGGGTTAAAATCAGAAACTACCCAACCCATCTTTATAAAATTAGGCTCATTGTGTCTTTTTTTTTTTTGTCCAACTTAAAAGATAGAATAGTTTTTATCTCCATTATTGGCATCAATTTTTCTTTTATTGCTTTTTATACTACAATTGAGCGTGATTATTTGTAAGTTCTATATTTTTCCAACAGATGGCGGTGTAAATTGATTTGTTGTCACAACACTTCATTTCCTTTCGATATTTAGGGTGGGTAAACATCCAGTAGTTAAATCTATTTTTCCTGGCTTGGACAAGGCAAATCCGTGTTTTTTCCATGGACAGTTATATATCGCCTTTTCACGTGTGGAAAAACATCGAATCTATTTGTTTTAGCAAAAGGCGGGTTAACCAAAACTACAATAAATCGAAATTATGAATTATAATAAAAAAATATTTAAATTATTATTATAAAAAGTTATTAAATTATTATTATAAAGTTGTCTATCTTATTCATAAAATTAAATTTTTATGTTTTAATAATTAGTAATGTAAGAACGTGCAGCATTGTTTGAGGATTCTCCTGCTCCATGCTCGCATTCAATAACCAGTTTCAGGTAGAACCTAGTGATACGATTTCTCATATCATCATGTTTTATATTCTGAATTCAATTACATAATATGTATTATGGGAAAAGATTAATTTATTACATTTTTGCTACTGTCTATTGTGATTGTACTAAACCTTTCCCAATTACATTCTTTATTAATTCCTTTTACATTTGTATTATTAATATTTAATCTCGCCTCAGCTGAAATAATCCAGTAAGTGCTAAATAAATGAATCATTAATACTTACTATAGTCAAATATGAGATGTAAAAAATAAAAGCTTTAACCCATTTAAATTCTTTACCAAACAATTTTAAATTTTGTACACAGTTTTATATTAAACCATGTTGGTTTTTAGATTAGCTTAAACTTTATCTATCTTTATAAGTCAGTTTTGATTTTACTGCACTGAAAGGAATAGGATATGATTAATTTAACGCACAAAAGCTACTGAGCCACAGCAACGCATTGCCGGGTCTGCTCGTAAATGTATAAATCTGGAGTTTATATTTTCGTTGAATCTGTTTTAATCGGTCAGAAACAATTTGTCAACTCTCGCTAGGACATTTATGCAATTGCATCTTTTGTTTGTGTGTTTTTTTTTTTTAAATTTGCGGACCAGATATTGTTACGAATTAGAGTACTCAGATCTAATTGGTCAAGTTTCCCGTAAACCTAGTGTTTGAGTTGTTGAGATGTAGAGTTTGAGTACCGTATTGATCCCCCGAGATTCGGCATTGATCCCCAGTCCATTCCCCTGGCATGAGAAATACTCCGTATTTCTCGTAATTCAGGTACCTCGTAATCGTAGGAGATGAGGATGTACCAAGAGGTATCGCTTATACCCTATATTCTCCTACAGCTGATTTCACGAACTCTCATAAAAGGCAGGAGATATTTTGATGAAAAGTATAAAACATTATAGGAGAAGGATTAACCACGGCTTTCATAATCTATAGCTGCTAGAGATTAGACTAGTTCAGGCTTCAGCCGGAAATTACATGATCAGAGGCTTCGAATGTTCTGATACAAAATGACCTCGCCTCTGTTTATAATCTAGAACCCATTAGACATCATTTTGATATTAGTCATCCAAGTGAAATGGGCGAATAATTTCATTTTGATCCGCTTCTTTAGAAGAACAGTAATTTACATTCAAAATACAAGTAGAATACGTCATTTGAATTTTCTATGATATTGATTATTCGAGATCTGTAATGCAGGTTAGATACTTCATTTACTGATAAGTCTTATAAACATAGAAAACACCAAGAGTGTTTTTGTGAAAAAGACCAGCCACTGACTTGATAACAATAAAGATGTTATCTAAGTTTTGTTCTAACAAGCTAGGTTTGGGGCAGTATTTAATTCAAAACTAGCCCGTTAGAACAAGACATTGTCTTTTAATAAATCTATGTTTTATGTAATTCTGTAAAATATTTTAATTATAATTTATTTTACTAAGAGGTCTCTTGGCCAATGCCGTTTCAGTCGACGTCGTGGCTGACCAGGTAACAGGGAGGAGGAAAGAGAATGGATGAGTGGTTTAGGGTGATGTAGTGTAGAAGAGTGGAATGTTTGATATTTGTCGTGTATAAAAGATTTTACTGTATGTTCATGTCATTGTGCAGTATATGATTCGACATAAATCAAGGTGCATTTGTGATTTTTCTGAAAATTTTGGATTGTGAAGTTTGTATTTTGTTAATGTGGATGTGTTTCGCGGAACCCCAAAGTTCAGGTCCGTATGTCCAAATAGATCTAAAAATAGTAGTGTAAATTAGTCGCTTGTATCTTAAGGTGAGTGTTGATCTGTAGTCCAGGAGGTGTGAAAGCTGCTTGTACCGTCTGTTGAGTTCCAGTTTTTTAAATTTTGTATGTTTGTTCCAAGTGAATCGTTTGTCTCAAAACACAAGTCCGAGGTATCGTACAAAATCATTTGAAGGAACTGGGTCGTTGTTAATTGTCACAGGTGGGCAAGTAGATTTTCGTAGAGAAAAACTTATGTGACTCGACTTGGTGGAATTAATTTTGATTCTCCATTTTTCGAACCATTTTTCTAGTTCAAGTAGATGGCTTTGAAGAGCGAAGGATGCGATAGTGATATTTTGATGTGATGAAAGGATAGCCGTATCATCAGCGAAGCTAAAGATGGTCGTGCGAGGGTGTTCAGGGATATCTGATGCGTAGACAGAATAGAGTAGTGGACTTAAAACACTACCAAAATGTAAAATATAAAACTAAAAAACAGGTTTTTAAAAAATATTAATATATGAAAAATCTAAAATTTTGTATTTTTCTTTACCTTAATGCATGAAAGGAATAACCTAAAATTATTTAAATCCAGGACCTATTGGGATAGATTACTGGTTGATTTGATATTTAATAACCCTTAAAAATAAATATGCTATTCCCACACAATCAGTAGGACTTCACAACTGCATTTGTCTCTATGGTTTTCGCTTTATATTCCGGTTCCGCGTTGTAAAGTGTCAGTTCATGATTGGTCGAAGACAGTGAATTTGGTCCCGAAGATCAGCGACCTCTTCATAAAGAACAATGAAGAAAACAAGAAGAAACCTGATTGAAGAACAATCAAATTGATAAAGATCCCTCGATAGAATGCACCCTTCTCACAAATAGTTCTTGGTAATTCTCAATTAGGCATTTCCATGGTAAGCAACTTTCAAAATAGATTGTCGTCTTGAATAATCCTAGAGCGTTCCAGACCTCGTGGGGAAAATGTCTTCCGAAGATGGTTGAAAGAAGGGTTTTTAGTAACAGGAAAACTAACCTTTACTGCTGACAAATAAAGAGCAAACGTACCAGAACAGATATTAGACTGAAAACAATGACAAGATTAAAGATTTAAAAATGTACATATAACTTCTATACCGTTCGTAGTGTTTTGAAAGCAGTGTTTTATTGTTTATTACAATAAGCGGACACCCAGATTATTTTACAGGAAACTCACCTTGTTTGATATAGAATGAAAGAAATTAATTTTTATTCTGGGACATCTAGTAGCCTAAGAATAACAAAACATGGTCATATTCCAGAGCGATTTGTCTGGCTAGTTTAAAAGAAAAAGAATAAAATGTGTAGAAAGATCTATAGAAAAAATAATATAAGTAAACCTCAGAAAGCAAAATAAAAGACAGTATGAAAAAGAACATTTGGATATTAAAAAGAAAAATTGTATCAGCTCAAAGTAAGAATCAAATAAATATACAGGGTGTATCGCAAGTAGATGACAATATGCAAGATGGAAAAACTAGATCAAAAATGTAGTTAAACGCCACCAACCGCATGATTCTATCTCATTCCGTTGCACAGATATGCCGTTCCAAAGGTTATTTCGAGAAAACCGTGTTTTTTGTAGGAAAACCTCAATTTTCTCTGCTTCCACACATTTTTTTTCAATGTTCCATCACAGTTTTGAATTCAGCATTAAATTTCCTTTAAGCCTAATGCACATTCAATGTTCACAAGTATCTTTTCAAAAGCGCGATAACAGATCAAGAAATAAAAATTTTAAAAAAGCGTTGTTAGTGACAATGTTTCGAGGATCACTACTCTTCCAAAAAAAATCCTGCAAGCTGCCGAATCTCACAAAAGTTGTAAAATTTAATTACCTTTCTAACGGTGTACTCAAAACTGCAATTATCTCTCAATTTTATAATGTAATTGGAATGGGAAGGAGAAAAAACTGATGTCATGCTTATTTTGTAGGATCTTATCTCCAATAAATTTAATTTATTTTTTATGTAAATTAAAAAGAAAAATTAAATTAATTCTTACATAAAGTTAAATAGTAAATAAAATGTCTTTGAACATTACAAAAGTTGCTGGAACTGGCCTCCTCCTTGCAGCACACACTGACGACATCTGTTTAACACAGCTGATGTAGCCCTTCGAATCTGATCGCGGTCAGCTCTCATTGCTTCACATGATTCACGAATTCTTGCGATCAGATGGTTCATATCTTGAATAGGTACTCTGTACACTTCCGATTTAAGTCTACCCCAAATATAAAAATCCAGTGGCGTCAAATCAGGACTTCGGGCCGGCCAATGCACAGGTCCATATCTCCCAATCCATCTTCCTGGGTACTGTTGATTGAGCCAGTTCGTTACAGCTCGTCCATTATGCGCTGGACACCCGTCCATTTGCCACCATAGCCTTTCTTCAAGTGGTATTGCTGCGAGGAGTGCCGCACTTATATCATCCTGAAGTAGATCATGAAAAGTATTTGAATTTAACCGACGAGGTAAGAAAACGGGCTCTGTCATATGCTGCCCACAGACTCCTAGCCACACGTTCACACTGAACTGAGATTGGAAGTGGTGTTCCCTAGTGCCATGTGGATTATGATGAGACCAAAGGTGAGAGTTGCGTGAGTTAAAAATTCCCGCACGTGTGAATGTTGCCTCATCTGTCCAAATTATGCGATCAGGGAAGTTACGTCTCTCGTGGCACTGTTGAACATACCATCGTGCAAACACCATCCGTAGCTCCATATCACGGGGTAGCAACTCCTGGACAGTAGTCAGGTGATAAGGATATTGATTGTCTTCCCTGAGAGCTCTAAAGACTGTAGAGTGCGATATTCCCAGTTGATTTGAAGCGCGACGGGTACTAGTTGATGGATCATTATCAAAAATAGTCAAAATGTCTTCAACGTCCCTTCGAGCTCGGCCCGCGTAGTTAACAGGTTGTCTTGGAATAGAGCCTGTTTCTCTCATGATGCGATAAGTGTTTTCAATAGTTCTTCGGTCTGGAAATCTTTGCCGATTAGGGAACATATTGCGATATTCTTCTTGTGCACGAAGACCATTGCCTCTGGCAGCCCCATATGCGAAAATCATGTCAACGTACTCTTCAGCTGTGTATAAATTTGGCATTTTACTTCTTGAACTCAAATCGAAACTTACTTAACAGACTGAAGATTTGCACGATACTGACAATTATTATCAGTATTAAACACAAAGTAGGTAGACGAAGAATTAAAGAGATAAGGCAAACAAACCTTAATGCGAACTTAATCCCTAAGAAGTAAACAAAAACATTCATCATGCCAGACTTTCTTCACGTTCTTTTAGGTTTCAATCACCTCCCTAGTAGATTTATTAAATAAATATTTGTAATTTACATAAAAAATAAATTAAATTTATTGGAGATAAGATCCTACAAAATAAGCATGACATCAGTTTTTTCTCCTTCCCATTCCAATTACATTATAAAATTGAGAGATAATTGCAGTTTTGAGTACACTGTTAGAAAGGTAATTAAATTTTACAACTTTTGTGAGATTCGGCAACTTGCAGGATTTTTTTTGGAAGAGTAGTGATCCTCGAAAATTTGTCGCTGACAATACTTTTTTAAAATTTTTATTTCTTGATCTGTTATCGCGCTTTTGAAAAGATACTTGTGAACATTGAATGTGCATTAGGCTTAAAGGAAATTTAATGCTGAATTCAAAACTGTGATGGAACATTGAAAAAAATGTGTGGAAGCAGAGAAAATTGAGGTTTTCCTACAAAAAACACGGTTTTCTCGAAATAACCTTTGGAACGGCCTATCTGTGCAACGGAATGAGATAGAATCATGCGGTTGGTTGCGTTTAACTACATTTTTGATCTAGTTTTTCCATCTTGCATATTGTCATCTACTTGCGATACACCCTGTATACTCAATGCTAGTTTATATATATTCATATTTACGGAAGATTAATAATTAAGGAGGTGGAAAAATGATTGGGTTTTAAAGGAAGTGAGAGATGCAGTTTTACGGATGGAGACATGTAAGGAGTTCCAGAAAGTGGCAGCGTTGATGATAAAGGATTTTGTGAAGGCTGCAGTTCGGTAGAAAGGAATGTACAGGTTAGAGGTTTGGGATCTGTTATTTAGAGAATGTACGGGAGAGCAGTGTGTGAACAAACTGAGGATATAAGGCGGCTTTTTGGTCTTGAAGGTTCGGAAAAGATAAACACCTATCGGAAAAGATATAGTGGCATATAGTTTAGTTTTCCACCTGTGGAACTACTTTTAACATTAAATATATATGTTTTTGTAGGGAAATATATTCTGTTTTGAGAAATGAGTATCGTCGTGCGTTCGGAAAAAGTAATAGTGATATTGGTGCAAGGGTGCTTGGGTATATCAGAAGGGAATACAAGAGAGGGCTTAAGACGCTACCTTGAGGCACTCCTTGCGGCTGAGGTAAGAAGGAGGATATAGATACAAACAAAAATAAAAACTTTTTTATGTGAATTGTTTTAATATTTATCGACATAGAAACTGCGATAGTCAGCAATCGCGACAATCAGGGAATGTGTTGTTTTCAATGAATTAATACTTACGGCATTTTGGACATGATGAAAGGAAAGTGCCAAGCAGCACTTTTTTCCAGGCTTGATACCTTAGCTGAGCAGGTCTCTCATCCAGCTTCTTTTTAGCCGCCTAGCAACAGGCATATCAGCCGTGGCCACGTTGTTAATTAGTCTATAGTTATGTCCGTGTAATTTAGCGAAAAATCGTGAATAATGAGCTCGTATGTGTTGTCCGATAGTTGGTTGTTGTAAATCTGTATGTAGAATTTTATTATTTACGCACCAGGAAGCGTTCGGTATTAGTCTCAAAATTTTTGATTGAAAATTTTGTAATTGTTTTAAGTGCGTCCTCTTTGCTGAGCCGAAAATCTGTGAGGCGTATGCCAAATGGGTCTATGAAAGTAAGTGTATGTAGGGTAAACCATACAGTTATTGACACGCAGTACAGTTATTTACACACCAACTTTAACTTAAAGAAATAAGTTAAGAAGTCCTAATTTTATTTCAAGATATGCATGAATCTAATGTTTGAAGGGTCCTCTAAGTCATCTATGATTTAAGCCATTAACAAACTAACCATAGGGAAGATTTCTCAATTAAATCCAAAGGGTGCCAATAACTAGTTTTTGCACTTTTAATAAAAAATATTAAACTTTTGACCCAAAAAAAACTCTTGAGTCTTTATAAGGATAGGTAAAGAGGAGCTATAGGAAGTTTCAATTAGATCCCTTCATAAAAAGTATTTTTTTTAATTTCACAACAGAAATTTAGTCTTAAGGGTTTCAATAACTGTACGGTTTACCCTATTCAGTGTATGTTCTATTTTCAATTTTGAGAATTTAGAATAAAGAGAGAACACTATTTTTAGTCGTTTGTTATGAGTCTGTCTTTTTTCATTTTTACATGTCGGCCCTAAGTGATCCTTCTGTTGAATAGTAGTCCCAGGTGGGCTACTGAGTCCGTCTGAGGTATTTGATTGCTTCCGATGTAAACTGGTAGGTATGTGTCGCGTCACTAAAAAAAAAAAAAAAAAAAAAAAAAAAAAATTGACTTTCCATACATACTACAGAATGTTATTTTGTTTAATATTTCGAGGAGTTTTTAAAGTAGTTGCTGCTTAACTCTCTCAAGCCAGGAGATGCGAATACTGCGTCGTTCGTCGAAAACAAGACGGGACGGGTTTCAAAACAAGGGCGAGAAAGTAGTGAGTGGAAGAAAGTGGGCAGTACGTGGTAGAGGTTAGTGAAGAAAGTGTGGAAAGTGTTTTGGTGATGTAAGTCGGATCGGCTCCCGAATCAGGAGCAGGGAGAGGGCTCCGTCCATCGGAGCAAAGGAGACTACTCTGTTTGTGCCCTTGGTATTCTTCATAATAACAAATTTATATAAAATAATGATGCGTTTGTTTGTTTCATTCAGTTTTCCAGTTATTTTGAAATTTATAATAAGAATTACATCCTCTCTCTCTCTCTCTCTCTCTCTCTCTCTCTCTCTCTCTCTCTCTCTCTCTCGAACAAAAAACAAAACCAAAACATATGATTGAAAAGAGTTTTAGACTTATTGCTGGAACAAACTGTTCTAGTACTGTCCGTGACTGTTCGAGAATTTTTACGCTTGTCGGGAACCTACTAGATTCATCTAATTCAGAATAAATATGATGGGCGATGTACTTGAGAGCTAGTCTTGCTCTGAAGCTCGAATCGTATGGTTGCTTTTGGTTAGTATCGTTTCAAATTGATAATGTATCGTATCGTTACAAATTGGTAATGTAATGTGAAAAAAAAAAAAAAAAAAAAAAAAAACTGTTCTAGTACATGTTCGTGATTGTACGAGAATCTTCAACGCTTGTGTGGAACCTTCGAGACTGTTCTTATTCAGACTAAATATAAGGAGCGATGGGCTGGAGGTTTAACCCGGTTTTGAAGCTCGAATCATATGGTTATTTTTGTGTTACTATATCGTTACAAGTTGAAATTGTAACGTGAAAAAAGAAAAAAAAAAAAGATTGAAATGAGTTCTTCACTCGTTGGAACAAACTTTTCTGGTACATGTTCGTGACTGTACGAGAATTTTCTACGCTTGTCTGAAACCTTGAGATTGTTCGGATTCAGAATAAAAGTAAGGAGCGATGGACTAGAGGGTTAGTCTTGTCTGTCATTAAAGGCGTACTCCGCATGCCTGGGCTCAACGAGTTTTATGAGTTTTTTTCTTTTTTTCTCCTCTATATGTTTTCTTCATTTTTATCATATCTCATATTTAGCCATTTCTTATTTTTAGGCGTAACGAGAGACAGTTAATTTCTCCATATAAACAAAAACAAAGGTACTTTATAGGAACCAAAAAAACAAACAAACAAAAAAGGCCCCTACCCCATTTAAGCCCCCTCAGAACATTTTAATAATGATAAAGCTTACCTGATATTAAAGAACACCTAATTTTCATTAAACATGACGAATTTGATAAAAATCGTTAAAGCCGTTTTTGAGATTAT
This sequence comes from Aelia acuminata, assembly GCA_911387785.2. Taxonomy (NCBI): domain Eukaryota; kingdom Metazoa; phylum Arthropoda; class Insecta; order Hemiptera; family Pentatomidae; genus Aelia; species Aelia acuminata. The sequence goes on along the minus strand of OU426983.1, from coordinate 116,384,340 downwards.
CGAAAAAAAGGTAAAAATTGGAAAAAAAATATGAAATAAAGTGCCCCCTCCGTTTGTCCAACTTTGATGAAATTTTGGCTGTCACATCGTGAGCATATACATACACCAAATACCCAGTCTGATCAAAACCAGTATAGCCGTTTTTGAGTAAATAAAAAAAAAACACGTGAACATAAGACAAAAGTTTATTAAATAAAGTACTCCGTCCGTTTCACCAAATTCGATGAAATTTCGGCTGTCGCATCGCGGGTATATACATACATCAAATACCCAGTTTAATCAAAATCGTTAAAACCGTTTTTGAGTAAATAAAAAAAACACGTGAAAATGAGACAAAATTTATTGAGTAAAGTCCCCCCTCCGGTTGATCAATTTTGATGAAATTTTTACAGTCATATCTCGGGCTTATTAATACATCAAATACTCAGTTTAATCAAAATCGTTTGAGCCATTTTTGAGAAAATCGAAAAAAACGTAAACAATAGACAAAATTCTTTAATTAAAGTACCCCCTCCGTTTGGCCAATTTTAGTGAATTTTTTGCTGTTACATCGCAAGCATATTCATACACCAAATACCCAATTTGAGGTTCGTACGATTCATAGTTTTTGAGCTAGTCTGTTCACAAACACACACACAAACACACAGACCATTTCGCGGGACTTGGTTATTTTGACTCAGGGGACCCCAAAACGTGTATATCCGTTGAAAACCGGAAGTCGAAATTTTTCACGATCGCAATACTTTCCTTACTATATATTTCATATATAGGTAAGTGAAAGTAAAAAAATACAATCCGAAATCGAACATTCTAGACTGGCCTAGAAGATTCTAGAAAGATCCAAAGCATCCACTAATACAGTCATGTAATTGTTCCAAAAAAAAAGTCTTTGGTTTCGTTTCAAGTTACAATATTATTTTAAGGAGAGAATGTTCCCTTTAAAAATCAATAATTGATAACATATAGTCGTAAATCAAACAAGATTTTTATAGGATTTGATTAATGTTGATGTGATGATATTACAAGCTTAATGTTGCTTATTACTCTCCCTATAATACTTCGAAAACATAATCATGATAATCCTGAGTGAGAGAAGTAGATGAGAGATACTTATCCTCCAGATGGCCCACACATTCCCAGACAGGGCACCGTCCGAAGTACCCACCGATATTCCAAAAAGACTCGGAGGGCCGTTCTAGACCCAGCCGCTGCCGGACCGAAAGTAGGCCAGCGGAAGAATTTCCGACGAAGGAATGTAAGTCGGGTCCCCTCGAATAACGGTCCACGTCTAAAACAAACAAGAACCTCCGTATCGGTATCGCCAGTTCTCACGGAAATATTATAACTCGAGAGTATCCAGACTATACGGGGAGTTCTCCATGGGCGTACATCCTGAGAAACGAGAAAATCGAAAAAAACGTAAAAAGTTATTAAATAAAGTACCCCCTCCCTTTGAGCAATTTTGATGAAATTTTCTCTGTCACATCGCGAGCATATTCATACACTAAATATCCAATTTCAGATTCGCACGGCTTATAGTTTTTGAGCTAGTCTGTTCACACACACACACATGCACATTTCGCGGGACTTGGTTATTTGGACTCAGGGGACCCCAAAACGTGTATTTCCGTTGAAAACCGGAGGTCGAAATTTTTCACGAGCAATACTTTCCTTACTATATATTTCATATATAGGTAAGTAAAAGTAAAAATATATATATTATTTTTTGAAATAATTAGTGTACAGACTTTTTTTAAATTTTGTATAAATAATTTTTATAAATGTCTTAAAGCGTTGTTTATGAAATTGAAAATGTTTAAAAATGATCGAAGTATTAAGGGATAATTTATAAAGAAAAAATTAGAAGAATAGTCCGTTATTTTTCTTTTTTTTCCTTGGCTAAAATTTGATTTTTGGCTTGGTTTACATACACTTTTTTGCTAACTGCATCTTTGGCATCTCTAAAATCAAAAGATAACAAAAATAATAAGATTTTTTGTTTAGTATTTTATTGAAAAAGTACTTCTTGAACATCATTTTGAAACGAGTACGATAATCGTGGTATTAAGAATAATTCCATTCATTAAGTTAGTTTACCCCCGTTAAGTTACACCAACGAATTCGCGAATTTATTTTTACGATCATTGTCAAAGATTATACACGTGCCACATCATCCTGGGTGAGATACAAACCTGGCCTTGCGCGGTGACAGTAACTGTCAAGAATAAACAGTTACTATAAGAAAATATAACCTGTTACTGTAAAAGTTAACCTGTTAATTGCTAATAACATAGAGGATAGAAGTAGACGACACTAGCGGGATCTGGTTATGCAACTGCGCGCCTCGCTCTTGGCCTTCCTTTCTTCGTCTGCCATAATCGAAAGGAAAAATAATCGATTATTATGATCTCCATGGTTCATTATCATGCTAGTTATCGATACCTCCGGTTAGTAGCAATAAGTCTAGTCGATATATGTAAATGAGCTAGGAATCATGCACACACTATTTGTATTAATATGCATAATTTTAAAGTAAACAACGGGGAAATTAATCTGTTTCTCGTCGATCAAGACGATTGATTACCAATTTTATTAATAAATGGAAATCTAAAGGGTTTCCATGCCTTATAACCCCCCCCCCCCACTCCGTGAACTCCTGTTTTCTGACGGATTATGGATTGATTTTGTCAGGGAGAAATTTGATGGTTTGGTGGGACTTATTATCTTGATTCTATGGCTCCTGAATAATCTTATATTATTTCATCATTATATAGAGAATTTCATCCTCTTTCTATTGATATTTAGTTAATTGGGCTGGTTGAAGAGAAATTTTAGCTATACAGTATACAGAACACAATGTTGAATTAATTTTATTATATTTAAATAGTAATAAAACTCTTGTAACAGTAAAGCCCGCAAATATTATTATACAATTTAAAAGCTAATTAAATGCTCTGTCTATTAACACATATTTGTGTAAGCATATTTTTTGATGTATTTTAGCTATAAGTATTTATTTTTATGAGCAAATTTAATTTCACTGTATTTGACGTAAATCTAAATAAAAATCTTATAACTTGTTAAAAATATAACTAAAATGGTTTGGTGGGACTTATTATCTTGATTCCATGGTTTCTAAATAATCTTATATTATACTCTTAATATTTCATCATTATACAGAGAATTCCATCGTCTTTCTATTGATATATAGTTGATTTGGCTGGATGGAGAGAGGTTTTAGCTATATATAAATGTATTCAGAACCCTATGTTCAGAAACCTTATGTAATAAAACTCTTTTAACTCCAAAGCCCGCAAATATTATTATTACCATGTGAAAGCTAATTAAATGCTCTTTCCATTGATACATATTTGTATATTTTTTTATTTAATTTAGCTAAGTATATTTATTTTTATGAGCAACTTTAAAATTCAATTTCACTGTATTGGACGTAAATCTAAATGAAATTTTTATATCTCAATAACCCACTCCCATTATTTCATCAATAGACAGAGAACTTCATCCTCTTTCTATTGATTCATAGCTGATTAGGCTGGTTGGAGAGAGATTTTTGCTCAAGGCATTTTTCGATGACCGTTTTACTACTTTGAAAACATATATGTTTTTATGTCTAAGAATTTTTTTGCCTTGAAGGAAAATTTTCACTCCAATATTTATGGCATCATCTCATTCTATATTAAATGTAGAATAAATGAATAAATTTTGAATGCTCCGGTTCAATAAATCGCACTAGTATTTCTAAAGTGACACTACTCAAAATTTAACACAACTGAAAATTTGTCACTCTTGCCTATGTAGGGGGAATAGCATTAAGGCAGCAATAGTGACACAAGTAACTTCTGGCGGGCAAGCTCTGAAGCTAGGTTGATACAGTTGTGATGATTGATAAAGAGATATTACCAATGTCTTTCATAGACATAACTCAAAAACACCAATTTTTGAGTTGTGTAACTTTAGAAATACTAGTGCGAAATATCCATTCTACAGAGGAAAGTCTTGACACATATATGTTACTTTTGAGCTCAAGCTTCATTGGAACTTTAAATATTTCAAAAGTTCAATGACTATAAGCCTCAAACTGTTAGTGGGGATTGGGTATAATTTTTCACTTGTTTGTGTATGAATATGTACAAATTTTTATCAAAATAATGTTGAAGTTCTGCTGGACGGACGATTTGACGTGGAATGGCCTAGGGCTCAACAAAGAAACTGAAAAAAAATATCGCTTGGCGATTTTTTTTTTAGCTTTTATTTTTTGAACCACACATGTCGTCCATCCTGCGACAATAAGCAGATGAGAAATAATGAAGATATGAGGTATGTTAGGCATGAGGGAGATCGATGCCTATGGGCACCTAATCCTAACTTGAACCTTTAAGACAGGTAACTCTAGGAGATCCCTGAGCCAGCTCCTTTTCAGCCTTCTTCGGGTGTTGTCTGGTATGTGTTTTGTAGCCATGTCTTGTATAAGTCTATTTGGATGTCCGTAAATTTTGCCATGAAATTTTTTATCTGAAGTCCGAATCTAATAATGTACCATAGGTACCTTGATCAATTTAAATCACCTTTATCGACACTTAAAGAAATGTGTAAATTTTTTTTTTTTTTTTTTGGCTTCATGTTTCAATTTGGGACTGTCTACAAACACCGACAATTAGTAATTGTGCGCTGTGCTATTGAAATAAGGGCATGTCAGCCATGGGGAAGGATGGCACCCAGCAGTACCTCTTGTATGGCTTGTTTCAGGTAATCTGGATTTTTAACGAAGGAGATCTCTCATCCAGCGCCTTTTTAATCACCTATTTATGGGCCTATCAGTTGTTGCCATGCCCTCTAATCAGTTAGTTGAGATGACAGTGTGAATGTGTATGGAAACGTTTGTAAAGTCTTGGTCTACTTTATATATTGGTCTACTGTTTGCATATGTAAGTCAGTATATAGGGTATTGTTGGTCACGTTCCATGGTGCTTTTACGATGAGTATAAAAATTTTTGATTGAAAAGTCTACAAGGTTGGTTGTAAGTGTTCACCATATACTTGTGAAGATTATGTCCATATTGGTTTCAGTAAGTATGAATATGTATTTAATTTTTGTCTCAGTCCGAGTTTTGAAGTTTTAAAAAAAAGGCGAGTAAAGTAGGTTGAGTCGTTTGTTAAGGGTTTTTCGTTCCATCTTAACATGCGGGCCCCATGTCATCCTTCTGTCAAAGTTAAGACCAAAGTAATGTACGGTGTAAAATTTGAATATTAAAAATGGATTGCATATGTTCATAAACACCTCAACACTTTTTTTTTTATTCCCATCTATTAAGCTTTTTCATGTTGAACTTTTTAAACGAATGCCAAGGCCTAAGTCTAAAAAGACAATTGAATATTTCAGATTTAAAAAGTAAAATAAGAGCAAAAAGAATTCAAATTGTTGAGTGTTGAATGATGAAAGAGGTTGGTCAATCAATCGCTCAATTGATTCCGAGATATGAAGGATATAAAAAATCAAATTATTACTTAGCTAAGCATCCTTTTAGCAAAGGAATAAAAAAATATGAGTTTTTTTTTTCAAAATACAAGTAGTTTCAATTTTTTTTTTTTTAATTTTCGTTATTTAAGAGAAATCACGTTTATTGGAAACTAATGTTAGGTATTTTTCACATTACTTCTTTACTTTATCACAGTTACTTTTTTTCTCCAAATGATTACTTTAAACTGTTAATATTTTTTTTATTTTTATTTTTTTTTTTTTTTAGAATTTAAACCATATGACACCTACAAACTCTATTCCCTGTGTGTATAATAGACGTTGTTGTTTGTGTAACGTCACTTTATGCCTCTAATTGGACAATGCTCCAGTGGGAGTCATAAATTAAACCTTCATTTTACGTCCTATCCAAGGGACGGCATAGCCAAGGATTTTTTACTTCCTTTAGAAAAGGAAAATCCTTGGGTGACCTTCAACAATATATTTCATTTAATAATCAAAATAAATGGGCCTTGGGATTCTTCTGTTCTGATTTTGGAGAAAAATTATACGGAAAAATGTATACTGCTTTTTGTAGGGGTTGTTTGATTTATATTAAAAAATATATATATATATGAGTGAAATTTTCCGAACTCCAGTACCTCGGACACCTGTTGTATAGTGGTTAGCATAGCAACCTACAATTTTAAAGGTCGCAGGTTCGCCTCCCACGGTGGATTTAGGATATTTTAAAGGCTGTGCCGTCTCTCGGATAGGACGTAAATTGGAGGTCCCGAGCCTAGAATGTTCAAAAGGGAGTAAAACATCCTTAGCTAAGCCGTCTCTGGGATAGGAAGTACAATGGAGGTCCCGAGCCTGTACGATGTCAGCTATTCTTTAGTGATCCCTATCCTAATTATACCTTGATACGTAAAATGTAGGACTCCCAAAGGAGAATTAGTGGCATTAAGTACTTTACCCACACCAGTTATTTTTTTATTTAACAACATATGTTTATTTTAAATGTATTTAACAAGCCTGAAATGTAAACACATTGATAGTTTAGTATAAAATTCGTTGAATTATTCATTTAGGGGGCCAATATGCTTTTAATGATTTTAAAATACAAATGATTTAAAATCAAATATATCCTCGTTCTTGTATCTTCTTCTGTAAACAAATTCACATGACATTGGTTACAGGGCGTATAAATTAATGTGTCCTTTTCTACATTTACGTGCTTTATGTAATATTTCTAACCTTTGAAATGTATTTAACGCCATTTTTTCTGATTTAAGAACCTTACTCAGTTTTGTTAAATTCATTGTTAACAAAAACAACTTTAGCGAGGCAATAAGTAGGTAACCTCCTTAGTCTATACTTATGTTTTTTTTTTTTAAATAAACATGCTTTGTTAAATAACGGTATGAAAAATCACTTATAATATAAAAAAAATAACTGGCGTGGATAAGGTATAAAAAGACCTGTTAATCCATATCCTAATTATCCCTGGATAGGCAAAATTTAGGAATCCCACTGTCTGATTAATTGTTTCGTACGATTCATCTTTGGGATCCCAAGAGACGTCTCCATCCTACCTTTTTACGAAAAGTTAAACTGGCTATATCCATCCAACCGTCGCAAATGCCTCCTAGCATCTTTTCTTCACCAAGTTATCCGATCTCGCCCTCCTTCATAAACACTCGAACTCCTTTAGCCCAAATCCTCGGTTCATTCCCGCAATACCCGGTCTAGGCCTTCCGATATATGTATACCGGCCCACCGAACGTCAGCTTTTGAAAGATCTTTCATATTTAGGTCCTCATCTGTATGGAATTCTATTCCCTCTATTATTCTTCATTCCAACACCCCCCCCCCCCCCCGATCTTCAAATCCCGCTTGTACAATCACTTCCTATCACTCAAGTTTCCCGAAAAATTATAAATAGAAACATCCAATTCGGAATCCAAATTTTAAAGCGGAAGTTGTCATTATTTTTCCATTTAAGCTCTGTTAATTTTATTTATAGTTATGTATGTAGTGCACATTTAAGCGGTGCAATACCAGTTATGTTTGTTAATTATTTTTATGTTTAATCTTAGCACAAGAAGTTTTCCTTTTAATTTATGTTTATATCAATCTTCGAATTTGTTTTATTTTAATCTTGATCTAAGGCTCTTAAGCCCATAAAATGTATAATATAATTTTGTTCCAAAGGGACTTGTCCCGGAACAATCAAATAAAGAATTTATTTATCTGCTTCCGATTAATCTTAATAGCATAAAGTCACTTTAAACAAACAAATATCTAGTTGAATGTACTGGTTATAATACCTTATGGATATCGATAATAACAAACTATTACGAATATCTATAATCGAAATCAAATCAAACTTTCAATTATGATTAGTTAAGGACCATTACTGACCTATAACTACAGACCCGAGTTCTAGACCCTCTTCACTAAGGGGACACCAACTCTATACTAATACTAAGAAGCTATCAAAGTGAGTGACAAGTGATCACATTAGTCACAAGTGAGCCGTTTGAGCTGACAAAGAAGTGACTCACCAAAAGACCTTTCTCCTCTTCATGATCTGACTCAAGGGATAAGAATCGGGTCAGAGCAGAGGAGGGGGGGGGGGTCTTTGTTTATCCTCTCCAAACTGGTTTCGTAATCCCCCCCCCACCACTCGTACGTAGCTCCTGGCTACTTTCTTCATTATATCATTTTACGAAATATTATAATACCACAACAATCCTGCTGAATTATATTACATTTACAAATAGTATATCATTTGAGCACCAACATCTCTCTTCCTTTAATACGCTCAATCATTTATATTCTTTTTGCACTTACATCCCTTTCTAAACCTACAATATACAGACGCAAAAAAATACGGCGTTGTCTCTTTAGACTTATACCTCAATTTGTTAAAAAAATTCAACATGAAAAAGCTTAATAGATGGGAAATTTATTTTTATTTTTTATTAAGAATTATACATTTGCGATCTGCAAATTACTTGCAATGAGCAAATTTTGCTGGCTGCTACATGGGCGTTCCTTTTGCAAATGACAAATTAGCTCAGCAAGTCTCTTGGCCACCACCTTCGTAGTCGACGTGGTGGGCTGAAAGGGTTATGCGAGCATCTTAAGGCTTCCGAAAGAGGGTTTGTATTGTAGGTCAGTCTTAGGTGAAAGCTATTAAAATTTTCTTTGGCTGTTTCCGAAATTGTACGCATTTCTAAGTCTTCGTGTATTATATCGTTGCTAACAAAAAATGGTGCATCAACTATTCTTCGCAACACTTTTGACTGAAAAGACTGTATTCTTTGGATTCTGGTCGATTTTGCAGAGCCCCACAACTCCATCCCGTAAGTCCATATAGGTTGGGATATAAAAATCGCCCCAAAGTCCATATAGGATGGAAAATAAAAATTAAAAAAAAAAGTGTTAGGGTGTTCATTAGTCTGGGAGCTGAGGGCCAAAAATGTGCCTGATTTGAAGAAACTTTTTGATCATATAGGTTGAAAGTACACACCTCAGATCGGTTGCCATCAAACTTTACAGTCGAACAAAATCGACATTTTCAAACTTTTTTCAACTTTTCGCTAATAACTCGAAAACGATTTATCGCAGAATAAATTGTGTTATTTCTAAAATGAAAGGGCATAAAATTCCTAACAGTTAAAATCGGGTAAGTCTTATCGCCAAAACCGATTGCCAATTTAGCCACTTTAGTAGAAGTATTAATTACCCTCTTGTTCCCAAACCTGCATAATAGTTGTAGAATATAGAATTCTGTTTAAAACGAACTCATTAATTTTAAAATTAGTCCACTCCTGTGGAGACAAAGTAATTAAAACGTGTACGTATTTAGCACCTTGTGGTCTAAAATCCGTGAATTTTTTGAGGATTTTTTTCAGTTTCTCGCATATAATTGGGCAAAACAGATCAAAAAGTATTACTTTTTTCTTACTATAAGAGGATAAACTATTGCAAATAGAATGATATATTTGAAATTAAATCGGTTTAGTGGTTCAGCCGGTTTCGGTACATCAAAAATCTGTAATTTTTACGATTTTGATGGAAACCGTGTTCCAACGCTTTTAACTCAAACACCTAATTTTAATGAAAAATGCTTTAGATAAAAGTTGCTAAGTATCAAATTTAGAAGGCAATAAGCTCCTTACACATAACATTAGCTAAACCCTGCGTAAATGAAAACCTGAAATTATTCGTTGTGCTTACTTCCTGCTAAGACTTGGGTTTTTTTGAAGTATTAACCATTTTCAACTTATTTAAACAACCATCTTCATGTGTTAAATAAAAGATAAATTTTGCCAAGTACCTACCTGTCTAAGTAGTTATTTTTATGAATGTTTTATCAAATCCCCTGATACCTTTTATATTTGGCCCTCAGCTCCCGGTCTGACATATGCATATGTATTGCATTTTTAAAAATTCAAATTTTACGAATTTTCACCGAAATGATGAAAAATCCGATTTTCATGACTTTTTTCTAATTTGCAGAATATATTATTATGATTTTCGGGTTTTCATAATAGACGAAAAAACCTGTATTTTTTTGTCACGTGCAAATATATTTCCTTTTGTTCATAGCTCTTCCCCTAGTGTTTTTGGGGGATCTAAGTATTTTTCAGGGCTAGAAGCGACGAAGATCTTCAAAATCTTCAATCTTCAAAATATCACGATCTTGAGCGTCAACAGCACTAAATTATTGGGGAGGGGGGGGGGGGCTCAAAATTCTTCTAGATAGGGTAGGCAGAAATTCGAGAGGCTAAAAGCTAAAATAAATCTAAAGGTATCATTTATAGTCTCTTAAAAATTGTCAATTTATGTCTCAGAATATAGATAGTTGCAAAGTCTTTATTTTGCGGGATGTGGCCCGAAATTTCCTGATTGAATTTTTATCCAAGTTCACATCCTGATCCTTCAAATTTCATTGCTTTCCATCGACTTATATGTTATAAGGTTCATCGAGTTGATGGAAAGTAGGATCTAGCTGCTTGGTTTAAAAAAGAAATGGAGAAGGATTCCGGAGATTGAACTTGGTTACAGAATTCATAAAACAATACAGTTCAAGCTGAAATAAAAATGATATGATTAATCAAATATACAATATACCTGGCGATGCATCGCGACGCAGCTCCAATTTGTAAAAATAAATAATTAATTGGAGAAATTGGGTATAATCAAGCAATAGAGAATGCTAACTACTATTTTATATTTATATTGTACTAGCTTTGGGGCCCGGCTTCGCTCAGGGAGTTTTGGAATAGGTAGATGAAACAATAACTTTAAAATGTAATAGTACAGAAAAATAGACCAAAATTAATCATGATTAAAACGAAATTTGTACCATCCTGAAACTTCAGCTAAGTATTAGTGGTAAGTTTTGAAACCTAAGAGTCCGCCCATATATGGTTTGGGTATAAGAGACCCCATTAATGCGGTTCTCTCAATGCGTTTTCTTCCCTTTTCTAGATTAAGAAAAATGTTTTCGGCAGCAAATATGTCCTGGTATATACCATTTTTTATGGTTTCTATGTTCTGATTCCATTGAGACCATTCTCATGACGGTACCGCATCCTTATCAAGTTGAGTAACTTCTCCTTCTTTGAATTCGGTTGAAAATTTACGAACAGAACAGAACTATTAAACAGAAATATTATCTGAACACTTTATTTTCGGTATATATTCCATTAGGTTATATCTTTTAATCATATTATCTATAGGTTATCTATTTTATTCAGTGTTAGTTTTTATTCGCTCACTACACTAATAAGCAATTTTTCATGTTTTGTAAATTTACTGTTATATTGTATATTGATTAAAGACAATGTTTCGACCAATTCTTTCCTCTTCTGTAAAACGTAATTCGCTTAGGAATCCAGATGGTTTTGTTTATTTTTAATTTCACTTCATTGCAGAGATGTAATGACCTCATTGAAAAATAAAAAGGAAAAAATAATTATTTATACATAATCTCGTGTAATTTAAAGAAAACAGCTGAAGCTAAAACCATAAAAAACCGAACTAATGAACGATAACCTTATGAATTGAGCTTAGCTAGCGCTCCTGGCTTCCAAATGTCGAACTAAATTTTTTCATTCATTAACTCGCCTGGGCTTATTAGAGGGGCTAATTACATGTAGCGAGAGGCTTAAAATTACAGCCCTTGTCCCTTGAACATTACACACTTAAAATGAAAACTGAAACCTTCTTCATCGTTAGGGGCAATAGGGCAATATGACTACATAACATTCTTGACAGTACGTGTAGTCGTTTTTGAGCCTTTTCGGCACGCACATTGTACACTTTGCTTTATAATATATATTGATTAAATTTCATTTTTACAATTGGGTAAATTAGCAAAGTTTTATTTTTATTTAATTTCTAACATCGGCGGGACCATTCCCTTTTGTCAAAATATTGGGGGCTCCCCTCTGCCCCCCACAACGGTGACGCCATTGATCATAATCTTGACATGATCAACTATCAAGAAAATTGTGGTTTACTGACAATAATACACCATTAATGAATAAATATGTTATAAGGAAACAGATAAAAAATGTCCAACGAAGGCCGACCACTCGGCACATTCCTCAGTGCAATATGCACAAGCCGAAACATGTTAGATACACAGTTATGCGGTGACATACCGTTACTAACAGGTGACCATGTACTGTTACGCTCTGTGACATTAGTGAGTGTGTAGGAACGCATCGGTAACAGGTTCCGGTTACGCTGCGTTTGCGTAACAGCTTGTGCACTGGAGTGACATTGTCAACTCTTCTTCAGTGTCACGGCCGCGCCATTTCGTTCCGTTAAATATCTCGTATCATTGGAAATTGCGAAAAATTACCTTCGGAAAAAAATATATGTTACCTTTACTGAATTGACTTTCTAAGTTATTGTATAATTATTTTACAGGAAGTAGTTGTGGAAAACATTAAATAAGAATTAATCTTAATTTAATCATTATTGTGAGTAACCACCAGCGGTGCCAAATCCTATCACCTCTCTCTAGATCTCGCAAATTTTGCAAGTATTTACGGGAGATGGACAATGTTTGGGCATCTCTTGACGAACGTCAATTGTCCATCTCCCGTAAATACTCGCAAAATTTGTGCGATCTAGGGAGAGGTGTCAGTTAAGAGGTAGGATTTGGCACCGCTTGGAAGCGAGCTCCGTGGTGCAATGGTTAGCATACCGCGCATGTCACGTGGAAGACCCTCGACTCCCGGCGGAGCCAAATCTTTTCTCTTGAAAAAATAAATTATTTAAGGATTAATCTTTTGTATATCATCTCTGAAATGTGTTTGTCGTTCATGTCATAGCTTTTTTGACACTGTAGGTAGCATATTCGATGATTGAGGTATCATTCAAAAGATATCTTTCTCCTCCAGTTGGGAAAAATTGTAAGATCTGCCCAGAAAATGCCAGGTGAAGAGCTATTTATAAAAGAAAGATCTGGTGCGATGCGCGCAACACTTAACTTTCACTTACCAACTTACTTAGATTAGAAATTGACTTGTTTTGATAAATATGTAAACGCATATTCACATATTTTTCCACATTCATTTACTTATTTTTGTTTCTATTTGCTCTTTAAACTACACTACAATTATCTATTGTTAAATAAAAGTTTTTACTTGTGATAATTCGGCAATGGAAGCATAATACTCCATCGATTTTATGATTCTCTATTCAGTTGTTAAAAACTTCATTTAGTTACCATTGAAACAAAAATTTTCATTAAACATGTATGTTTCAAGACATGTTGACAACTCTTTCCCACGAGGAAAGGCTTACTGCGCATGCGTGGGCTCAACTGGCGGAATATGTTTTTGTCTCCTCTATTTATTAAATCGATTTTTTTCATATTTCATGAACACCAAATACCTATTTTAGGTTTTTACTGTTTATAGTTTTTGAGCTACTCTGTTCAAAGGCACACACAGGGACCATTTTGCCGGACTTGATTCTTTGGACTCGGCGGACTCCAAAACGTTTATTTACGTTGAAAAATGGAAGTCAAAATTTATTAAACTAAACAAAATATCAATTTTTTGATGAAAGTCTAACAGAGAAACGATTCCCTCATTACAAAATGAAAAAATCTGGTGCGTGCGCGCAACACACAACTTTCACTTACCAACTTACTTAGATAAGAAATTGACGTGTTTTGTTAAATATCATTTCCCAAAGTCACACATTTTTCTACATTCATATCTTATTTTTATTAATCGTTAAAGCCGTTTTTGAGTAAATAAAAAACGCCGTGAAAATGATACAAAATTTATTAAGTAAAGTCCCCCCTCCCGTAGATCAATTTTGATGAAATTTTTACAGTCATATCTCGGGCATATAAATACATCAAATACCAAGTTTGATCAAAATCGTTAAAACCGTTTTTGAGTAAATAAAAAATCCCATGAAAATGATACAAAATTTATCAAGTAAAGTCCCCCCTCCTGCAGATCAATTTTGATGAAATTTTTACAGTCATATCTCGGGCATATAAATACATCAAATACCAAGTTTGATCAAAATCGTTAAAACCGTTTTTGAGTAAATAAAAAAAACATGTGAAAATGGTACAAAATTTATTAAGTAAAGTCCCCCCTCCCGTAGATCATTTTTGATGAAATTTTTACAATCACATCTCGGGCATATAAATACATCAAATACCAAGTTTGATCAAAATCGTTAAAACCGTTTTTGAGTAAATAAAAAAAACACGTGAAAATGATACAAAGTTTATTAAGTAAAGTCCCCCCTCCGGTTAATCAATTTTGATGAAATTTTTACAGTCATATTTCGGGCATATAAATCGATCAAATACTCAGTTTAATCAAAATCGTTAGAGCCGTTTTTGAGAAAATCGAAAAAAACGTAAAAAGTTATTAAATAAAGTACCCCCTGCCTTTGAGCAATTTTGATGAAATTTTTGCTGTCACATCGCGGGCATATACCTACACTAAATACCCAATTTCAGGTTCCCACGGTTTATAGTTTTTGAGCTAGTCTGTTCACATACACACACACACAGACACACACACAGACCATTTCGCGGGACTTGGTTATTTCGACTCAGGGGGTCCCAAAACGTGTATTTCCGTTGAAAACCGGAAGTCGAAAATTTTCACGATCGCAATACTTCCACTTACTATATATTTTATATATAGGTAAGTGAAAGTAAAAAAGAGTCATGAATATCGGCCTTTTAGTATAAAAGTTACATCCTTTTGAATACTATTCATGTTATAGTTAAACAAAAAAAACTTTTCTTTCTACTATGTTGTGCTTACTTAGCTCAGGGTCATTGATTACTATGGCATGGGAACTTTTCTAACTAATTCTAGGGTAGCTGAACCTAGGAAATATAAGAAGCCAAAACTACGAATTAAACAATTCCGTATTCATTTAATATCTTTATTAAGCACTAGCTGTATATCCCGGTTTCACCCGGAAAAATTTTAATTTTTAAATCTATAAAATCTATAAACTGAGACTTTTATCGACTTAAACGGTCGATTTTGTAAAAACCAATGTAAAGCGAGATCAAAACGATTATTATAACAATAATGCATATACTCAGAGATCGGCTGAAGTTATGCAATTTTAATATGGACAGGTGTTCGCACCTGGTCTGAAAGAACCATTGAGCGAAATTCGGAGAATTTAGGACAAACGGTATGGATTTCTACATATAAAGAACAAACAGAATTTCACCTTTATATAGATAGATTATAGCTGTATATCCCGGTTCCACACTGGTAATTACATTTTTCTAAAGAAATGGTCGGTTTCGTAAAAACAAATTGTAAAGTGAGATCATTATGATTTTTATAACAATAAGGAATATCAGATGAAGATCGGCTGAAGTTACGCAATTTTAATATGGAAAGGTGTTCGCACCTGGTATCAAAGAACCCTTGAGCGAAATTTGGAGAATTTAGGACAAACGGTATGGATTTCTATAAAGAACAAATAAACAAACAAACAAACAGAATTTCAACTTTATTTATATAGATTAAATGAATAAATATTTTAATTTTTATATATCAATAAGGTTTATTCACCATGTATAGTACAAAACCTCGCCCTTTGTGTGGTCGACCTTGCCGTATACGTATACTATTTGCTTCAAATTTGAATTTTTTTTTTAAATTATAGACTAAGATATATATAAACATTTACTGTGAAGGGTTAGTTGAGAACAATATTCATTAGACCGCTACTCAATTTGATGTCCTAATTTATATTTTCTCCTTACGATTCTTGCCTCTTGTTATTGCGAAACGATTCTTCTGAAGATCTTAGCTCATTTTCCGGAGGGAACGTTAAATTGGAAAATCTTGGATATTAGTAAAGCTGATGCGTCCCTCAGAGAGTTACATTCCATTTTGAAACTGCTTCGGAAATAAGTTGATTTCTGTTTCGTCATTGTACGATCAATGATCAAGCATTCTATAGAATTAACCGTCATCCTGGTGTAGTGATTTATATCGATTCAGGTGAAGCGATGAATTATTAAACTTGTTAAGTCTGAAATATTATTGTATGTCAGGCACCTAACTATCTTCATCAGTACACAGGTACGTGTCTCTTCTCTAGTAAGTACTAATAAGCAAGTGTTACTTCTCCTAGACTGGTAGTTCAAGAACTCTAAATAGACGGGATTCCGAAAATGGTCGAAAGTTGACGAAAGTGGCCGAACTGTTTACTACTGTTTTACTGCTTACTGTTTTACTGTTTACTACTGAAAGACCTCTGGGGGCGATTTGTTTGCCTATTATTACTAATGCTAACTGAAGCCCCTATTGAAAGCCCATATAGTCAACCACATTATAACAGGGGCTTAAATATTTAAGTTCACACATTTTAAATGTTCTTCTTTGTGTTGTTTGCTTATCTGTTATTTAACGAGTACCTGAATTCGTACAGGCTCGAAACCTCTATTTTTACTCCTTTTAAAAAATCCTAAAGCCTTTAATGATTTTGATCAAATTCGTGAAGTTTAATGAAAATTAGGTGTTCTTATTATAAGGTAAGCTTTATCATTATTAAAATGTTCTGAGGGGGCTTAAATGGGGAAGGGGCTTTTTTTGTTTTCCTAAAAAGTACCTTTGTTTTTTTTTTTATATGGAGAAATTAACTCTTTCTCGTTACGCCAAAAAATAAGAAATGGCTAAATATGAAGTATGAAAAAAATGAAGTAAACATATAGAGGAGAAAAAAAGATAAAAATTCCGTCAACTCATGAAACACGTTGAGCTCACGCATGCGGAGTACGCCTTTAATTATAATTGTATTTTTATTATTAAAGATGTTCTTTTATTGCACCAGATTTTTTATATAAGTACATGTTTGAATTAAGTTATTCAATTATTTATTAATTAAATTATTCGCACCAGATTTTTTATATAAGTACATGTTTGAATTAACTATGAAACTTAATTCGTCAACTTCATTTTAAGTTTTTATTAATCAGAATATATTTTTTTTTTTTTTTTTTGCTTGGACCTAATCCTAAGTCTTAACTTTGATATTTAAGCAAAAGAGAACTCATGATTTTCTTTTTTAAAATACAAATATTTTAACAAAGAACATTATGTAACACGTTCATGCCGGCAAGACTCCTACATCGGACATTTTAGTCGAACACAAAACTTTCCACGACAATGTATAACGAGGTAGGATTGTATTGTTTATTTTATTATTGTCGGATTGTCAATACTGCATAATGCCCTTGTATAACTCCTATCCGATAGAGCGAAAAGCTTTAAACTCAGCCCGGAGTTAATAACAAATGACCGGTTGCGAGTCAGTGTCAAACCTCTGGTGTTCGGCATTTTAGACGCGTGCCTTGGTTTGTTCAACCAGGTGGTGAGGTGTGACCTATTATATAGTGGTTAGCATAACTTCCTACTAAATCTTTTGTTATCTGAATGGAAGCCAGCTAATTCCCCGACCTTCCTCAACACAGCCTTGAATAAAATACATAACATATACAACAACTTGGAATATTTCATTGATAAATTACCGGTGTTATCTATAAGTCGCAGTATGTCTCATTAATGTATCCTGTGTACCCTATACAGATAGACATTTTCCTTTGGCGTAAATGTCACCTCGCGGAAATTACAAAAGTCCCCCCCCCCTACACCGTATCACGACTAATTTCCGCCTTTTGTCTGAATGTTAATGGCGCATGCGTTATGCATGTAGTTAGTATTTAATATGTGATTAGTTGGAAAGCTCCCCGCCAAGGGCGCTGCAATAATTTTAGGCCCCGGATCTGCAGTGAAGGACTTCTTGCTCCAGGACTTCTCGCCTATTTATCAGCAAAGCCTTGCCGTGTCAGATCATGCTCTCTTATTGTTTATATCGAGAATACTCTAAACAAATCCTATTACAAAGGAGTTGTATATTATGACTAGACATGCGAAGCATTCGCTCTCTAACCTACTTAAATCTCGATTAATTAAAGTACAGTAGGGTTCCGATTAACCAAGGTGCTAAGTCTGAGGGGGGGGGGTAAGTGTATGTAAATGAGTTTATTTCAATAAACTACAATAGATAGATAGATAGATAGATAGATAAATAGCTTTATTAAATATAAATTTATAATTTCTTTCTTAGACAAAAATAAAAAATAAGCTTTTGTTGACATGGTTAAAAAAAACCGTCTGCCAAGAGTTGTCTATTCATTTTTAAACCTTTTTATATATATTTACAATTCATACCTTGTTCATAATTTTTAACTTGTATTAAAATACATATTTACAATTTCTTCAAAGATTCTAAAAAAAATTATAATAATACAGAATAATAATAAAGAAAAAGAAGAGAATAAATGGAAAAGAGAAAAGAAAAAAAAAAAAACTTATAAAAGAAATACCAAATAATAAACAATATTTGTTTTCTATTTTCTTTACTAATGTTGTTATGTATTATATTGTTGTTAATCTGATCAATATCACTAACGTAAGAAACGGGATAAAAAAATTATTTCGCTCTGGTGAGCTCGGAAAAGCAATTGATACAATTATATAAACTGTAAAATAAAAAAAAAAATGAAATAAATCTTTAATGCAACTTACCAAGCTTACGCTATACACTGATTCTGAATTTCGGGCAAGGGTGAAATGAGGATAATCGGGTAAAAGACATTGAAAGGAAAATTTAGGATGAAGGAAATTTTCACCTGTTGCTCGTCCTTCGTAAATTTTGCGGCCAGTGGCAAACCATGTTGGTTGAAGAAAAAACTTCAAGACAATTATGAATTTCATACCCAGGAGGCAGAAAATCGTAATAAATTCACACCCAAGAGGTACCAAAAAAACCATCGGCGGTGGACTCTAAATGAGAAACACACACGACGACGATTAGGCTGCTTACAATTCCACATTCAGAGAGCAAGTGCGCAAAAAAAATGGCTAAGCCCGGAATTCTAATCCCTTACAAATGCCTTCATGATGCTACTGATAACCAATTGTTAGCCCAGCGATTGCTATCTCCGTGACAGTTAAGGTGGCAAATTCAAATTGAAATTTAAAAAAAGAATTATGTATTATGAAATAAAATAAAAAAACCGAACATATGTAGTTATTATTTAAAAACTAGCTTTTTATACCGGTTTCATCCGGAGAATTTCATTTTTTAAATCTATAAACTGAGACCTTTTTCGGCTCAAACAGTCGATTTTGTAAAAACCAATGTAAAGCGAGATCAAAACGATTATTATAACAATAAAGAATATCAGCTGAAGATCGACTGAAGTTATGACATTTAATATGAACAGGTGTTCGCACCTGGTTTGAAAGAACCACTAAGCGAAATTTGGAGAATTTAGGAGAAACAGTATGGATTTCTATAAAGAACAAAGAGAATTTCATCTTTATATACACAGATTATAGCTGTATATCCCGGTTTCACACGGGGAATTTCATTTTTCTAAAGAAACGTTAGATTTCGTGAAAAAAAACATTGTAAAGTGAGATAATTATGATTTTTATAACAATAAAGAATATCAGCTGATGATGAGCTGAAGTTATGAAATTTTAATATGGACAGGTGTTCGCACCTAGTTTGAAAGAACCACTGAGCGAAATTTGGAGAATTTCGGACAAACGGTATGGATTTCTATAAAGAACAAATAAACAAACAAACAAACAGAATTTCATCTTTATTTATATAGATAACCTACATTTTCAGTTGGTATTGGTATGGTTTCGATTAACCGATTATTTCGATTAACCGAGGTAACCTTGGTCCCCATCGACTCGGTTAGTCAGAACCCTACGATAGGTACATACCGTATATTTAGTACCGTATAGTGCGTATTTAATGCGTCATGGGCATAGGTGAGGGTTGAAGTAAAAAGTAGATGTGTTTAAATGGTAGATTTTTTATTTTTTGAAACATAAGTTTAAGTAAGTTACATAAGTACTGATTAATTAGCAACTTATCTTACTTTTTTCCAGTACAATTATTTATTTTTTCATAACAACATGTTGACGTTTCGGGGCTGTGTCTCCATTTTCAAAACCTGTACATTAGTTTATCTATTAACATTTCATATTAATGATTCAATAACTGTTATAATAAATTAAATAAATTACATTAAATATAACTTACAAAGATAATATCTCAATTGTATGATAGATAATCTTTTAATAAATATTTTAAAAACTATGTCACAGTAAAATGCTTTAGCTCAATCATACGGTTGAGATTTCTCTCTATATATAAGAGGCTTTGTCCTGACTGACAGAATCAACGCAGAGCAGAAACTACTAATGATAGAAACTTGAAGTTCGGAATTTAGACTTTAAACGCGATGTAGGTAACCACTAAGAAAGGAATTTCAAAAATGTAACCCCTAAGGGGCTTAAATGGCGAAATTGTCGTTTAACTCTAACGGAAAACTATTGTTGAGATTTTAAACCATATGTTTTTTATTTGAATATCGATTTAACGTTACAATAGTATTAAAATAGACATTCACATAAAATATGGCTACTGGTTATTTAAATATTAGTGGTAATCAAATTATGCACACTGTGATTCCCATGATTGGGGATGGTGCGTGTTCATTTCGATCTCTTTTCCATATATTTCTCCATATATATATACTTCTCCATATATATATATATATATATATATATATATATATATATATATATATATATATATATATATATATATATATATATATATATACTACTCCATATATATATACTTCTCCATATATATAAGAGGCTTTGTCCTGACTGACAGACGCAGAGCAAAAACTACTTATGATTAGAAACGTCGGAATTTAGATTTTAAAAGCGATGGAGGTAACCACTAAGAAAGGAATATCAAAAATGTAACCCCTAAGAATATCTAAAATGTAAGTGGCGAAATTGTCGTTTAACTCTAACGGACATCTATTTTCGAACTTCGAGAAAATATATCTAATTAGGACTCATTTTAAAGAATTTGATACGACGAGTTTAACTCGAAAGGCCCTATTGGGCGTCGAAAACCATGTTTTACAGCCGAAAAATGAAGCGTTCACGACGAGTAAGTCATTTTTTGTTTCGGCGGTTTTAGTGAACTCTCTCCATTTCGCGTCTCCGTCTCTTCTACCGAGCCGGCAGCTTCCCCCTCCAACATTCCACCTACCGGAAGCTCAAATTCTACTAAATCTCCTTAACATCAGTTAACATATTATATTAGATCAATACCAAGATAATGGTCACAGAATTGATTATAAAGGCTCGCGGGCGAAGCCGCGACGGGGAATGCTAGTTACACATATGTAAGTAATATTTAATGTAATTTTTTAAATTTATTGTAACAGTTATTGAATCATTAAATGTTAATAGATAAACTGTACAAGTTTTGAAAATGGGGACACAGCCCCGGAACGTTAACATGTTGTTATGAGAAAATAAATAATTGTGGAAAAAAGGAAGATAAGTTGCTAATTAATCAGTACTTGTAAGATATAAAAATCTTCCTACCAAATTTAGAAGAAACTAAGAATAGTATTTACGTGTTTACAAGACCTTTTTGAACATTATGTTTGTAGTTGCGATATGGTCATCTGTGATTGTTTGTTGGTGAGTTTTTTGTACACAGGCATAGATGTCACTGAAAGAACGAACACTGGAAAACGCCTATGGGACAAAAAAGGGGGAGCCAGGAGTAACCTGTAATATAGAGAAGTGAGGCTAGAAGGCGGAATACTTAAATACACATATCGGTTTCGAGGAAAGTGGGTGCGCTGATTTTTTTGACTGAAATCCCATGTTTTTGTTTGTAACTTGCAAACGACAGTGTCAGTCGGAAAAGTTTATATAACCAAGAATGTTCATCTCGACAAACTGAAAAAAATTACGACTTCGCAAAAGCCCTGCGGCCAATTTTTCTGAGAATTACAGTTTTCCACTATCTGATCGCAAACGAAGGGGTTATTCGAAAAAATGTATAGGTCCGAAAATGTTTTCCTTGAAAACTTGAAAAGATTTACACCGTTTAGAAATCTCGGAATAAGTGATTTGTATATTTTTAAGGTGTAGTGCTTAAGGAAAGCTTTAAAATGATGCCTCATTCATGAAATTTGAAATTTGATGAAGTATTAAGGAAGTTATGGCGTACCGAAAAAAAAAAAGCCTCGAGAAATAATATAAACGATAGTTTAAGCCTGTACACTATTATAGATGGTAATACATTCTATTCTTTTATATAAACACTTTTTAGAAAAAGGATTATCCTACTTTACTGTAGAAGTCGATGATAAGTAATTTTTTGGTCTTCGCCTCTACCCTTGAAGCTGATTAACGTTATGAGGTCACCTGTGAGGTGCTGTGGTAGTTCACCAGTGGTGTAGTGGTTAGCATAGCGACCTACAATACGAAGGTCGCGGGATCGCGTCCCGTGGTGGCCCAAGGATTTTTTAAAGGGAATTGAAAATCCTTGGCTATGCCGTCCCTCGGACAGGACGTAAAATGGAGGTCCCAAGCCTGTACGATGTCATGTTCTTTTTAAAGGTCCCTATACTAATTATGTATACCTGGATAGGCAAAATTTAGGACTCCCGCATCGTCCGATTAGCCTTAGTAGTATAAAGTTAAACAAACTTCCAAATATTTGAAAATGAAGTTCAATTGTTTAAACACATGCAACTTTTTTTTTTTTGATGATTATCAACTGTTTCGAGGCGAACATGAAATATCGGACCGTTTCGCGGAGATAATAATAATAATTATCATGAACCAAAATTATAATTTAGTCGATTCAATAATTTATTTCCTAATTGCGTTGCACTGCCTCGCCCAGGACTTCTTATCAGCCGAGCGCAAGAAATTGAATTGACTTCATGTTTTATTTTTTGCCTTCCTTATAATTCTTATTAACATATATACTGCTATCCGAATCAAAGGTTTCGTATAAATTACTTTAATCACTTTTTTTTTTTTAGAGAGAGAGAGAGGAACTTTGTTATTTATAAATGTAAATATGATAAATCACAGTAATTGTTTTGTTTTTTAAGTAGATTGAGGAACCGGTGTGTTTTCAAAGTCTGATTTATTTTCTTTTCTTTTCTTTTTTTTTTTTTTTTTTTTTGTGGCGCCAAAAAAGGCAAGTAATGAGATGTTTGTAGAAAGCGGCATTACAACCATGTAATTTAATTTGGTAACCGATAACAAATACAACGTTTACCAATTCTAGCTTGGTTACATAATATAATATTTTAAAGTATTAAATGATTTTTTATTTTTATTTATTTTTTTACAAATATTTTTCCTGGTAGCTTTTATAAATAAATACGGTATAAAACCGTCTGCTCAATATACTGTTGGGAAATAGCCGAAAATTTCATCAAAATTGGTCAAACGGAGGGAGAACTTAATAAATTTGGTTTCATTTTTACATTTTTTTTTCATTATTTTAATTAATCTAATCTTAATTTGTGGCTGACCACCATTTTAAATTATTTTTAAATAATTTATTTTTTGAAGAGAAAAGATTTGGCTCTGCCGGGAGTCGAACCCGGGTCTCCTGCGTTACATGCGAGGATGCTAACCACTACACCACAGAGCTCGGCTCAAGGCAGAGCAAATCCTTCCTCTTCACTGATACCTACTCCCCCTATCTCACAAGTTTTGCGAGTAGTAGCGGGAGGTGGACAAGTTTTGTCCAATGTATGATATTTATAGTTATTTTATTTATATATTTTTTTTCGATTTTCTCAAAAACGGCTCTGATGATTTTGATTAAACATGACAAGTTTTACGAGAAACAAATATTCTTTAATATCGCCCTAGTCTTATCATCATCAAAATGTTCTGAAGGGGCTCAAATGAGGGAGGGGACTTTTTGATTTCCTATAAAGTACCTTTGTTTTTGTTTATACGGAGAAATTAACTGTCTCTAGCCATGCATAAAAATAAGAAATGGCTGAATATGAAATATGAAAAAAATCGACTAAACATAAACAGGAGAAAAAAAGAAAAAAATTCCGGAAACTCATAAAAGACGTTTGAGCCCATGCATGCGCAGTATCCCTTTAATAACATACCACTGTTTATAATTTAAGACGTTTTGTTCATAGGAACGAGTTGTCAACATGTTTGTAAACACACATATTTAATGGAAATAATTTGTTTCCATGGTAACTAAATGAAGTTTTCAACAACTATATCAAGAATTATAAAACCAGACGCTGGATTATTATGCTTGCATTCCCGAACTATCCGAGTTGTAATAAAATAAAAGTGTGTACTTTATAGAGCAAATACAAACAAAAATAAGGCAATGAATGTGGAAAAAAATGGATGAATTTGAGGAATGGCGTTAACATATTTATCAAAACACGTCAATTTCTAATCTCAGTAAGTTGGTAAGTGAAAGTTGTGCGTTGCGCGCGCATCGCACCGGATTTTTACTTTCACTTACCTATATATGAAATATATAGTAAGTGGAAGGATTGCGATCGTGAAAAAATTCGACTTCCGGTTTTCAACGGAAATACACGTTTAGGGGTCCCCTGAGTCGAAATGACCAAGTCCCGCGAAATGGTCTGTGTGTGTGTGTGTCTGTGTGTGTATGTGGACAGACTAGCTCAAAAACTATAAACCATGCGATCCTGAAATTGGGTATTTAGTGTAGGTATATGCCCGCGATGTGACAGCATAAATTTCATCAAAATTACTTAAAGGGAGGGAGTACTTTACTTAATAACTTTTTAGGTTTTTTTCGATTTTCTCAAAAACGGCTCTAACGATTTTGATTAAACTGAGTATTTGATGTATTAATATGCCCGAGATATGACTGTAAAAATTTCATCAAAATTGATCAACCGGAGGGGGGACTTTACTTAATAAATTTTATATAATTATCACGTGTTTTTTTTACTTACTCAAAAACGGTAGTCAAGATTTTGATCAAACTGGGTATTTGATGTATGTATATGCCACAGATGTGACTGTAAAAATTTCATCAAAATTACTCAACCGGAGGAGGGACTTTACTTAATAAATTTTATATAATTTTCACATTTTTTTTTATTTACTCAAAAACGGCTTTAACGATTTTGATCAAACTGGGTATTTGATGTATGTATATGCCAAAGATGTGATACCCAACATTTCTGTTAACTGTAAAAATTTCATCAAAATTGATTAACCGGAGGGGGGACTTTACTTAATAAATTTTGTAACATTTTCACGTGTTTTTTTTATTTACTCTAAATCAGCTTTAACGATTTTGATCAAACTGGGTATTTGATGTACGTATATGCCCGAGATATGACTGTTGAAATGTCATCAAAATTGATCAACCGAAGGGGGGACTTTACATAATAAATTTTGTATCATTTTCACGGGTTTTTTTATTTACTCAAAAACGGCTTTAACGATTAACAAAAATAAGATATGAATGTAAAAAAATGTGTGACTTTGGGAAATGATATTTAACAAAACACGTAAATTTCTTATCTAAGTAAGTTGGTAAGTGAAAGTTGTGTGTTGCGCGCACGCACCAGATTTTTAAATCATATGTTTGACACAGAAACCAGCAACTGAAGAGGCGTTGGAAAACTCCCACTCGGCACTGCTTAAAGAAAGTGCACAGCTGCTTTGGTTTAAAATATATTCTAGCGGTAAATCAGCAATATGGAAACATTTCTAAATCTTTCTTTAATTTACAAATAGTTACATGAAATAATATATATTCCTGGTCCATTGAATGACTAACTAAGGTAAAATTTTTCGCTTGAAAAACAAAATCATTATTATTTTTTATTAACTAGGTGAACTAAAAAATGTAAACATTTTTTTCATCATACGGCATCAAAAACATATGTTTTTGCGATCTCGGTTTGAGTCCGTAAGATAGTACTTTTTGGGCCTAGGACTGAAAAATCTTTTTGGTGCACTAACCTTACCTTTTACTAATATATATTAATAAACGTGTAATATAATATAAATATATATTATATTTTTTTTCTAATAAACGTGTGTTTGATTGAGGTTACTTGTGGCTATACTTTGCTTCAAGGTCAGGCAACACAAGTCCGCACCGGATCCGCACCGCATCACTAATATAGGTTATGTTCAGAATATTTTTAATTTAACTTACATATTACCTTTAGTTATGCCTAAAGTGGCCTGTGTCTGACATGTGTGGTCTGACCTTTAGGCATAACTAAAGGTAGTATGTAAGTTAAATTAAAAATATTCTGAACATAACCTATATTAGTGCTGCGGTGCGGATCCGGTGCGGACATGTGTGGCCAGACCTTCATTCTAATATAAGTAGTATGTTTGAAGTGCAAAATAATATGGCTAAACCACAAGATGTTTTAGAAGAAGCCTATTATAATACCATAATTAGAATTGTACTATACACATTAATGTAAATATTTAAGTAATTTTCTTCTAATATAGGTTAATAACAGATGTTTTTTTTTTTTTTTGTTTTTTTTTAAAGTTTCAATTTAATTTCTTATATTGTATCAGTAAGTTATTAATAAAATATAAAAGTGTTTTAATGTACTCAATTATGAGCAGTATGATGAAAAGTATTGTTCATAACACGTACGCCGCGCACCGAAAACAAACCCTTTTGGTACTAGTAATGAAAATAACTATTCTTGAAACGGGCAGTTAATACATTCCGACAATTAATAACTTTCCACATGTAAATATTTCGGATTTCATTAGGCGAGAAATCCACCAAGCTCAAAACGTGATTTCTGGGCAACTTTTTGTGTATCTTTTAGGAAATTCATCTCGCTCATTAAAAAAAAAAATCTAGTGCGTGCGCGCAACACACAACTTTCACTTACCAACTTACGCAGATTAGAAATTAATGCGTTTTGTTAATTGCCACTTCTCAAATGAACAGAACGGCTTTAATTATGAACAATGGCGTATTAAAGGCGTATTCCGCATATTTGGGCTCAACGAGTTTTATGAGTCGACTGAATATTTTTTATTTTTTCTCCTTCATGTTTTCTTTATTTTAATCATATCTCATATATAGCCATTTCTTATTTTTAGGCGTAACGAGAGACAGTTAACTTCTCCATATAAACAAAAACAAAGGTACTTTATAGGAAACAAACAAACAAAAAAGGCCCCAAACCCCCCCAAAAAAGCCCCCTCAGAACATTTTAATAATGATAAAGCTTACCTGATATTAAAGAACACCTAATTTTCATTAAACGTGACGAATTTGATAAAAATAGTTAAAGCCGTTTTTGAGATCATCAATAAAAAGGTAGAAATTGGAAAAAAAATTATGAAATAAAGTGCCCGTTCCGTTTGACCTATTTTGATGAAATGTTGGCTATCACATCTTTGGCATATACATACATCAAATACCCAGTTTGATCAAAATCGTTAAAACCGTTTTTGAGTAAATAAAAATAAAACACGTGAAAATGATACAAAATTTACTAAGTAAAGTACCCCCTCCGGTTGATCAATTTTGATGAAATTTTTACAGTCATATCTCGGGCATATAAATAGATCAAATACCCAGTTTGATCAAAATCGTTAAAACCGTTTTTGAGTAAATAAAAAAAAACACGTGAAAATGATATAACATTTATTAAGTAAAGTCCCCCCTCCGGTTGATCAATTTTGATGAAATTTTTACAGTCTTATCTGGGGCATATAAATAGATCAAACACCCAGTTTAATCAAAATCGTTAGAGCCGTTTTTGAGAAAATCGAAAAAGACTTAAAAAGTTATTAAATAAAGTACTCCCTCCCTTTGAGCAATTTTAATGAAATTTTTGCTGTCACATCGCGGGCATATACCTACACTAAATACCCAATTTCAGGTTCCCACGGTTTATAGTTTTTGAGCTAGTCTGTTCACACACACACACACACACACACACACACACACACACACACACACACACACACACACACACACACACACACACACACACACACACACACACACACACACACACACACACACACACACACACACACACACACACACACACACACACACACACACACACACACACACACACACACACACACACACACACACACATACACACACACACACACACACACACACACACACACACACACAGACAGACCATTTCGCGGGACTTGGTTAATTGGACTCAGGGGACTCCAAAACGTGTATTTCCGTTGAAAACCGGAAGTCGAAATTTTTCACGATCGCAATACTTCCACTTACTATATATTTCATATATAGGTAAGTGAAAGTAAAAATGTGATAATTTAGTGTTGTTGGCGAATTTCTTAAAGGAGAATATGTTGAGAATACCGCTATTTATTGTTCTCATTATGCTAAAAAAAAAAAAAGGTGACTTGTTAGAAAATTATGCACCCCCACAGCCCTTCTCCTGGGTTTCAAATGACCGTTTTTATTATTTGCTGTTTTATTATTTTATTAAATTATTTGTTCTTTACCTTACTTACATAGGGTAAACCATACAGTTATAGGCACTCAGTACATTTATTGGCACCACAACTTTAACTTAAAGAAATAGTTAAACAAGTCCTAATTCTATTACAAGATATACAAGAGTCTAATGTTTGAAGGGTCCTCTAAGTCATCTATGAAGTAAGACTTTAACAAACTTAACATAGGGAAGATTTCAAATTAAATCCACAGGGTGCCAACAACTAGATTTGGCACTTTTAACAATAAATGTTGCCAAAACTATTGAAGTGTGGACCCAAAAAAACCTCTTGAGTCTGTATAAGGATAGATAATGAGGAGCTATAGGAAGTTTTAATTTGATCCCTTTATAAAAAGTATTTTTTTTTTTAATTTACAACAGAAATGTAGTCTTAAGGGTACCAATAGCTGTACGGTTTACCCTACTTTAAGTAAAGTAAAATTCTATCCGTAAATGACATAAATTTCCAATGGGGATTCTAGCTCCCGCAGACCACCCCTGAATCCACTGGAATGGACGTAATTTAAACGTAGACGAAGGAAGTACATCATTGGTCATGGTATAATGAAACCAGTACAGAGAACATTTTCAAAATTTTTTTATTGTTTTTTTTTTTTAGTTACATTCAAAATTAAAATGCTTCTTCATGATGCCCTTTAAGGCCACTACACCCTTAGGCGTACGAGAGTACAAATGTTTCGAACTGCCCTTGAAAAGCTTTTTTCGTTAATGAACTTCACCTTGACATCGCGCTGTTAGCGAAGGGTTAGGTAACAACTTTCGTACTTTCCTTCGGAGTTACCTAAGAACGGAGGTGAGAGGCAGCAGTAACGGTGTTATCTGGTTGCGTGCTCCCGGCTACCGTTACTGCTAACTGTTAACGTCATTAGCGGGGGCGGACCGTTACCTGCGCGGGGGTGGGCCCAAACACGACCTTTCGCGTTCGTCGAACCCAGGCAGCTATCTGGGTCACGGGCGGTCCCAGGGTGTCTCGAACCATACCGTCACGGTATGCTCGTTATATCGTAGGATCCGAGCGTTATAAACTAAAATATTGTAACACTCAAATGGGTTTAAGATTTTTTATTAAAAGAAAAGCAATATTCAATACCACTCAAATAATGATATCACACAAATATTGAAACAAACAATTCAGAAGTTTACAAAAATTATCACTTCGTAACTCAGAGATAATCATATGACTTGCGCTTCAGAACAAGGCTAACTGTCCAGTCTTCGCTCCTCATAGTTTGTTTGCTTGTTTAACGTCACTTTATGCCACTAAGGCTGATCGGACGATGCTACAGAGGGAGTCCTAAATTTTGCCTATCTATCCTATAATTAGGAGAGGGATCTTTAACAAGTACCTGACATCGTACAGGATGGGGACCTCCATTTTACGTCCTATCCGAGAGACGGCATGGCTAAGGATTTTTTACTCCCATTAAAAAATCCTAGGGCCACCGCTGGGCGCGAGCCTACGACCTTTAGTATTGTAGGTTGTCATGCTAACCACTATACCACGGGTGACTCCTCGCTTCTTATATATAGTCCTAAGGAGAAGAGTCTAGGACATCGCGGAATGGCCTAGATGGTACATGAACATCACATGTAGTCACAAACTCGTGCTATAACAGTTCGTTCCTAAAAATAGGTCTAGGACTTTTAAACCATGTTTTTTTCTTTAACGTTACAATATATATACGTAGAACATAATGTAATTGATGAATAAATTGGATGAAACACTTGGAATAAAACCTAAAATCTTAAACATTTGTTAGCTTTTTTATTCAATGTCCAGAAAGTTTCGCGCATCGCACTAGATTTAAAAAAAAATAAAAGATAAAGAAACCATGAAAATAAGGGTTAAGCCTGAAAAGGGGTACAAAAGCTTACAATTGATTTGGAAAAAAGTTGCCTTTGACTTGGGAATGGTTACAATTTACTTGGAAAAGATTACATACCTTTTGATGTGAAAAAGGTTACAATAGACGTGCATAAGATATTAAACCAACAGAAAAGGCATCAGAAATGAGATATTACAGCTGACCAATTGTTCACCAACCGATTACAACAGTTATACTTATATTATACATATACTTATATTTACTAACGAGAAACTGCCTTCAAGCTTCTTTGTAACCATCAAACCCATTTTGGGCTAAAATTGAACTTTGGACTAAACAATAATATAGTCGACTCCGTTCTATTGGGACATAAAGGGAAAATTTGTTTTGTCCCAATTAGGCGGAGGACCCAATGAAGCGGAGACCACGAATCCACAAGTAAATGCAAATAGAAAATGCCTTAATACGCCTAATCCCTGGGCTACCGTACATGTATGATAATTTATGTCATACATTAGACATATTTGGGTGAAACGCTCAGTTAATAGGTGCATTTAGGTGTACCTATTCTCGTCCATTAATTTAATGATGGGGTCAAAATAATACGATTAATTTAACCTTTAAAATGTATTTTTATTAAATAGGTGTTTTAATATAAGAAATATACGAGGTGAAACAAATTAAAATAACTATTTGTATAAATTATACTCATTAAGACGAAATAAGAAATGAATCAGAACATGTTTTTACGTCAATTGTTTTAACAGGTAAGAATCAAGAGTGCATTGACACACTCATTGTAAACTACGACCAACATAATTAGCCCAATTTTTTAGGATGCCTAAGGACTTTCTTCATTTCCTTTTTTGTGGAAAAAAAAGAAGCGACAAACCTTTTTGATGCGGTTTCTTGCTTCTGATTGAGAAACAGGCGACGTCTCAGATACTTAGGTTATTCCATTGACAACGGGTCTCATATTTTTTTACATTAAGTTTTGGCCCAATTAGCCGATGGTTTGTCCCAATAAAGCGGTGATATTTTACCTATATTTGATGCTGTTTTATTACAAGTGGCTCAATTAAGCGATGGTCCCAATTATCCGATGGCCCAATTAAACGGAGTCGACTGTATTTAGTTTAAAAGCGCGTAATGCCCAACTTATTTAAAGCTGCTTTTTTTCTTTCTTTTTTTCTTTCTTTTTTTTTTTCTTTTTAACAATATTGTGTAATATAATCTTAAAATAATTATATTTCAGTTTAAAAATTTAGTTCCGTCATTTATTTCTGAATGAAATATAAGTGGGTTCTTGATGGACAATCATCGACTAACGGTTTCTGGAAATTATGAATTTGAAATAAAATAATGGCATTAGTGACTAAAATCCAATAAAATAGAATCGTAAGGCCTTCGATTTCCCTAATAATAGGAGAAGAAATAATCATAGAAATCGCGCCCTTATTATGGCAAAATTACAGCCTTTTGATTGTTTAAGAAATAATAAAACAAATTCGTATTCATTAAAATTGTTCGTTCTTTTTTTTTTTTTTTTTTTTTTTTTTTGGAAGAACGTAGGTAAGACGGTACGAAATTCGCCCGGTCAGCTAGTTTGTTAATGGATATCGAAACTGTTACTCAAAAGATCAAAAAATCTGCAGGGTATTCTAATATTACTTGAAAATTATCTTTATTTCGATTCCTTTTCCTCAACATGAATTCAAGATCATACACTAGTACGCTTTTTCATAAGACATTGTAAAGAATTTTATCGTCGGTTTCAGTGACAACTTTTAGGATTCGGTCCCCCGCTAAGGACGATTTGGTAGTTCAAATCCTTAGGGAGGATTAAAAAAATGTATACATTTATTTTATAAGGTTAATACCAGTGGCGTCACGAGTACCAAATTATTGGTGGGACGGCTTAATATTTTCCTAGATAGGGTAGGTAGAAATTCGAGGGGCTAAAAGTTGAAATAATAAGCCCTAAAAACAACTGTTGGAACATTTAATGTCTCCTCCAACGATGTATTTTAAAGGTATTTAGAGTCTCATAATTTTATTCATTATGTTTCAATTAGAATACAGGTAGTTGCTAAGGCTTCACGTCGAAGGATAACATTTTTTTATAGAGTTTTATCCAAGTTCTCATTCTATAAGTTCTATCGAGTTGATGGAAAGTAGGGTCAAGCTGCTTGGATTAAAAAAGAAATGAAGACCAATTTCGGAGACCCAACTTTGTTACAGAATTCATAAAACAACAGTTCAAGCTGAAATAAAAATTATATAATTCATCAAATATACAACACGCCTAACGATGCTTACAAAAAGCGACAAGGGGCCAATTCTTAAAAATAAAGTTTCAGATGGAGATTTTGGGTATAATCAATCAATAGAGTATTCTGTAATTAACTAATATTTTATATTTGAAAATGTGAGATGCAAAACTCGTTCGTTCCACATGAACACGTTTTTGAACAGTGGCCAGATAAAAAAATTTGTTTTGCCTTCTAAAGGCACAGCTACCCTGTGGAAGTGAGCTTGGAATTCAAACCAAGTTTGAAATGAGAAAGTTTAGCAACAAAATCTTTAAAGGAAAGACTTTTGATGCACACCAAATTGGAACGAACGAGTTTTAATTCACACAGCATTAATTGATCTTCCAATAAGGATAAGAATACGAGGAGAAGAAAACAAAAGCGAAGTTTTTTTTTTATCCCAATTATACCTGTAAAGGCAAAATTTAGGAGTCCCACTGTAGCATCGTCCAATTAGCCTTAGTGGCATAAAGTGACGTTAAAACAAACAAAAAATTAACTAATATTTAATTTAATATTAACTAATATTTTATGTTTATATTTTGTTGAATTTGATTGGTTAAACTCGGACGTATTCGTAAAATCGTAATTTTCTTTAATTATTTACATTGTGGGGGACAGCCCCACGGCCAAAATATTGGGGGGACGCTTCTCTCCTGTCCCCCCTGCGGTGGCGCCAGTGATTGATAGGAACCTTCAGGATCTTTCAAAAAGGTTGGAAAAGCACCAGAATTATGATTTCTTAATTAATACTTCATATTCATAAAAAACATGGCTACTGACTTTTAAATGATGGCCAATCTCACTACCTCACCGCGATACGGATGTCTCCTTGCCGGATACGGAACGCTATTGCGTCATAAGTGGGCCAGCGAAAATGATGTGACGTCATTGAGTTGCCGGGCGTTGGTTGGTCCGGTAAAAGTGACTCATTTTACTTTTCGCCAAATCGATCTGCCCTAGTTCCGAAAACAACGTCACTTATCAAACTATTAGGAGAGCGAAACTTCTTACAAAGAAAAATATTTCTTTATTATTCTCGTTTGTAGTCATAATTTCAAAATATACTCGTACGCTAATAAATTGAAGCATGTTCATGGAAAAGGAGATAGGTTGGTGCCAAATTATTGATTTTAAGATAAGAAAAACTAGAATCTGAGCTCAATTTTCGATCTAAACAGAAGAAATAATATTGGTATAATAATATGTTTAAATTTTGTCATTTTCTATATAAATAATTAATTTATAATTTTTAAAGAATTTTATTTAATAATTATTTAAGGGAATCGAACCCAGGTCCTCTGCATAAAGAGGGCCTGATGCAGAGCATCTGGGTTCGATTCCCGGCCGTGGTCAAATCTTATCTGTTCAATAAAATTATTTAGAAATAATAATAGATGATCTTACTCCGGCCCAGGATTGTTTATCTAAATAATCCTTATGCTTTTCTGTTGTTTTTCTTCTATTTCACTGGTTTTATATAGAGTTTTGGTTTTATATGGTTTATACAGAGACTGCCTGAGGTCCCCGAAGGCTGAACAGTTCAGCAAAAAGTGTTTAATTCCGTCATTGGAATTGGTGTTACAGTACTTACATAAGTGATTGATATTAAATGGCCTGCGTTTACTTTTAATTGATAAGCGTGCATATTTAATTCCCGCCATACGTAATTGAGCAATATTTTTCTAATATAGTATTATTGCTTTTTCTAAGATTTCTACATTCTCAAAAACAAAGGTTTGATTATTTTTGATTGCGTGATTAGCTATGCTAATTTATACTTATTGGGCTTTTTGTATTGGTTTTGTGCTGTTTTTTTTTGTTCTAATTTTAGGATGTTTCCCCTATGTACAATTTTTCTGTGGATTCTTTGCAATTATTAACCTGTATTTAAATATCTCAACAACTAGTGCAAGAAAACTAATGGCAAATTTGGATTCAGCGCAGCAATTATACTCAGAATCCGCCATAAAACTCCCGGCACCAAGACCACTGTACCCCTGTGTTATTGGTCATTCGTTAACCGTCATCAGTTACTTTTCTGTTACCAGTAACCGGTTACTTTTTCAACTCTGATCGGCAGTAACGGCCTGAAGTCAGCTACGACTGTTACTGCCTGATACTACCTCAAGGCGGCCTTTTCTGGCGGAAGGAAGGATTCCTTTCATGTTGAATTAGTTTCGAGATCTAGGCATCCATCTTTCAGGCCTACCCGTCACCGCGTCTTATTGGCAAATCTCCTTTTTGAGGTCTTTGCTTAAATTGGCGTTCTCCAATTCATCCCATTCAGCCTTGTCCTCCTATTCCAGTGATTCTTCCTCGGTCTGAGGTTTCTCTCTCCCTCTCCCCCCCTCTCTCCCTCTCTCTCTCTCTCTCTCTCTCTCTCTCTCAATCTTCTGCCTCTTTCTTGACGTGACTTCATCTGGAGCGTTTAAGTCTCTTTCATATCCTTGCTTATCGTGACTGGTTTCATCCGTCCTTCCGCGTCCTCACTAAAGGACATCGTAAATAAACTTTCAAATAATGGGTGACAATTTAGTTCTCTCTTTTCCTTTTTATATGTACATTTAAATGGATTTGATGTTCACCATCGGAAGGTTGATCGATTCCTTATCCGTAATTCTGACTCTACAATTCCTGAACTCTTCAGATAATAATAGGAAGGCCTGTAGGAAGCTAAAGGTCCAATGTCATTGTTACCATATTATTGTATTTTTATATCTTTACCCGGGTAAAGGAGAAGGTGTCACGGTAAATAATTGATACTGAGAATGATTAAATGTCCACCTGGCACCGGGTTTTGAACTGGCTATCTTCGGGGTTTAAAATCATACGACGTTAGGAGCAACGTATTTTTATATCTGAATATTGACCTAATTTTTATTTTTTTCATCATATTAAATTAATCACCAAACTTTAATAAGGTAATTAGAGAATTTATATCTAAATCTATAGCTAGAAAATTAAAAATTTTTTTTTTTTTTTAGTTTTTAACTTTAAAAAAACGATAGGTTAAAAATGATGATCAGGATTTTCAGTTTGAAAATTTTTTTATTTTCGAAAGCCAACGTTTCGATCCAACTTGTGGATCTTCATCAGGGCTAAAAGAAAACAAATATATGAGTATCTATGCTAGAGGATGATAATAAATGAATATTTTACAGAACTGATAATAATATAAAATATGGTAAGCATTATACATGAATATTTAAATAGCAAGATAAAATGGAATCTGATATTTATTTCTGAGTCAAGGTCAAGATACAAAGACTGAAGGTAAAATAAGGTAAGAGGTAGTGGTAGGGGATAGTTTGCCGACTTCAAAGGTTTATAACGGGGGAAACCCAACGCTTTTGAAGTGAAAGGCAACATGACAACTGAGTGAAAATAAAATATTAAGAACTAACAAAATAGATGGTACTGTATACAAATTGTTATGTCTGGGCTCAATAATAACACTATTGATATACTATTGTTATTATTGAGCACAGACAGATTCTATTTTATCTTGCTAACCAGCTACTTATTTAAATATACATGTATAATGCTTATCATCTTTAATATTATTATCAGTTCTGTAAAATATTCATTTATTGTCATCCTCTAGCATAGATACTCGTATATTTTATTTTATTGGAGTAATTTGAACTATTGCTGGCAACACTGTTTTTTGTTAAATTTTTAGCCTCAGCTGTTACCATAAAAATACTTTTTCCTTGATATATTTTTGTTACATGAAATAAAGCATTTTTCAGTGTTATTGTCTGGCCTTTGTGAAACTTTAATAGTTTATGGGCCCAGACATGGATTCAAGAGCTATAATTGTTATTGATAAATTGTTGGGCCAATCGAATTGGAAAGATTGGAAATTCCAGGTAAGGATTCAACTACAATGTAATAATACTATGCAGGCTGTTGAAGGAATACATAAGAAGCCTGATGAGCTGACTTCGGGAGCTACCAGTGCAGATGTGGAGAAGTATAATAAGGAATTGGCCGCATACAACAAAATAGAATTCTATGCACAGGGTTTAATTGCTTCTAGTGTGCTTCTGACCTGAGGTAAGAAAACTTATTAATATGTGTACTACTGCCAAACAGATGTGGGACAAGCTGCTCAGTATTTACGAGCAGCGTACCGAACAGCGTCAGGACCGTTTATTTAATGAGTTTTTCGGGATAAATGAGATGGATACTACTGATAGTGTTGCTAGTCATATTGCTAGGCTAGAAAAATTGTGGGAGGAATTGAAAGATGAGACTTGGAAGGAAGATAAAGCGAAACTTCCAGATTCTTTGTTTTTAAATAGAGTACTCAATACTCTGCCGGCTCGATATTTCGAGTTTATCAATGCGTGGGAATCTGTCCCTAAGAAATACACGGTGGGCCAGACCCCCCTACCGTGCACCCCCCCCCACATCCCTATAAATTGCATATCGTTGTGTTCCTTGTGATAAAAGATTAAGAAAAAGCCAATGTTCCCAGAAAAAAAAGTGGCCGCACTAACCGAAAATGGCGTTCAAACATGGTGGAATGACGACTTTGATTTTAGTTAGTTTTTTTATTACTGACATTCACCATTATGCTTAATTTCGCCATAACTGGTATTTTATTAAAGCTAGATAGTTCCAGATTCAGAATAAATAAACAAACGTTCTAAAATAATTAGTCTTGACAACATAAAATACATTTAAAGTCAATTTTTTCAAGTCTCTCGCGTAAAAGTTAAAATTCCAAGTTAATTTGTGATTAAACGGCCATCGTTAACGAAAAACACCCTGAAGTAAAACATCTGGAGCAATTGTTCTTCTTTAAAAATCAGTGGTCAAATTTCAAAAAATATCAACTAGTTTCATAGAAAATGGACCTACAAGGCGAAAAGGCGCCGGTGACTCGGGCGCATCCAGTCCTCTGCCACATCGTTCAGTTCTCATACATCATATAATTACAGCGGGTTTACGATATTATTTTGAATGTATAATCAAGCCTATGTAACTGCAAGTTTTTAATTTTCAGAAATAATTAATATAACCTTTATTTATTTTTTTTTTTTTTATTTTTTTTTTATAAATCTGATAAATAAAGGAGATATATCTGATCAATAATAATGAATCAGTCGCAGATTGCACATTATCTAAACCTCACTTATATTGACATAAACTGGTTATCTTGAAATTAAATAATAGTGTTCTCATGGTAGTAGTTGGGTTACTGACACTGGCTTCTGATCATTCGTGAAATTTGAAATAAATGCATTTTTGCAAAGTATTGATTATTTACAGATTTAAAAACAATCCAAATAAAAAAGATAAATAAAAAGTTCTGTTTGTTCGTTGATATGTAGAAATTATTCGTAATACAATTTTCGGAAGTATATACATAACACAATTTAATAGCTCACAACAATTAATGAATTAATAGTTACACGATGTGTGTTTGTGTATATATATATATATATATATATATATATATATACATACATACATACATACATACATACATACATATTATGATTAATTTAAAATTAAACCACTACTGGAGAGGAAAACCAATTAAAACATGTAAGTATTCATGCATCTAATGATCTATAATCCACGAAGTTGTGGCCTTTTTCGGTTTCTGGCATATAACTACACATCAAAAAGTTTACTTTCTCTTTTTTTCCAAAAAAGGGTATACTAATACAAATAAAATGAAATATTTGGAGTGGTGATCGGATTAGTTATTTAACCAAATTCGAACATGAAAGATCGGTAATTTTTATCATTTTGATGAAAACTCATGTTCCAACGCCTATAACTCGATTATATGAACTCTAAATGAAAAATGTCCCAGATAAAAGTTTTAGGACATTAAATATAGCATAAAATAAGCCCATTTATTTTAAAATTAATTTATTCCTGCGTAGAGATACAAATGAAAAAGTGAAAGTATTTGTAGCGCTTACTTCATACTTTTAACTACATCTTCATTCCTTCCTATATCTACATGTCGAAAAGTTTACTTTCTCCTTTTTTCGAAAAAAGGGTATACTAATACAAATAAAATTAAATATTTGGATTGGAAATCGGATTAGTTATTTAGCCCAATCCGGACATCAAAGATCGGTAATTTTTACCATTTTGGAAAAAACTCATGTTCCAACGCCTATAACTCGATTATATGAACTCTAAATGAAAAATGTTACAGATAAAAGTTTTAGAATATTAAATTTAGTATAAAACATGCCCATTTATTTTTAAATTAACTTATTACTAAGTAGAGATACAAATGAAAACGTGAAAGTATTCGTAGCGCTTAATTCCTTCTTTTTGTTAAAACTAAGGGGATATGATATAATATTGACAGAACTAACTATTTAGATGGGCATGTTTTATACTAAATTTAATGTTCTAAAACTTTTATCTGTAACATTTTTCATTTAGAGTTCATATTATCAAGTTATAGGCGTTGGAACATGAGTTTTTTCCAAAATGTGAAAAATTACCGATCTTTGATGTCCGGATTGGGCTAAATAACTAATCCGATTTCCACTTCAAATATTTCATTTTATTTGTATTAGTATACCCTTTTTTCGAAAAAAGGAGAAAGTAAACTTTTCGACATGTAGATATAGGAAGGAATGAAGATGTAGTTAAAAGTATGAAGTAAGCGCTACAAATACTTTCACTTTTTCATTTGTATCTCTACGCAGGAATAAATTAATTTTAAAATAAATGGGCTTATTTTATGCTATATTTAATGTCCTAAAACTTTTATCTGGGACATTTTTCATTTAGAGCACATATTGTCGAGTTATAGGCGTTGGAACATGAGTTTTCATCAAAATGATAAAAATTACCGATCTTTCATGTTCGAATTTGGTTAAATAACTAATCCGATCACCACTCCAAATATTTCATTTTATTTGTATTAGTATACCCTTTTTTAGAAAAAAAGAGAAAGTAAACTTTTTGATGTGTAGTTATATGCCAGAAACCGAAAAAGGCCACAAATTCGTGGATTATAGATCATTAGATGCATGAATACTTACATGTTTTAATTGGTTTTCCTCTCCAGTAGTGGTTTAATTTTAAATTAATCATAATATGTATGTATGTATGTATGTATGTATGTATGTATATATATATATATATATATATATATATATATATATATATATATACACAAACACACATCGTGTAACTATTAATTCATTAATTGTTGTGAGCTATTAAATTGTGTTATGTATATACTTCCTAAATTGTATTACGAATAATTTCTACATATCAACGAACAAACAGAACTTTTTATTTATCTTTTTTATTTGGGTTGTTTTTAAATCTGTAAATAATCAATACTTTGCAAAAATGCATTTATTTCAAATTTCACGAATGATCATAAGCCAGTGTCAGTAACCCAACTACTACCATGAGAACACTATTATTTAATTTCAAGATAACCAGTTTATGTCAATATAAGTGAGGTTTAGATAATGTGCAATCTGCGACTGATTCATTATTATTGATCAGATATATCTCCTTTATTTATCAGATTTATAAAAAAAAAATAAAAAAAAAAAAAATAAATAAAGGTTATATTAATTATTTCTGAAAATTAAAAACTTGCAGTTACATAGGCTTGATTATACATTCAAAATAATATCGTAAACCCGCTGTAATTATATGATGTATGAGAACTGAACGATGTGGCAGAGGACTGGATGCGCCCGAGTCACCGGCGCCTTTTCGCCTTGTAGGTCCATTTTCTATGAAACTAGTTGATATTTTTTGAAATTTGACCACTGATTTTTAAAGAAGAACAATTGCTCCAGATGTTTTACTTCAGGGTGTTTTTCGTTAACGATGGCCGTTTAATCACAAATTAACTTGGAATTTTAACTTTTACGCGAGAGACTTGAAAAAATTGACTTTAAATGTATTTTATGTTGTCAAGACTAATTATTTTAGAACCTTTGTTTATTTATTCTGAATCTAGAACTATCTAGCTTTAATAAAATACCAGTTATGGCGAAATTAAGCATAATGGTGAATGTCAGTAATAAAAAAACTAACTAAAATCAAAGTCGTCATTCCGCCATGTTTGAACGCCATTTTCGGTTAGTGCGGCCACTTTTTTTTCTGGGAACATTGGCTTTTTCTTAATCTTTTATCACAAGGAACATAA
Organism: Aelia acuminata; assembly: GCA_911387785.2. NCBI lineage: Eukaryota > Metazoa > Arthropoda > Insecta > Hemiptera > Pentatomidae > Aelia > Aelia acuminata. Next base: position 116,343,551 of record OU426983.1, on the reverse strand, counting down.
CGATATGCAATTTATAGGGATGTGGGGGGGGTGCACGGTAAGGGGGTCTGGCCCACGTACTAAAAGACCGTACCATTGATTTACTTAGGGAACGGCTTTGTACCGTTGAGTTGCGATTTAATGAGAGATGTAGTATGGGAGAGAGTCACAAAAATTCTTTGGCTTTGGTCGTTTCCTAAGACAAGAACATCTCCAAAGATTATAAAAAAATTAATAGGGGGCCACGTTGTTTTATCTGCAACGAGTTTGGACATATAGCCAGATTTTGTCCTACTAAAAAATGTAAAGATGCAAAGATCAGTCAGGGTGGGGCAGAATCAGCATATCTGGGTATCTCAGGTGTCTCTGAAGTTATAGGCACCAGAAGTAATGTGTGGGTGGCAGATTCTGGAGCGAGCCATCATATGACAATGAACAAAGATTTTTTTATTAATTTTCAATCTTTTTCAGTTTTCCAGCCTGTGCTTATTGGAAATGGGCAGCATGTTATGGCTGTTGGTAAAGGAGATATTTTGATTGAAATGCAAGTCGATGAAAGGTGGGAGAAAGGCACCATGTATGATGTTTGGCTAGTTCCAGACCTGGGTAAGAATCTTTTTTCTATTTTGTCTTTGGTTAATAAAGGGCTAAAGGCGATTTTCGACTCAAATGGATGTACTATTATCAGAGGTAATGCCATAGCTGCCACTGCCTCTAGAAGCCAAGGCATTTTTAGAATGAATATGAGAGTCGTTATGCCTAGATTTTCTCCTCAAGCAAATTTAGTTCATAAGTCTGATAGTTTACAGATTTGGCATGAGCGCTTGGGCCATCAAAATAAGAAACATATAAAAGTTTTTTTAAAAGGGCTAGGAATAGATTTTGTTGATGATGATTATTTTTGTGAGGCATGTCTTTATGGCAAACAACATAGACTGAGTTTTGGCCAGCGCACTATAAAGCCCCAGAAGCCTGGTGAATTAGTGCATGCAGACGTTTGTGGCCCTACGCCTGTGACATCTTTGGGTGGATCCCGCTACTTTATAGTCTTCAAGGACGACTACAGTAAATTTAGAAGAGTTTATTTTCTAAAAAGTAAGTGTGAGGTAGCAGACAAATTAAAAGCTTTTATGGCGGAGGTTCGGACATGTGGGCACGTATTAAAAGAAGTACTCACAGATGGAGGAACTGAATTTAATAATAAGGAGGTAATAAAAATTATTGAAAATGAAGGGTTATCGCATCGCGTGACAATGCCATATACTCCCGAACAGTGTGGTGGTGCCGAACGGGAAAATCGCACCATAGTAGAGGCTGCGCGCAGCATGTTGCATGCCAAGTCAATGCCTGAGCACTTGTGGGCCGAAGCCGTTAACACAGCCACATATGTCATCAACAGGACAGGGCCCACCCCTGTGGATGGAAAGTCGCCATACGAATTGTGGTTCGGAAAAAGAGCAGTTGTCGAACATTTGAGGGTTTTTGGCACTGAGTGCTTCGTGCATGTCCCAAAGCAGCGGAGAAAGAAATGGGATAAGAAAAGTGAAAAGGGCCATTTAGTAGGGTATTGTCACGACAAGGATGGATTTAGAGTCTGGATTCCTCATAGGAATGAAATAATTAGTAGCAGAGATATTGTCTTCAAAATTGAAGAAGTAAGTTCATGTTCTTCAGGAGAATTTGTTGCAGAACCGGATTCACAAGATTGTAATGAATATCAAGAGTATGTTGTGGTCCCATCATCTGATGACGTGAAGCAGGTTGTGGCATCTAGTCCAAATGCAGATAATCTTGGCGTGACAGATGTGCCAAGCTCAGTAAAGTTGAGAGACAGGGTTACACTGAAGAAACCTACTCGTTTTGAGGATTACGCTATGCTAGCCGCATGTGAGGAACCAGTCACGCTAGAAGAGGCACTAGCATCTGAAGAAGAGCAAAATTGGAGAGAGGCTATTCGTGAAGAGCTTGAGTCTTTGGAAGAAAATGGTACGTGGATCCTTGTTGACCTGCCTGAAGGGAGGAATGCTATTGACAATCGTTGGGTTTTCAAGAGGAAAGAGAGTGCTGATGGAACAATACGACATAAAGCAAGGTTAGTTGTTAGAGGTTTTTCACAAAAACCCGGTGTTGATTTCAGAGAGACGTTTTCTCCCGTTGTGAGATGGGACACCATTAGAGCCTTTTTGAGCATGGTCAAACTAAATAAATTTAATTTGGGCCAATTTGATATTAAAACGGCTTTTCTAAATGCACCCATAGATGAGGAAATTTATATGAGGCAACCGAAGGGTTTCAGTGATGGTTCAGCTCGAGTTTGTCTGCTGAAGAAAAGTTTGTATGGCCTTAAACAGGCTTCTAGGAGGTGGAACAAAAGGTTTGTCGATTTTTTGGAGGATTGTGGTCTGGTTTGCTCTGATGAAGATACATGTCTATTTATCTCATTAGACCACTCTTTGAGTTTAATTTTGTATGTAGATGATGGACTGGTGGCAGCTAAAAACCGACAAGTTTTAGACGACTTCTTTCTGAAACTGCAGAAGGAATTTAAAGCAACTATTAATTATGAAGTAAATAGATTTTTAGGTATGGAGTTGTATCAGTTGCAAGATGGCTCTGTCTTTATAAGCCAGCAAATGTATGCGGAAAAGCTTATCAATAAGTTTGGGATGGATGAAGCGAACTCCGTGCTGACTCCTGTGGATCCCAGTCACCTTACGGACATTTGCACTGAGGATTTAGACCAATCCTTTCCGTACCGTGAGCTGGTTGGTAGTCTGATATATTTGTCCATTGCCACGAGACCCGACATTTCCTTTGCTGTTGGTGTGCTGTCCCAGGTGTTGGATAAACCCAAGGTAAAACACTGGAATATGGCTAAACGTCTGCTTCGTTATGTTAAAGGAACGCAAGATTATGGTATTCACTATCAAGCCGATTCTATTTGCAAGTTGCAAGTTTACACGGATGCCGATTATGCCGGAGATTCAGATGATAGAAGATCTATTACTGGACTATGTTTTCGTTATGGAGGGGGCGCTGTTACTTGGAGCAGTAGTAAGCAGAAATGTATAGCGCTTTCTACAACGGAAGCAGAATTTATTGCCGCAATGGGGAAATGTCAGGGAGCAAAGGAAGCAATGTGGTTGTCACGTTTGTATGGTTCTTTTCTTGGTGTCAGCGATGTTCCAATTCTCGTAATAGATAATCAGAGTGCCATTCGGCTTATTAAAAATCCCGAATTTCATAGTCGTACTAAGCACATTGACATTCGTTACAAGTTCGTGAGGGAGAGATACCAGGAAGGCGAGCTGCAAGTCCAGTATATTCCAAGTGGAGAACAGGTTGCAGACATCTTCACAAAGGGCTTATCAAGACCACGTTTCGAGAAACTGAGGGAGAGGTTGGGTTTAATTTCCAAAAGTATTGTGTTGTCTGGAGTTCAAATTAAGGGGGGATGTTGAATATTTTATTTTATTGGAGTAATTTGAACTATTGCTGGCAACACTGTTTTTTGTTAAATTTTTAGCCTCAGCTGTTACCATAAAAATACTTTTTCCTTGATATATTTTTGTTACATGAAATAAAGCATTTTTCAGTGTTATTGTCTGGCCTTTGTGAAACTTTAATAGTTTTCCTTTAGCCCTGATGAAGATCCACACGTTGGATCGAAACGTTGGCTTTCGAAAATAAAAATTTTTTCAAACTGAAAATCCTGATAATCATTTAACCTATCGTAAAGATTAACAGTTGACTATCTCTCACCTCTTCATTAAAAAAATGTAAAGAAAGGACTTTTTGTCCGGAGAGTTCACCACAACTGTTATTTTATACGAAACAGACACGAGTTAACAAAATATTACAATTATATATGTATATTAAAAAATAAAAATGAAATAGATATCTATTGTAGGATGCTTTTTCCCGAGTTTTATTTTCTTCAGCTGCAAAATGTGATTTTTACCTACAGTCAGTAAATAATAATATAGAATAAATGTTGTTACCGTAAAAATTGGTTTAAGCTAAGAAATAAGTTAGCTTGCAATTCTCAGAACAAAAAACAATGATTTTTATGACCAGACTTTCTGAACAATAATGAATTATTTTAACAATACATAAATAATGCCACATGACAATATAACTATAAATAATGAAACATAATTTAGACAATATGAGCCAAAACCAGGAATTTAGAATAAATAATTCCATAAACATCCTCCCTCCCTTAGTAGCGGCAGCTACAAGCCAGAAGGCAGGAGAGGAAGAAGCTTGGTAACCGGACGCCTGATGATCCCTTCGCTGGTCTTCACATCCACGACTCGCGTCCTCCCGTCGGCTCCAGGATACACCGCCACAATCCTTCCAGGCTTCCATACACCTCGTCGCTCTTTGGGTTCTGCTAGATAGATCAGCTGATTGATCTTGATCACTTCAGTCTTCCCGAACCAACGTGATGACTTTATTAGGCTCGGTAGGTATTCTTTCAGCCATCTGCGCCAGAAGTTGTCGGCTAATTGCTGTGCTAGCTGCCATCTTTTACGCAGGTCAAAGTTCTCATCATTGGGGGCCCATCGAGGCAAGCCATTGCTAGATCCAAGGAGGAAATGGTTTGGTGTCAAAGCCTCAGGATCTTCTGGATCATCTGATACCGTGGTTATTGGTCTACTGTTTATCAGGTTCTCAGCCTCCACCAACAGTGTGTTTAAAACATCTTCTCTCGGAGCTTGACATTTGAGGGTATGCGTCAAGGACTTGTTAACCGAGCGGATTAATCTCTCCCAGCTTCCTCCCATGTGAGGTGCCGCAGGGGGCAAGAAGTTCCATTCTATTTGATGGCTAATAAGTTCTTGCGCCATAGTGTCCTGGTCCATCCTTTTCAAACAGTCCTTGATTATTTTTTCTGCTCCACGGAAATTGGTTCCATTGTCTGACCAAATCTTCTCGGGATATCCTCTTCTTGCAGACATCTTTCTTATTGCTAGAAGGGTTCCCTCCGTAGTGAGATCTCGGATGAGCTCTAGATGGATAGCTCTAGTAGTCATGCATGAAAACAAAGCTACATAACGTTTCTCCTTAGAACGCTTCACTGTCACCATCAGTGGTCCGAAATAATCCAGTCCAACATTTGTGAAAGGACGAGCATTATGATGAAGTCTCTCGATAGGGAGGGGACCCATAGGCTGTTGAAATGGCTTCGACCGCTCCCTTGCGCATAGAAGGCAACGATGCCAAGAACGCCTTACTGCCCGACGGAGACCTAAAATCCAATAAATTTGTCGTAGCTCATTCATCACATACTCCTGCCCTTGATGATTGGTTCTCCTGTGATATTTGTCTATTAGAAGTTCTACGAAACGATTATGTGAATCTAGGATGACGGGGTTCTTTGAGTCATAAGGAACATCGATAACCTTTCCAATTCGCCCTCTAACGCGTAAGACACCCTGGTCGTCTAAGAAGGGACTGAGCCGATAAATCTTACTACTAGAATGCACCGCTTTTCCAGCCTTCAAACACGTTATTTCTTGAGAGAAATGGAGCAGCTGAAGATATTTCCACCAGAACACTTCTGCCGAACGTTCTTCAACAGGTAACAAATGAAATTTTGCGGAAAAGCTCTGAGATTTACATCCTAAGAGGCATTTCTTCATATTTTCAATAAATCTCAGGGTCCAAGCCGATGCTCTAATTAATCGAGAAAAGTTCGAAAAACGGTTGCTGTCTGGTAAAAACCCAAACCCCGGTTGAGAAGAAAGAACTAAATTCATCCGCTCTAGCTCACACAAATTTCCAGCGTCCATTTCGGTGTCAGGGGAAATTGGCCACGTTTCTTCTCCACCTTGCAGAAATTTCGGACCCTTAAACCATTGGTCCAAATTACACGTTTTATCCTTTGTCGCCCAATCAGCTGGATTTAATGTACCTGGCACCCACCTCCATCGCTCAGGATTCGTTAGCCTTGCTATTTCACCTACTAATTTGGCCGTTTTATTCAAAATTGCTACAGCTTTTTTATCTTCCATCTCATAACAGCTATCAATATTGAAATTTTCGGCTACTAGCTGCTGTAAGTTTTCGTCGGATTTTTGAACCTGGCGTAAATGCAGGGGGTGACAAATGACCGATTGCGTACGATTGTCAGCCCTTCCGTGAAGGACCCAACCCAATCTTGTCTTGCTAAGCCCGAGACCATTCCAAGACTTACGCCGACTTTTACAGGTTTCTATAATGCTCCAGTGGTCTTGGCCAATTAATAATTTCGGAGCTTCATCACGAAAATTAAGGGGAATATATTTTATTTGAGGCCACGAATTTTCTAATTTTTTCAGGTTAATTTGTTGTCTTGGCAATGATAAATTATTAACAGTTCGAACACCTGTGAGGTTATAAACCTTACTTTTAGTATTTATTCCCCCAATTGAAAAATCAACCTCCTCCGAATCATTTTCCGATCTTGTTTCCCCTTGTATCCACTGAATACATAAAGGAGACCTTTTCCCCTTTAACCCTAAAGACTTTGCCAGCTTGCTGTCTATTAAGGTACAATCAGCACCTTCGTCAAGCAAGGCTGTTACAACTGTACTACCCAAGGGACCCTTTACGCGAACTGGGAGTATCTTCAATAACGTGGAGGCCGAATTGCCTGTGCTGTAGGCAACTACACTGTTAGAACCTGTGCGAGTAGCATTACCTTCTGTTTCAAGATGGAGTAACGAGTGGTGAGAAGCTTTGCTATCTCCCACTCCGCAGCGATTCTTAGTTCTACATTTGGCTGCTCGGTGAAATTTGCCCATGCATAAAAAACATAACCTTTTCTCACCAACCCATTTACGTCTATCGGATACAGAAAGTAATAAAAATCGTTCACAGTTTATAATATTATGATTCCCTTTACAATAATTGCACCTTTCATCTACACGCTTATCTTCAACCTCTGTTATTGCATGAATTTTACGAGAATTTATTTTCCATGGTGAAGTAGATGAAGCGTGATTAACAGCGACTGCCTTATTATAAAGAAAATCATTAAGATCCCTAAGATCAGCCCTTTTTCCTAACCTAACAACGGTTTCTCCCCATTGTAATTTTATATTAGCATTTAGCTTATTTACGATTTCGTCTATAAGCTGAGGGTTAGTAAAAAACTGATATTCCTCTAGGCCTTCGATCGCTACAGTCAGATTGTATACTTTAGTAGCTAAATCCAAAAGGCTATGCAAATTATCCTCTGCTAATCTAGGAAACCTTTTAACTTCCTCAATAAGGTTATTTATTATAATGATTGGACGACCATATTGTAGCTCTAAAATTTGTATAATTTTATTAACCGAATTGGGAACACATAATAGGGATCTCACAGATTCTTTTGCCCTACCTGTAAGAGCTTTACTAATTCGCTGTAAATTTTCCGCCTCAGAAAATTTACATATGTTCGTTGAATTACGAAAACTAGTAATAAAATGTAGCCACTCCGAGGGGTCACCGCTAAATGATGGAAGGGCTTTTCCTACAGATTTTCGCGCTAGATAAGTCTCCATAGAAAAATGGGACTGTTGGCAGGGATTTAAACAAACAGGATTATTAATTGGAGGCTTAGGTTGGGCCGAAATCGTAGACCGTGGTCGCGACATTGGGGATGGCTCTCTAGAATTATCAGTAAATTCAGGAGGAACCTCGCGTAATCCTTCTTCCTCATCTATTAGGTAATTGCTTTTGCTTACCCAATCCCTTACTTTGTTTTTGGTAGATTCCCTATAAGGACTAGGTACCGAGGAAGCTTGGCTAATCTTGCTAACTCCAGCAACGCTTCCGGCGGAACTAGCCTTTTCTACCGCTCTCCGCAGTCGCTCCAAACGGTACTCCTCCTCCAGCTCCTCCTTCATCCTCGCCAACTCCCGCGCTCGTTTCCTATAACGATAGGCTGCTTCAGCTTCCTCTAGTTGGGACTGTAGTTCTGTTCTTTTAGAGACGTTACTACCGTGCCTCGACGTTACTTCTTCGCCTCGGATTTGTGAAGTCATGTCTTCGCCAATAGCTACCTGCGAACCAAAATTATTACAGCCTCTCTGGCTAATACCAATGTTCATACCTTGGTGCTGTTGGACTTCAACATCGTCTTCCTGTCTCCGATTTAATGGGATGTCTCGGCTTCTAAGACGTCTCACCTCTTCATTGTTCATTCTGAATTAATATTATTCAGGCCCGGAGTAACCAAAAATGTTATCGTAAAAATTGGTTTAAGCTAAGAAATAAGTTAGCTTGCAATTCTCAGAACAAAAAACAATGATTTTTATGACCAGACTTTCTGAACAATAATGAATTATTTTAACAATACATAAATAATGCCACATGACAATATAACTATAAATAATGAAACATAATTTAGACAATATGAGCCAAAACCAGGAATTTAGAATAAATAATTCCATAAACAAATGTACTAATATAAATACTTAGGACAACCATTCACATGTCATTGATATTTGATTGATGTTGATATTATTATTAGTTGGTGATATATATATATATATATATATATATATATATTTTTTTTTTTTCTTCTTTTCGTTAGTATATTTATTGTTTTTTATTAAGATGTATAAGTTTTATCTATTAATTAATATTTATTTATAGATAGATAGATAGATAGATAGATAAATGTGCTTTATTTACAAAATTTCTTTTTAAAATTTTACATTTTTTTTTATAAAACACTAAATTCTGGCATGGATATGCCGTCTGCCAGGGAATCAGCTTGATGGCCAAAAATAGTAATTACAATAATCTTTTCCTTTATTATTATTTTTTTTCTTTTTAATTTTTTTTTTTTCTTTTTTTTTTTCTATTGTTTTGGTCTATTAAAATGAAAATAGGAAACCTTTGATTTTAATGAATTATAAACAAATAACAACAAATAAAATTACCTTTTACATAAAATACAAAATTTTCATAAAAAAAAAAAAAAAAAAAAAAAAAGCCAAAATTTTAATAATCATAATGTAATTAACACTACGGAGCATACCAAAACCATTATAAACTCAAAATTAATCATTATAATTAAATTCGTTCATCAGAAATTGTCTATAAATTAAAGATTCCTTTATATAGAAAAATAAAGCCCTCCAACATTTTCCATTTAAAATTTCTATAACCTCTTTTTCTGTTAAGATACTTTTTCCTAAATACTTTTTTCTGAGTGAGTTTAGAATCAGACATCTGCCAATAAAATGAAACATGGTTTCATCCTCCTTACTATTGCACATGGAGCAGGTGTATACTATATCTTTCAACCATGGTTTGCAGTTTAAGTTGAAAAGCTCCCCTCTAGCCTTGAACACCGTCTGAATTAGTTCTATGGAGTTATCATCGTTTACATAATTAACGTTTGAATCAAGTTTTTTATACATTAGATGATACTCTGCCCCCATCGTAGATATCACTAATTCCTGTCTAAAATTTCCTTTTGCTTCATTTATAAGCGTATTCTTTTGTCTTTCCCATCTTTCTACCGATTTAAAATCCTTGTCCAGTTAATATTTATTTATAACTTATTTTCCTGTTTTTCTTTTCGATTTAAAGTATATTTAATTTTAATTTGTTCAAGATGGAGGCAGACCTCCTAAAACTAAAGACTATAAGCTCTTAAAGGCTTAAATGTTATTGTATATATCTTTGAATACTCTAATTCCAATTGTTTAATTTTTGATTTATAATTACTGCATAAACATTTGTAATGTGTATACAGCCAACTCTATTTGTATGGGGCTAAACCCCGAAAACAAATAAACTCCATTCATTCATTCATTCATAGTCAGTAATGCTCAGTCAATATTTATCTCCGTTTCGATGGAAAATCTCATGTAAATTAATATGCATAACAATCAAGCAATGCAAAGATTTTTTCCTAAGTTTTGTCCATTTTATCATATTACACCTTGTTCTTCACATTGTGCCTGATTTTTATATGCTCATGTTTGCTCGAATCAGAATGATATTGTGAATTACAATTTTACGAAAATAAAAAAGTTATTCTTAACCCACATTAGTGTGATAATATTTATCTAATAATGATTTCGTCATATTAGTCAAATCAGAGTAGGCGTGACATTTCCAAATGTGACGCAGGCGTCAAAGAAGAAAATGTCTTCCGCATCGCTAACCTAGAAGAGGTTCTCGGAACTTGACTCACACCCCCCTCACCTCCCCCCGTCAGTCACGAAATTAGCAGTCCGAACAAGCGGCTGAGAGGACAGTAGGGTATTGACTTTCCGGCGACTCGTTGTTCGTGGAGACAATCCTTCCTGTTACAAAGACCTCATTTCTTCCGAACAATGGCGAAAAAACACAAAAACTGTCTCTCCTTCTAATTGTAATAAGTGAGTCTGAAAGAAAGGTGTCCGTAGCAATGTAAAAAGCGAGGCACTGGTCGTCATCAGAGAGTATTCTTGTAGAACCAGGTTCGGAATAATATTCATAAAAATCTGGTGCGTGCGCGCAACACACAACTTTCACTTACCAACTTACTTACATTAGAAATCGGCATGTTTTTTTAATTGCCATTTTTATAAATAACATAAAAAAGATGACTTGATTTTGATTAAAAATGATTAAATTAATCAAAATCATTAAAGCCGTTTTTGAGATATTCCAAAAAAATGTGAAAATTGGAAAAAAAGTTATGAAATAAAGAGCCCCCTGCATTTGACCAATTTTGATGAAATGTTGTCTGTCACATTGTGAGCATATACATACACCAAATATCCAGTCTGATAAAAATCATTACAGCCGCTGTTGAGTAAATAAAAAACACGTGAACATATGAAAAAGTTTATTAAATGAAGTACCCCCTCCGTTTCACCAATATTGATGAAATTTCGGCTGTCGCATCGCGGGCATATACATACATCAAATACCCAGTTTCATCAAAATCATCATAGCCGTTTCTGAGAAAATAAAAAAAAACGTAAACATTAGATAAAATTCCTTGAGTAAAGTGCCCCCTCCGGTTGATCAATTTTGATGAAATTTTTACAGTCGTATCTCGGGCATATACATACATCATATATCCAGTTTGATCAAAATCGTTAAAGCCGTTTTTGAGTAAATAAAAAAAACACGTGAAAATGATACAAAATTCCTTGAGTAAAGTGCCCCCTCCGGTTGATCAATTTTGATGAAATTTTTACAGTCGTATCTCGGGCATATACATACATCATATACCCAGTTTGATCAAAATCGTTAAAGCCGTTTTTGAGTAAATAAAAAAAACACGTGAAAATGATACAAAATTTATTAAGTAAAGTCCCCCCTCCGGTTAATCAATTTTGATGAAATTTTTACAGTCATATCTCGGGCATATAAATAGATCAAATATTCAGTTTAATCAAAATCGTTAGAGCCGTTTTTGAGAAAATCGAAAAAAACCTAAAAAGTTATTAAATAAACTACCCCCTCCCTTTGAACAATTTTGATGAAATTTTTGCTGTCACATCGCGGGCATATACATACACTTAATATCCAATTTCAGGTTCCCACGGTTTATAGTTTTTGAGCTAGTCTGTTCACACACACACACACACACAGACACACACACACACACACACACAGACCATTTCGCGGGACTTGGTTATTTCGACTCAGGGGGTCCCAAAACATGTATTTCCGTTGAAAACCGGAAGTCGAAATTTTTCACGATCGCAATACTTCCACTTATTATATATTTCATATATAGGTAAGTGAAAGTAAAAATTATTCAACGGATTTGCAAACAGGGCATTACCTCAGTCTGAGACACTGATGAATAACAAACTGTTTTGCTGATAGCACAAAAAATAATAATTTAATTTATAACTAATACCTTTAGATTAAAATATAAATTTCGAAAGTAATATATTTTTTGGTGAGGGTTATACAGTACCAGTCAAAAGTTTAGACTCACCCTTAGATTTTGTAAAATAAATAAGTGACAACATTTTATTTATTGGACAACGTAACAATTATAATTTTATTTTTAATTTATTTATAACTAGCTTTAATATCCGGGTTTCACCGACGGAATTTTGAAAACAATGAGAAAAGCCGTGGGTCCAGAAAAGTTCGTTAGGACATGAATGAGATTTTTTTTTTACTCCAACGGTTGATTTCGTAAAAATCTAATGTAAAGCGAGATCATAACGATTTTTATAACAATAAAGAATATACCCAGAGATTGGCTGTTATGTAATTTTAATATGGACAGGTGTTCCGCACCTGGTATGAAAGATCCACTAAGCGAAATTCGGAGAATTTAGGACAAACGGTATGTATTTCTATAAACAAACAAAAACACAACCTAACAGAATTTAATCTTTATTTATATAGATTGTATTCGAAACAATCGTATAATTTTTGAAATTTTATCTCTTGAGTTACAATTATTTTTTTAAACTTGAAGTATGTGAATTAATTCACCGGTACTGTATATTTATATATATTATTTAAATTTTACTCTCACTTAGTAAGGGGGAGTATTGTAATCGTGGAAAATTTCGACTTCCGGTTTTCGACACGTTTTAGGGTCCCCTGAGTCCAAATTAGCAAGTCCTGCGAAATGGTCTGTGTGTCTCTGGACATACGAGCTCAGAAATGATAAATCGTAGAACATTTAAATAACTGTATTAGTTCGAAATCACATATATGTGATTGTTATCACATATTGTACTGGGCCATTCCGGTAAGTTCGATTTCGGACTAAGTATGAGAAGCTATGGACTTAGCTTAGTGTTGTTGAATATCGAATCATATGATTACAGTTTTGTCACTTTATTGTAACTGGTAGTGACTTTTTGTAACGATGTATAATTTGAGTTTTTTTTTGTTTGACATTGAGAATTATAATTTTTCGAAGATATAAAAAAAAAAATTAAACCACATTAATGTTCAGGCGGTTATTGATATTTTATTTATTTTATATTATCATAGTTATTTTATCCATTTTTTATATATTTAATCTGTATCATCACTAGGTGCTTGTATCTTTTATCGATAAAATAAACGAAACGCTGGCAAGTAACGAATAATCCTTTTTTTATTTTCAAGAATTCAATCCTCATGAAATATTTCACATCATCAAACAGGTCACGAACTATTTAATTATTTATAGTTTATGTTAAAAAACAAAAAAAAAAAACAATGTCTACTTTTCTAAAGAATGTTGAAATAAACAATTATAACTGTACATATATTTTTCTTAAGTATACGACAGATTTTTTTTCTTTATTCTTCAACTTTTCTATTATAAGAGGTGATAAATTCTGATAATAAATAAATCATAATTAAACTTAATTAAAAGAAAACAAGTATTAAATCTCCCAAGTATGAACTACTAGCAATCGATACAACAGTTTCATGGCCACCGCTATCGAGGAATTATTTCAAACACGCGACTATTATAAATTATTGCAGATCACCCTGCGGGAATCGAATCGGGCGCACGAGCACCTCTACTTCATATAAATACCTCGCTCATTCTTTTTTTCTCACTTCTAGCATAGGCCGTTCGTGTTCAGTAAGATTACGTTCAATGCCAGGTAGATTCTTGTTTTATTAAATATTTGATGAATATTTATAGAGCCTTGGGGAAAGATTAGAGAGGAAATGTGGGGGGGGGGGGTGTAATCATTCTTGTAACACCTTGTCCAGTTAGCGATAGTTAAAAAAAGAAATAAATGAAAAAGTCCCTCCATCAGCGCGAACTAACGGTCAGACACCGCTGGTATTCTTCACCAGTGAATAAATAAAGAGAAAGAAAAAATTATTTTTAATTTATGGAAGATTGTACTGAGGAAACGTCTATGTGGAAGAAGATGACAAATTGTCATGTATTTCACCATGGGCGTCACCAGTATATTACGTTCGACTGATTGTTTAACGTCTATGATGGAAATTCCACCTAAATATGACTATAATAAGCCTCAGTCATATTTAGGTGGCATTTCCATCATAGACATATAGTCCTACATAATATACAGCAGACTGCAGCTACAGTTTATTTTTGTTAAAAATGTTAATTGGCACCATTTTTCCCCGATCCCTTCAATTTACTTCCAATATTTCCTGAGCGATTACTTCCTTGATTTTGTTTATGTGGGAGGTTACACTGAAAACCATTTTCCTTCCATCTCTTGGAACAATTAAAAACCATCAATATTCCCGATAATTTTATCTTAGCCTCTTTCGACTCCGAGAGTCTTTTCACTAACATCCCGACGGATCGTGCCCTTCAAATCGTTGAAGAAAAATGGAACTTGTTAGAATCCCATAGTAAACTCAATAAATCTGCCTACATTGACTCCCTTGCTTTATGCTGTAATTCTGGATATTTTTGTTTTCAAAATAAATATTTTCTCCAAACTTCTGGCCTTGCAATGGGTAGCTGTCTAGCTCCCGACCTCTCAGGTATTGTCCTCAACGACCTCCTTGATTCTGTAATACCTAAATTCCCCAAACGTATTTATCAACATAAATACAGTATTTCCACGCGTAATTCGTCTACATCTAAATTAGCAGAACATGCCATTGCCTACAACCATTCCTTCGACTTTGAGAACCCCTCCATATTAGCTACTGTACCTAACCACGATAAACGACTCCTCTCAGAATCCATTTTCATCCATCTAGAAAAAAATAACCCGGTAAATCACAAAACAGATAAAGAGATAATTTCATCAACTTATTCTAACATCTTCTGCATCCTCAAATCCTAGTTTTGATTTCATAGGTACCTGCAATTATCTCTGTACCTCTTGTACTATTATTATTTTTTGTATTGTATGCTTCTTTCTGTATATTTTCCAAATTTTTATGCATTGTTACATTATGTATTATCTCATTTTTATGTTATTTTCCCCGATCCCTTCAATTTACTTCCAATATTTCCTGGAACAATATTTCAAAACAATTACGGAGATAATGTTGAAGGTGGCCTATGTACCAGAACAACTTCGGCAAGGGCGCACAATTCTAATATATAAAGGAAAAGGAGAGGCCAATAATATATCATCGTGGAGGCCAATAACGATATACTCAATTGTGCGCCGAATAATAGAAAAAGTTCTGGACCAAGAACTAAGCAAGCAGGTCACCTTCCACAGGAATCAAAGGGGTTTTATAAAGGGACTTCCGGGAACGCATGTCAACGCGAGGATTATAGACGCAATATTAAAGGATGCGAAAACTAAGAAGAACGATTGCGCAGTCGCCTTCCTCGACGTTGTTGGTGCGTTTGACAATGTTGGGCATGCACACATAATTAACTCGTTAGAAGCGAGGGGTGTGTCACCGGATCTCAGGAATGTGATTTCGGCTCTCCTTAGCACGAATAGAATTAGGATTAATATAGGTGCTCACACTACTAGCCAAATCAAAGTGCTGCGAGGAGTGCCCCAAGGCGGCCACTTGTCATCGTCGCTCTTCAATATAGCTATTGATCATCTATACCGCGACCTGTGCGATGAAGATTTCTCCAAAAAGTTTGGTTACAAACTGAAAAGAGACCAAGATTTTGTGGTCCTCACAGGTTTTGCAGATGATCAGGCAGTGTCGGCGCGGGACAAAGGGGCGGCAGAAAGAGTGATCGGCAGCATAGAGAGGAACCTCGCGGAGATTGGTTTGGCGATAAATCCTCAAAAGAGTGTGGGCATAGTCTTAAATAAGGGAGAGCTGGAGGCAACGGTGCTCTCCCTCGAGAATGGAGACGGCATCCAAACAATTAAACAAGGAGAAGTCATTAAGTATTTAGGATGCACCTTCTCGGGAGAGCTACTCTTTGCAGAGGATTCGGTGGCAAAATTAAATAAAAACCTTGATAAGCTGGTTACCTCATGCTTGTTGAAGCCCGAACAAAAGCTCAACATTGTCAACCAATATCTGTTCCCGGGTCTCACCTACCCTCTCCAAACTGCGCCTTTAACAAAGCTGCGTCCGGAGGTGTTGGAAGGAATCGACACCATGATTCGTAGGAGCGTGAAGGCCATAATTGGTCTTCCTGCTAACACCTCCACGGCGATGTTGTACGCTCCCAGGAGGTACCGAGGATTGGGTTTGATCCGCTGCCAATGGGAAGCTCCTCTTCAACACTGGTCCATTGCTCAGCGACTGTCCAATGTACCGGACGCCCTGTTCCAATCTACATTTGATTACTCGGCGGAGATAGCAGAGTGTGCTGAGAGATTGGGAGTTGAACAGGGGCACCGGAATATGAGAGCTCTACGGCAGACGCTACGAGAAAACTCGTTTGAGGAATGGGCCAACTGCAGGTGACAGGGCATTGGAGTACGACATTTTAAAGACACCCCGAAAGCTAACAAATACATGTACGAGAAGCAGATACTTTCGGGGTCTGAATGGTCCAATGCCCTGAAGCTAAACATCAATTATGCACCCCTGCGCGGAGTCCCAGGTGTCAGCGGACAGGTGAGAGAAGTTGGGTCCCTCTGTCGCAAATGTAACACAGAGCCTGAAACACCAGCACACGTGCTGGGGAAATGCCCCAACAACTCACTCCTGATAACTCGCCGTCACCACAGGGTCAAACATGCATTGATGAGGCTCCTGAAGGAAAGAGACTTCGCCTGCTTCGAGGAAGTGTATTGTGTGGATACGGATGGATCCACGAGATATGCCGATATAGTGGCATTCCCGAAGACCGGAAAGTCGGCTGTCATTCTGGATCCCACCGTGAGGTACGAATCTAATGACCTCGATCAGGCGAGTAAAGTTGACGAGGAAAAAAAAAGAATATATGAAAAGTGTATCCCTTTTCTCAAAGAGAGGTTCCGCGAGAGCTTCGGCGAGAGAGAGTTCCACGTGAGAGGCCTTTGGTTCGGAGCCCGCGGAACCATACCTAGGTCAACCAGGAGCTTCATGGAGGATCTTGGTGTGGAGATAAAGGACGTAGCTAGCTTGGCGGAGAGTATAGTGCTGGACTCCCTGGGTATAATACATCACCACATTTATGGTGGTGGCTGAATTTAGGATTGGTGAGGGGACATGTATGTATGTAAGTTATTTATTTATGTATTTTTTTATGTATTTATTTATTTATATGTGTATTTATTTATTTAGTTTATTATAATTAGTTATGTAATGATTTGTTAAATTTTATTATCTTTTTTATTGCCGATTTATATGCCTGATAGTATGTTTATTTTGATTTTATTCTTATTTTAGTTGTTGCATGATATATATATTTTATTTGAAGTTTCTAATTGTTATATGTAATTTTTCGAATTCAAGAGAGCACGCGGGGGTTTGAGTTAAAGATAGAAAAAAAAAAAAAATAAAAAATAAAAAAAAAATATATATATAAAAAAAATATAACAATATAGGTATAAATATGTATATAAGCATGGATGATATTATTATTATATATTATTAAATAATGTGTTAAAAATAGTCTAAAATAGGATGTATATAGTATGCTGTGTATTAGCAACCCAATGTAGTTGGGCAGCATCACTTTTATAATGAATAAAGTGTTTCTCTCTAGTCCAGACACACTATTTGTATACAGTACCATCTATTTTGTTAGTTTTTAAATATTTTTGTTCACTTAGTTGTCATGTGCCTTCACTTCAAAAGCGTTGGATTTCCCCGTCATAAACCTTTGAAGTCGGCAAACTAACCCCCTACCACTACCTCTCACCTTATTTTTACCTTTAGTCTTAGTATTCACCTGGACTCAATAGGTAAATATCAGATTCTATTTTATCTTGTTAACCAGCCTCTTATTTTAATATTCATGTATACACCATCTTTTATATTATTATCAGTTCTGTAATGTATCCATTTATTGTCACCCTCTAGCATAGATACTTATATATTTCTTTTCATTTAGCCCTGATGAAGATCCACAAGTTGGATCGATACGTTGGCTTACCATAATAAAATCATTGTAAACTGAAAATCCTGACCATCATTTAACCTACTGAAAACCATTTTATTCTAAATTAAGCAAAGATGAATTTAATCCAACTTAGTTGTTATCTTCAATCTGAAAAGACTGCATTTAAGGCTCTTCACAGGTACTGTTTACTACTCAAAACAAGGAAGTGCAGAAGTGGACACTACATGAAGATTTATTTTTATGAAAATAGTGGTTCGAAATTTAGATGCCAACAGATTTAGAAGAGGACGCAGACAAAAAATAGGAGCTCTTAAGGAAACTTGGTTTAATCATTCCAAGCTATCCATACGGAAATCGCTGCTTTTCATTTATGCCTGGGGCAATGGTTATACCACCACTAAGTTCTGCACGAAGGAGTTACAGAAAACAGTAACAGACTATGTGCTTACGGTATTATTCGGAAACCAAAGATAATAGGAGGCGAGGGAATGAATATAGAGATTGACGAGAGCTGTAACTCAAAAAGGAAATACGGTGCAGAATTATTTCCATCTTAATAAATGTTGTTTACGTTCTTTTTTTTTTTGGCTCCTTGTTTCAATTTGCGCCTGTAAACAAACAAATACAATTAGCAAATGTGCGCTGTGCTATTGAAATAAGGGCATGCCAGGCATCGGGAAGGATGGCACCCAGCGGTACCTCTTGTCTGGCTTATTTCAGGTAATCTGGATTTTTAACGAAGGAGATCTCTCATCCAGCGTCTTTTTAATCTCCTATTTATGGGAATATCAGCTGTTGCCATGCCTCTAATCAGTTGGTTGAGATGACCGTGTAAGAGTGTATGAAAACGTTTGTAAAGTGTCTTTATATGTCGGTAGACTGTTTGCATTTGTAAGTCAGGATGTAGGGTATTTTTGGTCAGGTACCATGGTGCTTTTACTATGAGTCTTAACTTTTTTGATTGAAAGGTCTGAATTATTTGTAATTGGGTCTTTTTGGATGTATATACCGTACCGTATATCTGTGAAGAGTATGTCCATATTGGTTCCAGTAAGCATGAATTTGTATTTAATTTTTGTCTCAGTCCTAGTTTTGAAGTTTTAGAAAAAAGTGAGTAGAGTAGGTTGAGTCGTTTGTTAGGGGGTTTTATTTTCGTCTTAACATGCAGGCCCCATGTCATCCTTCGGTCAAACATATAATATTGATAAATAATATAATATCCAAAATCATAGTTACTGTAAAAAGAAACTGTCGTCCCTAAAGTAGAAAAAGACCCAAAATATAAATTATAAAAACTTTTATTACATGAAATTCTTGTTGTACAATAATTGTCGTAACTTCATCGGACCTTTCTTCCTTAACAGTTTGATGTGAATAGTTTCCTTGTTTATTGCATATAAGGCTAGTTAACGTCATACATCATAAAACAAAACAAAAAATTTTTAATTTAAAGGTATAAATTACCTGTCTACTATTGATTTCATATAAATTATTTTCACAAATGAAAACGCCAAATAAGGAATATAAAGGCATTTAATTTTTGATTAAGCAATTTTCTTTACGGCGCTAGAGGCCTTGTCCAACTTAAAGGCGAAGAGAACCCCTTCTCTGCTTGGAATTAACTTGTCCCTTGGCGTTAATTGATGATTGAGTATTCGTTAAAATGGATTACAAATTAAATAAGAGATCGTTATATTATATTTATAAAATAATAATTTATTACTATGGATTATTGCGTATGATATGATTGATGTTAATATTATAAAGCGGCGTAGCTCATTGGTAAGGCATTGAGCTCTCTGTGCTCAAGGTCCCGAGTTCGAGTCTCGCTTGGCAGGATATCTTAAACATTCTGTCACAGAACGTCTGAGGGGTCGAGAGAACCTCCTGGGGCAAACCTAGCCTCTCAAATGTGGTTACGCTTAATCAAAAAATCAAGGGGAAAAACCTGTCGGTTGAGCATGATCACGGTCAAATCACCTCCTTCCACGACTGCTGACCAAAAAACGTACATATTACTGAACCCAAGACCCTTCATGGGATGTAGTGGAACAGATTTTTTTTTTTTTTTTTCTTTTTCTTTTTTTTTTTAACGAAAAAATAAATAGCTAGATTATTACGCCCGAAGACACTGTCAAATCCCTCTGACAATACAGCACATTATAGCAGAATGTCCTTCTACCTCTCATAAATTAGATTTTTTAGGATTTATAACTTAGGATTTAGGATTTTATAACTTAGGATTCCTCGTAATGTAGCCGGAGCGTTAAGAGATTCATCGGAGGCAGTGGATGCCTTGTTAGAACTGACGAAATGTACAGGCGTTTACAATAAGGTATAAAAAAATATATATAAAATAAAATATATAATAATAAAATAAATAAATAAACAAAAAAATAAATAAAGAAAAATAGCTATTTAAAAAAAAAAAAGAATAACAAAAAATAAAGAAAAAAAAAACGAGAAAATTTCAAACATTTAAAATTTAAATTACCACTCCATGTAAAATAATTATATATATTTCACTTAATAGCAATATAAAAAACTATTAAAAAGAAAGAGTGACAAGTATAAAAACACAAACATTAAAATAGTTTAAATTTAAAAATCAAAAGGATGTAATAACCGAGTAGTTGACCGTCCAAATAAAATATCAATCTAATCTACGCCCGAAGAGGTTCTGTATGTTGATGGATTGGGTCAAGTTATTCATTAATAATGTTAAATCAAACTATGTTCTGTTCTCTATGTTTCATTAAATAATTTAATAGTATATTAAAGATGTAATGACAACAATTACTGGACGAAGGCTCAAAACTACCAATCTACTACAAAAGGCTTCTTTACATGACAGTAAAAAGACCTATTTGGGCTAATGGAATCGAGCTTTGGGGCTCCAATAAACCTGCTAATTACTCTCGTATCCAATCCTTACAATCCAAAATCCTTCAAAAAATCCTTAATGCCCCTATTTTCGTAACAAATAAAATAATCCACAAAGACCTAAAAGTTTCATATGTCACTGATTTAGCCCAATCCAGATACCAGTCCTTTCATAGTAAACTTCAGACCCATCAGAACCCTTCACCCTCGCTTCCTCCTCTATTCCAGATAACCCTCCAAGGCGTCTGAAAAAAAGATGGCCTAGAGATCTTTTTAGTTAGACACTGGTTGAGTGCTATCAGCGGATAGTTCCCCTACATGCTTATTCAAGATATTATTTTCTTTTTTTTAGCAAATTTACTTAATGTATTATGTGTAAATACAATTGTAAATTTCAATAAATAAAATAAAAAGATAAAAAAGATGTAATGATTAATAACAAAATAGTGTTATGACAGGCTATTAGTTGTTTTTGTTTGTTTGCTTAACGTCCATTTAAACTACTAATGCTAATTGGACGATGATACAGAGGGAGTCCTAAATTTCGCCTATCGAGGTATAATTAGGATAGGGATCTTTAACGAGTAGCTAACATCGTACTGGCCCGGTACCTACATTCTATTTCCTATCCAAGGGAAGGCATAGCCAAGGATTTTTTTACTCACTTTAAAAAGGTCTAGGGTCACCGCGGGACGTGAACCCGCGACCTTTAGTATTGTAGGTTGTCATGCTAACCACTACACCACAGGTGATCTCCCCAAAGGTGAGACTATTTATGCGCTTGATAATAGTAATTTATTGTATATTGTATTTTTTGAAGTTTGAAGGCAATTACAAGTCATAGAAAGACTGATCGAGTAAGACTTTGTTGTTTGTTTAGTTTTATATTCGTCATTTTTACTTGAAGCAGAGGTCATTATTAAAAACCCTTAAAAAGTTTGTCCGTGTCTGTCCTAAACTGTTTGATGGACTACTAGTGTAGATTGATTTGTATTTAAGATAGATTGTTATGCGGCATGGTATATTTCAAGCGCCTTCCCAAAGCCTTTCTGGTTGGCTTTCTGGGGGTTAAAGCCTTTCTGAAAATTATATTATATATCACTGGTGTTTGGGAAAAAAGTGTTATGTCATCAAAATGTGAAGCTTAAACAACGATTTACTAAGCTATTGAAAATCATTATAAATTCTTTCTGATTATATTTCTTTATTCCAGAAAAATAAATGAAACTATATTCTTTCAACAGAGACTGTAATAAATTATGAATAAGGAATGAATTATAATCAATTATGAATTTAAAGAAGACGAAAGAAAATTTTTTTTTTTTTACTTAACCCCTTTTGCTTAAACATGAATCATATAATGTACGAGCAGTTCTTGCCATGCGTTGCTGTGGCTCAGTAACTAATGTTTCTTCTTCTTCTTATTTGCTGTTGCCACTACTGCGGGGGCATAAGGCCGTAGGAAATTTTTGTTGAATTAATTATCTCCTATTCTTTTTATTACTGACAAATCATAATTCACTGATAAAGATAAAAATATTTTAGCTAATCTAAAAACCAACATTTTTTACATCTCATATTTGACATTTGAATGTAAGTATTAATGATCCATTTATTTAGCACTTACTGGATTATTCCAAGAGAAGCGAGATTAAATATAAATGACACACCTGTAAAAAGAACTAATCCTTTTATATATATATATATATATATATATACATATATATATATATATCTCGTGTCCAGATGTTTGTCGGAGGTAAAATCAGAAATTACTTAACCGATTTTGATGAATTTTGGCTCATTGTGTGTAGATTTGTCCAACTTAAAAGATAGGATAGTTTTTATTTTGATTATTGACCCTAATATTTCTTTTATTGCGAATTATTGCAAATATGGTAGTTTGCATTTTCGTTGTAAAAGTTATAACTTAACGTTATCTATCTCATTCATTAAATTAAATTTTTATGTTTTGATGTTTGAGATTGCTCGCTATTCATAACCTGTTTCAGGTAGAACCTCTTATTTATATTCTTTATTAGTGTTACTATAACTTTTACTTGTGTGTTATATTTAATCTCGCCTCTCCTGAAATTATCCAATTAGTGCTAAATAAATGGATCATTAATACTCACTATAGTCATATATGAGATGAAAAAATAAAAACCTTAAACCTTCTAAATTCTTTACCAAACATGTTTAAATTTGACGTAAAGTTCTATTTTAAATTAAAACGTTCTCTTTATGATTGAATTTTGATTTGATTTTATTAAAAATAATAGGATATAATTAATTCAACGCAGTGTAACTACTACTGAGCCACAGCAACGCGTGGCTGGGACAGCTCGTAAGAACATAATTGCAATAGGGTTTAGTACAATCACAATAGGTAGTGAGCAAAAATCTCTCTCAGAGATATGAGTTTTCGCGTCGGACGTGTTTGAATGATTTGATACTCCTTTTTCTTCAGGTTATCCCAAGCCAAGGACCTCCATCCAGATACTGGACCACAAGAGAGCAGGAAGACTTCAGGATGCCGGAACGCAGGAAGGGGCTGACGCACGGGTTCTCGGAAGGCCCAGGGACCCAGTTTCAAAGCCCTTTCACTTAGCCGCGAAGCTCCTACTTAGCGATATTGATGGCTTTTTACCACTTTCCTTTCAACCACTTCGCTTTACCACCAAAGTAAGAATGAATCTTTTTCTATCATTATTGCAAATTAATATTTGTACAAGAATATTACCTATTATTAAAATATAATTTTCTTTTAATTGGGTTAATTGCGTAAAGCCTGTTACAACTATAATTATAAATAGATATAGATATAGATCGATATTTATTAACCTAATACTATAATGTTAACAGCTGCTTATTCAAATCTTTTATATAATTACTAGCATTCCCCGTCGCGGCTTCGCCCGCGAGCCTTTATTATCTCGGTATTGATCTAATATAATATGTTAACTGATGTTAAGGAGATTTAGTAGAATCTGAGCTTCCGGTTGGTGGAATGTTGGAGGGGGAAGCTGCCGACTCGGTAGAAGAGAGGGAGACGCGCAATGGAGAGAGTTCACTAAAACCGCCGAAACAAAAAATGACTTACTCGTCGTAAACGCTTCATTTTTTGGCTGTAAAACATGATTTTTGACGACCAATAGGGGCTTTCGAGTTAAACTCGTCATATCAAGTTCTTTAAAATGAGTCCAAATAAGATATATTTTCTCGAAGTTCGAAAATAGATGTCCGTTATAGTTAAACGACAATTTCGCTATTTAAACCCATTAGGGGTTACATTTTTGAAATTCCTTTCTTAGTGGTTACCTAAAATCTAAATTCCGAACTTCAAGTTTCTATCATTAGTAGTTTTTGATCTGCATTGATTCTATCAGTCAGGACAAAGCCTCTTTTATATATGGAGAAGAGATCGAAATGAACACGCACCATCCCCAATCATGGGAATCACAGTGTGCATAATTTGATTACCACTAATATTTAAATAATTTTAATAAATTTGTAACGTTAAATCGATATTTAAATAAAAAACATATGGTTTAAAATCTCAACAATAGATTTCCGTTAGAGTTGAACGACAATTTCGCCATTTAAGCCCCTTAGGGGTTACATTTTTGAAATTCCTTTCTTAGTGGTTACCTACATCGCGTTTAAAATCTAAATTCCGAACTTCAAGTTTCTAGCATTAGTAGTTTTTGCTCTGCGTTGATTCTGTCAGTCAGGACAAAGCCTCTTATATATATAGAGATTAGATTTCTTAAGTACAACATACCATCAGCTGGATTTTGTTACTATCTGTAATTCATCTCATCTTCTAGAAATGATACTTTACATATTGCTCATTTAAGCCCTGATGAAGTTCCACATCTTTGGATCGAAACGTATACTTTCCAGATAAAAAAGTTTTGAATGAAAATCCTGATGATTTTTCACCCCATCTTAAAGCAAACAGTTGACAATTATAAACCTCTAAACCATACTAAGGCACGATTTCTAACGGAAAAACAATTGTTTTTATTGTGTCAAGCAATATTTTTTTTAAGAAGACAAAAGAATTAGAACCCGCATTTCCGTATTACTAATATGGCGTACCTGACACTTAGGCCGGGCGTAAGTTGGGGCGCAACTCCGTGACGTGAGGTTTTGTGTATATGTGTTTGTTTTTGTGTACAGTAGAAAGAGGAGCGAATGTTGGGCCATGAGGTGAGGTGGCACAGATTTAGAGCCGAGTGTCAGCTGCGGAGGTCTGTGGTTGTGACGCAGGTAAAGTGAAAAATGGAAGAAAAATTAATTGAGACAGTTAGGGACCGGGAAAGTTTATACGATACATCACATTCTGACTTTTAAAAGTCAAGTAAAAATAAAAATTAGAAAACTCGTCTTTGAGGATGAATTCTCCGCGTCACTTACTTTTCTTTAAATAGCAACTTTAAGGGAGTATTACATGCAATAATGTTGTTATTAATTGATCTTCGAGATCATTGGAACTCTAATGCAAATTACGCACATTTACGAACTCTGCCTTGCGGTCCGCAGTTTTCAATAGAATCAACTACTTCCCAATTGCATTCTCTTCACTGACCACCTTTAGTAGTTTGTTACCTTTGATAGCAAGGTGTTTCACTTCCCACCCTTGCTTAAAGTTTAGCTTTTAACCCTACCAAGCCGTTTTGAAACTGAGCGTCACTTACTCGATCTTCTCTCAAACAAGCAACTCGCGGTCGGTCATGCGCAAGGGGAATAGAGACAAGGTGGGCTCACTTGGGTAGGCAAACCCGCACACCTCTTCCCGCTTACCTCCTCACCGGACGCATGACTTAGTGCATGCTTTGAATTCTCTTTAAATATTATAATTTTTCGTTATATGTAGGTTAAAGTGAAAAACATTAATATTTTCCATTATTTTAAATTCTGATTTCACAACTGAGATTTTATCTCCACAAACCATACAATTATTCAAGAACATTAGACTTTTATTACATAAAAAAGTTAGGTTTGGTATAGTTTTTTATTTTTATAATACTAAAATAACCTTGCATGTACATATTAATTAATTATACTTTCCCAGAAATAATATAATAATTTATGATGTAATAATTTATATCTGGTGTGACCACTCATTGGATTTTCGCTAATGGATTAATAATTTCACCCAGGAAAGATTTATTAATTAAAGTAAACAAACAAATAAAAACCTAAACGTTATAGATATAGTTTTCATTTATAATTGATGGTAAAATATGGGACAAAAATTCATTGTAGGTAAGGAAACATCAATAAAATGTATTGCTTATTAATGATAATGTAGAAATTTAAAAAAACAACAAAATATATAATAAAAATGTATACAGAATATAAAAATATAAAATTACATACAATACAAATTTTATAACATTTTATATTATTATGTTACGTTATTAATTTTCGTTTCCTCAGTAACTTTTTACTTTCACTTACCTACATATGAAATATACAGTAAGTGGAAGTATTGCGATCGTGAAAAATTTCGACTTCCGGTTTTCCGGACTGTTGTTTGTTGGTTATCCGGTGTTTGTGAACAGACTAGCTCAAAAACTATTAGCGGTGCGAATATTAAATGCTCGCGATGTGACAGTAAAAATTTCATCAAAATTAGTCAAAGGGTGGGGGGTACTTTATTTAATAAATTCTTACGTTTTTTTCGACTTTCTCAAAAACGGCTCTAACGATTTTGATTAAACTAAGTATTTGATGTATTAATATGCCCGAGATATGACTGTAAAAATTTCATCAAAATAATCAACCGGAGGGGGGACTTTACATAATAAAATTTTGTATCATTTTCACGTGTTTTTTTTATTTACTCAAAAACGGCTTTAAAGATTTTGATCAAACTGGGTATTTGATGTATGTATATGCCAAAGATGGGACAGCCAACATTTCATCAAAATTGGTCAAACGGAGGGGGCACTTTATTTCATAACTTTTTTCCAATTTTTACCTTTTTTTCTATTATCTCAAAAACGGCTTTAATGATTTCGATCAAATTCGTCGTGTTTAATGAAAATTAGGTTTCCAATAATGTCAGGTAAGTTTTATCAGTATTAAAATTTTCGGAGGGGACTTAATGGGAAAGGGGCCTTTTTTGTTTTCCTATAAAGAACCTTTTTTTTAGTTTATATTGAGAAATTAACTGTCTCTCATCACGCATAAAAATAAGAAAAGTCTAAATTTGATATATGAAAAAAATCAAGTAAACAAATACAGGAGAAATTAGAATCTTATAAAACTCATAAAACACCTTGAGCTCACGCATGCGCCGTACGCCTTTAATGACAAACCAATGCGTTATAATTAAAGATGTTCTGTTCATTTAATGAGAATTATTTGTTTCATGGGAAATAAATGAAATATTCAACAAGTACATAGAGAATTATAAAATCAGACGACTTGGAGTATTATGCTTGCATTGCCGAATTATCACAACTAAAAACTTTTATTTAATAATAAAAGAAATTAGTTTTTTTTTTTTCAGCAATTGAAAACAAAAATAAGAAATGAATGTGGAAAAATGTATAACTTTGAGAAGTGGAAATTAACAAAACACATTAATTTCTAATCTAAGTAAGTTGGTAAGTGAAAGTTGTGTGTTGCGCGCACACACCAGATTTTTTAATCTTATGTTGAGCTTTTTTATTTTTAAATTTTTCATTTTTGCTGAGCTATCTGCTGATAACCTGGCTATCCAAGGTTATGAATTATTGATAAATTCACAGATGCGTCCAACTACGTCATAGGTCTCGGGCAGCCATATTGCCCCTTACAAAGTGAGCCCACCTTGTCTCTATTCACCTTGGGTCATGCGCACGCCCCAATCAGCGATAGTGAACTTCCTAGTTGCTCCTGCTCCGGCATTCGAGTTCCGGTATCGTATGTCTTCGTTCTCGAGCCCTTCCGGTATTATATATCTAGAATTTAGGCCTAGGCGAAATTGAAAGGCTTGCGTTAAGGAGGAACAGTTGTCGGAGGACGTAAAACCTTGAGTTTTCTTGTAATCAATTGATTCTAAACATATATATCTGAAATGACAGTACTATTGATTTCATGGCTCTTGGCCTACCCGATGCTAGTTGCATAAGGGATTCACCTTTGCACATTGAAGAGGCGACACATAATGCAATTAAGATGGCAGTATCAAGCGCATGCTAACTCCGCCTCACATCTGCTTAGCATTCTCTCCTCATTCATTAGCTTAGCATAGTTAGCAACGGTATGATAGAAATATTGATGCTAATCTCTTCGTTTGATAATTATTGATTGACATTTAAATTTACAGTGACGGGAAAGTAACTGTATAATATTGCTGTTCGATGCTAGTTGTAACTGTTCCATAAAATATGGATAAATATAACCACGTGGTAATAATTTTAACAGTTATGGTGTAGTGGCATAGCAACCTACAATACTAAAGGATTAGCGTCCCGGGGGAGTAAAAAATAGTTAGCTATGCCGTCCCTCGGATAGGACGTAAAATGTCCTGTACGATGTCAGATACTCGTTGAAGATCCCTATCCTAATTATACCTGGGTAGGCGAAATTCAGGACTCTCGATGCAGCATCGTGCGACTAGCCTGTTGTGAACAATGCTCAACACAAACCCAGATATACAATACTCGGCACTCTTCACTGTGGTCTTTACAAAGTCAGGGCATGCTTTTTTAAAAGAAGTCGATTAAAAAATATCAAGTTGTGTAAATTTGTCTAGAAAACTAAGGGACTGTACTGAAATTTCTGGCAACAGTGTAAATCAAAATAAATAACAACGGTAACTTTTATTTTAAGAATAATTTTATTATAGAAAATAGGTTGATAAATAGTCAGGATTTTCAGTTTGATCTTTTTTTTATTTAGGAAAACCAACGTTTCGATCCCTACATGAGGATCATCATTAGGGCTAAAAAATACGAAAAATATGTAGGTATCTATGCTAGAAGATTGTAGCATAGATACTCTTATCGTAAAGAAAAGTAGTTGCCTATTACACTCCTCTATATTATAAAAAAATAGAGAATTATTATTAATTTTCTAAAATTTATAGCATGCACGCGGCTTTTGCAGCGACCTTGCGAATAATGATTGCTATGTAATTAGATTCGATTCTTAGATTAAAATAACTTTTAATTATAGGTATGGCAAAAAAAAAAAAAAAAAAAAAAATAGAATTTCATAACGGTGTTACTCAATAAGGTATTAAACGCAATTAATAACAAGCCACATTAATCTATTTGTGTTCCATTTAAAATTTTTAAATTTCTTTATTTTATTTCCAAGATTTTTTTTTTTATTTTATTGAAACTTCTGATATTTTGAACAGTCATTTATCCTATGTTTTGTAATAATAATAATAATATGAGAATGACTTTAATTTGATTTGTTTGTTTAAAGTCACTTGATGCCACTAAGGCTAATCGGACGATGCTCTACAGTGGGATTCCTAAATTTTGCTTATCCTGATATAATTAGGATATTTAACGAGTTCCTGACATCGTACAGGCTTGGCCCTCCATTTTACATCTCATCTGGAGGGCATAGCCAAGCCAATATTTCAATGCTAAAAAATCTTAAACCAAGATGGAGGATGAAAGGTCAGTCACTGCAAGATAAGTAGCATATGGTCTTAATAGCATACCTCTCTATTGAGGAACCAGTGACTCACCGCAATACTGTCTGTGGCCTGTGCTACCTAAATAGCGAACATATGATGAATAAATAAATAAATAAATAAAAATCAAAGAAAAATAACCTTGAATAAACATCCCATCGATTATATATAAAACATATGAATAGAAAATAAGTGGTTTTGTATATTTAATAATAAGAGTAAAATCTGATAATCAATTCGTCAAAATTCTGAAATTCTTTGTTTGTTTTTCTTACACAAAAGTTTTCGAAATTATATCGTAACATTAACTTTGATTTAGGTAATTTTTATTAGAAGAAAATTATAATTCACAATGTCAAACAATAAAAATAACTCAAACTATTAACGTTACAAAAAGTAACTACTTCTAACAATACAGCGACACAAAAGTAATCATATGAAGAGTACACGGAAGAAAGGGGGGATGTCATTTGGAGTGCTTTCCGAGAAAATCGAGTTTTTAGGTTTGGATCTTTAATTACTTACGTATCTTTTATCATTTTTCTTCATTTTTTTTATATGTCCTTTTCCTTTTTGTTTTGCGTGTCAAAATAATATATTTGCCCGAAACAGACATATCACGCTCTAAAAAAAAATGTTTTAGTAAAAAAAAAACAATTTAAACATAACAGAAAGGGGGATAGTCATGGACGCTCCCCCTTTCTTCCCTGTTTTATTGATGAAATGGTGATATTAATACACAACCCATATAACTTCTAACATGACTCTCTCCCATTCTAGGTTTTTCCGCGAGGACATTCCCCCTTTCTTCCGAGTACGTGGTTCTTTCCATCGCTTGTAACCAACTTACTGTCATTTTTTCTATTTCTTTTCACCAACATATTCTACTCCTCTAGACGAACAATTATATGTATATAACTAAAATTCGGAAAAAAATAACTCTCCTCCTTTCTTCCGTGGACTCTTCATATGCTTCGATCTTCGGAGCCAGACCAAGGCCCTACTCCATTATATTTAGGCCGAATTCCAGAACATTCTAGAAGGGAGTAGAATATTCTCCTAAAATTTAGAACATGTACTAGAACTATTAGGTAACTATTTCAACAAAAAGTCTAGAAATCTTTTCAATTTTCCTTTTATTTTATTATTTATTCTTAGTTTTTCAGTAAAGATTTTTATTGATAATAGCTCTACATCATTCCAATAACATTTTCGTTTAATAATGACTAACTTTGGCAAAATAGGATTTGCATTGGCATTCTTTTTTGTTAGTGGAAAGTGCACTGCGGCCTCGTTAGACCTATTATAATGTAATTTATAAAGTACCCTTGTTTTTGTTTATATGGAGAAATTGACTGTTTCTCATTATGCCTAAAAATAAGAAATGGATAATTATAAAATAAATTTTTTTTCCACTTTTACGTATTTTTCTATTTTCTCAAAAATAGCTTTAACGATATTGATTAAACTCGTCATATTTAATGAGAATCAAGTATTCTTTAATATCAGGTAAGCTTTATCATTATTAAAATGTTCTTAGGGGGCATAAATGGGGAAGGGGCCTTTTTTGTTTTGCTATAAAGTATCTTTGTTTTTGTTTATATGGAGAAATTATCTGTCTCTCGTCTCGCCTAAAAATAATAAATGGCTAAATATGAAATATGAAAACAATCAAGTAACATATAAAGGAGAAAAAATTAAAAATATTCCGACAACAGTAACACGTTGAGCGCACGCAAGTGCAGTAATCCAAAATAATACAAAAATGTAGTGTACTTTAGAGATCAAGCATAACAAAAATAAGTAAATGAATATGGAAAAATGTGTTAATTTGAGTGAAGGAAAGTGAAAGTTGTGTGTTGCGCGCATCGCACCAGATTTTTATTAGGCGAAACTAATAATAAATCATGTCAGACAAAGCATAAGACCTCACATAGTTGTATTAACAATGTTACAAAAAGTATCAACTTGTAACGACACAGTAACACAAAAGTAACCAAATGATTCGATATTCTGTACCAGACTAACTCTCCGGTCCATTGCTCTTTATATTTAGTCTGAATCAGAACATTCTAGAAGGTTCCCGACAAGCGTAGCAAAGTAATCGAACAGTCACCAACATGCGCTTGAAGAGTTTGTAACTGTTCAAACAAAAAGTCGAGAACTCTTTTCGGTCATATGTTTTATTATTTTTTTGTTTCTTGTTAAATCCCTCCTTAGAGAAATTCCTTCTGGATGTCTTCCTTTCCAAACGAGCCTGCTCTCTAGCGACGGAGGTCTCTCCCTGAATCCGCTGTGCTTCCATCTTCATCGTGGTTCCCTGCATACAGATCTAATCGATAATAATCAACAATCATAGGCTTTCCTTTGAGATACTCGAAGGCCATGAAGATCAAATTGAAGCAGTCATAAACATTTCCAACAAAAAGTCTGGAACTTATTTCGATCATAAGTTTTGTTTCACGCTACACTGCGCCCTCCATAGAGGCATTTCTCCTAGATGTCTGCTCTCCCTGTCTCAGACAGCAATGTCTCTCCCTGAATTTGCTGCGCCTGCATCTTCATCGTGGTCCCCAGCATGTGTTGCTAACGGATATTAATCGACAATCAGAGGCTTTCCATTGGGATACTTGAAGACCCTGTAGATCAAATCGAAGCAGTCACAAACATTTCCAACAATAAGTCTTGAACTTATTTCGATCATATGTTTCATATTATAATATAACTTATAATTATTTGTATCCGAGGATAAGGGTCAATCCATTTGAAATGGCCCAGAAAAAAATAATTTGATTGCTAGACCATTTTAGGAAAAAATTATATTTTTACCACTAATTACTTACGTAATCAGTTGCTCAAAACAAGCTTTTTAAAAAAAATTTAGGCTCAACCGTTTAAAAATCTTTGTTTCAAACCGATTTTTGAGTTTGTAAGCTTTTACGGAAAACTCATTTTCTCAAGATTGATAAGTCATAGACTAATAATTTGAACACGATAATTTTCCTTACAGTCTGAATGAAAGCTACTTAGTTAGGTTTATTATCATGCCAAAAATCAACTTTAATGTACATCTCCCTACACTTAAAACATACCCTTAAAAACGGTCTTTTGAGAAATTAAAGAAGTTGTTTTCAATAACAGTTTTCAAGTATTGGACTTAAAAATATTCAAATAAAAAAGTGAACAAAAGAGACAGAGCAGACAGAAGAAAAACTATCGTGTTTAAATTATTAGTGTATGACTTACCAGTCTTGAGAAAATGAGTTTTCCCTAAGAGCTTACAAACTCATAATTCGGCCTGCACGGTGAAACGAAGATGGTTGCCATTTTAATATTGACCCTAAATATTTTTTAAAACTTGTTTAGAACTACTGATTCCAGATGTAATTGGTAGTAAAAATATACACTCGATATGGATTGATCGACCCATAAAGGGTTTTTTTTTAACACCTCTTTATTTATTTATTTTTTTGCTGGTACGGAGGTACATATACAGGTTGTCCCGAATTTAAATGGCAAAACTTCAGGAACTTATAGGGGACCGAAAAACTAAGTCCTTTAGAGATTTTTATTTTCATATTTTAATTTTTATACTTATTTATTTACATTTATATTTATGTTACGTTCTTTTTAATGTAAATATTGCTAAAATGTTGTCCTCTTGCACCAATGCAAGCATTACATCTAGCACTCACTTGATAAATTGCAGCTAAATGTTCTGATGATATTTGGTGCACTGCATCTCTGATTCGGCAATTAAGCAATTAATTTCTCCCTTGAGTTGATTGACACCGAATAAACTTCCTGCTTCAAGGTTCCCCATACGAAGAAATCCATGGGTGTCATATCATGTGATCTGGGTGGCCAAGGTACTACTCCTCCACGTCCAATCCACCGTTGTGGATAATTTATATCCAGCCAAGCTCGAGCAGCTCTGCTATAATGAGCTGGACATCCATCGAGTTGGAACCACATTTCAATCCGCTGTTGTAAGGGAATGTCATCTAAATAATTAAAAAAGTCGTTCTCCAAAAAATGTGTAAATTTGTTTCCATTCAATCTTTCAGGTAAAAAATATGGTCCCACCAGTAATCCGTTCCAAATTCCAAGCCAAAGGTTAATAGCAAATTCATGCTGAAACCTATTCTCTCTAATAGCTCTGGGATTATCAAGAGTCCATACATGATAATTTCTTTGATTAACAATTCCTCCTCTTGTAAAGGTAGCTTCATAAGTCCATATAATTTTTAATGGAAATAAATTATAATCGCGAATTTTTTCAAGAAACCAGTTGCTAAAATTCAATCTCTTGACATAATCATGGGGTAATAAATTCTGAACTTTTTGAAGATGGTATAGGTTGTGATTATCACCTTTCAAAGTTCGCCATATTGCTTGCCGCGACATTCCTAATGCAGTAGATGCTCTTCGGATGCTAGTCTCAGGATTGTTATCGAGGTGGCGTTGGACAGAATTTCTTCTCCAATAATCTGCTCTTATTGCTGCCTGGAATTGGTCGCCTTCATTACGTATTAAGAATGACCCAGTCTCTCGTAGTCTATTAAAAGTTAGCGAAAAGACTCGTCGATTAGGGACTCTTCTATTTGGAAATCGGCGCGCATACTCCCGCACCGCTTCTAAAGCATTACCGTTACAGACACCATACACAAAAATCTGGTGCGTGCGCGCAACACACAACTTTCACTTACCAACTTACTTAGATAAGAAATTGACGTGTTTTGTTAAATATAATTTCCCAAAGTCACACATTTTTCTACATACATATCTTATTTTTGATCGTTAAAGCCGTTTTTGAGTAAATAAAAAAACCCGTGAAAATGATAAAAAATTTAATAAGTAAAGTCCCCCCTCCGGTTAATCAATTTTAATGAAATTTTAACAGTCATATCTCGGGCATATACATACATCATATACCCAGTTTGATCAAAATCGTTAAAGCCGTTTTTGAGCAAATAAAAAAAACACGTGAAAATGTTACAAAATTTATTAAGTAAAGTCCCCCCTCCGGTTAATCAATTTTGATGAAATTTTCACAGTCATATCTCGGGCATATAAATAGATGAAATATTAAGTTTAATCAAAATCGTTGGAGCCGTTTTTGAGAAAATCGAAAAAAACCTAAAAAGTTATTAAGTAAAGTACCCCCTCCCTTTAAGTAATTTTGATGAAATTTATGCTGTCACATCGCGGGCATATACCTACACTAAATACCTAATTTCAGGATCGCACGGTTTATAGTTTTTGAGCTAGTCTGTTCACATACACACACACACACACACACAGACACACACACACACAGACCATTTCGCGGGACTTGGTCATTTCGACTCAGGGGACCCCAAAACGTGTATTTCCGTTGAAATCCGGAAGTCGAATTTTTTCACGATCGCAATACTTCCACTTACTATATATTTCATATATAGGTAAGTAAAAGTAAAAATCATATCAGCGTATTCAACATTAGAATATGTACGCGGCATTGTGGCTGATGCTATTCACACAAAAATATCTGAGTAACTGACTGAAGACTGATTTATGAATTATAATCCTAGAAGGAAGCCAAATTGTAAACAAATAAAAGAATTTAAAGTGTTTACATTAAGTGTTTAACATTAAGTGTTTACATATCTCACTGCCTAGCGTGACGAACTTTGAAAGGTGATAATCGCTACCTATAACATTTTTGTTTTGTTTCTTTTTTTGCGATTTTATCCAAAACTAAGCGAAAACGAGCAAATCTCTAAAGGACTTTTTGTCTTAGTTTTTCGATCCCCTATAAGTTCCTGAAGATTTGCCATTTAAATTCGGGACAACCTGTATACAGCTATAGTTGTATG
Source organism: Aelia acuminata (assembly GCA_911387785.2). Taxonomy (NCBI): domain Eukaryota; kingdom Metazoa; phylum Arthropoda; class Insecta; order Hemiptera; family Pentatomidae; genus Aelia; species Aelia acuminata. Next base: position 116,308,297 of record OU426983.1, on the reverse strand, counting down.
ATATTTCGAAATCGTAAAATTATTTTCGAAAACATGACCTCTTTGATCGAGATATAGAGGAGATGTGGTCAGTATTAGGAGGAAGACATACCTGAGATACCGGATAGAGATGGTGAGGTATGCCTTTGTGAGCAGATGATGTAGGACATGTGGCGGGTACGGACAGCTGCTCTCAGCTATTAGATAACTAGCCCAAGATATCTAGAGCGAGATGAAATATCCATCTAATGGATACACAAAAACATCTAAAGAGTTATTAGACGGCGTGTATTATGCGTTTATTGTGTAACCCTTATCTATCGACGGTAAAATAGATTATGTCTTCATGCTCTACATACATTCATGCTAGAGTACATTAGTTGTCCCTAGGATATTAGTGTATTTTATATATGTATCTATATATATGAAATGTATCTGTTATTTTTCCGAATCAAATAATGGAACTGTGCTTCACAGCCTAGGAGAGAGGCAGTAACTCAAAAATTGTGAGGAAATGATATCGATGAATTCGTTGTGAAAATTGCCGTTTTATGCTCCGTAGAAAAGCAGTGTACAGCATATTTTAGTTTAAGCTTTCCTTATTATCTTTATTTTATACTCCTCAGTGCTTTTCTATGAAGCAACCAATGGAAAATTTCACAACGAATTTAACGATATTTCACAATTTTTGAATTATCGTTTTTATAGTTGTCGCGTTGGAAGTGTAATCGCACCCCACTTAGAAGCGCAGTTTCTTATTTTATAATTTTATTTTATTTATTTATTTTTTATTCATCAAAAAGTCATTTCATGTATACGTAATATGTATATTAATACACTAATAAATAGATCTGTACTAATATTCAGAGCAACTCCCTTGAGATTTAAATGATTGAGAAAAGTTATGCTCCGGGGGCACGATGGTGTAGACGATCCAGAACATGTACTAGAACAGTTTTAGAACTGCTCCAACAAAACAGTCTAGAACTCTTTTTCAATGTAACAGACAAAATCATATGGTGGGGTCACCTATGGTGTAGAGGTTAGCATGGCAACCTAGAATACTGAAGGTCGCGGGTTCGCCTCCCACGGTGGCCCCAGGATTTTTTAATTGGAATAAAAAAACCCTTGGCTATGCCGTCCCCCAGATATGACATAAAATGGAGGTCCCGAGCCTGTACGATGTCAGGTACTCGTTAAAGATCTCTATCCTAATTATACCTGGATAGGCAAAATTTAGGACTCCCCCTGTAGCATCGTCCGATTAGCCTTAGTAGCATAAAGTGACGTTAAACAAATAACAACAAAATCATATGGTTTAGTCTTATGTTACAATATATTTATATTTGAAAGAATATTCTCAATCATTGTTGTAATGTTCTGCTAATTTGAAAGCCAATGGATTTAGTAGATTATTCCATTCCAATCTTGGATATTTTCATTAGCAGCAGCTGGGCCTTTCGCATTGATGAACAAGGTATTTAGTTTTCTGGGAGGTTCAGCATCTCAAACTACCTATATATCGTTGCCCATGGTCCACAATTGATGAAATCGTAATCGTGATCGTAAAATAACACTAAGAAAATAGCGTAAAGTTACATGTTTTTCTATAAATAATATTTTATAACGATTCGGTACCCGAGAGTCAGTCTCATGTCCCCGGTATCGTTTTTGTATGGATTGAAAAAACATTTCATTAATATGATTATTAATTTTGGACCAAGTTCGACGCTTGGTGTCATTTTTTTTCATTCGTATAGAAATATCTAATGTTTTTTTATATATTTTTCTATATATTTTTAATTTTTTTTTTTAATTATTAGGTATCAGTGAAGAGGAAGGATTTGCTCTGCCTTGAGCCGAGCTCTGTGGTGTAGCGGTTAGCATCCTCGCATTTAACGCAGGAGACCCGGGTTCGACTCCCGGCTGGGCCAAATCTTTTCTCTTCAAAAAATAAATTATTTATATATATTTTTAATATTTTTGTGACTGTATCCCGAACCATTTCCTCTATATTAATTCGTTAGGGTCAACTTTTTTCTACCATTATTATCCAAGTTATTTGACTGTTGCTCCAAATCACCCTTAACCATTTACTCATCTTTAATGTTGATGTTTAAACATCTTACACTAGAAGTACTGTTTAACCTTTGCCTCCTTGCTGGCGGCCAAGAAGCCGCAAGAACTTCAAAGGACTTTAAAGAACAAACATTTCTTGAGTGTCAGTAAATATTTTGGTGGTTCTGGTCCTTTTTAAGTCCAATAAGACCTTCCTTCCTCACCCAATAAGACGGGTGTGACTCCTCCAGCCCGGCTGTCAACTTTGGGTTCAACGACCAATCGTCGTTCCCCTTCGCTGAGCCCATAAGTGCTCCTCTTCCCCTGAAGAAAATGGTAAATTTTTTTCCACATCGCTCTCAGATTTCAGGAAAAATGCTTATTAGCTTCGTCTAAAAAGAAAAAAATTACAGCAAACGGTTTTCGTGACTAGTCTTATAGAGTGATGATTATCACGGTCAATTGCCGATTTCGAAAATCCTCAAAGGATTTCAAAGTCTGAAGACACGATCAGTATCATATATTAATATAGATTTTTTTTTTTTTGTATATTAAATGTTATAAAATACTAGCTGTATATACCGGTTTCACCCGGAGAATTTCATTTTTTAAATCTATAAAGTGAGACTTTTATCGACTCAAACGGTCGATTTCGTAAAAACCAATGTAAAGTTAACCAATTTAAGCTATGCAATTTTAATATGGACTGGTGTTTGAACCTGAATATCAAAGAACCACTGAGCGAAATTTGGAGTATTTAGGACAAACGGTAGGGGTTTTTATAAAGAACAAACGAATTTCATCATTATTTCCATGTTTCACCCCGGGAAATTCATTTTTCTAATGTAAAAAACCGATGTAAAGCTAGATCATTACGATTTTTATAACAATAAAGAATATCAGCTGAAGATCGGCTGAGGTTATGCAATTTTAATATGGACAGGTGTTAGCACCTGGTATCAAAGAATCACTGAGCGAAATTTGGAGAATTTAGGACAAACGGTATGGATTTCTATAAAGAACAAACAAATAAACAAACAAACAGAATTTCATGTTTATTTATATAGATTATATTCCGCATTATGATTTATTACTTATACCTGTATGTTATGCGTGTCTTATACGCGTTTGTTGAACGTATCATATATATTAAGATGGGCTATTTATTTATTATTATTCCTAACAAATCACACCATATTCAAGCAGGAAGTGTAAAAGAAGAACACGCTTAATCCTTAAAGAACATACATAATTTACACAATAAACCCAGATGGACATAAATCTCACAAACATTTGTTATAGCTACTGATTCAACTGATTTAAGAAGCACTTAGTACGTAACTAACAAAACCCTACATACTCCTAACAAAAATTAAGCTACACATAACGGCGCTTTACGAACAATATTTAACATACAAATACGTTTAAATTGACATATGAAAAAAATAAACGCCATTTTAAGTCAAACCTCTGGGCTAACAAATAATTCTTCGTGCAGTTCCGGGGATCGGAGGCCAGGTGAAGAGAAATTTTTGACCCCTCTGCCACAAATGCGATCGACAGTTAGAAACCTCAGCTTATTTATTGATCAATTTCCATTACAACATTCTCGTCACTTACGTACAACATAATAACAATAATAAGCAGGCATAAATAGCTGATCTAATGGAAATAAAAACGTAGCAACGTTTCCTTGAAGTTAACTGCCTTCACTCGAAAGTCTTAGCGAGGTATGAGGGTACATTGGATTTTAGTAAGATAGGACTTATTATTATTAGGCACTAATAATAAATCCCAGAATTCGATTGGAAACAAATGATCAGATCAAAACCATAAAATTCAAAAAGAAAAAGAAACGATTTCCATAAGTGCATACCGTACTTGCAAGAAAAATACATAGCCCAGTCATTGGTGCTCAGAAGTGCCTGTGAAAAAATTAAGGTAGAAGATTTCTCGACGGATTCTAATGTTTTTCGGTAAATCCGAATCTGAAGTTTGCCAACAAAAAAATGACGGCTTCACAGTGAAAATCGCAAAAAACCTAAACATTTCGGATTTTTTTCACAAAATCACTTATATTTTGAAAAATAAAAATCCTAGTGAATTTCTCATTATTTACTAAATTAAAGTAGACAAAATTTCCTTCAAAATGCATTGGTCACTTTTAATTTTTGAGCGCAGTGCACCGTCGCTAGAGCGCGCTGAAAAGGAGCACTTAGGCAAAAAAGAGAGAAACTCAGCCCTAACTAGCCCCAGAAGATTTCTTATCGTATTTCCTCCGTGAATACGTGTTTTATTCATGTTTTATGGTGGTTAAAAGATTACGGAGCCTTTTAAAAACATTGCCCACGAAGTGGTAGGAATTCATAAAGGGCCGATCAAGCCGTTTTATTATTTATTTCAAAAATTAAATGAAATGAATATAATGAAAAGGAATGTAATGGCAATTAATACATGCGATGTAATAACTATTAATACTTTTTTTTTTTTTTTTTACTATTTATTCCAAAAATTAATCGGTCGGTAACTCTACTGGAAAAGGAATTGTACATATTATTGTACACAATTCAACAGGTGTCTAATTGGATAACTGTTCAAAGCCCAGAGAAATAGGGTGTATGACAAACATGCAGTTTACCTTCTGCTGAAGTCTCCGCTATCGTCGTTCGTGATTCGACCGGGATGGAATCGTCAGGATTCTCGGACACCTCTAAAATATAAATCGTACGAATACATTCGAGGGCGAAGTAAGCAAACCCCATTGGAATTAGGTAGTGTACAAACATGATATTTGTGCTGATGTCTCCAGGATTGATGTAGATAGGTCAGTATGCTGTGTGACTAGCAACCCTATACAGTACAGCAGCATTACTTTATATTTTGTTGAATAAAGTATTTCTTTCTCGTCTTACTTAATGCGATTTACTCGACATTTTTCACATAATATTCTATTCAGTTTTAGCGCGGATTAGTATCCAAATAATTCTTTTTTACACTTCGAAACTGTATTAATGATAGAAGAGCTATTCTATACCTAGGTTACCCCAGCTCGGAGAACAATACCCCTTCAAGATCGGCGACCTTCCCAGAACCTCCTGACCGTCCCGAGGGAAAGTGGAGCAGCTGATGGCTGACCGTATGTCGCTGCTAGGCCGACCATTAGCGCCTCCTTGATCACGGTGATCATCCTGTGGAGCAGGTGCCATCTGGATCCAGGATATTGACCTCTCAGTCTTCGTATCTTAAGTAGCGATACCGCAACCTATATCATGCATAACCTTCAGCGCGTTTCGTCAACAAATGAAAAAGGCTTTGAGTGCTTAAAAAAAAAGGAATATGCAGAAAAAGAATCGGAAAATTCAGTAAATTCTATCATGGGCCTCACCAGCATAAAAAATATAGGGTGCGGACGGCACAATATTCTCCTGTATATTGTAGGTCGAAGTAATCGAGAGGCTAAAAATTTAAATAATATCGCCTAAAAACAACTGTTGAGACATTTAATTCATCCTCCAACGATATACTTTAAAGGTATTTATAGTCTCTTAAAACTTGGTCAATTTATGCCTCATTTAGAATATAGGTAGTTGCTAAGGTTTCATGTTGAAGGATGTGGACCGGAATTTCTTGAGTGAATTTTATCCAAGTTCTCATTCTGATCCTGATTCTCTAGTCGATGAAGGGATAGTTTCTCTAATCCCGAACCAAAGCCCTTTACTTTAAAATTTCGTTATCCGTAAATTTCCCTGTAATTTTCTAGCAAGTACGGTATGCAGTTATGATAAATCGTTCATTAATATCAGGTAAGCTTTATCATTATTAAAATGTTCAGAGGGGGCTTAAATGGGGAAGGGGCCATTTCTGTTTCCCTATAAAGTACCTTTGTTTCTGTTTATATGGTAAAATTATCTGTCTCTCGTTACGCCTAAAAATAAGAAATGGATAAATATGAAATATGAAAAAAATTAAGAAAACGTATACAGGAGAAAAAATGAAAAACATCCGTCAACACATAAAACATATTGAGCTTAGGCGACTTAGAGTATTATGCTTGCATTGCCGAACAAGTAAAAACTTTTATTTAATAATAAAAAAAATAGTTTTTTATTGCATGCAGTTTAAGTTTTGTGTTGCCCGCACGCACCTGATTTTTTTTTATTGCTTTTTCCTTAATATGCTACTACTTAGATAAGTGCGGTTTATTAAATTTTTAATAAATATCGTGGAGTTTAATCCCTATAGACTCTAGAATAATACTGTCTTAAATAGTTTATAGCTTTTCACTTCCTGCACCAATCTTTAATAAAAAAAATCTGGTGCGTGCGCGCAACACACAACTTTCACTTACCAACTTACTTAGATTAGAAATTGACGTGTTTTGCTAAATATCATTTCCCAAAGTCACACATTTTTCTACATTCATATCTTCTTTTTGTTAATCGTTAAAGCCGTTTTTGAGTAAATAAAAAAACCCCGTGAAAATGATACAAAATTTATTAAGTAAAGTCCCCCCTCCCGTAGATCAATTTTGATGAAATTTTTACAGTCGTATCTAGGGCATATAAATACATTAAATACCAAGTTTGATCGAAATCGTTAAAACCGTTTTTGAGTAAATAAAAAAAAACACGTGAAAATGATACAAAATTTATTAAGTAAAGTCCCCCCTCCGGTTGATCAATTGTGATGAAATTTTTACAGACATATCTCGGGCATATAAGTAGATCAAATACTAAGTTTAATCAAAATCGTTAGAGCCGTTTTTAAGAAAATCAAAAAAACACGTGAAAATGTTACAAAATTTATTAAGTAAAGTCCCCCCTCCGGTTAATCAATTTTGATGAAATTTTTACAGTCATATCTCGGGCATATAAATACATCAAATACCCAGTTTGATCAAAATCGTTAAAGCCGATTTAGAGTAAATAAAAAAACACGTGAAAATGTTACAAAATTTATTAAGTAAAGTCCCCCCTCCGGTTAATCACTTTTGATGAAATTTTTACAGTCATATCTTGGGCATATAAATAGATGAAATACTCAGTTTAATCAAAATCGTTAGAGCCGTTTTTGAGAAAATCGAAAAAAACCTAAAAAGTTATTAAATAAAGTACCCCCTCCCTTTGAGCAATTTTGATGAAATTTTTGCTGTCACATCGCGGGCATATACCTACACTAAATACCCAATTTCAGGTTCGCACCGTTTATAGTTCTTGAGCTAGTCTGTTCACATACACACACACACACACACACACAGACACACACACACACAGACCATTTCGCGGGACTTGGTCATTTCGACTCAGGGGACCCCAAAACGTGTATTTCCGTTGAAAACCGGAAGTCGAAATTTTTCACGATCGCAATACTTCCACTTACTATATATTACATATATAGGTAAGTGAAAGTAATAATCATCTCTATTCGACGAAGTGATGGTCCCTCCACTACCGAACCAAAGCCCTTAAATTTCTAAATTAAATTTCCCCCTTTTAAACTTTAAAATTTCGGGATCTGTAAATTTCCCTGTATTTTTCTTGCAAGTACAGTATGCACTTATCATAAATCGTTTCTTTTTCTTTTTGAATTTTGAGGTTTTGATCTTGATCATTTGTTTCTAATCGAATTGTGGGATCTATTATTAGTGCCTCATTTCCTATCTTACTAAAAAACAATTTACCCTCATACCTCGCTAAGCCTTTCGAGTGAAGGCAGTATGAGCGTCACCAGTATCAAATTATTGGTGGGACGGTTTAATATTATTCTAGATAAGGTAGGTTGAAATTCAAGGGGCTAAAAGTTGAAGTAATAAGTGCTAAAAACAACTATTGAGACATTTAATTTATTCTCCAACTATTTATTTTAAAGGTATTTATAGTAAAACTCTTAAAACTTGTTGATTTATGCCTCATTTATGAAATAGGGAGTTGTCAAGGCTTCATCTTACAGGATGTGGGCCGAAATTTCTTGATTGAATTTTATGCAAGTTCTCCTTCTGATCCTGATCTTACTAATTTCATGGCTTTCCATCAACTTCTATAAGCTTCATCGAGTTGATGGGAAGTAGGATCAAGCTGCTAGGTTTAAAAAAGAAATGGAGACCAATGCCGGAGATCCAGCTTTGTAACAGAATTCTTAAAGCATTAAAATATCTTCTGGAATTCACTGCCATCTCAATTTCTCAAAAAAATGGAACGAACGAGTTTTGCACCTCACCTACTCATTTTTATTGCATTAAAAGTTGACAAACAAACTCACATTATACAAAGTCCTCCTAAAGCCTATATGGGCGTACGGGATAGAGTTGTGGGGCTCTGCAAAATCGACCAGCATCCAAAGAATACAGTCTTTTCAGTCAAAAGTGTTGCGAAGAATAGTTTGTTATTATTATTATTGTTGTTGTTGTTAGAATTTTTTGTTAGCAATGATATAATACACAAAGACTTAGACATGCGAACTATTTCGGAAACAGCCAAAGAAAATTATAATAGCTTTCACCTAAGACTGACCTACAATACAAACCCTCTTACGGAAGCCTTAAGATGCTCGCACTACCCTTTCAGCCCACCACGTCGACTACGCAGGTGGTGGCCAAGAGACTTGCTGAGCTAATTTGTCATTTCCAGAAGGAACGCTCATGTAGCAGCCCTAGCAAAATTTGCTCATTGCAAGTAATTTGCAGATCGCAAATTTATAATTGTTAAACGTTTGTTATTAAATAAATTTAAAAAAAAAAAATGTTGATTGTTACAGTCGGATAAATAAGTAAAATCGAGGGCCAATATAAAAATATTGGGGGGGGGGGCGCATCCCGCTGTCCCCCCGACAGTTTAATCAGTGATATGACTCATATACGTATGGTTAAGAGTCTATCGGTATGGATAAGGACTAAAAGAGCGATCGATGAGAGATCTGCTCTCTTTAGGTGCCTTTACACGTTACGAACTTTACCTTCGAACACGACCCTCGAACAACCTTCGTGAAGCCCTCACGTCGACTGTTCGGCTGTTCTAGGAGCTTTATCTGTTCGCCTGGGTTCAGGGGTAGTGCTAGTGTCACTTTTGATTTGGGTTTTTCTAAGTGACAGGAATTGTTTGTGATACTAGTGCGATTTGTGATACGTTGTAATTCGTCTCCTATATTTTTATTTTACAGATAATATAAAATATGTTGATAAAGGAGATTTTTTTCTTTATCATTAGCTAGCTTGGGGTGCGCCAGCCATATTGGTTCGCTTAACGTCACGTGAAGTGTAAATGGTTGTTCGCTTCACGTCGGTACGGCAAGGTTCGGAGGAGAACTTGTTCGAAGGTGAGGTTCGTAAGGTGTAAAGGCACCTTTAGACAGCAAAGCTAATTGAATAGAGGTGGTGCTGCAGGGTGCTTTCCCTCCTCATGCCTGACAAGTCATTATTTTTCATATTACGATCATCTCATTTGCTGATTGTCAACACCTTGCTGATATGTGCGATTTAAGATTTTTTTTTCACATAACCCCTATCACAAAGTTGATATTTTTCTGTTATTCCTATTTTTCCCTTTTACTGTTTCAGATTTACATTTTTGTGAGGCAGCACCTATCTGACAGGGGGGAACGGGGGTCACTTATTAAAAAGGGATGATTGTTTTGGTTGTCCACCAGTAACTGTCATTGTGTGATTATTTACTTAAAGCCTATTCCAATGTTTATGGATTCTCCAAATTGTTATTTCCCTAAATATGACGCCTTTAGGTCAATGGCCACCCCGCCTTATCCTAAGTAAACACCGCCATGACAGAGGTGTCGCTCAGGAAGACAGGTAAGTCAGTGCTGAGAGAGTCAAGTCGGGAAGAGGAAGTGGCGCAGTGTGTAAACATCTGCACTATCTTGCCCGACCATCGAGGAGGCTGTGAAGGGGAGAGAGATGGTACAGGAAGATAACCGGTCGGTTTGCGAATGGGCTTTAGGACCGGACCTTGTTGTTGTTGTAGATAGCAAGGGATGGTCTTTGTTGTCGCTTCGGCTCTGTCGCAACTCTATTGTGGTCGCTGCTACTGTGGGAAACAGCATCTGAGGATTGTTGGACCGTAACTGTTGTGTCATATTTGTAGCTACAAAATAAAAAAAATTATATCGGCGAAACATCAAAAACATTAAACACAAGAGTTAAACAGCACATAGCAAACTGTAACAATGCAAAAACATAAATACCACGGCCCTAGCACAACATGGTATTTTAAACAAATATAAATTTAATATAATAAAATATAAATTTAATAGCGAGGGCGTTAAAATTATAGAAATAACAAAAAAAAAAAAAAAAAAAAAAAAAAAAAAAAAAAAAAAAAAAAACAGAAAACTCATAGAAACGATTCACATCACAAAACAGAATCTATAAAAATAAATAGCCATTACGCAGATATTATCAAAAATTTAAATATAAAAAAGTGAATAATTATAAACAAAAAAGGGACTACGACAACATTTAGTTGGTTACAAGGGCGTACCCAGGATCAAAACTGGGGGGGGGGCAAGCGATGGTCGTTTAGGTTGTAACATCTTACCACGGAAAAGGTGAATGAAACCAAAATTATGTATAATTATAGCAGTGCTTTATCAACTAAATTATTTGCTTGAAAAAAAGTATTCTATTACTGCTTCCCGCCTTAAAAGCCTTAAAAATTATTGTCCAGGGGGGGGGGCAGTTGCCCTTTCTACTTAACACAATCAGGCACAAGAAATACATAGGCGCAGATAGTTTCAGTACATCTACAATTTTGTTCTTGTGGATTTTTATTATACGGGTATAGTTTTTTTGAGAGCGTTTGCTGCAGTGTTACCTCTCTTCCTGGTACTAACTTCATCAAAATCCTGGTCCACTTGCCTTTTTTATTTTCATAATCCATGGATTGTTTTTTGTTTTTTTTTTAATTTGAATAGATTGTATTTGTAAAGTTAAATTCTGTACCACTAATACATTTTTTTTTACTTGAGCGAAAAAATCCATTAAATCTATTATCTATTGACAAAAATATATGACCAGCAACAATGCTTACAAAATAGGAAGGATATAGTGTCAAGCCACAAATATATTTTTTGGATTATAAATGGACTGAACTGTTGATTTTAATTTTTTAATATTATGGAATGGTCTACCTTGAATAAGAATTAAAAAATTGCAATTAATTTTCAACACATAAAAGTAAATCAAAACCTTATTGTAAATAGCAAAATAATTTATTGTGGTTGAAATAGTGCCGAGCAACACTCACCTCAAATTCGCTTTCAGAAAGTATTCAGTAAGTATCATATCTTGATTGTATATACTCTGGATCTTCACCACAGTTATGTAGACATTCATCGGATTCACAAGGGTCACTTGAAAACATAAGTTTTTTCTTGCGCGCCATCATTCTTAATGTTGCTTGACACTTTCTTAACCAAACTCTTTAGTTGAAAAGGTTGGGGACAAAAAGGTTCGGTAGCATACAGAACACTCTATAGCCATATTTAGGTGGCATTTCCATCATAGACATATAGTCCTACATAATATACAACGGATGGCAACTACAGCTAAAAAAATGTTGTAGTACTTAGAAATGTTGCTTGGCACTATTTTGCCCCGACCCCTTCAATTGCCATGAATTTTTTTTTTTTTTTTTTTTTTTTTTTTTTTTTTTTTTTTTTTTTTTTTTTTTTTTTAACTGAGGACAAATTTTGTCCCCTAATAGCGATTTCTCTGTAACGGTGGCTAACATTTTTTCTATAAGAATAAATTTCAAATCAATAGTACAGAGGGAATAAACAAAATTTCAGATAAAAGACAATCATCCACTCCTAGAATATTAGCCAGATTTAGCCTAGAATAATTCAAGTGAACAATATCTGTAACTGAATGGTTGAGGATTAAAACAGAATCAAAAGAGCTTTTTGGTTGAAGCCCAGCCCTATCAAAACTGTTAAAAAATTAAATTTTCATAAAATAAGCAGTTTTGTTAGCCTGAGTCATACGCTTAAACAATTGTGATATGTTATCCTTCCAATAATCATTCTGTGACAACTCTAATTTTCACCGCAATATGATTTTCCTCAACCTATTCTGAGGAATGATCAAAACATAATTCTTTGAAATCTTTAGTAGCTTTACTAAATCTTCATCGAAATTCACATTCGGCTGAGAAGGTCTGGTGAAAGAAATATAACTGTTGCTAACCGAGCGTACAATAGATAATACGGAAGCTGAAACATTATCTATCTTCATCCTTTCGCTATATATTGCTAAACTGGACCTCAGAGGAGAAGGCCAAGGAAATCGTGCAGAATAAAGTTTAATAGAATCTTTGGACAAGACTTGATGAATGGTGGTGAGAGAGTGCGGGCAGTTGGTGTGGTCAGCGCTTGGTGTGGGAGTGATGGCACCGCGGGAGGTGACGTACAAAGGACCTCTAATCTGTGTGTCCTGAGTCCTCTGTCCTGCAAGGTCCTGCGGCTACCTGAGCAAGGGTTCAGCCGGCCACTGTCCAGGTGAGAGGACAACCACTGTCACTTACAGGACATCTTCTTTCGCTCTTCACACCTTTACCGCAGGTGGGGTCTTCTGTCCGAGCTATTTGTTTTCTTAACCGGGTGTCTGTGGTCCAGCGGCTACCGGATACCACTAAATATTTGGAAATTTGGATAGCTCTATTCACGAGAAAGCACATTTAGCTTCGAAAATAGGTCTGAGCTCTCTGGCATTATGTTGTTAACGCAGGAGTAGAGCCCATAGCAGTGTAGAGACACCTGGGTGGCTCACAAGCTACGGACCATTAATCTCTGATGAGATTTTTGGGCAAACCTTTCCTTACAACTTGGTATCTCCCTTGTTTAATTATAATAATAATAGGGTTAGTAAAAAGGTACAAAAAACAAAAAAAAAAAAACAAAAAAAAAACGCATGGAACGAATTTACGCAGTGGAAGTAAATTATTATTGGTAATAATATATACATACAGTACCAGTCAAAAGTTTAGACTCACCCTTAGATTTTGTAAAATGAATAAATAACAACATTTAATTTATTGAACAACATAAAAACTATAATTTTATTTTTAATTTATTTATAACCAGCTAGACATCCCGGTTTCACCTAGGGAATTTGGAAAACAATGAGAAAAGCCGAGGTTCAAGAAAAGTTCGTTAGGACAGAAATGAGATTTTTTTCGACTCCGGTAAAATCTGAAACCGAAAACGGTTGATTTCGGAAAAATCTAATGTAAAGCGAGATCATAACGATTTTTATAACAATAAAGAATGTACCCAAAGATTGGCTGAAGTTATGCAATTTAAATATTGACAGGTGTTTGCACCTGGTATGAAAGAACCACTGAGCGAAATTTGGAGAAATTAGGACAAACGGCATGGATTTCTATAAAGAACAAACAAACAGAATTTCATCTTTATTTTTATAGATTGTATTCGAAACAATCATATAATTTTTGAAATTTTATCTTTTGAGTTACAATTATTTTCTTAAACTTGAAACTTGTGAATTAAATACAAGTGAGTCTAAACTTTTGACTGGTACTGTATCTACATATAAAGAAATATATCTATTATTATAAAAATACAGGCCTGGATATAGGAAGTGAGTGTGAAGTCCAGGGCAGCAAATATGTACCTACGTCTGTATCATTCAAGATTCTCTTAAGGTGCCTTTACACTCTTCGAACTTTACCTTCGAACACCACCCTCAAACAGCCTTCACGTCGACTGTTCGGGTGTTCTAGGTAATTCATCTGTTCGCTTGTGTTCGGGGGTAGCGCTAGTTTTGATTTGGGTTTTTCCCAAGTGACAAGAGTTGTTTGTGATATTAGTGCGCCATTCTAATTCGTCTCCTATTTTTTTATTTTTCAGATAATATAAAATATATTGATTTTTTCTTCATCATAAGCTAGCGTTGGATGCGTCAGCCATATTGGTTCGCATAAGTATAAAAGGCTGTTCTATCGGTGGTCCAACTCCCATTTTACAACTTATAAAACTACTCATTTAATTGTGCTACTTGTACAATTAATCCAGGAATTCCAATGCATTATAATATTATTTTACTAGGCAATTTAAAATATTACACGCTCACTAACAACATATACATAATAGAGAGATTAGGTTACAAAAAGTTTATCATTTTTATTGACTTACAACTATATCAGTACATCTTACAGGCTTATTACAATAAATTGTATATGCTAATATAAGAGACAAGACCAAAGCATGGATGGGAAGATAGCACAATATGATTTAATCTAATATAAGCACATGGTTCAGCTCGCAGTTGGTGGTATCGGGTAGTGTGCCTTTAGGGTCTTTGAGCTCAAGTTATCTCTTAATTGATCTAGCAGCTGCTATCCACGTGCCGCATGCACCTCGTACCTATCGGATCGGGGGAACTGCTAAAATGGAAGTTATGGAAAAACGGGTGCACCGAGAGATGGAGGGAAACATATTTCTGAAGATTTACTACAAAAAAAAGTTGAGTATATTAAATACATAGAGGCATAATAAACAGGTATTTGCTACCCTGGTCCAACTCCCTGTTTAATTATAATAATATAAATATAATATACCTATTTATTTTGATTATTAATTGACAAACCACTGATGGTGGATTTTTAGAAGACAATTTTTATCATCAATCATATTTAGCACTGAAGATGGCCGAACTGGCCGAAACGTTTGCATAAATAAAGCTCTAATGAAAAAATAGTGTTGAGACTTAATTGGTCACCCTTATAGGCGGGCGCAAGCGACGGTGCTGCTTCTGCGACGGCGCTGCAGGAACTAGAGAAACGGGGATAAAAGCGGGGCCATTACCTGGGATTCATAGGGTTTTTTGGCGTTTTTAATTTATTTTTCCATAATTAAAACCCGATTGAGCAAAAAATCATTTGAAAAATATCTAATAGGTATTGCTCGGTCCCTCAGAGTTCAATTAGAAAATCAAAAGACGTGTCATTCCCTTTTATTTCCAAAAAATAAAAAGCTTCTTAAAGAGTGGATTGTAAAATTAAGAATAGATAAGCCTGTTTAGAAACATATGACGATATATAGTCTTTATTTTAAAGAAAGAGACTATATTTATCCAGGTAAATATTAGTATTTGACATTTTATTATTCCAAAATGCTAGTTTTATGCAAATAACATTGAGACCATAGTGTCATAGATTTGTTTTTCTTTTTTAATTTTCCCCATTTTTCTATTACATCCGTTGTGCTTAATTGTTCCATGTTTTCAATGCGAAGCCTGAAAGTTTTGACAAATAAATAAATAATATGACAAAGAATCTAAGCTGTCATAACAATGATTGTGTGAATAGGTAATTAATGTTATTACTAACCGAAAAACGTCGAGTAAAGTTACAATGATGTGTTTGCATTTACCAGAACTACCAGCTTTTTATGTACAATGACAAGAAAATTGCTTATTATTATTAATAAATTTGATTTCCACTTTTATTTGATTATTGGTAGTTCTGGTAAATGCAAACACATCATTGTAACTTTACTCGACGTTTTTCGGTTAGTAATAACATTAATTACCTATTCACACAATCATTGTTATGACAGCTTAGATTCTTTGTCATATTATTTATTTACCGAAACACAGTTATAAATTTTGAAATAAAGTTCCCCCTCCGTTTGATGAAATTTTTGCTGTCACATCGCGGGCATATATATACACTAAATACCCAATTTCAGGTTCCCACGGTTTATAGTTTTTGAGCTAGTCTGTTCACACACACACACAAACCATTTCGCGGGACTTGGTTTTTTTGGACACAGGAGACCTTAAAAAGTGTATTTACATAGAAAACCGGAATTCGAAAATTTTCACGATCGCAATACTTTCCCTTACTAAGTATATATTACATGTATAGGTTAAGTGAAAGTAAAAAAGTAACAACAGTGGATAAATTTATATTTGTACTCTTGGTGACTCAGTGGTTCAAGACATAAATGATTCGGTAAATTATAATTAAAAAAGAACAATTGATATCAAGAACCATGAAATGTTCATTACAAGGATTTAGTATTCGAATAACGAAATGAGTGGGGGCCTCTTGAACGCCAATATCTTTCTTACTTTTTTCTTTTAAATGTTCTTTTTCTCCCACTCAATATTTTTTATCGATTCTTCATTACAAAGAGGTATTACGTGACTCATGCTTTATTACTTACATGTGTTCTAATTGACTTGTTATGTTTTAATTTTTTTTTTTTCCAGCTGTTCATATTCCCTCGACAAATGATTAGCTTACAAAAAATGTAAGACACATTTCATTGTTGATACTATTATCAATTATAATTATTTCGTATGAGTAATTTTATTTTTTTTTAAACAAACAAAAAAAACATTAAATTAAAGGCTCTTCTGAAAAGTTGAGTTTTCGGACCCTAGCTATAAGTGGACCCTAGAACACAAGGATGTTGAGTAAATCAATGTAGGAAAGATGTAGAAAACATTTCCCCTATGTTGAGTAAATCAATGTTAAATTTAGAGCAATTGACTTATGTGGATTTGATTGATTAGGTAATTTTTTTTTTTTAAATCTCAATCTCAGATAAAGTTGGAAGGATTTCATTAAGAATAATTTTGTAAGAATAGTTTTACTTATATGGATGGATGGAAGTGTGTACGAGGTGTGGCTATTAAATAACGAGACTGACGTTGTAAAACATTTTATTTTTATTTCATACATTTTTACTTATTATCACCTTCAATATACACCCCTCCTCTATCCCTACAACGCTCCATGCGAATCTTCCATTGTTCGAAACAGTGCTGGAAGTCTTTTTCTGTCAGCTCCTTCAGGACGCGTGCCGCTTTCTCTTTCACAGCTTCAACACAGACTCAAATCTTGTTCCTTTTAATGCAGATTTCACCTTAGGAAACAGATAGAAGTCGCACGGCGCAAGATCCGGCGAATAAGGCGGATGGTCTAACACTGGGATGCTGAATTTGGCTAGAAACCTCTTAACAGACAATGCGGAATGAGCCGGCGCATTGTCTTGGTGGAGAACCCATGACTTGACCTTCCACAATTCAGGTCGTACGGATTCTTTATCAATTCGTACAGTATCAGCAATGGCACGAATACTTAACCGACGGTCAGATCGAATCAGATTACCGATTTTTTCGATATTGTCATCCGTTTTCGACGTGGAAGGGCGACCCGGGCGTGATTCATCTTGAACGTCTTCTCGGCCATCTTAAAAATGCTTAAGCCACTCAAAAACACGTGCACGCGATAAACATTCATTGCCATACACTTCTTTCAATAAATTATAAGTTTCAGTAGCGGTTTTTCCAAGTTTCACATGAAATTTCACAACAATTCGTTGCTCTACTGTTACACTTAACATTTTTCCGGCGAAAAAAAACAAAACAACTCTAATGCGAACGAAGGCTACGGCTGTACTGATTTGTTTAAAGAAGCAACAGGCACTACATTCGAAAGAGAAGGCCTCGTATATGGGTCATACTCCCAATATATACAAATTTATGTCCCGATGAGATCATATTAGTTGTGTGAAATTGTTATAATTCAATCGCATCCAGTGGTTAATAGAAAACCTCAGCTTTTTTAAGGATTTTTAAGGATTTTTAAGGATTTTTATCTCAGTAACCATTTGTTTATAAGCCTAAATTTAAACTTAAAATTTCAATATCTATCTCCCTCACCTGTCCCACAGCTCAAGTTGCTGACTTTGATGGCGGAAAAAAAGATATGTATTCTTTTATTCATAACCTAATTTTTTTTCCATACTAGGTAGAAGGTCTTAATTATTTGGTTTTATGAAGTTATGATCCATAATCTATCTGTCCCATAGATGCAACCTATCTCCCTCACGTTTTTTTAAATCGGGCCTCAATACTTTAGAAACCTTTATTTCATTATAATTCATTGTTGGCAACATAGTAACAGATTCCCGCCTCAACAAAGATAACCTTCGTTATAAACGTGTTTTTATCGGTTAAAACAGTGAGTGTCGTTCCATCTCCTATCTCCCTCACCCACTGATATTTCCTTAAAGGTGAGTTTGATTCACGTTATATTATAGTTATTCTGTAGGCTTACAAAGGATTTCAATAACCCATAAATTTTGTTGATAAGAGACTGACATGGAATGGTCTACTTTAATACTACCTCAAAAACCTATCTCCCTCACTCGTGTGGAATGAGGGAGATAGACTTTGAATGATGGAAATAGGAACAAGGTGATGTTTGGCGTAATAGGATTTGATAACAAATCTTGGTGTTTGTTGTGTAATTTGTTGACTCATATTAGGTTTGTTTGTTTGTTTAGCGTCCCTTTATGCAACTAACGCTAATTCGAGGTGTAATTAGAGTAGGAATTTTAACGATTACTTGACATCGTACAGGCTCGGAACATCCATTTTACGTCCTATCCGAGGGAAGGCATAGACAAGGATTTTTTACTCCCTTCAAAAAATCCTAGGGCCACCGAGGGACGCGAACCCGTGATCTTTAGTATTGTAGGTTGCTATGCTAACCAAGACACCATAGTTGACCCCCAAATTACATTTAAATCTATGTTACCGTAAAATTCTAAAACGATACTAACTGGATACGTCTAAAACTGGACGATGCTACAGTGGGAGTCCTAAATTTGGATATCCCCGTATAATTAGGATATGGATCTTTAACGAGTACTTGACATCGCACAGGCTCCTCTGCTCCGAGGGGCGCTTTTCGCTTACAACTGGCAAACGAAGGGATTAATCGAAAAAAAATCTGGTGCGTGCGCGCAACACACAACTTTCACTTACCAACTTACTTAGATTAGAAATTAATGCGTTTTGTTAATTGCCACTTATCAAATGAACAGAACAGTTTAATTATAACGCATTGGTTTGTCATTAAAGGGGTACGGCGCATGCGTGAGCTCAAGGTGTTTTATGAGTTGACGGAATATTTTTCTTTTTTTCTCCTGTATATGTTTACTTGATTCTCTTCATATATCATATTTAGCCGTTTCTAATTTTTAAGCGTGATGAGAGACAGTTAATTTCCCAATATAAACTAAAACAAAGGTACTTTATAGAAAAACAAAAAAAGCCCCTTCCCCATTTAAGCCCCCTCAGAACATTTTAATAATGATAAAGCTTACCTTATATTAAATAACAACTAATTTTCATTAAACATAACGAATTTGATAAAAATCGTTAAAGCCGTTTTTGAGATAATCGATCAAGAAGGTAAAAATTGGACAAAATTTATTAAGTAAAGTCCCCCCTCAGGTTGATCAATTTTGATGAAATTTTTACAGTCGTATCTCGGGCATATCAATAGATCAAATACTCAGTTTAATCAAAATCGTTAGAGCCGTTTTTGAGAAAATCGAAAAAAACTTAAAAAGTTATTAAGTAAAGTACCCCCTCCCTTTGAGCAAATTTGATGAAATTTTTGCTGTCACATCGCGGGCATATACATACTCTAAATACCCAATTTCAGGTTCGCACGGTTTATAGTTTTTGAGCTAGTCTGTTCACACACACAGACCCACAGACACACAGACACACACACATACAGACCATTTCGCGGGACTTGGTTATTTTGACTCAGGGGACCCCAAAACGTGTATTTCCGTTGAAAACCGGAAGTCGAAAATTTTCACGATCGCAATACTTCCACTTACTATATATTTCATATATAGGTAAGTGAAAGTAAAAATTACATGACCGCAAATGTTTTCCTTGAAAAACTGAAAAGATTGACACCATTTACCATAGAAGCCTCTACGACTATTTTTCTCGCTAGGACCGCGCTTTGGCGCTTGTAACTAGCAATCGAAGGCGAAATGAGTGATTTGTATATTTGTCCGCTATAGCGGAAGCTACAACAAAAGCTACAAGGAAAGCTTTAAAATAATGCCTTATTCATGAAATTTAATAAGTTATTAAGGAAGTTATGGCATACCGACAAAAAAAAAGGCCTTGAGAAATAATATATATATGTATCTATGAAGGAATTTTTTGTAAACCTCATAAGCAGCCTATCTTTAACCAATTTATGGAAAAAAATCTTAGGAAAATGTAATTTTTTCGCATTGAAATTAGAACAATGAAATTTGAATAAAATGGGAGAATAACCCATATATTGATTTGTGGTATCTGCATAGAACCTTCGAGTTAGCTCAACCTTTTATTATAATTATTTTTAATATTCATATTCAATGTTTTATTTTTACTTTAATTCATTTTTTATTTTTTTTTGCGGTTGACCTATTGAGCCAGTTTATGTTTAGCTTTTAACGTAGGTATGAAACAACCTTGCCCAACAACATTTATGAAACAACATTTCCGGTTGTGGTGAGCGTGGGTTAAGATGGTATTATTTAATTTTATTTTTAAACTATAGGAAATTAGCATAATTCCAGCGCAAACCATAACAATTTGCTAATTCCTCTCTCATTACACTAACCTTGGCCGTTATTTTTAATTGAAACCACAGAAGTACTTTTGAGCTTTATTTTATTTTTATTTTTTTAAATTTATTTTATTGAAATTTACAACTTTACATTAAAATACATCCAGTAAATGTGTTGACTATCAAATAAAGGAAAATAATGTCCCAGTTTTCTTGGATTTTCTCAAAAACGGCTTTAATGATTTTGATCAAACTCGTCATGTTTAATGAGATTCTAGTATTTTTTAATATCAGGTTAGCTTTATCATTATTAAAATGTTCTGAGGGGCCTTAAATGGGGAATCCGATTTTTTTCCCTATAAAGTACCTTTGTTTTTGTTAACCGCCTCTTGTTACGCCGAAAAATAAGAATTGGCTAAATATGAAAAAATACAGTAAACATATACAGGAGAAAAAAAAAAAAAATATTCCGTCAACTCATAAAACAAGTAGAACCCACGCATGCGCAATACACCATAAATGACAGACCATTGTTTATAATTAAAGACGTTCTATTCATTTGATGAAAATGGTAACTACATGAATTTTAAACAACTACATAGAAAATTATAGTATCAGACGCGATTGAGTATTATGCATGCATTGCTGAATTTTCAATTTTTAATAATAACAAAATTTTGTGTAATTTAGAGAGCATATACAAACTAAAGTAAGTAAATGAATGTGGAAAAAAGTGTGACTTTGAGGAATGCCATTTAACAAAGCTCGTCAATTTCTATTCTATGTTGGTAACTTAAAAGTTGTGTTTAGCGCATCGCACCAGATTTTTTTGTTTACTAAATATTTTTTCCATGTTTTTATTTTTATACGTCTGATTATTGACAATTGCAACTGTCCTTGCATGCGAGCGTCACAAAAGGTCGATCCAAACCTAACCTTCAAGGACAAATAATTTAGCCTCTTTTTCTTCTAACCAATGGCAGTTATCAAAACAAATGGTTCATGAAGGCCTGACCCAGATCTGTTTACAAACCTCATGGCTATTGGTCGTACCGGTGGTTTTCCGGGCTCTCATTGTATAAGGTACCTTCTCATTAGCGGGTGGGTATTTATTTCTAGCAATTCGTTAGAATTTAAGTAAGTTTAAATAGTATGCCATAATCAGATAATTAAAAACTAAAAAAAGCGAAGTTCAGTCATAATAAAGACACCAAAAAGGTTATCATTGATAACACAGGTCTATCGTGCCGAGAGTTTTATAGCTGATTCTGAGTATAATTAGCGTGCAGAATCCTCTATAATAAGTTTTCCTCTATCAGCTCTAGTTTTTGAGATATATAAATGGCCTGACTTACCTCTTAAAACATAATTACTCGAATAAAAATGCAGGTTAATAGTAGGTGGAAAAAAAAGAAGATATTAAAATTCTTTACATAAAACATTTTAAATCAACTAAAACCATATAAACACACAAATTATTAACATAATAACTTTGTAACTAAATGAATTACATGTCAAAGAGACTCTATTTCACACTCCGGAAGCTTTTAAATCGACTAGCTGACCGTTACTTAAATCTCACTTAATTAAAGTACCTTCACACTGTTTAATTAGGATCGTATAGTGCGCTTTTTTTTTTTGCTTGTAACAAACGACATCGGCAACCTGAAAATTGTATATGTACAACCAAAAATGTTCGTCTCGATAAACTGAAAAAAATTACACCTTCGAAAAAGCCCTGCGACCATTTTAACGTTTTTCGCTGGTAATTGTATTTTTTCGCTACAACTCGTTAAACAAAGGGGTTAATCGAAAAAATGACCGAAATTGTTCTCCTTGAAAACCTGAAACGATTGAGACCATTTAGAAACTTCTGCGACCATTTTGATTTTCAAGAACCGCGGTTTTGCGTCAATAACTCGCAATCGAAGGCATCATGAGTGATTTGTATACTTTTTCCGTGTAGCGGTTAAGGAAAGCTTCAAAATGATACCTCATTCATGAAGTATGAAGGAAATTATGGCATACCGACAAAAAAAAAAGGCTTTGGGGAATAATATATACGATTAAAACCATATAAACACACACATTATTTACATAATCACTTTGTTACTAATGTTAGTCATAAATTAATGTTAATTTTTTCAAGAGAAACCAATTATATTTCAAAGAGACTCTATTTGCACAATTAACACTTCTTTTGCACGGAAGCTTCTTTTGCGTGACTCCTGTTAAGGTATGCTAACGCTTAAGAAGTAGAGCTGATAGAACAATTCCGATTGCATTATTGGAATCAGCGCCACAAACATAGTTTAAATCAGCTATAAGATTCTAGGCACCAACAACATTTTTTTTTCTGTAGGGCTGTGTAATAAAATTCCATAGTCAAAATATTTTTGTCCAAGAATTCCATATACAGTGTGCCGCTTTTATGGTGGTAATTTCGCAAGTTGTTTAATTTCTCCGATTAATTTTCTTGTTTTAGTCAAAAATGTCATTATAAACCCATGCATTCACTTTATAAAACATTAGCTTTACTTTAATCATATACATCATATTTTTATTTATTTTCTCACGTTTACTCCTGATTTTCAAGGCCAAGTACAAGGCTCATTAGCCTGCTGATGTTTTGAAGATTACAGGCAGTTTTTTTTTTAACTACTGTGTGAATAATTTTTGTAGGGAAAACATGGTTAGAAGAATTTATGCAAAAATGTTCGCGATTTAATTGCCATAGGGCCATTCCACGTCAAATCCTCCAGCCGAAGTTCAAAATTTTACCTCCCTCCCTCAGATTTTGATAAAAATTTGTAGGTATTAAGTAGACACAGATTTCAGAAAAAATGCCAAATTTCACCCGATTCCAACAAGTAGCTTCAGAATCATGGGCATTTGAACTTTTGAAACGGAACTGAAGTTCCGACGACGACTTGAGCTCAAAACCAATTTGTACATGTTAAGACTTTCCTCGGTAGGATGGTTACTTATTGAACTAGAGCTTTCAAAATTTATTCATTAATTCTGCCTTTCATACAGAATTAGATGGTACCATATACAGGGTGTTTCGGAATTGCACGGCACTATTTTAGGTACGTGTTCTCTAACACAAAATAAAGAAAAAAGTTCATATTAACATGTATCTCAAACTCATTTATTAAACAGATATCAAAGGTTAAAGATTTATTATTACTATTTATTTATTATTATTACAACATTTAGAGTAAATGTTCAAAGGCGCCTCCGTTTTGTTGAATGCAACATTAAGCACGACGAATCCATGCTTCTCTGGCTCTTCGTATAGCATCAGGATGGTGGTTGATAGTTACTGCGGCTTCCACGATCCGATTTCTTAGCTCTTCTTGCGTGTCAACTGCCGCAGAATAAACCATAGACTTCATCCAGCCCCACACAAAATAATCTAATGGCGTTAAATCCGGAGATCGTGGTGGCCATTTAACAGGTCCGTTTCGACCAACCCATCGGTCTCCATAAGTTGCATTTAAATAATCAGTGACACTATGAGAAAAGTGAGCTGGAGCACTGTCATGCATAAACCACAGCCTTTGCCTAATGCCTAGCGGAATATCTTCTAGAATATCATGCAGATTATTTTGCAAAAAATGCAAGTAAGATATACCTGACAGCCTAGGTGGCAAAAAGAAGGGGCCGATGATTTTGTCGCTTAGAAGACCAAACCAGACATTTAAAGAGAATGTATATTGGTAATGTCCAACAGCAGTCGTATGAGGGTTTTCTTCGGCCCAAGTATGGGTATTTCGAAAATTAAGAATCCCCTTTCTTGTAAAGCAAGATTCATCAGTAACCAAAATGCAGTTCAGGAAGTTAGGATCTCGTGTGCATTGTCGAATTAACCACTGGGAGAAATTTCTGCGCTTGTTATAATCTTGTGGTAACAGATCTTGCCTACTTGTTACGTGAAATGGATATAATTGTTGTTCGCGTAAAGTTCGCCATACGCTGGTAGAGGAAACATCGAAACGACGTGACAATCTTCTGGTACTAGTAGTAGGAGATAACTGAACAGTATTTCTTCTTCTACGTTTGCAGTTCGTCGAAATCGTTGTCGACCGGCGTTCACTCGTATAGGTTTTAGCGTACCATTATCCCTAAGACATCTTTCAATGGTCTCAAACGTTTTACGATTTGGTATTCTTCGGTTAGGAAATTTTTCACGATATCTTCGAACAGCAGCAGCACCGTTTGTATGTACCTCGCCATAAGTTAAAAGCATGTCTGTTTGTTCATCAAAAGTGAATAAATTTGTGGTATCTCCCATGATAATCATAAATTGAACTGTGTCACAAGATTCACTCACACTAAAACACACAGAACTAGACAAACAGATGAGCAACTCCTTAATACTGTCATTGCTTATCGTTCATTTGTTTATCAGGTGATTAAAACCTTTTATTTAGTATTAAACACGTTAAACGTTGTACAGTCAGTCTTAATGCAGTAAATAAATAATAAATCTTTAACCTTTGATATCTGTTTAATAAATGAGTTTGAGATATATGTTAATATGAACTTTTTTGTTTATTTTGTGTTAGAGAACACGTACCTAAAATAGTACCGTGCAATTCCGAAACACCCTGTATATCAGAGAGATAATTTTCCTTCAGCAAAATTAAAATGCTTAAACATAAAAATTTATATTTTTTCCAAGTTGTAAAACGGTCATAGAAAAATGCCATGAGCAAAAATCTCTCTCCAACCAGCCTTACTCTTTTTTAACCCGGATAACGAAAGAAAGCTTGTGACCGATCCAAAGTTGTAGGGTCCTATGTCATACAGAATTTGCCTCTGTGCTTTCTGTATTTTTCCTCTTTCCATGGTCTCTTCCATGGTTTATATCATGGTTTGTATGCTCATTAACATTATAAAAATCTCTAACAATGGAACACGAGATAAATCTGAGATCCTAGCATTTTAACATTTACTGACCCTTGGGATCAATTACCATTTCATCGTTCACTAACGAAGTCGCTATCTCTTTGGAATGACGGACCGTACAAGGAAACGGAATCCGCCGACCTTCGCTTTGACTTCTTATACAGGAGCATTTTAATAGCGTAGAGCCGTCTCAGTTTACAATACAACGCATAATCTAGGCAACGAGATCTTTTAATTATAATAGTAATAGATTTTTTTGGTGTATAGCACAGCAACCTAAAATTCGCGTCCCGCGGTGGCCCTAGAATTTGTTAAAGGGAGTAAAACATCCTTGGCTATGCCGTCCCTCGGATAGGACGTAAGGTGGAGGTCCCGAGCCTGTACGACGTCAAGTACTCGGGATGTACAGTTGTTTTTCTGGCAAAACAATATTATTAACAATTGGATTCGCCAAAAGTTCCGTATTTTATAAAGGATTTTCTCGTTTTTGCCCAGTTTTTGGAGTTCAGCGCCCATCTAAAGTTTCTCCTCTCTTTTTTTTTTTTTTTTTTTTTTTTTTAGAACATTCGTTGTTAAGACGAAAAGAAAAAAATAACATCAAAGTCGGATTTTTTACTTAGACAGAGCGTTTTGAACTCAAACGCAACGAATACGCACTTTCCAATTGAATAAACAAAATTTTTTATCGTTGAGGAAAAATGTCAGGTTTTTACTTTTTGTTTGTGTGTACTTAAGTATGCCATTTAAAAATAATAATTTTCTATTTCAAGTCAAAGAAAATAGTGTGGGAAGAGAAAGTTGTGTAATGCATGCATCGCATCAGATTTTCATTTATGCTTTCCCGAGATAGTAAATACAAATAAAGTGTAAGTGAAATAATCAGCGATGTGCAGGGATGCAATTTCTATCCGCTTATGGACGTTTCGATTTCGATGAAAATTGTTCTCCTCCCCAAAGTCTTTTCAATTTATTGATACAACGAAAAAAAAAACTTTGTTCTTCTTCTTCTTTTTCTTCATCTTCATCAGTTTTCCAATGATGCTAAAGAAAAATGTGACCTGCCCAAGCATTTTTTTTTTTAACTTGTTTTACATTATTTATTTAACTAAACATTCCAGTAAGTATTTGTGAATTTATTTTATATTATAATAAATGCATTAACTCATGAAGTGCGTCGAAATCATATATATTACTAGCATTCCCCATCGCGGCTTTGCCCGCGAGCCTTTAAAATCAATTCTGTGATCATCATTATCTTGTATTGATTTAATATAATATATATATTGACAACATATGTCATATATGAACAACATAACAGGGATCGGATCTTCCGGTAGGTGGAATGTTGGAGGGGGAAGCTGCCGGCTCGGTAGAAGAGAGGGAGACGCGCAATGGAGAGAGGTCACTAAAACCGCCGAAACAAAAAAATGCTTACTCGTCGTGAACGCTTCATTTTTCGGCTTTAAAACATGGTTTTCGACGCCCCGCCCCGGGGCTTTCGAGTTAAACTCGTCGTATCAACATCTTTAAAATGAGTTCAAATTAGACATTTTTTCTCGAAGTGCAATAATAGGTGTCCGTTAGAGTTAAACGACAATTTCGCCAATTAAGCCCCTTAGGGATTACATTTTTGAAATTCCCTTCTTAGGGGGTACCTACACCGCGTTTAAAATATAAATTCCGAACTTCAAGTTTCTATCATTATTAGTTCTGTTTTTCTATTCTATTATTAGTAGTTTTTGCTCTGCGTTGATTCTGTCAGTCAGGACGAAGCCATTTATATATAGAGAGATTACCACTAATATTTAAATAATCAGTAGCCATATTTTATGTGAAAGTCTATTTTAATAATATTGTAACGTTAAATTGATATTCAAATAAAAAACATATGGTTTAAAATCCCAAAAATAGATTTCCGTTAGAGTTAAACGACAATTTCGCCATTTAAGCCCTTAGGGGTTACATTTTTGAAATTCCTTTCTTAGTGGTTACCTACATTGCGTTTAAAATCTAAATTCCGAACTTCAAGTTTCTATCATTGGTAGTTTTTGCTCTGCGTTGATTCTGTCAGTCAGGACAAAGCCTCTTATAAATATAGAGATTTCTCAAGGCCTTTTTTTTGTCGGCACGCCATAACTTCCTTAACACTTCTTCAAATTTCATGAATGAGGCATCATTTTAAAGCTTCCCTTATCCGATACACAGGAAAAATATACAAATCACTCATATCGCCTTCGATTGTGAGAAAATGATTGTAGAGATTTCTAAATGGTGTCAATCTTTTCAGGCTTTCAAGGAGAATATTTTCGGCCATATATATTTTATTGGTTAACCCCTTCGTTTGAGAGTTGTAAGCGAAAAACTGCTTTTCTCAGAGAAAATGATCGCGGGGCTTTTTTGAAGTTGTCATTTTTTCGGTTCGTCAAGACGAACATTTTTGTTTTTATACACTTTACCGACTGTTGCCGTCGTTTGCGAGTTACAAGCAAAAATAGCGATTTCAGTCAATAGAGTCACTGCACTCACATTCCGCGAAACCGATACGTGTATTTAAGTATTCCGTCACCTGATAGGAAACGAAATGAATTTCGGAGTTTACAATAATAAATAACCTAAAATTTGAACACATCTGTTCTTTGCTTCAACCCTCATCTATGCCCATGTGCACTAATTACGCACTATACGATACCTAATAAGGTGTGTACTTTAACTAAGTGAGATTTAAGTAGGTTAGAGTTCGAATACTTCTCACAATATTTATTAAAAATTTATGTGTTTTAGTAAATAATGATCGGTATGATAGCGGCTAACAATCTAATACGGTAGGGCAGCGTCATTTCATATTGTTTAGGTATTTCTCTCTAGTAATTTAACGATAATAAGTATACAATTTAAATAACGTCATCGAAGATTACGTTTAGGATTAAATTCGTTCTATCATATATATTATTTCTCAAAGCCTTTTTTTTGTCGGTACTGCATAAATTGCTTAATAATTCATCAAATTTAACGAATGAGGCATTATTTTAAAGCTTTTCTCTGGAAACACTAGAAAAATAAACAAATCGATCAGTTTTTGCGAGAAAATGGTAGTAGAGGTTTCTAAATGGTGTCAATCATTTCAGGCTTTCAAGGAGAACATTTTCAGCCATATATATTTTATCGATTAACCCCTTCGTTTGGGAGTTGTAAGCGAATAACTTCAATTTTCAGCGGAAATGGTCGCGGGACTTTTTCAACGGTGTCATTTTTTTCAGTTTGTCGAGAGGAACATTATGAATATACGCACTTTTCCGTTGTCGCCGTCATTTGCGAGTTACAATCAAAAACATGCAATTTCATTCAATAGAATGAGCGCACTCTCCGCGAAACCAATACAGTAAACCCTCATTATTACGAACTCGGATATAACGAACACCACGATACAGCGAACCAAAATGCTATCCCCCTAAAATTACCATTATATTTCTGCTGAACCCCTCGTTATAGCGAAATCCCTCGGTTAGTGCGAACTACGAACTAAATTTGATGCCTGAGAATTATTATATTCTGTTATAACGAACTGCTAGAATTTTCATTATTTTTTTTTTTTTTTACTGTTTTACGTAAATGAGCGCGGAAATATGAAGTAGCACCAGTTTCTAGAATTGAAGTGTTTTTTTACTCTTAACTAATCCAATTTCCTTTTGATCTCTCCCTGGTTCCATTGACTTTTTTCTCAAAACTAGCTCAGTTCTGTTTGGAGTTCTGTATTATTCATGTTCATACTGTTTCTTTAAATACACAATGAGTTTTAGTAGAGGTGTGTCACAAACGTAAATCCTTATCAATCGAGGAAGAATTAAAAATTCTCCTGGATATTGAATCGGGAATTCTAAGTAAGAAAACCATGTACAGAAAAATATGGAATTCACAAATCAACATTGTCAACCATTATAAAAAACAAAGATAAAATATATTCAACCGCAGCCCAAGGATTAACTTCAGCATCAAATAAACGACAGCGCTCTGCGGCTCATGAATATTTGGAAAAAAATTGATAAATTGCTTTAAACAAATGAGATCTCAAATACCAATCTCAGACCATCTTATTAACCATTCTGTATTATTCGAATAATAAGTTAAGGCTAAAGAACTCTCAAGTGGACTTGGTAGGTAAATTAATGAATCTCATTGTATATTTAATATTTAGTTTAACTAAAAATAAATTACATAAATGCGTTTTAATTTAACTAGTTCTAATGAATGAATTTCATTCTAAATATGATCAAATTAGTGCGGGAATTGGCTAAAAAAAAAGAATCCTCGGTTATGACGAACCTCGATATAGCGAACTCTGAATATCGAAACCCCTACCAGTTCGCTATATCGAGGGTGTACTGTATGTATATTTAAGTATGTAGTGTTTTCCAGGGCGCGTTCTTTCAGTGAGATCTATGTCTGTGTAAAACAAACGCACCAAAAACAATGTCAGATGACCATATCGTAACTTCAAGCATAGTGTTCAAAGAGGTACTGTAAACACGTAAATACTATGTAAATAACTTAAACTTATACATCTACAATTTAAACACATCTATTCTTTACTTCAACCCTCAACTGTGCCCATGACGTACTAAATAAGCACTATACGATACTAAATATATGGTGTGGGATTTAAATAGGATAGAGTGGAAATGCTTCGCACGGGTTAGCTAGTAACGCATATAAAATATGCCTATTACTTTCTATGTAGTCAAAGTTTCTTCAAATATTTAGTGAAAATAACTGTTAGAAACAGATGTAAATAACAAATAACTTAGCCAGGTTTAAGTGACATAAATATAAGTATAGAAACATCGCCTTCACTTATTACTAATTACCTGAGATAACTATAGGCAGCGTTGGTGAAGGTCTTTCTCTATTACAGACGATTACGTCATTAACGTAGCATACATACCACTTTGGCTTATTATGACAAACACGTTGCGTAATTAGTCAAAAGGAGTAAAAGGGTTGTAAAGGTAGATTCATTTGTGAATTGGCTGCAGGATTTTAAACCACAGTAATGTTGTTATTACAGTAAACCCTCGATATAGCGAACTGGTAGGGGGTTTGATATTCATAGTTCGCTATAACGAGATTCGTTATAACCGAGGATTCTTTTTTTTTTTTTTTATATGTTTTTTTTAGCCTATGGCCGCACTAATTTTATCATAGTTCGAAGGAAATTCTTTCATTAGAACTAGTTAAATTAAAACGAATGTATGTAATTTATTTTTAGATAAACTACATATTAATTAAACTATGAGATTTATTAATTTACCTGCCAAGTTCACCTGAGAGTTCTTTAGCCTTAGCTTCAATAAGAGGATCTGAGATTGATATTTGAGATCTCATTTGTTTAAAGCAATTTATCAATTTTTTTTCCAAATATTCATGAGCCGCAGAGCGTAGTCATTTATTTAATGCTGAAGTTAATCCTTGAGCTGCGGTTGAATCTATTTTATCTGGGTTTTTTAATGGTTGACAATGTTGATTTTAGAATTCCATATTTTTCTGCGATGGTTTTCTTATTTAGAATTCCCGATTCAATATCCTGGAGAATTTTCAATTTTTCCTCGATTAATAAGGATTTACGTTTGTGACACACGTTTACCAACGAACTCATTTTGTATTAAAAAAAAACAGTATAAACGACTACAGAACACTGATTCAAATGATACTGAAGTCGATACAGAGCTGAGCTAGTTTTGAGAAAAAAGTCAATGGAATCAGAGATAAGGCAAAAGGAAATCGGATTAGTTAAGAGTAAAAAAAGCACCTCAATTCTAGAAACTGGAGCTGCTTCGTGTTCCCGCGCTCATTTACGTAAAACAGTAAAAAAAAAAAAAAAAAAAAAAAAAATTAATGAAAATTCTAGCAGTTCGTTATAACAGAATATAATAATTCTCAGGCATCAAATTTAGTTCGTAGTTCGCACTAACCAAGGGATTTCGCTATAATGAGGGGTTCAGCAGAAATATAATCATAATTTTGGGGGGGATAGTATTTTGGTTCGCTATATCGAGGTGTTCCTTATATCCGAGTTCGTAATAGTAAGGGTTTACTGTATAATGGAATGACAATCCATAACATTCCATCGAAAAGCTCTTAGATTTAACTGAGTGTAATAATATTATGGAAGAACAAGCTACTAATACATAAGACACAAAAAAGGCAGCACAAGATTCAAATGAGATAAAAAGTTATTGATAAAACTGTATGGTCTTTTTTACATTAAGGCTACCAGTCACTTTGTATGACAAATAGATTACTTTAAAAGTAAAAATTTTGTAGACCCTATAACTGGAGCCAACACACAAACCATTGATTCTCTCTGGGCGAAAGCTAAAATGATTCATAGAAAAGAGTTTAGAGGGATCTGTATTCTCTTAAATCCTTATTTGTGCAAGATTTTATGGAGACAAAGGAACATTAACTAAAATTTATTTCAACAAATATTTGAAGATATGGCTGCTTTATTTTCAGTTTCAATTCTTATTTTTTTTGTCATTGTCATCATATTAAAATATTTAAAATGAATATTTCATTAACCTGTATTCAGAGTTGGGCAAAAAGAAGTTGAACTACAAATTACTAAACTACTGACACAGTAGTTGGGAAGTTGTTGAAACTACAACTACTTTTATAATTCGTAGTTGATGGACCACAACTACAACTACTGTAGTTTCAAAAAAGTAGTTGCATTTTTACAACTACAACTAGTAGTTGCAACTGTAATTATGGGCCTGAAACTACAACTACTTTTATTGATAACGAGTGATTATCGATATCTAGTATTATCGATAAGGAGTATATCAAATGCAATTCAGCTAATATATAAAACATGATGAAAAATGATCGAAACCTAAGGTTAAAAAAAATTATTGACTGCCGGAAATCATGGAAAAAATTTGTATTACGTATATGTATTGTACTGTTTTTAAAACAGATTATCAACCATAATGGAGCCCATTTATCTATGGAGTATTTATCTAAACACAAAATAAAAAGCAAAAACATGTGATTTAATTAGACGTTGCTTAGCAAATGTAGTTGCCGCTCTAAACTACATTTACAACTACTTGTTATATTTGCCATTCCCAACTACTTTTTCCCAACTACTGTAGTTGTTGTTTTAAATTACAACTACTTAACTGGTAGTTGAAAAATAGTAGTTGCGCGCTTCCAACTACAAACTACATGTAGTTGTCTGTGTAGTTAATTACAAATGTAGTTAACTACTGCCCAACTCTGCCTGTATTCTTGTTTACCTAATCACATGTTGATAAAGCGGTCATTTTTAAAGTAATCATTTAGTGATAAATAGTAGCTGGCAGCCTTAATATAAAAAAGACCCAAACTGGGTGTATTTATATATAAAATTTCTGAAAAATAAATACCACTTGTGAGAACACCAGTATGAGTGATGTAAAAATATCAATAGAAATGTCCACATGATAGATAGTTTCAAACTATCGATAGTAACTTAAAAAAAAAACCTCAAAAGTTATTTTATGGAAAAACTGAGTCCAATTCTAAGAGTCTATGAGATAATTTACTTAAAATGAAAAATATGCTATAATATAATTTATTATTGTTTAAAAAAAATGACTATTTTTATATACAAAACTAGCTAAACCTGCAACGCTTGGATGTGGCTTATGCTGATTGTTGTTTTGTTTTTTATTCTAATACAATTTTCATAACTTTAAAAACATATGTTAAAAGTGTAAATCATTCAGTTTAAAATAAAGAAGGTCGCAAGGTTATTTTTTTTCTTATTCGCTCTAATCAACCAGAGGTAGAGGGAACATTGTGGTCCTCCGGCGGTAGATCCATAGGTCGCTGGTTCATCCGGCCGGGAGGATCACAATGACAACAAAACCGCTCTACCTCTGGTTGATTAGAGCGAATAAGAACAAAAATAACCTTGCGACCGTCTTCAACAAGCCTTTACTTTAAACTGAATTATTTACAATTTTAACATATGTTTTTATTTGTTGTTTTGTTTTTTATTCTAAAACAAATTTCATTAACTTTTAAAATTCAACAAACACTGATATTAACTTTTAGGGAAGTAAATAAATGTATTCAAATGGAATTGACCTAAATAAAAACATAATTACAACATGGTATCCCACTTTAAATTAATGAAAAACCAGCTGACCCGTGGAAAGCGTTCCACCGATCTCAAATCTCACTTAATTAAAGTACCTACACACCGTATATTAGGTATCGTATAGTGCGTATTTAGTGCGCATGGGCGTAGATGGCGGTTGAAGCATAGAATAGATGTGTTCAAATTGTAGGTTATTTATTATTGGAAACTCCAAAATTCATTTCGTTTCTTATCAGGTCAGAAGACGGAATAAATAAATACACATATCGGTTTCGCGGAATCTGATTATAATGACTGAAATTGCATATTTTTGCTTGTGACTCGCAAACGACGGCGACAATCGGTAAAGTGTATAAAAACAAAAATGTTCGTCTTGACGAACCGAAAAAAATGACAACTTCGAAAAAGCACGGCGACCATTTCAGCTGAGAATTGCAGTTTTTCGCTTACAACTCGCAAACAAAGGGTTTAATCGAAAAAAAAAATGTATATGACCGAAAATGTTCTCCTCGAAAACCTGAAAAGATTGACACCATTTAGAAACCTCTACTACCATTTTCTCGCAAAAACTGACTGATTTGTTTTTGTTTTTTTTTCAGTGTAGCGGTTAAGGGAAGCTTTAAAATGATGCCTCATTCATGAAATTGAATAAAGTATTAAGGAAGTTATGGCATACCGACAAAAAAAAAAGGCTCTGAGAAATAATGAGTATGATAAGAACGAATTTAATCTTAACCCTTAACTACTCACGTCGGGTCATATTGACCCGTACTAAGTTTCATTCCATTCAATTTATACCTCTTTGGCATTGAATGATCACCAAACTTTGACATATCCTTTGTTTTGGCTCCAGTTGTTACATGTTGGCAGTGTCTGAAAAATAAGGGAGGTGTTTATTTTATCTAAATCGATATTTTTACCCGAGGTGAGTAGTTGTGTAAGCCATTTTTTTTTGTCCAATGCGGGGATTAAATTTGTATAAAACCACTCATTTCTTATCTGTTTTAACTACAAAGGTTGCTAGTAGAAATTTTTTTGAATTTGAAGCAAAAGAAACTATGTTAATAATAGTAATGTTAAAGAGTTCCTTGATTTTAGTACTTCACTTCAGACCTATAATTCAACATATTATTCATATTTTAAAAATTTCATTTATTGTACAAATAAATAAATATATATTTTCAAGCCTTTTCCTGTTGTTTAAAACTGATATCTTACACCCTATGGCATTGGCAACCCTATGGCGCCAATCCTCTCTAAAAATCCACAAGTCGATGAGGGGACGGTTCCTCTACTACCGAACCAAACCTCCTTTTACTTTGAAATTTCGATCTGCATGAAATGTATTTATCTTATAAGTACGTTATGCACTTATGATAAATTATACAGAATAACGAGGTATTGATCCGGATAATTTCTTTCATACCTAATTGTAGGATCTATTTCTAGTGTCTCATTTTCTATCGTAGGTTGTTAATATTTAGTATTTAATAATAAATTACTTATAACCAGAAGATAATAATAGCCGTGTAAGATAAAATTGAAGCTGTGACCTATTGGGTAACTGCCAGTTACCTTACGACACGAGCTGCAGTCATCGGTATTTCCGAAACAGTTCCTTCATGGCCTTGAAGCTGTTACAGATCACCTTGTTACTTCTCGTACAATCAAC
This sequence comes from Aelia acuminata, assembly GCA_911387785.2. NCBI lineage: Eukaryota > Metazoa > Arthropoda > Insecta > Hemiptera > Pentatomidae > Aelia > Aelia acuminata. Next base: position 116,273,121 of record OU426983.1, on the reverse strand, counting down.
TTCTATTAGCCTTTATATTATTCTTACAAATTTAAATAATAAATGTTTACAATGATGAATAACTAATTTATTTAGAAAATTTAGGACCCCCGCTGTAGTATCGTCTGATAATTCTTAGTGGCATAAATTGACGTTAAACAAGGAAACAACAAAGGTTAAGTTAACTTTCCTTACTTTTCAGACTTTTAAAGTTGGAACAATAATGGTATAAAATTACGCGTTCATTAATGAGAAGGCATTTCGTCAAAAATACCCAAATAGTGACTACTGATAACAATAAATATCTAAACCAACTAAATAGATCTTATCAATAATGAGATACTATATTTGACTAATTGTTCACTGACCGATTGAAACAGATTTAACTCAAATTATAAAGGTTAAATTTCAAGTGAACGCATCATTTCTACACTTTGTCTAATGTCGCTTATGATACTAAGGCTAATTGGACAATGCTACAGTGAGGGAGTCTTAAATTTTGCCTATAATTAGAATAGGGATCATTGACCAGTACCTGACATCGTACAGGCTCGGGAACTCCATTTTACGTCCTTGATAATTAACAATTAAATAATTAATCAATTATACCTATGGCCAATGAATGGAATTATACAAAAAAAAAAAGGATTTTTCCTCATTCCGTCACAATTTATACGACATATATTTATTTTTTTCTTTATAGAGTGGTTTTCCTCTTTAGCTTTCCAAGATTTGATTAAAAATGTATAAATAACTCAATTTTACAGCAGAGTAGGAATCGTCATGAGAGGCAAAGAGTCAAAAGATGAGGCAATTTAAAGACAAAATCTAATTCAACATTTTAAGAAACCTAAAAACAGAAAAAAAAGAAATAAATAATAATCTATCAGTTGATACGAAATGTTCTTCAACATTATAATTTTAAATCTGCACTAGAAAAATAAATTTAAAAAACCAGGTTTGGCAAGAAATATACAACAATTTATTGAGCATATATTTCAAAATTAAAATTGTTCGTTGTATACATAAATTTACATAAACTCCAGGCCTTTCAGTCAAAATTATTACGACTCATTTCAAAAGCACCTTGGTACATACTGACTTCCAAATGCCAACAGTCAACCGACACATCAAGACTCTTTACAAACGTTTTCACACTAACTTACACGATCATATAAACCTACTAATCAGAGATATGGCCACAGATGAAATGCCCATTAATGTGAGGAGGAGATTAAAAAGGCGTTGGTTGAGAGGTCTCCTTCTTTAACAGCCCTGGATAACTGAATCAAGCTAGGGAATAGGTGCTGTTGGTTGCCATCCTTGCAATATACAGACAATCGGCCATCACATCTGCTGATTATCTATATTTTGTTAACAGGCGCGGATATACAAATGAGGTTAAAAAAAAAAATGTTTGTTTAATTAACGTCACTTAATTAGCATATGATATATGCAAATCGTCGTTGATACTACAAAAGATCTTACGTCAGAAATTTATTGGATTTTCAATCAAGTAGTCTCAAACGAGTGGCTACTAGGGTCCAAAAAGACGAACTATGTCACCAGTAAATAGAAAAGAAGAATCGTGTACAGTAAAAAAATATTCGATTTTGAGGATTCGCTTTGTCATTAATCCAGAGCAGAGTTGGGCAAAAAGAAGTTGAACTACAAATTACAAAACTGCTGACACAGTAGTTGGGAAGTTGTTGAAACTACAACTACTTTTGTAATTTGTAGTTATATGGAATACAACTACAACTAATGTAGTTTCAAAAAAGTTGTTGCATTTTTAGAACTACAACTAGTAGTTGGAACTGTAATTATGGGCCTGAAACTACAACTTCTTTTATTGATAACGAGTAATAATCGATATATAGTATTATCGATAAGGAGTATGTCAAATGAAATTCAGCTAATATATAAAGCAAGGGATTGATCTAGAACCTAAGGTTAAAAAAAATAATTGACTGCCGGAAATCATGGAAAAAATTTGTATTACGTATATGTATTGTTCTATTTTTAAAACAGATTATCAAACATAATGGAGCCCATTTATCTATGGAGTATTTATCTAAACACAAAATAATAATAGCAAAAACATGTGATTTAATTAGACGTTGCTTAGCAAATGTAGTTGCCGCTCTAAAACTACATTTACAACTACTTATTGTATTTGCCATTCCCAAGTACTATTTCCCAACTACTATAGTTGTAGTTTTAAATTACAACTACTTAATTGGTAGTTGAAAAATAGTAGTTGCGCGCTTCCAACTACAAACTAGATGTAGTTGTCTGTGTATTTAATTACAAAAGTAGTTAGCCACTGCCCAACTCTGATCCAGAGTGACACCAGCCTACAAGGAAAATTTAAACTCTAACACAAACAATTTTTACAAATGAATAGAATAACAATTTTAATGTTTCTTTCCATAATCAAAAACTAAAACTAATAAAATAAATTGCAAATAAAATGATTTTTTTTTTTGTTCTTCTGAAAATCAGATGTTAACTGATATACGACCTTTTATGATATAATCCAAACCTTTAATTGTTTGTTTGCTCAATTGATGTCACTTTGTGCCACTAAGGCTAATCTAAAGGCGATGCTACAGTGGCAGTCCTAAATTTGCATATTCTGGTATCGCATGCGCTCAGAACCTCTATTTTACGTCCTATCCGAGGGACGGCATAGCTAAGGATTTTTTACCCCCTTTAAAAAATTCTAGGGCTACTGCGGGACACGAACCCGCGATCTTAACTATTGTGTGCCTCCTTCTTTTCAACTTCTTAACCTATTATTGGATAAATTCGACTTGATCACTTATTCAATAGGATCACAGATTTCATTACCAACTTAGACGTGGAATCGAGGTTATTCCGGCGACGCCTAAGCACTCACGGCCACGAAGGCCTCGAGAAGAGAACTGATCCTTTGTATAATTAGTTCATATAACCAGGGAACAATAATTACATTGCCGGGCCGCTGGCTAACATATAAGGTATGTCTTATTCGCTAATTAGTACCTTGCTAAGACACTAGCACTTCCCAGATCTAAGAATTATTATCTCCTAATAATGGCAGAGCGGACAGGGCACATTATTTACTGCGGGCCGTGCTTCGCTGTCGGAACACCTTGGCCATACTCGAGCAAGCTGGTATACTCCTGCCTTAAGGTACTACTTACTATGTAGGGTATTAACTACTCTTTTATTTTTAGAATGACTTTCAATCCTCGACGAGCATTGTTGTACTTTCACTTGTCACTGAATTTTAGGGAATACATTCCTTACGTTACTGAGTAAATACATATCACAGACGACGTAGAATTCGAGGTACAACTCAGAAATGGCAAGATTAGAGTTAGCTCAGTATTACAATGATAAAGTTACCTATTTTTTATATAACTTTATGTATAATAGGCTCACACCCACCTAAGCTATGGCGTTAGGTAATTTCTGTTTTTGAGGATATTCAAAAGTCAATAACAGGAATTTTGCAAACATTTTCCCGACATCAATGTTGTGTTGTTTATGTTGTGTTGTAAACAATCGTATGAAAAAACGATAGGTAAAAAAAAAAAAAAAAATACGGAAAGCAAAGTGAAGTAAAGTCTGTATACAAGAATAATAATAAGAAATGTTTATTAAAAATATAACCAACATATTGTACAACTTGAGAGTATATGTATATATATTTTTGGTCAAAGACTATCAGAGAAAGCCCAATAGCTGGTATATTTCACAATTTTAATAATGTAACATACATTAAACATATCCGTTAATTTAGATGTTTTAAGTACAACAGTCTAAAAATGGATTTATGAAAAAAAAAATTAAATCTATATAAATAAAGATTAAATTCTGTCTGCTTGTTTGTTTGTTCCTTATAATCCACAAGAACAAAATTTTAGATGTACTGAAACTTCTAGACTACATACCTAAAATTCATCATCAGTTCTATCTGCGCCTGTTTATTTCTTGTGCCTGATTCTGTTGAGTAGAAGTAGAATAAAAAAATAAAATAAATTCTTGGACGCTATTTTTAATAATTTGTTTTTGTAATTACTTTTTGAAATATGTTTTTTTGTAATCTATATAAATAAAGATGAAATTTTGTTTGTTTGTAGTTCTTTATAGAAATCCATACCCTTTGTCCCAAATCCTCCAAATTTTGCTCAGTGGTTCTTTGATACCAGGTGCGAACACCGTCCATATTAAAATTGCATAACTTTAGCCAATCTCTGGGTATATTCTTTATTGTTAAAAAAATTGTCATGATCTCGCTTGACAATTTTTTTTTTTTTTTATGAAATCGACCGTTTGAGTCGAAAAAAAGGCCTAAAAAATCATTTTATAGATTTTGAAGAGGCCAACAAGGCCCGGTAAGACCGTCCCTTGGTAGGCGTCGAGTTCTGGGATTTTTAAACCATATTTTTTTTTGTTTTTTTACTTTCACTTACCTATATATGAAATATATAATGTTATTTTATAAAAATAAAAAAAAAATGTCGACTTCCGGTTTTCAACGGAAATACATGTTTTGTCCAGTTAAACAAGTCCCACGAAATGGTCTGTGTGTGTGTGTGTGTGTGTGTGTGTGTGTGTGTGTGTGTGTGTGTGTGTGAACAGACTATCTCAAAAACTATACACCTTACGAACCTAAAATTGGGTATTTGGTGTATGTATATGCCCGCGATGTGACAGCAAAAATCTCATCAAAATTGTTCAAACGGAGGGGGTACTTTATTTCATAAGTTGTTGCCCATTTTTATGTTTTTTTCGATTTTCTCAAAAACGGATGTTACGATTTTTATAAAAATGTGACACCAACAAATTCATCAAGTAGAGGGCACTTAATTTTTATTTTGATCAAACTGGCTATGTATATATGTCCGCGATGCGACACCCAAAATTATAGACTTATAGAGATATACAAATATAAGCATACAAAAATGTGTAAAGTTGAGGAATAGTGTTTACATATTATTGAATATTCTTGTCTTAGTAAGTTGGTAAGTGAAAGTGGTGTGTTACGCACATCGCACCAGTTTTTGTTTATACTAGTATGAGTATTCCTATTAAAAATTTCCTATATAGCAGTGTTTCCCGACTTCAACGCAGTTCTAATGATGCAGACGTGCAGCCTGCAATGGAGTTAGTCATCCGCGGATACAGATACCGAATACCTTAACTGTGAAAAGTACTGATGGAAGCAGATACAGATAGTGATAAAAAAAAAAAGAGCAACTGATATTTTTCTTTTTGTGTACAGATTAATGCAGAGACTGAGGGAAAGATTATGTGGTGAGAGCAAGGGGAGGTTGATTTGCCGACTTCAAAAGGATTCAAAACCGAACGCTTTTGGAGTGAAAGGGTACACAACTAATTGTAAATAAAAATAAATAAGGAATTGTAAAACTAACAATTTAGATAGTACAGTATATATTTGTATATATCTGGACTCGATAATAAGATAAAAGTGAGAGTACACACATGGTAACTATACATATAAGTGAAAAAAATATATAGAAAAGAAGTTTTATAATAATAAAGATAATAATATACGCCCCTAACTATTTCCACGCATAGATGGAATTGCAAAACATCATATTATAGCCCCAGAAGTAGAAGTATCCGAAATTGTAATCGATAAAATTAACTAAATACCGAAACTACTCACGGATATGGTATGTGTGATGAGGGATACGAGTACTACCTGTATCCGTAGGAAAATATTGGAGGTGTTCCAGTACAGTATCATAGTACAAAAGTATCTGTAACTTGTCTTCTTTTACTCGGATAGTGCCAAACTCTGACCAGCACTAAATTATTGGGGGGGAGGGGACTCAATATTGTCCTAGATAGGGTAGAAAGAGATTCGAGAGGCTAAAAGTCGAAATAACAACGCCTAAAATCAACTGTTGGAACATTTAATTCCTCCTTCAAATATGTTTTTTAAGGGAATTAATAAAACTTGTCATTTTATGTCTCAGAGTGTAGGGGGAGACAAAATATTGGGAGGACGCCGTCCTCCCCGGCGATGCTCTTGGGTAACTTATTTATTTGTAGTTTTTTTCTAAACTATACTGAACTTTATAAAAACTGTTAAACTTAAAACAACCTTTATTGCAGTTTTCCGGCTATTCTTCCTGTTTGTACAAGCAGGGCTACTTAATAGCATACGATACGGCCAGCAATTACCCAGCAAACGAACCCGCCAATTTGCAGCAAGCACACTCGCTCTGCAGGGTGCCGCTGACCTAGCCACTTTGGAATTGAGGAAGGGAGGAGAGCTTGCCCCTCGGCGTAACAAACACAGTATTTCAACAAACTCACAATCAGTTCTGATATTAAACTGCCTCGAGCCTGGCTTCAACACCTCCTGGGTATGAATAAATGCATTTATAAAATCCTCTCGCTGAAGCTTAGGTGTGAATATCCGAGGTCATTTTTTGGTATTTCATTTTGTTTTTGTTCGAACGCAGCAACCGCAGGGCGTGGCTCTTTCGCGATGACCTAGGCAAGGCCGTCTCTACATCACGGCCTACTGAATCGAGGAAAAATAAGCAAAGGAACAAAAACAAATCTCATATAGCTCCAATTTAAACATTGTTCTTGAAAGCGATTTTAATAAAATTTCTTTTTGGAAAATTCGTGCCGTTTTAATTTGATAGGAATGTTCAAATAATGCATTTCCCCGTCTATCGCAACCATTTCCAAGTCAGATAAAACTTTTCGCAAATCAATTGAAGCGTTGAAATGTTTAAGGGTCTGGCCACACATGTCCGCACCGGATCTGCACCGTAGCAATAATACAGGTTATGTTCAGAATATTTTTAATTTAACTTACATATTACCTTTAGTTATGCCTAAAGTGGTCTGTTTTTGACATGTGTGGCTTGAACTTTAGGCATAACTAAAGGTAATATGTAAGTTAAATTAAAAATATTCTGAACATAACCTGTATTATTGCTACGGTGCGGATCCGGTGCGGACATGTGTGGCCAGACCTTAAGGGTCTAAGTGCCAAAAAAATAAAACATTTTTTTTTTTTTGCAAAATTGTTATACGTGCCAAAGCCATTCCTTAGAAATAGGTATAAGTAATGTTTTGTTGTTAGGTAAGAGTTCATTATACGTATGAAAGAAGGTATGGGTGTAAGCACTGTGCGTAGTTGTCCCTAGAGTGTATAAGTCACGTCATTTCTGTAAAAATTTCCTAGGGCACTTATACCCTTATGAATTTCCACGCTCCAATTATAAACCTTTCAATTACATTTAAGTCAAATGTAACCTTTTCAGGCTTGATTGAATCACTAATTATTTTGTTCCATTTATGTTCTTATTAAAAAATAATTTCTTATGTTAAAGTAATAAATAAATTAAATCTTTAGTTAAAGCAAGGAACCCTTAATTAAAAAAATTGAAAGAATTTATTTTAAATAAATACATAAATAAACCACAATATTTAGGTATTCGTTCAAGCCTGAAAAGGTTATATTTGACTTGGAACAAGTTACATTTGACGAGGTAAAGGTTACAATAGACGTGGAAATGCTATTTAACAGTTTACTGAAATATAAATTCAAAATAAAAGGTAAGATAAGAATAAATAAATTAAGCGAACGAAACTATTAATTCTATTGCGACTTTATTCTGGAACTACAGATGTACATTTCAATAAATTTAAGAAAAAAAAAAATTCTGGAATTGTAGATTTTGTTATTCTATTTCCAACCAACGTTATGCGAAACTCTAAATTGATATATTTCGGGTTGAAACCATCTTCTTGCCTATGAGGATATGGCCTTTAAGTTAAATGAATGTCAAACTCAAACTTCAACAATTTACAGGATAGCTCTTTGAATAATATTGCTCCTTGGAAAATTCGTACCTTGTTATTATTATTAAATTAGACTAATAGACCAAAACAAAAAAAGAGGAAAAGAATATGGTAATTAGTATTTTTGGCCATTAAGCTGATTCCCTGGCTGACGGTTTGTCCAGGCCAGACTTGTAGGTAGAATTGTTTTGTATATAATTTATAATAATGAAGAAATTTTTACTTTCACTTACCTATATATGAAATATATAGTAAGGGGAAGTAGTATAATCGTGAAAAATTTCGACTTCCGGTTTTCATCGGAAATACGCGTTTTAGGGTCCCCTGAGTCCAAATAACCAAGTCCCACGAAATGGTCTGTGAGAATGTGTGTGTGTGTGTGTGTGTGTGTGTGTGTGTGTGTGTGTGTGTGTGTGTGTGAATAGACTAGCTCAAAAACTATAAACCGTGCGAACCAGAAAATGGGTATTTAGTGTATGTATATGCAGATTATCTCAAAAACGGCTTTAACGATTTTCATCAAAATCGTCATGTTTAATGAAAAATAGGCGTTCTTTAATATCAGGTAAGCTTTATCATTATTAAAATGTTCTGAGGGGGCTGAAATGGGATAGGGTCTTTTTTGTTTGTTTCCTATAAAAGTACGCCTAAAAATAAGAAATGGCTAAATATGAGATATGATAAAAATCAAGTAAACATATAGAGGAGAAAATAAGAAAAATATTCAGTCAACTCATAAAACACGTTGAGCCCTTGCATGCGTAGTACGCCTTTAATGACAGACCATTGTTCATAATTAAATCCATTCTGTTCATTTAATGGATTTATTTGTTTCATGGTAACTAAATGAAATTTTCAACTTGGAGTATTATGCTTGCATTGCCGAATTATCACATGTAAAAACTTTTATTTAATAATAAAATAAATTAGTGTTTTTTATAGAGCAAATTAAAACAAAAATAAGAAATGAATGTGGAAAAATTTGTAACTTTGAGAAGTGGCATTAACAAAACGCATTAATTTCTAATCTAAGTAAGTTGGTAAGTGAAAGTTGTGTGTTGCGTGCACGCACCAGATTTTTAAAATAAAGGAAATTCATCTATGTACTTACATTTTAGTTCCGTATGTTTTTTTTTTCTATCATACAAATAAAAAAAATCTGGTGCGTGCTCGCAACACACAACTTTCACTTACCGACTTACTTATATTAAAAGTAAGTTGGTAAGTAAGTTGGTAAGGCGTTTTGTTAATTGCCACTTCTCAAATGAACAGAACGGCTTTAATTATGAACAATGGTCTATAATTAATAGGTAGTCTAGCTATTATAGGTGTATCTATCTATTATTATTATATCTATAGGTGGTATAAGTTGACTGAATATTTTTCTTTTTTTCTCCTCTTTATGTTTTCTTTATTTTTATCATATCTCATATTAGCCATTTCTTATTTTTAGGCGTAGTGAGAGACAGTTAATTTCTACATGTACACAAAAACAATAGTACTTTATAAGAAAGAAAGAAACAAACAAAAAAGCCCCCCCCCCAAAAAAAAAGCCCCCTCAGAACATTTGATAATGATAAAGCTTACCTGATATTAAAGAAAACCTAATTTCCATTAAACATGACGAATTTGATAAATATCGTTAAAGCCGTTTTTGAGATAATCGAAAAAAAGGTAAAAATTGGAAAAAAGTCATGAAATAAAGTCCCCCCTCCGGTTGATCAATTTTGATGAAATGTTGGCAATCACATTTTTGGCATATACATACATGAAATACCCAGTTTGATCAAAATCGTTATAACCGTTTTTGAGTAAATATAAAAAACACGTGAAAATGATACAAAATTTATTAAGTAAAGTCACCCCTCCGGTTGATCAATTTTGATGAAATGTTGGCAATCACATCTTTGGCATATACATATATCATATACCCAGTTTGATCAAAATTGTTAAAGCCGTTTTTGAGTAAATATAAAAAACACGTGAAAATGATACAAAATTTATTAAGTAAAGTCACCCCTCCGGTTGATCAATTTTGATGAAATTTTTACAGTCGTATCTCGGGCCTATATATATATCATATACCTAGTTTGATCAAAATCGTTAAAGCCGTTTTTGAGTAAATAAAAAAAAACACGTGAAAATGATACAAAATTTATTATGTAAAGTCCCCCCTCCGGTTAATCAATTTTGATGAAATTTTTACAGTCATATCTCGGGCATATAAATAGATCAAATACTCTAATTACAGTAATTTACATTAGTTAGCAGTGATTAGGGAACATAATTAACTTTGAAATATAACTAGGAGGAAGCATTTATGCTTCCTAATCCCCCTTTAATACCTCAAAATTATACTTTTGGCAAATTTCCTCTTTCCCTATGACGAACAATACTATGTATTGCATGGAGAAAATAAAAAATAAAATATATATGTATATATATATTTATATATATGTGTGTGTGTGTAGGGTAACTGTACCAATAGTTGACAGTTTAAGAAAAAAAATCATATTATTGACACTGTTACTCAGTTTAATCAAAATCGTTAGAGCCGTTTTTGAGAAAATCGAAAAAAACTTAAAAAGTTATTAAATAAAGTACCCCCTCCCTTTGAGCAATTTTGATGAAATTTTTGCTGTCACATCGCGGGCATATACCCAATTTCAGGTTCCCACGGTTTATAGTTTTTGAGCTAGTCTGTTCAAACACACACACACACACACACACAGACCATTTCGCGGGACTTGGTTATTTCGACTCAGGGGGTCCCAAAACGTGTATTTCCGTTGAAAACCGGAAGTCGAAAATTTTCACGATCGCAATACTTCCACTTACTATATATTTCATATATAGGTAAGTGAAAGTAAAAAAAAAGAAATGTATGAATATTTGTAAATAATATAAAGAGTACTTTCTTTCAACTGAAAGGCTCATATTGTAACTACCCCGACTCCATTAGCCTCTCGACCCCCTCTCGATGTTCCATATTGAGAGTAGCCCCCCTGTTACAACAGTAGCGGCCCTTCCGGTCACCGTGCCGATGATCAGGCAACACCTGAACATGATTGGCCACTTGGCATCTGCTTCCTCCAGCGAGAGGGTACTCAGCTGTTCCAAGTCCATCTCCTCTACTTATTAATTTTTTGTTAACCTCTTACCCCTCGATTGACCACCTGTAAGTATCCAACAGTTATAATAAATGAAGCTATGAGTAAATAAAGTTGGAGTTGGTCCAAGAGGGTGTCAGAGAAATATGACACGAAAGAACTGATTAAATCTGAAATCATTATCGACGTTTCAACTTACTTTATCGGAATCCGCTGTTCTTGTTCTTGTTTCAAACACTGTTGAAGACGACCTAAAAGAACGCTGGGATCTCTTAAGTACTTGGAACTTAAGTATCTTTGTATATATTGAAGATAAGCGCGTTACTGTGGCTCAGTAGCCCTAATGCGTTGCAATAATTATATCCTATTCTTTTTAATGCAGTCAAATCGAAATTCACTGGTAAAGATGAAATCACGTCAGCTAATCTGAAAATCGTCGAGATTTAAAATAGAACTTTACGCCAAATTTAAAATTATTTTATAAAGAATTTAAATGGGTTAACGGTTTTTTTTTAAATCTTATATTTGACCATTGTATGCTAAGGAATGACACATGTAAAAAGAACTAATTAAGAATATAATTGGAATAGGGTTTAGTACAATCAAAATAGAAAGTTAGCAAAAATGTGCCAAATTAATCTTTTGCCATAATACATATTAATTAAATTCAGAATATAGCATATGATATCTTATCAGGAGGTTATACTAACAGATGCACAACAATTTTGGTTAACCTGTCTTTTTCTAAAACAAATAGATTTGATGTTTTCTCCACACGTCAAAAGGCGACACATTATTTGCCATGGAAAATTCACGTATTTTCCTAGTCCAAGCCGGAAAAAATAGATTTGGCTAATGGATGCTTACCCACCATAAATATCGAAAGAAAATAAAAAGAAGTGTGTGTCAGTAAATCAAGTTACACCGCCATCTGTTGTAAATTTATAGAACTTGAAAATAATCACACTCAATTGTAGTATAATAAGCATTCAATTTGCAAAAAAAAAAAAAAAAAAGGGAGATATATTTAGGCCAATAATCGAGATAAAAACTATCCTATCTTTTAAGTTGGACAAAACTACACACAATGTGTCAAATTTTAGGAAGATCGGATGAGTAGTTTTGGATTTTACCTCCGACAAACATCGGGACGCGAGATTTTTATATATATAAGGATATAGATTGGCATAAATATTTTTAAGCTTTATTAATTCTTTATTTTGTTTGTCTAAGATTTATTTTCATTGAAGAGAGATTTTTTTTTTAAAGATAAGATCCTAATAGATCTTATCCTTAGCCTAAATGGATAATTATCCGTAAGGAAATATTTAATATCATACACAGATCTTTTTTAAGTTAATATCGTTAGGCTTAAAATTTAGTTCCTGCATCTTATCTGTAGTATCTGACAAAATTGTAACTGAGATAAAAAATAAATTTACATATTGATTTTACCTTTCAATAAATAATTAGATTTATTGAGAGTAAGTGACTTTACATACATCGTTTTAATATTATATGATTTGGCTTTTCTCTGCGTCAATATTTCAAACATGTTTCGATAAGTATTTTGGTGGAATATGTTTCTTTCAAGAAATATGTGAAGTGTTGAATGATAATTAACTTGTATTGAAATCAATTTAATAATTAATAAATTTTATTAATTTATTTTCGATGAAAGTGCAAACATATTGAATTTTATTTTTTAAATATTTTTTATAAGAAAAGAAAAAAATAGCCTCGGCCAGAATTAGAACCCGGATTTCCTTCTCACTAGTAAGGAGCTCTTGCCACTTGAGACACCAAGCACATATTCTGGTCTAGTCCATCTCTTCTCTTCACTGTCCTCTTTCCCTCCTATTTCGAAATTATACGAGAGGGAGGACTACTGTGTTCATTTATTGAAGTCTCTTGACCATTGTCAATCAACGTCTATAGTAAGAGAGCCTTACTAGTGATAAGGAAATCCGGGTTCGAATTCCGGGCAAGACTAATCTTTTATCTTCTTATAAAAAATATTTGAAAATTATATTAAGAATTTTCATGTCATCATGACAAGAAAAATAATGGAATTAATATTGAATTTTATAATTTTTAAATTCAAACTCAGTTTTCGTAAAGCAATACTTTAAGCAGATCATGGAAAAAAGACATCTTAATAGTCTACTATTATGAAATTTCAACACATATAATTATTTTCTAATTCAGTGTACTAAATTTCAATGAAAGCCTTAAAAAGAAGTTTGTAAAACTTCTCAAGTTTGTAAAAGTTCTCATTACGGTAATATTTTCTAATTTTGTCCAGTTCCATTTACATAAATAGAAAGATGGTAGCATCACCTTCACCTATTGCTAATTACAACAATTACCTAAAGAGTTCGCTGGTGAAGGTCTTCGACAATTCTTGACAATCTAAAACCATTAGGCTGTGTCATTACATAAAAATGAGAATTATCCTTAAAATGGATCACATGTAAATGTCTAGAATATTACATGGCTGTTGTTTTAAAGTTATTTTTATATCTATCAACAATTTGATAGACACTTCCAAAGAAAGGATATGTATTGCTTAGATATTTCTCTAACCTTCAAACACGAAATATCATAAATAGCTAAAATGGCTAAAAAATGTTAAAGATAATCTAAAAATTATGTGCTCTAGAAATATAACATTTGCAAAAAAAAAAAAAAAAAAAATAAATATAAATAAACTTTTATTTGTCTTTTGTTTGTGGTGATTAAATCCAACTATATTTTTATTATATTATGAGCGACGTTTCGGGCATTCTGGCCATCATCAAGCGCCTTAAAATTTCTAAAGTTGTATAACATTTTATAAAATGTTACGACTTCCTTTCCCTACATAGTGTGTCCAAAAATCATACCATTCACTGGCTTCTTGTGGAATCATTCGCATATAAGATGATAAAAATATAGTTAGATGTTAATCACCAGAAACAAAAGAGAAATAGAAGAATATCAAGAATCATCCAAAGAAAAATTATTAGGAAAAGAAAAAAATCATATTAAAGCTACACACATTTTTTTTATTAACAATATTTGGTTTTTATATATTTTTTTGGGAGTTTAAATAGTACATTAAAATTTAATACGCTCAATTTTAATAAGGTCTACGAGTATTTATAAACTTTGCATATTTTTTCAGCCCTAAATTAAGTAAAAATCCTAAGATATACTTCTAATTTTATAATTTGTCCTTGAATACCAAAATATAAAGACTTTTATTTTTTTTCCTCCATATTATAATCAATATATATTATAAAGCAAAGTGTACAATGTGCGTGCCGATATGGCTCAATAACGACTCAATGTACGTTTAAATAAGTTAGGTCGTCATGTAGCCATAAATCCCCAAACGGAGAAGAATGTTTCCGTTTTTCTCTTAAAGGTGTAGAATTGAAGATAAAAGGACTGGAATTTTAAGCCTCTCGCACCATCTAATTAGCCTACCTGAGAATGACATACGAGTTTATGAATGAAAAATTTAGGTTCGAGCTCCAGGCTACCAGGAAGCGCTAGGGTGCGTTACACTCAATGTTTATTGTTCATTCATTCCGTTCAGTTTGTAAAAATTATATATCTTTTCAGCTGTTCTTTTTAAATTACTAAAACATCAAGCGAAAATAATTAGTTTCACCTATTCTTTCAAAATAAAATAATGATTTTACATATCTGCAATCAATTAGAAAACCGACTGAATACCTTACAAAATTAATTTTCTCATAAGAAGGTTAATTGATTAACATATTACATTTAATCAATATATAACATATACTTAAGTAAATTTAATGCAATATGGATGAACATTTTTTAGTAGTACAGTGAGTGAATAAAAACATACATAAAACAAAAAAGAAGATCTGAATTGACTGATTAGAAATCGAAAATAAAAAGTTTGAAGTGTTCTTATTGCATGTATTTATGAAAAATGGTTTTATTACTATGTATGATGAGCATTCCAGTTGACAAAGTGACTATCTCCAATTACAGAATTTTTTCAATAAGATTTTATCACCCCTCATAGTTCAGGATAAAAAGAAATATGATGAAAAAATTGTGTCCTCATGATAGTTTGGTTTTCACTTTGTAATAGTAGAAAGATTGGAGAGGTGTAGAGCCCGGCCAAATTGCGGGGGAGGGGGGATATCTTAAGGGAGGTTGAACTGGAAGAAAGGTCTTTAAAAAAAAGTTTCTATGAATCTTCGGTAGTTCCTAAACTTCTGGATCTAATAGGACCATCACAGTAGTCGGCGCTTAAGTTGTAATCGAAATATAGTTTTTTAACAAATAGATTTTTCAACTATAATCTAATAACCTATTACCTGCTGACTGCTTTGAATGGGCTTATAGGATTCAGGATCACAGAAACCATCATAAACGACGCATGACTCGACAAAGTTGCAGCAACATTAATTGTTCATTCACCATTTTTAACCCCCTTTAAAGTATATAGGGTTCCTTATTTGGGCGGACTCTACAAATCTCGAATCTCAATATTGATACCCTGTTAAAAGTTTCAAGAAAGTGCTAATTTTGTTCTATATTTCCTTTAATTTTAAAATTTTTCTGTTATTAAAACTACCACACAACTACCGGAGCGAAGCCGGGCACCCTAGCTAGTTATTTATAAATCCAGTAGACGTAGAAAATGTCTGAACAGGACCTATAGGCATAAACTGACAGTTTATAGACATAAACTGAACAGATAAGAATGTACATTTGATCCCTTAGGTCGGTCCGATAAATTATTTTATTTTATATATATGGGGAAAAAATTCAGATAAAAAGTAGTCTGAAATTAATAGAGAGATGGCCGATATACAAATATTTTTTATTTTAACTTGTCACATAAAGGAAATCCCATGTTCAGACATGAAAAAAGAATTATCTTATGATTTTTCATCTTTTATTTGATCAAGAGTTATACATTTTTGAATCGCAAATTTTTACCACTTTGCATTGAATTAAAAAATCAGAGGAGAAAAGATTTCAAAACCTGTCGTTGGAAAATAAAACTACTCAATTTTTCAAGTTTTATCTCTTAAAAGTAACTTAAGAATACATTTTTTTTTACATATTTGTTTCAATATAATATATTGAATATAATATAATATATTATTACGGATATAATATATTGAAACAAATAGGGTAACTGTACCAATAGTTGACAGGTTAAGAAAAAAATATTAGATTATTGACACTGTTTAGTAAAATATTGATGTTAGGTTAATCTTTGTTATGAATTTAGTTAGGCCAATCCCTCTAGAAAACTGGAAATACAATATCCTATGGTCTACATTAACAGTAATGTATTTCTTTGAACCTTCTAAAATGTGCCAATAGTTGACACATCAAAATGGAAAGATTTGGAATGTTGACATTTATTGTGTCAATAGTTGACACCTACAATTTCCCTAAGAGAATATTAGGTAATAAGGACTGCAATAAAAGTTAATCATTTTTTATTTAAAAACTATTCAAAATTGAAACGAAACATATAAAATTTCCACAATTTAATTACTTTGTACACAAAAACTTAATAGACAAAAGAAAAAATATTAAACTGAAAAATGAGATCAACCAACTAAGAATAATACAGATACCATATAACAAAAATCATTTAAAATTAATCTACCTCAAGTGGGAAACTAAAATGGTACCTTTGCTGTCCATTAAAGGTAAAAACTTTGGGCATATGTATCACGGATATAATATCACATGATGGGACTGTGCAACATGTATCGGTGTTAATAAAACTTTGTTATCATCCGATTGCATGGTTGTAAAACCAGAATCTCTAATTTACTGGCAACTTTAGTAACTTGAGCCAGACATTTTTTACGCTTAAATCTCTTATTTGAGAACCCAACTATTATAAGTTTTCCTTCATCAACACTTAAACTACCTTGGATGTAGCTAGATCAGTGATTCCACCGCCGATATTAAACCCAGATATTTTTCCAATCAAGCAACTTATTTTAAACCATCTGTTTCATCAGAGTAAAAAACACCAATAGTTGACATCGATGACTATTGATGACATGACTATTGATATTAAGGATTAATTTTTGTTCTAATAGTTGACACCCACATTTAAGCCCTAAAACATTGTATAGATAAATCGAAAAGGATAACAAATGATTCCCATGAACTTAATGGATATCATGAAAGTAGTTAAAAATAACTGAACACAAATAAACCAACTAAAAAGCTTATTTAACATGACTTCCCCCTTAATGAAACAGGGTAGCAGAGACCAAGTTTTCAGGCCACTAGAAAATTTGCTATTAAAACATCTCACAAATAAGCTTTAGTTTTCATCAAACTAATGTCGATGGCAGCTAACTATATTGAACTTGGCAAATTACCGCCAAATTTTGAACCAAAATAATCAACCCTGAATCTTATTATTCACACTTTTTGTACAAAATGTCAACTATTGGAGTACTGTCAACTATTGCTACAGTTACCCTATGTAAAAAAAATTATTATATCATATTAAATAAATCTGTTAGCTATCAACTGAATATCAATGCTAACATACTGTGAGTAGCAGAGTTCCTTCTGTGAGGTCGTATTTTCCCTGGAAAATTGAAGAAAAAAAACAGCTTAAGAATTTCAAGTGTAAGCATCCTTAAATGATTTAGTAATTTCCGAAATTTCATATAACAATCATATTATGATTGAATATAATGTTTTGCAAAGTAAATAAAATTTTACAGTAGATATAATTTGAAGGCTTAACCTATTATTATAAAAGAAACGGCCGATTTACACTGGAATAAGAGAAAAATTTTCAAAACGCTGTTACTCATCTGTAACAAATCTATTTTTTTTTTATCGTTTGAAATTTATATTACTCTTTAAATATGCCAGTAATTTTATGGGGAATTACGTCGTATACATAAATTTAAAAGGCTTTAGAGAGGAAAAAGATTTTTATCGAATATCCACGAACGTATGGAAATGTTCCTATTTTGAAGAATAGGAATAATATTTTTGTATATCAAATGTGTTATGTTTGATTTTGTAAAATCATATGTTTGGGATCAAATTGTTAAAATAAATCAGTTCATTTGAAAAGGTCATTGTTATTTTAGATTAACTTTAGTTTAAGAGCTAACAGTTGGTCCTCCGGGCCGGATTTGAACCAGCGACCTATGGATTAAACTGTTAGCTCTTAAACTAAAGTTAATCTAAAATAACAATGAACTGTAATCAATGGTATTTTCAAGACTACTGATTTATTTTAACAATTTGATTCCAAACATATGATTTTACAAAATCAAACAAAACACATATTATGTACGAAAATATTATTCCTATTCTTTAAAATAGGACCATCATTGATTAATAATTCATTTTTTCTTAATTTAACATAAAAAAAACATATTTTTTTCGTTCATTAAAACTGTTATAACTATCGATCGAAACTCTTATATAACATGTAAAGTTGGCCGATCTCACTCTCTTACTCTCTTTCTACCACAGATCGACAAGAGATCGGAATACTCTCAAGATAGAATCAGCCATGGGCCGAAGGCTGCTATCCGAGGCTTGATCACACGTGTCACCAAGCGGCCTGGGAACCAACTCCACCCTCCGCCCTCTCTCATGAGGGTTGAAAAAACACGGAAGACTTTTTCATCTGAGGGGTGCGGCGGGGTTGAGGGGGTGAGATATATATACACATATACAAGAAGGAGGGGATACAAAAAACAGCCTTCCGTCTGATTGTTTTTTGATTGTGTGCCCCCGCCATTGGTGGGGTTGGCGGTCCATGTGGCGCTTTTTGGAGCCTGAAGATGTTTACGTAAAGGATCTTAAGTGCTCCGAAACGTCTATCTAAGTGGCCTTAGCACTCACTTTACTGACATATTTAGTTAATTAGAGTGTTTTATTTTTTTCTATCCGGCGTTCTGTATATTTTATTTTAGCCTTTTTAAAAAAAGAAAAAAAAAAGGCGTTGAAACTTCGTATAGTATTTCATCCCTAGTTGATTCTCACTAATTTTTTTTCTCCTGTTAGCTACATATTAGTAGGTGTAGGAAAAGAAATTTTCAAGGCTTAAATACTGCTATTTATGCCGTGTATTGAAAAATTATGTTGATCTGCGGAATTACGATATGTACCCCAGCACATTTTGTTGCAAAAATAATGATATGTTGATACCTAAACATTATTTATCAGTAAAGCTCAGAATACCGTGCAGTAAAAATTTAATAATTTACATAGAGTTAAAACGTGTAATAAAA
Organism: Aelia acuminata; assembly: GCA_911387785.2. Classification (NCBI taxonomy): domain Eukaryota; kingdom Metazoa; phylum Arthropoda; class Insecta; order Hemiptera; family Pentatomidae; genus Aelia; species Aelia acuminata. Next base: position 116,253,911 of record OU426983.1, on the reverse strand, counting down.
ATTTATTATACTTAATAATCGTGCATTTAATTATTTTTTGAACAAAACAACAGATATTTTGCAAAAGATAAGTATCGGAGAGGTAATTGGAATAAAAACTTTTACTTTTACTAATATAGTTTTCGCAAAATTAGAGTTTGTTTATATATTTTGGTAGAATAATGATTTTTCATCATACTGCATCAAAAACATGTTTTTTCAATACTCGGTTTGAGTCCGGCCTAGGCCTGACAAATCTTTTTCATTACACTGCACGGAAAGTACTACTTTCGACGCATGCAAACAGTACAGAAAACAGCTGTTTCCCGTTTACTTCGAAAAGTGCACCGAAAATTTGGACGCGCACGGAAAATTTATAAGTGCACCGAAAATTTTCGATGTACTTGTTATTTCGTTTCCCGGCCACCAGTAGCGCTTGCTGATTGTATTAAGAACAGCTGTTTAATGAAAAATTGAAATCAAGAAAACTGAAAATCCACCGATTACAATTAGTTTTTGTGTCATAAATATTTTCAAAAGTTGTCAGTTTACTTAGTGCTTTGAAGAAATGGCATTGCCCGATGAATTAATGCACCGTTTACTACAAAATAAATTACCAAATAAAATCCTAAATAAAAGCAACAATCAAAACTGTACAGTAAATATTAATTTCAATTTCTAAAATTCTTAGAACCCTTATTTATTTCAGTATTTTATTTAATTGGTATTCAGCTTTTGTTTGTTGATCAATAAACTAATCAAACAGTATACTAGTGTTTAAAATTATAATTTAAGTTAATTAATTATGTTAGTTTGAGATTTCTGTTATACTTCCAGTTTGCAGTGTAATGAAAAATATCGTTCATAACACGTACCGAAAGTGCTTTTCCCGAGCTTACTCAAACTATTCCCGTGTTCGGTCGGCTACGCCTCACACGTGAAATTCCGTAGCGCACGGGAAAAGGCCACTTTCGGTACTAGTAATGAAATATACTATTCTGTGCGCTAATCTTACCTGCTACTAATATATATTAATAAACATGTGTTTGAAGGAAGTTATTTGTTTGATTTTTGGACTGTTGTTGACGTTTCTAGAGATGAGCCAGTACTTAAAACTAATTCCTTTAAACAAAATTAATCGGTATTCCAAAAGGCAATGCCAAACAAAGGTTTTAATGTAATGATTAATCAGAATTGTACTATAAATATTAATGTAAATATATAAGTACTTTTCTTCAATTATAAGTTAATAAACAGAATTTAAAAAAAAAAAAAAAATGTCAATTTAATTTCTTATATTGTATCTGAATGTTACAAAGTTTTATAGAAATATAAAAGTGTTTTAATGTACTCAATTATGAGCAGTATGATGAAAAATTTTGTTCATAACACGTACCAAAAGTGTGTTTTCGGTGCTTGGTCTAATTGGCGACCGCGCACCGGAAACAACCAATTTTGGTACTAGTGATGAACAAAATTCTAAATAACTATTTTAGTGGTTTTATTTTATTTATTTTTTTGTCACTTTAGTAATAGTTCGTTCCACGTTAGGCGCAATTTACAACATTCTTATATGGAGTGGATTAACGCAGGTAGAGGGATATTTTTGAGTTACAGTTAGTGACTCTGACTGTCCCAATGATAAACTATTTTTGATCAATGAGCATTTTTCCTAGTCATTGATTGTAGGTATATGGCAAAATTGAGGATGCAGTTAAAAATTCACATGTAATTATCAAAAAAAAAATAACAGTTTTTTGGTTGTATCTTCTGGCCGAGGTGCCATATGGTCTTGTAACAGCTCCAATACTCAAGATGTAGCAAATAATCATAGTTTTATCTAAATCCTGCACCATTATCACTTTTAATCAAATACTTTAAATAACGTTTACCGCAACTTCCGGAAATCGATCTCATTTGCATATCAACCAATAACAGTGAATAATCAATCAGTTGCCACCAAATTTCCAGCTCCCAGTTTTAAGGATCTCCCACCGGACTTAGCTGGACTTTGGACTGTTGCTGTGTGTTTGCATCTTAACAGTCTTAGAATTTCCTGATAATATCAAAGTCATCGCAATATGCTACTTCGTATCGATAATTTATAGTTATCTCCACGATGAATTGCTATATCCAATAATAGAAGTCAATTGGATTAGCTCTCAAATAGCCACCTTTTTTTTATATATTATTTTTTTCCTAGTTGAAGATCTGTGAGAATTGGTCACCCGCATAATTTTTTTTTCTAACCCTTTGTACCCAGAGGGCGGGATAGATCCGTTGAAAAAAAACCGGCGCGCGGAATAATCCGGTAATACATTATCATAGGAACAGCTGTAACCAATAAGAATATCCGGAAGAAGATAAAGGAAGAACTTAAAAAAAAAAAATTACATATATTAAAAAGGCGTTGTCATTATTGTGTGGGAGACAGACTACCGCGCAGGGTGCGCTCTCATTAAGAATCGGATGCTGTGATGGGGGAACTCGAAACCTAACGAAAAAAATACAATGCGCCTTACCTGCGTTCGGGTTGCGCAACGAAGGCTTCCCACTGTGAGAAGAGAGAAAAAAAAGTGGGATTTTTTTCCCCGAGTTGTTCCTCCCCGAGGACTGGCATAAAAACTGTTTTGGATGCTAATGTCCTGGCCATTATGTTCGTCGGGAGTTGAAGGCTGGGATCCCGGCCGGCGATCTCTATGAACTGCCCCTGTAATGGATACTTGTGCAAAAGATATCCACGGTCAAAGAGGATATCTTTTGCAATGTCAGTAGTGAATAGCTTGTTGAACCCAAACTAGGCCTGCCAGAGAATGTGATAGTTCCATTTGATTTTTCCATTCCCCAAAAGGGAAACAAAAAATTAGCTAAACCCAAATTAGAAAAATTAATTTAAAAAATGTTGTTTCTAATAATTTCGATTTCAATGCCTCGAGATATGGCAAACATAATTCTGGTTATTTGGACGTTCTAGTTTTTAAAAAATCCAAGGTTCCTCAGTAGTCGAAATTTTTAAAAGCGATTTTCGTAAATATTTCGGGAATGAGGATAGATAGAAGGGTATGAAGATAAATATGGTTCTTTGTAAAGAACTATAATATTATTTTTACTTTTATTTTGTTTTTATTATTATTATTTGACAGAATGGCAAAGCAAAGCGTTATACACCATTGGGTCTAATTTTATAAGCCTATATTTTTTTTGTTAAGAAAACACCATGGAAACCATTTTCTTTTCCCGTTTAATACGTTAACGCCGGGACTGTTTAATGCTTTTCGCTCTAACGGGCGGGAGCTATTCCATAGCATTATGCAGTATTGGCAATCCAACAATTAAAAATACTATCCTACTAGTTATGTTTATAAAACGATATTAATTATAATTTGTTATTAAAAAATATATGTTTATACGTTTATAAGTATATGAATATAAATATAAATAAATATAAAAATAAATGAATTTAGCTTAAATTTTCAGCTATATAGAAATTATTTCTACTTTCTAAATACTTTGGCTGCCATGTCACCTGAAATCGAGTAACTGTTCTCTTGTCAGAAAATCAAATATTAAAATTGTGTCGAAACGAAAGCGTGACTCTCAGACAGCCATTGTTAAAGATCTAATTATTTGGCAAAGGCGGCATTTTAGAGTGTGCCACCGGTGTTACACGCCACACGATGAGGCAGTCAAGTGTGAGCCACTGGTGGTACACGCCGGCGTGAACGTGTTAATAGATATTTTCCGAAAAACAATTGTAACACTTCTGCAACTCTTTCGCATTAGGCCTTACGTTTTAACAATGGGCTGTTAGTAAGAATTGTCAAATTGTTTTGAATTATTGCTGGCCTATGAACAAAAACAAAGGTACATACTTTATTGGAAGAAAAATTTCATTCGCCATTTAAGCACCATCAGAACATTTCTATGTGTGAATCTCAAAAACGATAAGCCATATGAACCTGAAATTAGGTATTTGATGAATGAATATGCCCGAGATGTGACAGTAAATAATTCATTAAAAATAAGTAAACTGAGGGGGTACTGAGAGAGAGAGAGAGAGAAAAGTTTTTATTAATTATAAAATTGTACAACATACATATTTACAAGTTTTTACATGATTTCGGATATATTATCCTTCATCATAATATAAATCTATATTAATTTATATTAATTTGATGATTGTTTATAATGCAAACAAAGGTAAAAATTATAAGACAGTAGGAAAAAATAAGAAAAAACCTACACAAAATAAAAATAAACTAAAAATAAAAAGAGTTAACTTAATTCAAATGAACACAATTAACTTCACAAAGTAATAAATAAATACATAAACAAGGAAGAAATAAAGACATCAGAAATGATTAGTTTAATAATATATGTTTGGTTCGTTTGTGAGTGTAGCGTTTGAGTGAGTTTTTGCTATAGTTTCCTATTTCTTGTATTAATGGGTTTGTGGAGGCTGTTGTATTTCTGAAATATTTGGAGGTATGTGATAGGACAAATTGTTCGATTGTGGGCAGATCTAGGTCTTTGAGCATGGTAGATATTTTCGTGTAATGGGGATAGTTGTTAATGATTCTCATGCAAAGGTTCTGTATTCTTTCAAGTTTTTTATAGTTGGTTTTACAGGTTGAACTCCATACAGGTGAGGCATAAGTTATTAATGAACGAACTACGGATTTATAAATAATAAGCTTGAGCGTTGGGCTAAGTTTGGATTTTTTATTGAAATAAGGGAACATTTTGTAAATAATTTTTTTTGCCGCATCAGTTTTCTTGTTTATGTGTTCCGTGAAAGTGAGGGATTTGTCAAGCGTTAAACCAAGATATTTAACAGATTTTGACCATGGTATGCGGGTTGAGTCAATATTAATTTCGTGGTTTAAATGAGGTCTGCGTTTTGTGAAAATTATTGCTTCTGATTTGTTGGGGTTGATTTTTAATTTCCAATTGAGACAATATTTGTTTACTTTTTTGTAATGTTGCTGTAGTCGATTTACTGTTGTATCCATTCTGAAGGAAGAGGTGTATAAAGCTGTGTCGTCAGCGTACATAGATCTAATTACATGTGGGTGAGATGGAAAATCGGATGTGTATAGGTTGAATAGGATTGGGGAAAGACAGGAACCTTGTGGAAGACCAGCAGCGATAGGAAGAGTGCTGGAGGTAGCATTATTAATTTGAATATAGAATTGTCTATTGGAGAGATATGAGGGGGTACTTTATATCATTAAAATAATAAGGTATTATAATTTGGATATTCAATGAACAGTAATAATATAAATTTGTAATATTTAAAGGTTGGAGCTTTAAATTTTATACATTTCCTGTATCAAATCTAATTTTACAATAGGAGCTAGAACAGATGAATAATAAGGGCACTACTCTTTAGGAGCGAACTATGAAACATACTAGGCAAGCGCGTAGGCTGGAATATATGTTTTATTTTTAATATGAAAATTCAGAAACGGAATCCTAGACGATGCCTATTAGATATGTATCTATTAGTTATATATTGTATTTTAACACGGAGGGTGTTTGGCCAAAGTGGCTCTGGCGTCTGTTATCAGCTGTTCTAGACGGCTGGGCCCAAATAAAGATGTCGCCCCCTCCCCTTTCATCAAAAAAACAAAGAGTTTTCAGCTTCCTTCTAAAAAAATATCTACAAAAAATTAAAAGCTCGGGTTCTCTTGTTAGCCATCAGTCTTCCAAATAGTTCCGGGCCATTTTTGCTTTGTGTGTTTTTCTTATTTCCTAGATCTTAGAGGACTACTATTTTTCTGCCGATAAAAAAATTTGACTAAGGAGGAGTGGCAGGATGATGAAACGGATTTAGTTTTAGCATTTGAGATATCATTAATAATCCCTTCTTTTGTTTAACCGTACCATGGAAACCAAGATAGCTTCCTACTCTATGATATTATACCAATCAAAATGGATTTTTCCAATGTATATTCCGTTGTATATCGTTTTGTAATGTGACCAGTAACTTGTAGTAATCAACTTAAGTTTTTTACAAATTTGAACTGAGGGAGAGAGGAAGGCCCTGTAAGAGACAGAGAAAAAAAAAATTCCCTGAAATAAATTTATTCCCAGTTTTATTTATAGTTATAAATAAAACTGGGAATAAATTCTATGGCCAAGATTTCCAGATGGTCGCTATAACGCCATAGTGAACTAACCGTTTTCTTAATTACTTAATCGAATTATATTTTATTTTTTTTTAATAAAAAAATTTATAAAAAAATTTAATAAAACTTTAGTTTTCTCAAACTTTGGAGTTTGGCTCTTACTTCACTTTGGCGTAATCAAATGTAGTAAGTTATCTCTCTGCTTATTATTAGTTGAACCCTTATTATCATTTTTTTCATATTTTCCCTAATTAAAATGTAAATATTGCCACAGTTTTAGTAATTATTTTGAAAAAAAAATGCTAGATTTATGGAATTTTATCACTAGTTTTCAATTTGTTTAGTAATGAAGCAATTTTCATCTCAATTTTATATTTTGTTGTTTCATTAGATATAATATTGCCTATTTTTTTTTAAAAAATATAAAAATTTTAAAAAATGCTCTTTTTGAGATAATTGAAATTGAAATTTTGAATTAGGTTTTTACGAAAAAAAGTTTATTACCAACCTATACAATGTTGTATACTATATGAAACGGCATGGAACGCGCTGTGAAACGATACCAATCTAATGGTCCTAGCCAAATTTGGAAAACATCTACAGCTATTTTTAATTATGAATTTTTTTTTTTTGGACCTAATTTTGAGAGCTTTGCAGGTCCATAATTCAAAAACGGGTGGACATATCTTATTAATATTTCACAATTTTTCTATTCAATACAAATAGTACGAATATACCAAATTTCAAGAAAATCTGAGATGGTGAGGCTCAAGCCTGTTTTGAATTGACAAGGAATCGCCCTAATGTAAAAAATCTGGTGCGTGCGCGCAACACACAACTTTCACTTACCAACTTACTTAGATTAGAAATTGACGTGTTTTGCTAAATATCTTTTCCCAAACTCACACATTTTTCTACATTCATATCTTATTTTTGTTAATCGTTAAAGCCGTTTTTGAGTAAATAAAAAAAAAAACCGTGAAAATGATACAAAATTTATTAAGTAAAGTCCCCCCTCCCGTAGATCAATTTTGATGAAATTTTTACAGTCGTATCTCGGGCATATAAATACATGAAATACCAAGTTTGATCAAAATCGTTAAAACCGTTTTTGAGTAAATAAAAAAAACACGTGAAAATGTTACAAAATTTATTAAGTAAAGTCCCCCCTCCGGTTGATCAATTGTGATGAAATGTTGATTATCACATCCTTGGCATATAAATACATCAAATACCAAGTTTGATCAAAATCGTTAAAATTTTGAGTAAATAAAAAAAAAATGTGAAAATGATACAAAATTTATTAAGTAAAGTCCCCCCTCCGGTTGATCAATTTTAATGAAATTTTTACAGTCATATTTCAGGCATATAAATAGATCAAATACTCAGTTTAATCAAAATCGTTAGAGCCGTTTTTGAGAAAATCGAAAAAAACTTAAAAAGTTATTAAATAAAGTGCCCCCTCCCTTTGAGCAAATTTGATGAAATTTTTGCTGCCACATCGCGGGCTTATACATACTCTAAATACCCAATTTCAGGTTCGCACGGTTTATAGTTTTTGAGCTAGTCTGTTCACACACACACACACACACACACACGGACACACAGACACACAGACCATTTCGCGGGACTTGGTTATTTTGACTCAGGGGACCCCAAAACGTGTATTTCCGTTGAAAACCGGAAGTCGAAAATTTTCACGATCGCAATACTTCCACTTACTATATATTTCATATATAGGTAAGTGAAAGTAAAAATCATATGAAATTGTCTGTTAGAATGTAATGAGTTCTAGACTCTTTGTTGAAACAGTAATGTAATTGTTTTAGTAGTGTAAACAGGATCATTTGGTCTATTGTAATCGTCCCTGGCGGTCAAATAGCGAAGCAAAGATTGCTTCCGAAATTCATTCCAAAAAAAAATTAAATGCGTAAACACGTCTTTACGCGCTATCTCATACTACGCGGGTTTCGTTCTTGAAGAATGTTTTCCAATGAAAAGGTGAAAGTCGATTGATTAACTAATAATCTTATAATACACCTGAATCTACAAAAACAGATTGGGAAATCTATTATTTCGATTAGGAATGTGAAAGTAATTCCAGGTAGATTAATAATATCTTATTTTAGTAATACGGCATAGGTCACATCTCTCTGAGACAAACAACACAGCCCTTTTACTTGGATCTAGCCTTGTATAATTCTAGAAGGTGATATGATAGAAACGATAAACAAATAAATTGGTTGGTTACATTTCGAAAGTCGATGTTTATCATCGATAGTATAATTGTTATATTGTTATTAGATATGCTTGGGTATCGGAATGAATTGAATTAATATTTGGGTATTGTTTTTAATAACCCGTTATTTTTCGAGAAGCAGTTTTACCTAATGAAATAAAAAAAATAAAATAAAAAATAAAAATAGTACTATATTTTACACAAAATAAAACCAATAGCATAACATGTAGGCTACATATTCCTCCACGTTCTTTGCCTTATTTAAATGATTTTCCTACAACCTGCGTTCGCACAGCTTCATCGAATACAGATATTGAATAGAATCTACGATCAATCTCCATGAATATTCTTTTCCATGCGGCAGATTTCAATGTTATTGAAAGAAACTGAAGCATTTTTAAAAATTATAAGTCTGAATTTATTCCATTGATGCTCATTATTTATAAAAATTTAGAGGTGGGAAACGATCATACACCAACTCCTCCTTGGACCACCCTGGTTCAAATGTTATACGAAATTAAAAAAAAAAAAAAAAACTGAGGATGGAAAGTATTCCTATAAACTATAAATGAAAAAATAAAAGAAACTTATTAACAAAATATATCAATGAAAGAGAAAATTGCTTATATTGATTTGTATAGGGATACTATGGAATATCATAAAGGTTGCATGAAGATTTGGCTTCGCCGGGAGTCGAACCCGGGTCTCCCGCGTGACATGCGCGGATGCTAACCACTGCACCACAGAGCTCGGCTTCAAGCAGAGCAAACCCTTCCTCTTCACTGATACCTACTCCCCCAATCTCGCAATTTTTGCGAGTAGTAGCGGGGTAATCCAAGTAGGAGTATCCAATTTATGGTATTTATTGACAATATAAATTGGACAAAAATTGTCCACCTCCCGCTACTACTCGATAAATTGCGAGATAGGGGAAGTAGGTATCAGTGAAGAGGAAGGATTTGCTCTGCTTGAAGCCGAGCTCTGTGGTGCAGTGGTTAGCATCCGCGCATGTCACGCGGGAGACCCGGGTTCGACTCTCGGCGAAGCCAAATCTTTTCTCTTCAAAAAATAAATTATTTAAAAATAATTTAAAAAAGGTGGCTCACCCACAATTATGATTGGATTAATAAAAAATATTTCTATTCATATAAACAATATATCATAACCAAGAAAGCCTATACATAATGACATCATCATAAAAATGTTTGAATGGGAATGGTTGGGTAAAAAATATTTTACTATAATTCAACGATAAGTATGTATTATGATTTAGTCTAACGCGAGGCCGAAAATATATTTATATTATATATACATACGGGTAGAGGGTGAAAGGTGCTAAAATACCATAATAGAATTAGTTTGATCAAATGCGATCGTTAGACGATATTTCGATTTTAAGATTTAAAATTTTAAGATTTTGTTTGTGCTGTTTGCTGTTTGTGTTGTTTGTCACTGTTCCACATGTTCATAGAGAATCAAATGAGTCAGTATTATTATCTATTGAGTTTTCCGCTTGCCTACAATTGTTTTTCAGGCACTTGCTCTATTTGAAAGATGTTCTAATGATTAATGTCTGATGAAGAAAAAATCCAAAAAAGGCTCAATAGGGAAAACAAATTGAATTTATTTTATGCAAAATCTATGCTCATCTCTCTGATATTATTATTTTTTTCTATTGAGCTTTACTTTTTATATTATTATATTAAAAGAATTTATATCAATTTAAATACTTTTTTTTCATAAATTACATAGTCAATTTGGTTGAAATTAAAACGCATTTTCACCCAACATGTTTTATAAATAAGAAGAATGGCTGTAAAGTTATTGGATGAAAATGCGTTTTAATTTCAACCAAATTGACTATGTAATTTATGAAAAAAAAGTATTTAAATTGATATAAATTCTTTTATTGGCAATAGTTGGATCTGATTTTTTTCACCGTGGTAGAGGGCGTAGGGTGCTAAAATACCATAATAGAATTTGATCGATCAAATGCGATCGATCGGCGATATATCGATTTTAAGATTTAAATCCATATATTTGAACATTCAATATATTTTCGGTCTCGAATTAGACTAAATAATATAACATACTTCTGGTTGAATTATATGACAGTATTTTTTCCGTTAAAAGTCCTAAGAAATAAGGTATTTTTAATTTGATTGTTTTGGAATTTTTCTTCATCAGACAATAATTATTAAAACATCTTTCAAATGTTGCAAGTGTCTGAAAAAGAATTGTATATAAGCAGAAAGCTCAATAGACAATAACACTGACTCATTTCATTCTCTATGTATAACCCTGTACCTAATTAACTATTTTATTTAAATTTAAGTGAAGAAAGGATTGATATAAACATTAATTTGGAATACTTTGAGCGATGGTATTTTTTTTTTTTTTTTTTTTTTTTATCCTCGCTGATAAAGGGAATCCCGTGCTCTTTAAGGAAAAAAGAATTATTCGATTATCGTCAGTTGATCAGGAGTTAGAGATTTTTGGCCACTAAATGACAAAATTTTTCCATAGTGCAACGTGCGATATGATATATACACCTATAATAAGGATTATATTCTTAGTGGTGATCTTTAATCTTTCCTGGTGACTTTTTTTTTTTTTTTATACTACTGTTGATTTAAATAAGTACTTTTTAAATTATTTTATAACTTTTTGCACGATATATTGTGCATTGTTTACTTCTATTTATTAGTAAGGGGCTATCTCAAAGAAAATAAATAGTTTTTCACAATATTGTTTGAAAATTATGAATTAATTATTATTATTCCGGGTGCTTATGATAGCTAAACAGAGCTGATCCACCTTTTGAACCATCCATTCATAAGTTCCGGGCTTTGGGGGGTGACTCTGAAAAGAAATTAGACTGGGTTATGGCAGACGAGTGGCCATATGCCAGATATGATCCTCTGCCAGATGCGGAAGCCTTCGACGGTATATTTACCTGAAGGAGGAACAATGGATTGCGGAGGCTTCTCACGGATATGGGGCTATCCATTGATGGCGGGGGAGGCTAAAGGAAAAAATCATCCGGGTAGTTGAAGAAGAGAAAAAAAAAACTGCTCCGTCGTAGACTTCCTGGTCTGATACCGTTAGGCGGTGGCAGGGATTCGGCACCTGGGCCCGGCTCTTCGCTTCTGTTCCTGGCGGGGTCTGCTCTGGAGGGATTGCAGTTGTCCAGGGTATCGGAGCTTAGTCGATGAATAGCAAGAAGGGAAATAATGGAAGGATATTACAAAAAATAAGATGATAGTTATAATATTACTTATTTCCATCAGAAACTTATTTGGGCGATTCTAAAATTATGGTGGCTTTCTATGCAACTTTGCTCACTATGCTACCGAAAAGAAATGAAAATAATTTCATTTTATAGCGGTATGACCCATTGTGCCGAAATTCCGAGAAAAATGCTTCTATAAGACAATTATAACTACCGAAGAAGCTATTGAAATATTAAACAGTGAAAACTTCAACGCGTTGATAATATACTGCAAATTAGCATGACATTACAGGAGTAGAAACTTTTTGTGTATGCCGTCTCTAGGATAGGACGTAAGATGGAGGTCCCGAGCCTGTACGATGTCAGGTACTCGTTAAAGATCCCTATCCTAATTATACCTGGATAGGCAAAATTCAGGACTCCCACTGTAGCATCGTCCGATTAGCCATATTGGCACAAAGTGACGTTAAAACAAACAAACAAATAGGAGTAGATTGGTAAAGGAGTTGAATTACTGACACAGTAATTTTATTTAATAGACTAGCTGTATATCCCGGTTTCACCCGGAGAATTTCAATTTTTAAATCTATAAACTGAGACTTTTATCGACTAAAACGGTCGATTTTGTAAAAACCAATGTAAAGCGAGATCAAAACGATTATTATAACAATAAAGAATATACCCAGAGATCGGCTGAAGTTATACAATTTTAATATCGACAGGTCTGAAATAACACATGGTCTGAAAGAACCACTGAGCGAAATTTGGAGAATTTAGGACAAACGGTATGGATTTTTATAAAGAACAAACAGAATTTCACCTTTATATGCATAGATTATAGCTGTATATCCCGGTTCCACACGGGGAATTTTATTTTTCAAAAGAAACGATCGATTTCGTAAAAAAAACATTGTAAAGTGAGATCATTATGATTTTTATAACAATAAAGAATATCAGCTGAAAATCGGCTGAAGTTATGCAATTTTAATGTGTGACAGGTGTTCGCACCTGGTATGAAAGAACCACTGAGCGAAATTTGGAGAATTTAGGACAAACGGTATGGATTTCTATAAAGAACAAATAAACAAACAAACAAACAGAATTTCAACTTTATTTATATAGATTTAATTGAATTGAAAATAATCTATTGTTTATAAAAACTAGTTAACTGAGGATAAGTCGTGTTGTGGCTTGTTTTTGTTGGATTATTATTATTAAGTTGAGGATTATTTTTTTGTAATACTTACGTATATGGTGAAATTGTCAAAGGGAAATATTGTTTAGGATAGGAAAAGATATCATTATCATCTATGTTATTTAATTTCAAATATTAGGATCAATCTTAATGAAAGGCACTGACTCTGGCTGATGGTCAAAGGCCCAATGCAACAACAATTGCATTTTTTAAATAAAAAAAACAAACTTGTAAATACTGATGAGAAAAAATAAAACATTTTATTATTATTATAAAAAAAAAATATATGGTGGTATTTGTGTCACATGACAAATGATTTTTTTCTATTAATTACCCTATTCGTTATGAATACAGCCATCTCATTTTGAAACACCTAAAGAAAATATAACATATACTGTAATCCATAACAGTGCTAATTTAGTCGCTCCCTAGCCTGTGACTAACCAAAAGTCATGGATTATTTAATGTTCATCTTTTTGACGAACTATTTTATAATATATAAAAATGATATCCTAATAATTTATCATGGAGAAGTTATGGGTTAAAAGTGTAAGATGTAATCGTCATGCCAGAAAACGTGATAACCATGCAAAAATATGTAGTCACCGTGGGTCTAATATTTAAAATCATCTGTTTTTCTTTAATTGATTTTTTTTTTGCGAAATTTTGATTTTTGTTCAATAACTATTAATTCTACCATGCCATTTTAATGAATCAGGGTTTATCAATAAAGACACGCTTACAAAAACATGAGACCTTTTAATCCAAAATTTTATGACTAATAGCGAAGGCCCCTTTGTACGTTAGTAACGAAACACTACGTACTGACTCACAATTACCAACTTTCGGCTAGCAAATAAGAACCCTCTATTCTGGCTTTCATATACAGTTGCACGGACATAACAACAGACTTATAAATGACATGCCTTTTAAGAGGCGACTGAAAAGGAGTTGGATGAAACACCTCCTTTCCTAAGACTATACCGTGATGATGTGCTGGGTGGTATGGGTGATTCTAAAATTATGGTGTTTCAATTTGATAAATCGAGAATGGATAACTATTCGTTATGAACACTGCTATCTCATTTTCAAGCACCTAAAGACAGTAAAACATTCCCTAAAATCAATAACTGTGCTCTTTTTGTCACTCCCTAGCCTGCAACACAAAGCGAAGGTCCATGACTTTGAAAAATAATTAATCCCTTTTCCTTTACAATATTTTTAACAGCGAATTTTCAATATGCAAAATAAATTTGAGCCAGGACTCCAAAGGATACAGGCAAGCTACCACAATTTTTCCCTTTGTCGACAGTTTTTTGTATGCACACACAAATGCCCTAGAAAAAGAAATTTTTTGTTGAGAACATTTGGGTAACCATGTTATAAACCCAACAATACATCGAGCCATATCAATTTTCTCCAGGTTACTTCAGTTGCCTCCAGCAAACTGTATTCTATTTTTATGGTGAGTCACTCCCTATTCAACATCAACATAAAGCTAATAAATAATACTGTTTTATTTTTATTATAGTTTTGTATAACTCTCGAATCTCTTTACAGCCACAACCTCCTTTAGGATATTTTTGTTCATGTTTTGCCCAAATTGATGATAAATGACTATAGACTACGAGGTAGTTAGGCTACTGTTGAGGCATTAATAGGGCTTGCATTTAGACTGACCGAGCAGTGCCCGGGACAAGCTGTTCGTAGACGTTGTTCGACGCGGTGTAAAGCATCCTTCATATGGACTAACCATTTTCCGTTAGCAGTTTCTCGCATTATGGATACTGTAATTTTTTTTTATGTAATAAAATTACCATATCACAAATCAAGGGCAACGAAATAGTATTTAAAAAAAAAATAGTGAATTTTGGTTTAAATTTTTAAAACTTTTATTTCCAGTGGTGCATTCAATGACTAAGGAATTTAATGAAGGCTTGTGTTTTTTTTTTTTTTTTCAATTAATACATGGATCTATATAATAATTTATTTACAAGGTTAACAATCGCTTTGGTGATATAATCGCTTTGGTGACACCTTTAACTGAACATATTTATAAAGCACGAATAAGAAATAAAAATAAAATTCAATAAACTATAATTAAAAATTCAACATACTATAATTGACGATTTTTTTTTTGGTTTCATACTTTTATTCACACATGCCGCAACTAAGCGACAATCAGGAAATGAGAGATGAACTGCTAAAATGGCATTTTAGGCATGAGAGAAGATAGTGCCCAACAGAACATCATCCCTGTCTTGCTTCAGGAGAGGAGGTCTCTCATCCAACTCCTTTTCAGTCGCCTCATAAAAGGCATTCCAGTCGTGGCCATGTCATTAATAAGTCTGTTGTTATCTCCGTGTAATTTGATACGGAAGCCAAAATAGAGATTTCTTATTTGTTCGTAGATAGTTGGTAGTTGTAAGTCTGTAGTGTTTTGTTAATAATCTTAAGAATTAAATTGCAAATTAAATAGATAAAAATAATAAAATAAATATACATTTGCTATAAATTAATGTCGTGTAAAGTTCTGCTGTTCCCTAGGTTGAACTGTTGGTTCCCCTAGGTTGAAGGCAGGTGAACGTGAAACCTTCTGAACCGAATTTTGATAAATTTATTTCTGTGTTCTATCTGGATTTCTCGATGGACACAATCCTAATAAACCATGGGACATCTCTACTTAGCATCTTGTTTTGGAATGTGTTGCAGGCTTGTCTTGAATCGCTGAATAATGTGTCAACAATGCTCTTAACATGACAGCCGCGATCGGCTACAAAACACTCTTTCGTCGTTTTTTCCCTTTTAATTTCCATCCAAGCCAAGGAAACGACTAATCGTTTAGATTTTCCCAACTCGGACAAGGATTCAAATACAACTGGTTGCAGTAACGTTCTATATTTAGTCTGTTACTAACCGATAAAATCCCAATCACGAAACTTCTGTTAGCAAAGAAAATTTATTACCCTTGAAGTATAAATACCTTCTCCGCATCTTTTAGATATTGTTTCAATTACATTTAGTTTAAATTCATTGAACCGATTTTGAGATGTCTCATCATTATAAAATAAAAGTTCTTACTCTTATTCATCATCTTGAGAGCCAGAAAATGGATAGTAATAATCCCTTGGTAAAGAAAAACAAACCAGTCTGAGTTCTTTCTTTAAAGTCATGGAGGTAAATGAGAAACATCTGGTACGGTGCGCGCATCACACTACTTTCACTTACAAACCTTCTTTTTGACTAAAATAGACAATTATTTTTAAAATGGCATACTTAAGTGCTACCGGAGAGGGAATACTAAACATTCTTTCGCAATAGTTTAGGGGAGAGCGGGGTTGGTTGGCACAGGGGGTAGGTTGGCCATTGGCTTATATTTTCCGTCACACCTGTTGTGAAGGCCCCATCATTGTACCATGTGACCCGCTCGACCTCGGGAGTCTTGTCCTGAGTTTTCAATTCAATGTTAACAGTGTAGATAAGAGTGTGCTTCATTGATTGATTTTACAACATGTAAGTAAATTTTTATATTTTCAGTAAAGTTGGTTTAAAGGCATGGAAAAACATTTGACTCCGATTCTGTTCACATAGCCCCAAACTCCTTTGAAAAACCTAACCTTTCAACTAACCAGTTTCTTGTTTGATTTCTCCTGTCCTGGCAGATCTCTTCTGTGGGGTTAGTTGGCTCTCTTCAACTTTTTTTTTTGGCGCAGTAAAAGCAAGTTAAACATAATCAAAGGTGAAACTACCATTTGTATTTAGTTCCAGCGAGGAAGATGAGAGTAATTTTTCTTATGCAAAAAGTGACGACAGTCTAAACTTCTATCTTCTTCTATTGTCATTCTATTTTCCCCTAAAAGCTGTTAAAAACCTATTCAAAATTACAATACCATTATAGTGCAGGTTTTAATAACAATAATATGTGTCAGTCAGTACTTGAATGAGATGGCTAAACAACCCTACCTTCTAGGCCAACCTGCCCCACATAGGGCGTTAATTGGCATACTCTGGATTGTCGAATTATTCAATTTTCTATTCTATCTTAGTATTAAATATTATGTTGTGAAAAAATACTTGAAGTACTCTAATACTTGGAGTTTACAGTGATATCAACCCCATTGGGATTATATTAACAAGAACGACTCAACAATCAAAAAAGTGAAAACTGTTGCCAACCAACCCCGCTCTCCCCTACTTTATTATTGGAAATTGGGGTGAGTAATTCAGACAGTGATGTATCAAGAATGAAGTTGGTCCCATTTACTCTAGAACATCATACTTTCCAGGGATTCTTTTGAATTCTTTCTTATATATAAATGTATTTTTTCATCATACTGCATCAAAAACATGTGTTTTCAATACTCGGTTTGAGTCCGTAAAGTAGTACTTTTCGGGTCTAGGCCTGAAAAATCTTTTCGGTTCGCTAACCTTACCTGCTACCAATATACATTAATAAAAATGTGTTTGAATGATGTTACTTGTAGCTAAACTGTGCTTCATTTCAATATAAGTAACGTTTTAAGTGAAAAATAACATGGATATACCAGAATATGTTTTAGAAGAAGCCCAAGAAGCTTTAAATGAACTACTTCCAGCATTAAATATTAATGTAAATATTACTTTTCTTCTAACTAACGAACTCCCTGGCGCTACAGGGCAGCATGACCCTTGGCCTCCTGAGTTATTCTCCTCCACATCACTTTTATTTTCTAATATTGTCTCAATTTCCTTGTTACTCTTAATTCTCCATTCACCGTTAAGTCTTGTAGCACCGCAAAGCCTTCTTATTATTTTCCTTTCAAATACCATCAGTTTACGGCAATCTTCCTGTGATATCTTTTCTTCTATCATAGGTTAATAAACAGACGTTTTATTTTTTTTTTAAAAAAGGAGTCAATTTAATTTCTTATATTGTATCTGTAAGTTATTAGTGAAATGTGTTTTAATGTACTCAAGTATGAGCATTATGATGAAAAGTACTGTTCATAATACGTACCAAAAGTGTTATCGGCTACGCCTAGCGCGTTATACTCGACAGCTCACCGAAAACAACAACTTTGGGTACTAGTGATGAAAAGAACGATTAGGAGATACAGAAATAATTAACGAGTTTCGGACTGAAGGCACATGTTTTCGAGGATACGTCGTAAATAAGAATTGATAGAAAGGGTTCATCACAACCGCCGATATTATATTGAAACTTAATTTTCAATTTTTAGTACCCTAGTATTTTTCAGAAAACGACGGCGATATTTTATCCATCTAAGGCAGTAACACGCATTAGGGTCATTCTCACGTGGCACTTTTGTGTCCCAGGCCGTTTATAGCGATTTAGAAAAACTTAGGACTCTAAGACATCATTTTTATAAATCCAGGCGAGTTGTAAAGGTAGAACCCATACGACTTAATTTTAATTGTATAACACACGTACCTTAAAAACACCAGAAAAAGGTCGAAATTCATTCCCCTGTCATGTCCCGAGGTATGATTCTGCTCAAAGTAAGAGTTCTGTGTCCGTATACTAGGTCAATTTTTACTTTTTTTTTCTGTTTTTTTCAATTTGTTCAAAATACTGTAAAATTTCATAAAAACAGTCGAATCCTTGATGATAAAGGATTAGAATTGAAAAAAACTAATTTTTATGATGTCCCACAGGTTTTCTTTCATTCCCTTGTCAATTTTTAAAATTAAATTGTCACCACACTATTCAGGCGGGAAATTAGTAAAAAATATATAGTCAGCAGGAAGGGGTCTTTCCCTAAGCAACCCCAACTGTTAACTTAAGCTCAGTACAAATCCAAGCTCTCCAGAAGCAATTAAGTTCTGAAACTTGAGAGGTTACGTTTAATAGTCTTCATTCCCCTGTCCTCTATAGTTTTGGTCAGGCAAGTTTTTTCTTTTCTAATTTTTGAGAGATAAAAGATTTTGTAGCACAGATTTCGTTTTTCAAATAGCATTATTATATATTTTTTTTCCTTTCAACGGTTATCAAATAAACCTTAAAAATTCATTCCCCTGTCGTTCATTCCCCTGTCTTACTGTAAATAAAATGCTGCAGGGAAATGAAGATAGCGACGTGGATTGAAGCTTTCTTTTGGTGCTCAAATTTTTCAAAGCATCATCAGTCCTTAATAATGAAAAATTTAAAAAAAAAAAAAAAAAAAAAACGTGAATTGGTGTTCTTCCACGTCGACTCCTTGCTTCTTATAGGGTAAGGAATAGTATTACACCGAAAAAAAAGTTTATTTGTAACCATAAAATTTAAAATAAAAACGCCGTAAAAAGTGCCCACTTTGGTGAGAATGACCCATTAATGCTTTATTTAATTCATTAGGTTACTCATGTGACAACAAGCTCTTAAACAAGACACTTATCGCATTCTCAGTACTCCTTGTCTTGTTAACAATCAGCAGTTATTAAAGGTGTACTGCGCATGCGAAAGTTGCCATCGTGCTTCAAATTCTTGTTGGAACGTACCATTGACTCATTAAGAATCGCCATATGTAGAGTGGCAAAGCTAAGTGATCTAAGAGCCAAAAATTCATTTCCCCGTTTTTTATACCAAAATGATCTAAAAGCCAAGGCCAATGCGGTGCGAAGTGAATTATCTCCCGATTGGTAGTATAAGTAGTTCCAATTTAATTTAATGATTATATTTGGATAAATATAAATTAAAAATGATACATTCTGTGCAGTTTTTATTCATTTCCCGAAAATTTTGGTTTTGGTACTTAGATCACTTAGCTTTGCTACTCTACATATGTTTTTTTCTGATCAATAAAATTTTGAACAACACGCTCTTCGCCTTCTCTCTAAACATTTCTCGATATTACTTCGGATGAGGAGCTCCAAGATGGCGGCCGGCGTGAGTAAACAACAAGGTATTCCGATCACGCCCTACACGATATCCACGATTCAGTTAGGGTTAACCGAGATCCCGAGAGTTCCCAAGATCCGATGTCGTTGCTTACTTTTATTAGGTTAGGTATGATGCAGCTGCAAAGTTTGTACCTATATCCAAATGGCATATTTATATGACGAATTTCCAACAGCTCGTCGAAACTTGGAAGTATTGATAGAAAAATGATTGAAATATATGTGTAACTTTTAATTGGGTTAGGGCAGAATAACATTAACAAATATAAACATTTAATTAAATTAACATTGCGCAGAGGCAATATCGTAACCGGTGAAGGTCTACTGAAGTGCGATTATTGCTAGTTGAAACGTATTTAATTAAATTAATTCTATTTAGTGTATTATAATACAGTTAGCCGATAATTATAGTTGAATTGATTTTAATAGATACAATTTCTTAAACCTTTTACTCCCTTTCTTCAATCTAATAAATCATGTACAGTTTGTTCTTAAATTGTTTTAATTTTTTCTTTATATAACAAAAAAATAATAATCTGGTGGTTAGGAATACTCGGATTCTTATATTAATTTATTTGTACTTTTTCCATTTATAGGTGCATTTAACTTGAACCAATTTAATCATTTAAACAGTACAATAACATATTTTTAAAAAACAAACATAAATTTGCAAAACAAACTATTAAATTCATTTGTTAAATCGTCTGTTTAGTTTAAAATTTAAAATTTTATGCAACCATCACAGGAAATTTTCATATATTGAAATAGTACTTCTACTGATATCTGTTGTTGTTCTTTAATTATATTAAAGAAACATTCATTAGTACATTACGTTGGTTGTTCCCATTATTGAAGCAGGGAAGTTGGTTATCTGGACTACATCTGCTCGGGAACTCTCGGTTAACCCGAACTGAATCGTGGATATCGTGTAGGGCGTGATCGGAATACCTTGTTGTTTACTCACGCCGGCCGCCATCTTGGAGCTCCTCATCCGAAGTAATACCCATTTCTCTTTGTCTTTCATTGTAAAACAAAATTAAAAAGGTTGTTAGCAATTCTTTAAGTTTTGAGTTAGTTTTAAGGCGCGATTAATCCCAATGTAAAATTAGAAATTATCGTTTTCTTAATACTCTAATATTTCGCTTCAGCGACTTTCCCTCATATAATAAACTGAATATTAATATTTCTTAAATTCCAAGCTTTCGAACGATATATTATACTACTACTATTGTCAAAAATTGGAATTTTTGTTTTGGTAAATCATATATTTTATTTCTCTTTTATTTGATTATTAAATTCTTTCGTATATTATATTTAGCCATTTCTTGTTACTAGGGATGACAAGTGACAGTTATTTACTCGAAGATACTTTATTTCTTCAGGTACTTATTCTCGTACCGACTGCTTAAGCCGAACTGTGTCGGGAATAAGACGAGCGCGCCTTACTAGTACTTCTTTCGTACTTGCTTAATACTCCACACTGTACACAGACTATTTCCTCGAATACTAACTTAACTTTTGCATTCGAGGTCTCCGGAGCGGAGCCATTAAAAATTTGTCTTCAAACTGGAGGGCTCCGCTACGAAGACAATGTAAATAATTTTCAGTTTTTAACATAACAGGACATAAATAAATCGTAAAAACAATTTATAGGATATTTCGCTTTTGGTGATAAATGACGGTCGCGGCTCGTGGTTCTTTCATAATTTTTATAATACATTAATCTTTTAACATCGGTTATATTTTGTTGTTTTAATTTTTCATTTCATTCTTTTATTTCCTCCATTCTACAATAATTAAGTTCGTGGCACCAAATAATCCCTTTACTTTGATTTTGTTTCTCATGTGCTTCTACTTTAACAGGAAAGTTGTTTAGTAGATTTTCACATTTTAGGAGCTTTTCTAATTTGATATCTGAGAAAACTTCAATTAAAAGGGTCCTATCTCGTAATTTTTTAACTGTTTTTACTTCTCCAATTAGATATTTTATGCTTTTATATATAATAATAGTAATAATAATATTATAAACAAATATATAAAATTTAAAAAAAAATAATTTTGAAATTAATATAAAATTATAAGAAAAAATTTAAAATATTATTTTTTTGTTGTGACTATATGTTCTTGAAACTTCACAAATACATATGACCAAAATTGCATTACAATTCCTAACTTGGTTCTAAAATTTTACTATATAATATTACGTTTTCAGGGTGTACGTTTTCGCGAATAAATTGCGTCGAGTTGACGGTTGGTAACGTCCGAAACAGTGCCGAGTGCAAAGGGTTAAATATTTATGTGTTGGCCACAAAATCGGTAATAAGGCTGTAATTAGTCGTATTACAGATTATAGTATATTTGTAGTATTATTATTATAGTATAATTATATTGCAGATTTATAGTAATAATAAAACTGTAAACAAAAGCAGGGATAGGGAGGGAAGGAAGGGTTACGTAATGGGAGTGCGCCGCATCACCTTGACCCCCTGCCCTCCCTCCAAGGTCCTTCGGCAGGTGCGTCGGCTCCTTTTCGGATTTGTCGCCGAACACAGTACACCGAACAGCGAACAGCGAACAGGACAGATAATTCCACAAACAGTGCAGAACAAGTGAACAGAGAATGCTGAAATAGCGGTTCTTCTGTCTTTTGTCTTCACCGTGGAACGCCAAACTTCGCTGGATTCCTCGTTTAGTCAATTTGACATTTAATTTCTATTCATGAAATGTTTAAGAAATCCATTATGTAATGGTTTATTCATTTAATTTCGAATATAATCAATTGTGTTTTATATATTCGTTCAAATTACAAAATAAAACTAAACAAATCTGGAGCGGTGCGCGCAACACCCGACTTCCACTTACCAACCTACCTAGAGTAGAAATACGCGTGTTTTGATAAATTTGTAAACGCCATTTAGCACCTTTTTCCATTTATGTTTGTTATTCAACTTAAGTTAAAGAGTTTCATATTTATTGAAAAAAATTTAATAGTTGTCGATTTATAATTAGGAACGTTTTTATTTTTTACTAAAAAAATCTGGATTCTTCATTAGTCGTGTTTTTTCACTGCTTGCTTGGTTTTGACTGCGAGTTACTTGTTGTAAATACATCGTGAAGGTGAATCGATAGAACATGTATTTGCGAATCGTAGTAAATTAAAACTAAATTTTCCAATGTTTGTCTCTTCTGGCTTTCTGGAAACCGAGAACGATTTCTGTTCCTCTAAAATCACTTTAAAGACGATCTTGTACCATATATATTTATTTATATCCGTAAACTGCTTTAATTAACTTGAGCATTGCATATTTACTCTCCAAAGGACAATACAATTTTCTATTGATAAATAAAAGTTTTTATTTTTATTTGTGATGATACGTAAATACAAGCGTAATCCTCCATAGCATCTGATATTATAATCATCTATTTATTTGTTGATACCTTCATTTAGTTACCATGGAAACAGACAATTTCCATTAAATATATATGTTTCAAAACACTTTGATTATTCTTTCCAATGAGCAAAGAGACTTTGCCTAAACAGTGGTCTATCAGTAAAAGGTAGATCGCGCATGCATGGGATCAACTTGTTTGAAAAAATCGAGAAAAAAAAACGTGAACTTAAACCAAATTTATGAAATAATGTGGCCTCTATGTTTAATCAATTTTGATATAATATTTACAGTCAAATCGCGGGCGTTTACATACATCGAATATCCAATTTCAGGTTCCTAAGATTTACCGTTTTTGAGCTAGTCCGTTCATACACCATTTAGCGGGACAAGATTATTTGGACTCTGGGGTCCCAAAAAGGTGTATTTCCGATGTATATGTATTCACGGTCTCAATACTTACATTGCAAAAGTAATTAAAATTATAATGAAATAAAAATTGAAATTCTTAAATTGAGGGTTCCCTTTTCTAGGGTTCCCTTTTCTAAAGTAGTATTTTTAAAAATATTAAGAATGATTTTCATAAGATATAATTGTAATAAATAAAAGGGGCTTTGTATAGATTCATGTCTTCAGGGATCAGAACCGGCTCAGCGAACAGGTATAACGATCAGGCGTCACGTGATCGTTCGGTATCGAGTTAGCCTTCGGACAGAGGAATAGGTCAGCACAGCTATGTCCTCATGTTCTATGATATAACGTTATTTAATAACGCTGTAACACTATTACACAACATTATATGTACATATGTGTGTATATACACAGAAATAATATGATAATAATGGGCTTAACGTACCCGAAGGTTCGATGCCGACACAAGAATTCTCTCACTGCACACCTCTATCCATCGACCGCCATCCAGACTCTTCGACCGATCTGCCTTTAAGCAAACCTCCCACCTTCACCTCGGCCTAGCCCTAGGAAGTTTCCCAGTCGGGCGCGTGCTTATTAATCTTGTAAGTATTCGCTCAAAACCGAGGTCCAAAATTTTAAATCCACATTTTATTTGCTGCGTTGCAATCATGTGTTGTTTCAAACAATGAAGTTCAAAAAATACAAGAAAGAATAATAAGTAGTATTGTACCGTATAAACTTAGATCGATTGTAGCTGAACCGGAAAAAATTTTTTACGTCACCAAGTTATTGCCGGTAAAAGGAATTTTCATGTACAATCTTATTTTAAAAAACTATTTTTCAAATGACTGTAAAAAAGTAAAATATCAGCATTATTCGACAAGAAAAACATTTTTTGAAGTACCGAAATTCGTTAATGATTATGGTAGACGATCAAAGAGAGTATTGATACCTAGTACTTACAATGTAATTCCCCAAAGTTTGTTATCGCATGCATCCTATAGTAAACTTAAACCAGACTTAGTAATTTATGTGATAGAAACTTTTTCCTAAGTTGAGTTCTTTTATTTCAAACTCTGAATCATTATTTTATATATCTTTTTTAAAATAACGTAATTATTAATATAATATTTAAAATGTTTATAGTGCTGTTTTTTTATTTGTTCTGATTTGGATAAATTGATGTTGAATGTTTTATGGTTAATTACTTTGTATAAATTCTAGATGCAATATTTGTAGTTAAATTGTCTTGAGACCAATTGTAAACTTATTTCTAAACTCAAAAATTTTATAATATTGTATACTATAGCCTCAGTCAAGCCATTATATGGCTTTGAGGTTTTCGTTTTGTAAATATTGTTTGTTCAAATAAAGTCAAATTTTCATTTCATTTTATTTCATTTCATGTGTATTATATTTACCGGATATAGTTCAATCAGTTCGGCGTTCTGTAAAAGTCCCATTTCGGTCCAAATATTGTACGCAATACCTTATTTTCAAAAACCCTCAGCCTTTGCTCATCCCTCAATGTTAGCGGCCTCGTTTCGCATCCGTAAAGGACTGTAGAAAAAATGATAGTTAACACACAAATAATACTTCATCATATATTCTGTGATTATCTCCAAAAAGTTTTTTTTTTTTTGTATTTTTTATAGTTTCTTTATGCTACTAAGGCTAATCGTACGATACTACAGTGGGAGTCCTAAATTTCGCTTTGGCAGATATAATTAGTATAGGGATCTTTAACTAGTATCTGTCATCGTACAGGCTCGGGACCTACATTTTACAGTTTATTCGAAGGACGGCATATCTAAGAAGTTTTACTCCCTTTAAAAAATCCTAGGCCCACCGCTGGACGCGAATCCGCCCCTTTAGTATTTTAGGTTGCTATGCTAACCACTACACCACAGGTGACCCCTTAACAAATATATATAATCTTATTATTTAAAGATCTCGCTGCCTAGATTATGCGTTGCATTGTAAAATGAAACGGCTCTACGCTATTAAAATGCTCCTGTAAAAGAAGTCAGAGCGAAGGTCGATGGATTCCGTTTCCTTGTACGGTGCGTCGTTAGATATACAGACTTCGTTAGTAAACGTAATTGATCAGAAGGGTCAGTAAATGTAGTATAGGGAAATGTAGCACAGGCTCGAGACATCCATTTTATGTCATTTGACGGCATATTCTAGAACCATCAAGCATTTTCAATCCTATCCGGGAATGGATCATCCTGTCTTCATGGAATGCATTTTGAGTGTTTTTTTTTTTTTTTTTTTAAACCAAGAATTTGATATTAGACTTAGCTTAGTAAAAGAAACTTATTTAGATTTAAGGCATGGAAAAATAAAATTCTAAAAACAAATAGCGATAGGCTAACTAGAAAATTGAAATCTGATATGGACTTTTAGCAAATAAGCGCAGAATTCAATATTACATTATACTTATCGTGTGTAATAGAAGGTTACTGAAAAGAAGCTGGATGAAAGACCACCTCTCCAGAATTTAGAATTATCGGCAAGAGATTCTACTGTGTGCAATATTTAATCAAGCCTTAAAACAATAAATTGCAAATAGAGTATACGAATAATTCCCTGCCAATGAGACGTGTAGTAACACGAAAATTGTTAGATAATGGTATCGTTGTGATTGATGGATACGTATACATAAATTATAAATAATAATTTTTATCAAATTATTATAATGGAATTGTAATGAAAATTACCATTTGAGCAAAACAAATAAATAAAAAAATAAAAAATGGAATAAAATTTTTAATAAATTCAAGGCCAGCTTGAGCAGAAATTATTCCCACTTTTATTCAATTTCTTATTTACCATAATAATTAATAATACTCGGCATCCCTCATCCTCTCCCCTCGGCCGGTAAACAACATATAGTCTAAAAGGAAATGAAGGGGATAAATAAAAAAAAAAATAATAATAAAATAAATTAAAAAGAAACCAATTTAAAGCCTTATTTTTGATTTCTTTCTGGTTTGAATGCATTTATCAAGATGAAATATTCAAATCGAAACTCCAAACTCAAACTAGAAGGAAATTTTGATGGTTAGAGCCTGAATCCGGAATGCAAACTGTGAAGATGCTCAAGTAGATAAGGAAATGAATCACTGCATTCATTTTTACTGGCTCAATTATTGAGATTTTTTTCTTCTTTTTATTATGACAGGCTAACACTTTTACAGGTTCTTCATTTCTTACTTTATGGCAGAGCATGACAAGATATCAGGTTTTTTTTTAAGGAAGAACAGTCGTTCATGGAAAATGGTGGAAGGCGATTTAGGGAGTCGGGGCGATGACCCACCTGGGAAAGTGCCAGCAGGTTCCTCAACTTCTTGGAAAGGTGTCTCCTCCTGGAAAGAAGTCCTTTGCGGAGACCAGTCAAAGAGGGAACGTCTTGACATCTTGATGGGGGGTGACACTTGTCAATTATCTTTGGCTCTATTTAATATTTTCTTACATTGCGAACATTTTCCGAATTTTCAATATTACTACAAAATTCATTCAAATTACATTTGAATTTAATTGTAATTCAAAATTACATGTACAAATGAGGATTACCAAAAATTTGTATAATGCTGGAAAAATTAAATATGAATAATTTTTGGATCGGTGTGTGTAGGTTATAAAGAATTATACTTCTGTATGAAATTAGCAGACGCGTTGCTGTGGCTGAGTAGCTGTAATGCGTTGAATTAATTATATCCTATTCTTTTTAATACAGACAAATAAAAATTCACTTTAAAGATAAAATAGTTTCATCTAATCTAAAAAACTACGTGATTTAAAATAGAACTTTACGCCAAATCTCAAAGTGTTTGGTAAAGAAACTAGGAGAGATAATGTTTTTATTCTTTACTTCTCATATTTGATTATAGCATGTATTAATGATCCATTTACAAAGTACCCACCTACTACTTATCAAAACATGTGAAATAAAATATAAAAGATGAATTTTATGAATGAGGTATATAACGTTAATTTATAACTATTAATCATTATATTTACGTAATTTATTTTTTTGAAGAGAAAAGATTTGGCTCCGCCGGGAGTCGAACCCGGGTCCCCTGCGTTACATGCGAGGATGCTAACCGCTACACCACAGAGCTCGGCTCAAGGCAGAGCAAACCCTTCCTCTTCACTGATACCTACTCCCCCTATCTCACAAGTTTTGTGAGTAGTAGCGGGAGGTGGACTAATTTTGTCTAATTTATGATATTTATTGACATAAGTCAATTTTTAAATTATTTTAATTAATCCAATCTTAGTTTGTGGCTGACCACCATTTCAAATTATTTTTAAATAATTTATTTTTTAAAAGAGAAAAGATTTGGCTCCGCCGGGAGTCGAACCCGGGTCCCCTGTGTTACATGCGAGGATGCTAACCGCTACACCACAGAGCTCGGCTCAAGGCAGAGCAAATCCTCCCTCTTCACTTTTTTTTTATTTGCTCTGCCTTGAGCCGAGCTCTGTGGTGTAGCGGTTAGCATCCTCGCATGTAACGCAGGGGATCCGGGTTCGACTACCGGCGGAGCCAAATCTTTGCTCTTCAAAAAAATAAATTATTTAAAATGGTGGTCAGCCACAAACTAAAATTGGATTAATTAAATTAATCATTATAGTTTACATATACTTTTTATATATACCATTTTTCGTGGGTAACCACCTTATTTTAATTTTATATTTTTTAAATATTTTATTTTTAAAGAGAAAAGACTGGGCTCGGCCGGGAGTCGAACCCGGGTCTCCCGGATGACATGCACCGTACGCTAACCACTGCTCCACCGAGCTCGCTTCCATGCCGAGCCAATTTCTTCTCTTCAATGATACCTCTCCCCCGATCTCGCAAGTTTTGCGAGTAGTTACGGGGGGCGGACAATTTTTGTCCAATCTGCGGTGTCTCTTGACATCGTCAATTTTAATTATTTTAGATAAATTTAACCATTTTCGTGGATAACCACCTTATTTTAATTTTATATTATTTTTAATTATTTTATTTTTTAAGAACTCTTCACTGATACCTACCGCGCATGTCATGCCGGAGACCCGGGTTCGACCCCAGGCAGAGCGCTGTATTTTCTCTTCAAAAATGAAATATTTATTTTTTTAAATTATTACAATTCATACGACGATTATGTCGTCAAAATATGACATGGCAGCATCGAGTTCAAACAAAATCTGCTCCAGGAATTTTTTTAATTCCCTTGGCGCGGTCTTGATTCCAAACGACCGACGATTCATCATATAATTACCCAGACGTGTTGAGATACTTTGTATTGCCTTGCTTTTATTATAAACCTGAATATAAAAATATGGTTTAAAGAGATCCAGATGACAGAAAAATTTTGGATTACTGAATAATAAACCGACTTGAGTGGTTTATCGTTTGTTTGCTCGACATTTCGCTTTGGTGTAAATAACTGTTTCTCAGTACGGCAAGGTTCGGGGTTTTGTCAGTTGAAGGATGATATTCGCAGTGCAAAGGCACCTTTTAAAGTTGACAAAAAAAAAAAAAAAAAATACATCGAAATTTTAATAATCTGAGCCGGGTTTTTTTTCTCCAGTTTATTTTTTCCACTTTCTTCTCCTTTTTTTTAATATATGCACGATATAACCTGATGAAACAAGGTTTTTGTGCAAGAAATGATTTCTTTTACGAGAAGACCAGCTTAGAAAAGAAATGCCAGCCTAAGATGTTGTAACACCCACTTGAGGGAACATCCACTATCTGGGCTACGTTCAACTCATTCGCCCACGTTCAGCTCAGTAATATATTTCCGGTTCGAAATGCAGACACTAAACTCACAGATATTACAAAGTACATGGGAAACATCGTTTGCGTATAGATAGTCATTTATATGATTTGCAAACACGGAGGAATCTATTAGGTTTGTTCCAACAAGCAGTCCTTGACTGTCATGATACGATTGCAGACTACTGCGCTGGTCACTTCTCCTATTCTTTAGATTTCTAGTTAAATGATTGCACAATTTGTTCAAAGCAATTCTACTGAAAGCCTCTACAAGATAATGAATGTCTCATTAGTAGCAAGAGACCTCGTGGTAGGCCATAAAGCAGGCGGATAGGTAGTATAAACATAGACGTTGTAGAACTGCATGTAACAAGTTGAAAAGAAACCCAAGATGTGGAGAAGTCTGATTATGGAGGCTAACGAACAACAAGGTTTGTAAAGCCAACAGTAAAAGGGGGGTCACCTATGGTGTAGTGGTTAGCATGGCAACCTACAATACTAAAGGTCACGGGTTCGCGTCCCATGGTGGCTCTAGGATATTTTAGAGGAAGTAAAAAATCCTTGGCTCCTGAGAAAATCCTGAGCCTGTACGATGTCAGATATCGTTAAAGATCCGTATCCCAATTATACCTTAATAGGCAAAATTTAGGACTCACACTGTAGCATCGTCCGATTAGCCTTAGTGGCATAAAGTGACGTTGAACAAAGAACACAAGCCAACTGTAAAAACAACAACAATAAAGCTGTAGAAAACAAAACTGCGTTTTGATATTGACATTGTCAGGAGGGGTACTCGCTTCGCTTTTATGATAGATGGAATAAAAGGATAAACTTTAAATATAAGATGTAAAAAAATTATTAAAACCAAAAAAATATATAATACTTCTTTAAAAACAACATGTTTCATTTTGTTTTCCGGGGTATATGTGTGCAATTTTTTTGTATTTTGCAATTTTATTCAATAGTAAAATATTAATCAAGCCTTTTATTAACAAATAGACGAAGTACACTTTATTTTCGATTTCTATTCAGTTAATGTATCTTGCTAACGAATAACACTTCATTATTTGAATAAATAATAAATATGTAATTTAGTGTATTTAAAGAGAACAGTTAAAACAATAACCATTACAAATTTTAGCGACCTATACATTGCCAGGAGCTCTAACTAAATTTTAAATTGTAAATTGGTCATGAACTGGGTGTGTATCGGTACAGTTTCATTTAAATAACAATAATTTATGAATGTCCAAAAACCTATGCGCAAAACTGTACTAATTTTGAATGAGGCCCTCGAACGTATTTGCACGTTAAAGTTTGGCCCACAACATCCAAAGGTTCCCTATACCCAAACAGGACTGTTCTTGAAATTGCGAGAGAAAATTTTTTTAACCCCTTATATCCTGAGCCCAGATTTTTATGCAATTGCATATTTTGTTTGCGTGCTTCTTTAAAATACCGGACCAGATATAATTGAGAATTAGAGTACGCCGATCTAATTGGTCATGTTTTATTTTGCATATTTGATGATAACTGCATATTTTGATGATCTAATGAAGTATTAATTTATTTATGTAAAATTTATTTTCGGACTTATCGACCACCTGAGTCATTTTCACCGTATCTATACATATAAATAAAGATGAAATTCTGTTTGTTTGTTTGTTCTTTATAGAAATCCACACCGTTTGTCCTAAATTCTCCAAATTTCGCTCAGTGGTTCTTTTATACCAGGTGCGATTACCTGTCCATATTAAATTCTTGTAAGTTCACCCAATCTCTGGATATATTCTTTATTCTTATAAAAATCGTTATGATCTTGCTTCAACATTAGTGTTTACGAAATCGACCGTTTGAGTCGAAAAAAAATAAAATTCCCCGGGTGAAACCGGGATATACAGCTAGTATCTAATAAAGTAAACGATACATTAAGAAATATAAAAGTAATATCCAACGTGAGAGCTAAGATTCTCGATTTTGATCGAGGTTGTTCGCCGTAAATAAATCTTCTTCTTCTTCGAATCAATGATTAAAGGGATTCCAGACTTTCGACCTCCGTTTTTAGTAAATAAAAATAGATATAGAATGAAAGGCCTCAAAGCCTCGTATTATTTCAATAATGCACTTAATCATGCATATTACATGCCAAATTTTCGCCTATTCAGGCATCTTCAGGGCTACTACAGTTTCGCAAGCTTGCTTATTGACTATAATTAAATAGTATTTTCCTAAAATCTTGTTTAGTAAATAAAAATATAACTCGCATTCCAGACCATGTTGGAGAAGCTTTGAAAAAACCAAAGAAAAAAAAAAAGGAAGACGTTTAATGAAAAATTCAGGGCTTAAAATCCTGGGAAATATAAGTAAAATTTTAGACGGGAATTATCCAATAGTTTCCAGCGCCTTGGACAACGACCCAATTATTTTAGAGGCTTATATATTTCCTCCAATCACATCAGTTCTTGTCGAAAGATCATTTTCGTCTTATTTCAAAAGATTTAGAAAAAAGAAAACTTGTACTACTACAACCTATTGGGTGCAGTAATGTGTAAGGAAGTACTGTTTCTAGTTTAGCGGTCGTGCAAGGAGGTGATTTTACCGTGATCAAACTCAACCACCTGGTTTTTCCCCTTAATTTTTCAATTAAGAGTACATTTAGAAATCCAGATTAAATTTCCGTAATTCGGAAATACATTTAATAATTTAGTATTAGAATACCCAAATTTAGTATAAGAGTACCCATATTTAGATTCACATTTAATAATCAATCTTATTGATTATTTTACTTGTTTTATATATATTTTTTAATTGATCATTAATTTAGTTATATTTATTCATGTTGTTCGTTTATTCTTCTGGTTAACTCATTAGTTTGAATTATTTTTACATTTTAGTTTTAAAGGCGTTTAACTTCATTATCGGGATACTTATATATTCGATTAAGATTTAAAAACATTTTGGTTTTCTTTCTATCTGGTCTCCTCCACTCTCTGAAATATTTTTTACACATTATTATCTTTGAATATTACAGTTGTTTAGTAGTTTTTATGCTGCATATTGCTATGCTTATATCTTTAATATCTTTATATTTCTTCAGATAAGAACGGGAGCATTTTTCAAGGATAGGAATGTGGGGCTACAAAACGATATAAATTACTTAATTCTAAATAAATTCTATTAATAAATTCTATTTATTGTACCGGAATTCTTTTTAGAGTTTTATTGGCACACACATTGTACACTTTTCGTTAAAATATATATTGATTATCGAAAAAATAAATAATGACCTTGACCAGGCGGGTGAGGTAGAAAGGGAAAAGAGAGAGATCTACGAAAAGTGCATCCCTTTCCTTAAAGAGAAGTTCCGCGAGACCTTTGGAGAGAGAGAGTTCTCCGTGACAGGCCTCTGGTTCGGATCTCGCGGAACGATCCCAAAAAGAACAAGGAGTTTTTTAGAAGACCTAGGTGTCGAGATGAGAGAAATTTCGGTGTTGGCTGAAAATATAATCTTGGACTCCCTGGGCATTATCCACTATCACCTATATGGCCACTAATTATGTATGGATGTTTTGTCTGTCAAATTTTTTTTTTTTTTTTTTTTTTTTTTTTATACATATATATTTATATATATATATATATATATATATATATATATATATATATATATCTATTTATTTATTAATTGTGTATTTATTTATATCTATTCACTTATTTATTCATATATTTATATATTTGCCTAGTTATTTATCTATTAGCTATTTTTATTTTTTAATCTGTATGCGTGCCATGATAGGACGGGGAGAAAAATGAGAGAGAAGGAGGTTACAGATTTGCTCAATAGTGATAAAAGGGGAAAAAAGAAAGAAAAATAAAGAGTTAAGGGGGAAAAAAAAAATAAAAAATAATAAATAAAAAGTAAATAAAATATTGGAAAAGGAAAATAAAAATGTAAGATTTTGTAACTGTACGTGTATATGCATGAAAAATGTAATTTTAGTTTAATTAATGTACGATATTGTATTGATAAGTATGCTGTGTGTTATAGCAACCCAATGTAATTGGGCAGCATTGTTTTGTTTTGTTTTAAAAAATAAAGCATTTCTCCCTCTCCTCAAACTACTATTTATCTGGTATATTGATGTAATCGATGCATCGATATTGGTAAATAATTTTGACTAACCGAACCACTTCTGACAATGAAACTTGTTCGGATAATTGACCCTCTGTTGTAATTTATTTTCTTGCAATTGAATAATTATATAAAACAGTAGCTAATGACCTAGATATTTTGCATTTGAAAAACAACTAACAATTTAAAAAAGAAAAAAGTTATGCCAACCATTTACGGCAGTTGATAAATACATATTCAAAACTTTATAATTGATGATCGGGACCTTGCAGCTCGCTCATGGGACCTTGAGATAAAAATAATTGTTCTGGATATTATTAAAGCTTTTTTTTTTTATATTTATTTATTTTTTATTTTTTGTATCGCGATAAATTAGCATTTGCCGTGCTGCTTGTAATAAAAATGTTTATGCCGAGGTTAGCGCAGGAGATCGGTATGCAGGAGTCATGATAGCCGTCGAACTGGACATTAGAAATAGTTATGCGAAGATAACAGTAAACTCCCGAGCCAGGAAAACACCTGATGTAATCCTTTAACTGTCTCGTTACATATATCTTCTTCGCAGCTACAGATATTTAAACATCCCACTGTGTAGTATTTGATATGAGAAACTAGCCAAAAGTTAAAAAATAAAAGTTTTTAAATACTGGGCTAACACATGAGTTTTAAGGTAGAGTGACCGGTATTTGATTGTTTGTTTGTTTAACGTCACATTATGCTACTAAGGCTAATCGGACGATGATACAGTGGGAGTCCTAAACTTGGTCTATCCAGGTATAATGAGGATAGGGATCTTTAACGAGTACCTGACATCGTACAGGCTCGGGACCTCCATTTCACGTCCTATCCGAGGGATGGCATGGCTAAGGATTTTTCACTCCCATTAAAAAATCCTAGGGCCACCGTTGGGCGCGAACCTGCGACCTTTAGTAATGTAGGTACATACGTATGTACTGCATGTTACATGTGTAACATAATTATTAAAATGTTACATGTGTAACATAATTAAATATTGGTGAGTAAACAAAAGTACACAATAAAAATAATACAAAAATATTAAAATATACTAAATAGAATGGTTTGAACTAAAAACGTTTATATATGAAGTATTATATGAAGGATTGTGGAATCGCAGAGCTTGAAAAAGGAAGTATGCCAGGAAATATTTAAGGCGGTAGAAGGGTGCTAAAATAAGCGTAATAGAATAATCGATATATCGATTTTAAGATTTAAGTCCCTATATTTGAACTGTCAATATATTTTCGGCCTCAAATTAGACTAAATCGTAAAACGTTCTTATCGTTGAATCGTAGGACAATATTTTTTCCGTTAAAATTCCTAAAAAATGGGGTATTTTTAATTTAATTTTTTGGATTTTTTTCATCATCAGACAATAATTATTTAAACGTCTTTTAAATGGAGCAAGCCCGTGAAAAAGGAATGTATATGAGCAGAAAGCTCAATAGAAAATAATCCTGACTCATTTCATTCCCTATGCGTATAACCCTGTACCGAATAAACTATTTAAATTTGAGTGAAGAAAGGTTTTATTTTTAAAAAAACTTTGAGCGATGGTATTTTTATTTTTTTTTTATTCTCACTGATAATGGGAATCCCATGCTCTTTAATGGAAAAAGAATTATTCGATTATCGTCATTTGGTCAGGAGTTAAAGATTTTTGGAAGCTAAATGACAGAATTTTCCCACTGTGCGTCGAGGATACAGCAAAATTTGGAAGGCCCGAGGGGTTGCTCCCACTTGTGGAACAGTGACAAACAACACAAACAGCAAACAACACAAACAATACTGATAGAGCAACACTATCGACACAACAGTAACGTCACTAACGATCTAACGGTACACTCTCCTCCTAAGAGGTCGACAACAGGCACTCATTTACACGAAAACACTGAGGTCTTTGTCTCCTATACAACTCACACTTGGCCTAACCCAATTGTCATTCTCAACTTGCTTGTCTCCAGGCCTCAGAGGTATTCTTGACCTAGGCTTAAGACACACGAAGACTTGAGGAATATCTATTTCTAAATAGCTAGTCTTTTTGTTCAAATGAATTATTTTGAGGTTTTGATGATCGCGAGCGAAAGATTATTATCCGGCAATTATACCTCGATCTCGACGATAGAGTTCTGATCGTCTTACAGTTCTTTGAAACCAAAACTATTTTGACCGTGGAATATTATAAAGTAGCTGTGTATCCCGGTTTCACCCGGGGAATTTCGACTCGTCTCCAATGTAAAGCGAGAACATAACGATTTTAATAACCATAATGAATATACCCAGAGATTGGATGAAGTTATGCAATTTTAATATGGACAAGTGTTCGCACCTGGTATCAAAGAACCACTGAGCGAAATTTTGAGAATTTAGTACAAAGGGTATGGATTTCTATAAAGAACAAACAAATAAACAGAATTTCATCTTTATTTATAAAGATGCTGTACTGACTTCGAATATACATTCTGTAGGTTATTGGGGATAAAATTTGAAAAGACTAGAACCGAAAATTAGATATTAGATTTATGTGGGTGGGGGGGGGTGGGAGGAACACCATCTGTTAGTTGATACAAAACTTATCTTCCATTAAAAAATTTAATTGCCCAGCGCTGGCCCTAGGATTTTTTAATAGGAGTAAAAAATTCTTAGCCATGCCGTCCCTCGGATATGAAGTAAAATGGAGGTCCCGAGCCTGTACGATGTCAGGTGCTCGTTAAAGATCCCTATCCTAATTATACCTGGATAGGCAAGTTTTTTTTTTTTTTTTTTTTTTTTTTTTAACTTCATTCGTATATCCGCGTTTGTCAACAATATATAGCCAATCAGCAGATGTGATGGCCGTATACAATTGCAAATGATGACATGTCAGGCATGGGGAAGGATGGCACCCAACAGTACTTCTTGTCTGGCTTGATTCAATAATTCAGGTCGGTTTCTCTCATCCAATGGTTTTTTAATCTCCTCCTCACATTCATGGGCTTTTCATCTGTGGACATATCTTTTATAATGTCCGTGTAGGTTAGTGTGGAAACGTTTTATAAAGAGTCTTGATATGTTGGTCGAATGTTGGCATGTGGAAGTCAGTATGTAAGGTTTGATTAGTTACGTACCAAGATTGAAATGTCATACGAACCTGAAAATCGGTATTTGATGTATGTGTACGCCCGTGATGTGACTTTTGATAAAGTTTATCACGTTTTTCTCTAAAACATTAAAGATTAAACTCACCATGTTTAATGAGAATGAAGTATTCTTAAATATTAGGTAGCTTTTATTATCATAAAAATGTTCTTAGGGGGCTTAAATGGAGATGAAAAAGTACCTTAGAATTTGTTTATGTAAAGAAGTTGTGTGTCGCTTATTATTTTTAGTTTTAAAAAATGGTGGAAGATGAAATATGAAAGAATTTGATATACATTTACAGGAGAAATTAAAAAAAATTGTCCAACAAGTTAAAATTTAAATTTCCGTTAAAAAGTACCGTAATATAAATGTATAATTATTGTTGGAAAGCTGAGATTCTCAGAAAGAATAATATTTACTTTATAAATGCTCGAAATATTTGGCATAAATACATTTTTTTCTAATTATTAGAATCTTATTATTATTTTTTAATTTTTTACTCTAAGGTATTGAGGAAAGAAGTAGAAGCACCATACTATGTGACAAATGACTTACTGCACAAGGACCTGAATATCCCAACAGAGTTCGATACAGTCACACAATACTACAAAAACTGCCACCAAAGACTAACTTAGAAGTTAGCATAGGCACTAATATCTAACATAAACCCTTAAATACCACTCCGGCGAATTTTGAGGCGATGGCCGAGAGATATGCTAACTTAGTTAAGTTAGCAATTTATCCAGTAGGAATTTCACCCATTTGCTTATTGCTAATTTCCAGATTGCAAATCACACAATCTGACACATACTTGTGTTATTAATAGTAATAATAATAATTGTTTACTAACAATTTAAAAACAATGAAAAGTGCAAAATTAAAATTAAGATTATTTTTTTGTTGATATAGACGGAACCGAGAGTCTAAGCAAGGCGCAGAATACCATTCGGGAATACAGCCAAACTCGAGCGAACCTTGAGCGGCGACACTGTCTCTGTAGTGGGGTTTCGATAAATGCCAATATTTCAATATTCTAATAATAACAAAATCGATAAAATATAAAATCTATATTACAGTAACATTATTATCTATGATCTATGAATGCAAAAACGTATCTATAAGGAAATTTACATATGTCTTTTAGGATTTGAAATAGCTTTAAAAGTAGACATGTGTAATTACGAAAATTATTGGTGGAATTATAGTTTTTCCTTCGATTTTTTCAAATGTTTCATAAATTCTTTCATTAATAACATTGTTCAAAGCATTTTTTCTATTCTATTAAGCTACTCTTAAAAATTATAACTTTATAGTTGAAATAATAATACTGTGCCTTTAGCGTAAAATTTGTTTAGTCAAAAAATCTGTCTTTTTTTCTAGTATATTTAGCACTTAACATGGTTGGAAATTGCCTGAATGTTTTAATTTATTCATCGAGGTTTCGTATGCAAGGTAATGTGAGAAAAAGATAAAAAAAAAAAAATAAAATTCATTTGGACGTAACATTCTTTACACTACTAGCACTATAGCACTACTAGAATTATATTTCATTGCACAATTCAAATGGTACATAAATTTTAAAAAAGTTGTATTGGAAGATTTATCAGTTATACGTTATATACACAGACAATGTTGTGTAAAGTAGGGAAATATAGGTTATCATCAGGTCGAGAGACTGACTTGGCAAATTCACATTAAGCTTAAACGATAAGAACTAAATTGACAATATCGAATTTTATCTAAGTTACTTGACAGTACTGGCTTATAATAATAACCCACTGCGGAAAATTTACAATGTACATATGTTTAAACAACCCGTACAATCCACCCTGACAACTTCTAAAGCGGTAGATGTAAGACCAACTTAGTTAATTATTAATCCTGTATTGGTAAGCTGTCAAGACAGCCCACAAAATTGAAGCTTGCAAAAGCAAAAGGGTATAAGTACCACAGAGAAAATTTTCCAGAAATGGTATGACTTATACCCACTAGGGTGAAGTATGATTGGCGATTACACCCAAGCCATCTTTAAAACGTTATATAAACTACTTCCAGACAAAAAGAAAAAAAAAAAACTCTTAGGTACTCATTTTTGAAGAATGGCGTAGGCACGTATAACAATTTTGCAAAAAAGAATTTTACAATTTTAGTTGGCACTTATACCCTTTTGCATTTCCACGCTTCAATTTGTTTATTGCAAAAAACTTTGCAGATTGCAAATTTTAAGTTGTTCTGTATTCATTTATTGTTGATTGATACACTTTATGTGGATTTTTTCATATTAAATTGATCAATTTTCGTCATTTGGATTTAACAGATAGTTTATGACTCGTAGATTTTTGGGAACACCAGGAACAGAAGCAGGAATGTACAATCGTAAAACATCATCCATTTTGTTTGCTCTAACTAACTGCATTTAGCCATGTTTTGCGTAATTTAAAGAAATATTCATTGTGGAAAACCGTTACTAGGAAAAGGCATATCTTAAGCGATTACATCGCTATTTGATTGCTATTACTTGAATTTCAAATCTAAAAAATTACACGGCATCCGATGTTAATATGAATTTTTAAACAAGGTTCTCCTCGATTCCCGAGTCATGTTTAGTAGAGGATTATCACATTTTTTTGCAGATCCGTTCCCGCAATAACTGCTTTAACATTTCCAACATTTATCTCGGGGATATTTATCGTGTGTTGACCGGAGTCACGATCATCAGAACGGAGCACAATGCGGTACCTGAACCCAGGTCAGGGATGGCGGCCCCTCCACCGTTGGTCCGTCCAGGAAATCCATTAGGGAGTTCTCTAGATATTGGCTAGCTTCCTTTTATAAGGTGGATCTGCTGGAATCGATTGTAATTTAGAGAAAACAACTCAAAAGAAAAGCTTTTACATACCGTAACTGCTTAACGAAAACCTTATTTTTATATTAATTTAATCTTTTTTCGTGGGTAACCACCTATTTTTAAATGTGGTATTCTTTTTGAAGAGAAAATAAATGAAAAAAAACCGACTGCTTATTGCACAATGAAAAACACATGAGTCATTCCATGTCACATCAACACCCTTTTATCCCTCATCATCTCAGATTTTAATGAAATTTGGTGCATATGAAACCTTCCTCTAGACTAAGAAAAATACCAAATTTCAGCTCAATATCTCAACCGGCTTTCAAAATATAGCAATGCAAACCTGTTGGGGCCACTGCGTGGTTGTCCAAGGGACGCCCGTACATAATGCCTGGATAATAACTGATTCTAATTACCACCTTCTGAGGGGGGTGTTTATTGTGCCTTTGAATTGTGTCTGATAGATGATGATAGATAGATGAAGTCTGGAAGGTAAAATAAATGGGTGAAAAGGAGGATAAAAGGAATATACATGCAACCATACTAAAAGCTTCTAAGGTAAATAAAAATATAATTGGTGACTAGAAAATAAATATAAACATGCTAATTAATAGAGAAAGGAAAGAAAATAAGCAGAATAATATAAAATAAAAGCTATGCATTGAAAATAAACTAAAGCTATATATACAATTAAATAAATAGTAAAGAAAAGAAAATATAAACTTCTAGCAATACAAGCAAATAAAAGAGAAAAGAAATTATACTTTACAGAGAGATAAGGTGGTTATAAAATAACTAACTACTGGAGGTTAAATACAGAAAATAACTGGTGGAATTGGTAGTGTCCTGAAGAACAAATAACAGAGTACAAGATTTTAATGAAGAACTGGTGATAAATGGTGAGAAAATGATGATAAATAAGCGGTGAAAATTGCTGAAAGATAAGGTGAACATTAGATGATAACTATCCAGCTGGAGACAGTGAAGTAATCTCCCCTTATCACTCCAAGGAGTTCCAGTGAAGTTATCTTTGTTCTTCACGAAGTTGGTTTAAGTTGATAAAACATAAAATTACAATATACTATTCTAAATTTGGGAAGAAAGAAAGGTAATAGGATTGGTGAGTGTAGGAATTTGATATATTGAATGCTAGGCCTTAACATCACCCATGGAAAAAACGCACAATTTTGACATGTCGTGTCATCTGGAAATTGAAATTTCAGCTGTTCTAAGCGAGATAGAGAGTTGATATTGATGTCATTTTAAAACTGAATCCTTTTCCTTCCTTACGATATGCAACTCAATAGGGTTTAAGGGAATTTTGTTTTTCAAAATCTGAAAAAATTCAGTAGAGTTGAAAAGGCAGTCAAGGAACCAGTTTTGAAACACAATGGGCTATGGAACGAATCAGTTCTGCAACAAACCGCTATTTTGTATACCAAAAATCCATAAGATTTAATGAGTTTTGCTCCAATCTGATTAGATGTGTTGAAGATCATTAAAATATCTTTTAGAATCCACTGCTATCTCAATTTTTCAAAAAAATGGAAGGAACGAGTTTCGCACCTCACCTCCCCAATTACTCATACCTAGCGACGAAAATCCATTCGAAGAAAAATTTGAGTTTTGCCCTACAAAACCGCACTTCAGCACGTGGAGTCTGTCACGAAACTATTTATTAAAGTAACCAGTAACTATGATTAATTTTAAAAGTGAATTGTTTTAATTCATGTTGCTTTTTTAAAAATGGAATAACTGAAACAGTGTAATGTGACTGGGTACTCACGTGATGGAA
Organism: Aelia acuminata; assembly: GCA_911387785.2. Taxonomy (NCBI): domain Eukaryota; kingdom Metazoa; phylum Arthropoda; class Insecta; order Hemiptera; family Pentatomidae; genus Aelia; species Aelia acuminata. Next base: position 116,212,773 of record OU426983.1, on the reverse strand, counting down.
AAGGAAACCTCATATTAAATAGGATACCTGTTCGACCTGTTAACTCAAGGTAAAGGCTGTTAAAAATAGAAAATTGCATTGCGTAACTCGGAAAAAAAAATTAAATAAAAAAAAATCAACGACTAGGAAATGTAGGATAGTTGAATAATGGTTAGATATTTGTCATTTTATATAAGTAATAATTTATACACATATCAGAATTAGCGTTCCCCTATAACGGGGTGTGCATTACAGCGTATTCAAATCGCCCTTAATAATAGATTACGGCTTCGCGTTATGCAATGCCGTAAATAGCCAATGCTTACTATGTGTACTTGTTTTTATTGCGCAATGCACGCTATGTCAGGTGTCGCACTGCCTTAAGGACTTTTATAAAGTTTATTTTATCATGTCAAGGCGAAAGATATTTCTATGTTCATTATAACAAAGGATTTCAAAGTATAACATATCGATTATAAAAATTAAATAAAAATGCCAGCTACATAATAATATATCTTCATATTTATAAAAATCTCGTTTCCCGATGTTTGTTGGGGGTAAAATAAGAAACTACTCAACCGATCTTCATAAAATTTGGCTCATTGTGTATAGTTTTGTCCTACTTAAACGATAGGATAGTATTTATCATCATTATTGGCCTCAATATTTCTTTTATTGCAAATAAAATGCTTATTATACTACGATTGAGTTTGATTATTTGTAAGGTCTATACTTTTCCAACAGATGGTGGAGTTGATTTATTGACACAACACTTCATATTCTTTCGATATTTAAAGTGGGTAAGTATCCAGTAGCCAAATCTATTTTTTTCTTGCTTGGACTAGGAAAGTTCGTGTTTTTCCCTTGGGCAACTATGTGTTGCCATTTGTGGCGGGGAAAGCATTGAATTTATTTGTTTTAGCAAAAGACATTTTGATAATCTATTTGATAACCTACCGATATTATATCTAATCTCATATCATCATGTGTTATATTCTGAATTTAAGTAATAAGTATTATGGCAAAAGATTGATTTGCATATTTTTTTCTAAAGTTCTATTGTGAATGTACTATACCCCGTCACAATTATAATCATTATTAGTATTGATAGTTTATCCTATACTGGAAGACTTTTTTAAAAAACCCTTTTGGTCTTTTATTATTCTAAATTTATGTTTCAGTGAAAAATCCAGTCTTCCTTTTCGATAATGTATATTTTTTAATATGTTAAAACATCACAACGTTTCGAGGCTCATTGCCTCCTCTTCAGGTGACAAGTTATATGTTATAATTATAAAATATATCAATTCCTTAAAATCTCGTCAAATAATCAAATAATCAGAATGCACTTCTTATTTGTACAGTGAGGTGGCCAAAATAAGAAGTGCATTCTGATTATTTGACTTTAATATTAATATTTAACATATTATAAAAAAGCAACGCGTGGCTGGTTATGCTCGCTGTATTATATAATATACTTTTCAGTCGTGAAATGCTTAGCTCGCGCCTTGTGTGCAGAAACTTAAAAATTAGAATTATACAAAACTAATACTCTGCCAACAGTCCTTTAGGGATGCGAAACGTGGCCGCTGACATTGAGGGATGAGCAATGGCTTAGGGTTCTTGAAAATAAAGTACTGCGTAGAATATTTGGACCCAAGAGAGATGAACTAACCGGATAATTTAGATGCTTACACAACGCCGAACTGAGTGAACTGTACCCGGTAAATATAATTGACGTGATAGCAGCGAGACGAATAATAAAAATTAGTAGTGAACGAATTCCGAAAAGATTAATAAGTTCTGTGCCGAGACGGATGTGAGAGGCTTGAGATGGACTTGCTTGATGGCAGATCTCGCGAAGTCGGTTCTGGAGGGCGGTTGGTGGATTGATGTGTGCAGGAGTCGTGGTGTTGCCATCGAACCTTCGGGTTCTATAAGCCTTTATTATTTATTTAGAGATGAGAGATGGTCAACTGTTCTTCAATTACGATAGGTTAAATGATGGTCAGGATTTTCAGTTTACAATGATTTTATTATGGTAAGCCAACGTTTCGATCCAACTTGTGGATCTTCATCAGGGCTAAAAGAAAACAAATATATGAGTATCTATGCTAGAGGGTAACAATAAATGGATACATTACAGAACTGATAATAATATAAAAGATGGTGTATACATGAATATTAAAATAAGAGGCTGGTTAACAAGATAAAATAGAATCTGATATTTACCTACTGAGTCCAAGTGGATACTAAGACTAAAGGTAAAAATAAGGTGAGAGGTAGTGGTAGGGGGTTAGTTTGCCGACTTCAAAGGTTTATGACGGGGAAATCCGACGCATTTGAAATGAAAGCACATGACAACTGAGTGAACAAAAAAATTTTTTTAAAAACTAACAAAGTGAATGGTATTGTATACAAATAGTTGTGTCTAGACTCAATAATAACATAAAAATGAGATAATACATAATGTAGCAATGCATAAAATGGAAAATATACAGAAAGAAGCATACAATATAAAAAATAAATACAAAACAATACAAAAAATAAATAATTGCCACCCTCTAGCATAGATACTCATATATTTGTTTTCTTTTAGCCCTGATGAAGATCCACAAGTTGGATCGAAACGTTGGCTTACCATAATAAAATCATTGTAAATTGAAAATCCTGACCATCATTTAACCTATAATTATTATTTATTTATTATATTTATTTTTTTTTATTTTTTAAATTAATATATTGTAGGGGCCGGGATGGCCGAGTGGACAAAGACGCTTGCAATGGGTAATCATAGTTAAGCAACGTCCATCGTGGTTAGTACTTGGATGGGTGACCGCTCCATTCGGGTGACCGCCCGTCAATGAACGCCACGCAGTCCAAGCCTACCCCCCACCACCGGGTATGTGAGATCCGTCAGCCTACTGGAGGTGAATCACACCGAACGGGCGTAGGAGTGATAAACCTTCCTCGTGTATCTCATCGAGGATCGTGGTGTGGTTTTCCAGGATGTCAGTAACAGCCCGGAGGCCGGTACAAGGACGGTAGGACAGGGGAAGAAATATAGGTCCTCCGGGCGTGCTGAATCTGAGCTGCCATAATCCTTGGACCTAGACCGGTTTGTCACTGTCCTTTAACCCGAGAGAGCTGACGCCATCGGTGGGAAGGACACTGCCAAATTGGCCCCAATGGGATTGGTTATGGAGCTATGGGCAGTCTGCCGCTGTACCATGGTGACCATGGCTTGCAGCAACGTGAGGTTTGGGCTACCCCCTCCAGGCTGCCTGTGCTCCCGCAACCAACACAAATGTCTGTAAGAAGACTACATCGCGTGGCCAAAGGTCTCATTAGGCCTAATGCGCCAACCGATAAAAAAAAAAAAATATTGTAGAATAAAGGAAGAATACGGACAAAGATTTAGTACTAATCATGTACAAAGGTTACAGTTAGAACAATCGAACATTAACCGTAGGATTATTAAAGGGGGGGGGCTCTTTGAGCCCATTAATATTACTCAATCCTGTTTCTTATTTAAATTATTAAATAAAAAATTCCGACAAATAGTAGTTGTTAGAAAAATATACAAGATTAATATCAAAACGTTAGTTTAAAATTTTATGTCATCATTTTATATCCAGAAGAAATAGTTAAGTGAAAAAGGAAAATAAAATTATTAAACTTTAATTCTATAAAGGCATTGATAATAAATTTCAAACAGTTACTTAATATATTTTTTTCTTTAATGTACCTGAAAACACAATTTTTGGAAGTGTAAATTATTTATTTTATTTTAATGGATACAGGGAATCCATTCCTAGGGTGATGTTAGACTCATTAAGATAAGGAAGACATCTAAATCTTCAACAAAATAAGAAAGAAGTTGGCTTTGAAATCTCCAATGCTAATAAAAAAAAAAAAAAAAAAACGTTGAAACATTTAAAACTAATTTTTTTTTAGAAGAGAATCTAAGATACCAATGTTACTGTATAAACCTGCGGGTAAAGGAAAAAAAAAAAAGGAAATCCGAATTTGTAAAAATAATTCATAAGAAAGCAAGATTATTTAAGAGTTTTTATTATTTAGTTAGTTGTTTGTGGGGCCGGGATGGCCGAGTGGACAAAGACGCTTGCAATGGGTAATAATAGCTAAGCAACGTCCATCGTGGTTAGTACTTGGATGGGTGACCGCTCCATTCGGGTGACCGCCCGCCAATGAGCGCCACGCAGTCCAAGCCTACCCACCATCACCGGGTATGTGAGGCCCGTCAGCCTACTGGAGGCGACTCGCGCCGACCGGGCGTAGGAGTGATAAACCTTCCCCGTTTTTCTTATCGAGAATCGTGGTTTTTCCAGGATGTCAATAAACGCCTTATATGGTACAAGAATGGTATGCTTCATGGAAAGCACATAGGTCCTCGTGGCCATCATGGCTTGCAGCAACGTGAGGTTTGGGCTACCCCCTCCAGGCTGTCTGTGCTCCCGCAAGAAACATAAATGTCTGTAAGAAGACCACACTGCGCGGCCAAAGGTGTCATTAGGCCTAATGCGCCAGCAGAAAAAAAAATTATTTGGTTCATAACTATATGAAAGCATCCACCTTATAGAGGCTGAGTGTGCCACATTTTGCTCTCGACATAGATTAAAGGATAATACGAAAAAATAGTTTACAAAACTACTATGTAACAATTAAGTATATGTTACACGTATAGTGTTGCTTTATTTGAACGAATCGCCAATCGTTTTCATTACATTAATGACTACGACTAATTACTACCTTTATTATGAAAAAATAATAAAATTATCCTCAATACAACCGGAATCGAACCCAAGCAACTGCAATTAAAAAATTCGACTGGAATTGTATGGTGTCTTAATTTTAATTCGAATCCTGTCTTGGACAGGATTAATTTGGATCGGCAGCTTTACAAGGCTGATAATGATTGGACATTTATTTAAGGTTAATGGTTTGTTTTTTTTTTTTGTTTTTTTTTTGTCTTCCAAATCTGGAACCGGAATTTCGTTTCATTCGCGATTTGGCAACGTTTCGAAAGCTGACAGTTGTTCTTCGATTCTTCGAACTTTATAAGAGGTATTTAAAAAAATAAGATAAAGACCACGTCTGAATCGAAAAGAAAAACAAAAATTGACGTTTTCGAAATGGAACTCTAAAAATGCAATGCAGATTATATTTGAAAATAATTTCATCAAGGCATTTACGTACAAATAATGTAATAGCTATAAATATGAACGTCAGCTGTTTGTGCATAAATTTACATAACTAGCAACATATAACTGGACATGAAATAAAAACTTGCCAAGTGGTTTTTTCAAGGGCGGTACACAACATTCTTCGCATTGACCACTCTGGAATCAGCCGAGTATCAGTCTACTGCATATCTTCATCACGTTTCTTGTTAGAAGCAATAACGAATATTTTTAATACCGTATTATTTATTTAAAGGTTTTTTTAAAAAAACAAGCTGATTAAGTTCCATCGATAGAATTGATCAAGGATGGTCAATAGATTGCGCCGGGATTAGAGAAGTCTTGGACACGTTCAACCCCAACGCGGTCCTTGGGACCGCAAGTTATCTTGCGAATGGGAACCTAAACGGCGCTACTAATAGGGGAGTGGCTTAAATCATTTTATCGAATTTTAGAAAAAAATATCCCACTATATCTGTCAAGTATTAAATGTACTATTATTTATTTGACAATGAAGTGAATAAGGAAAATTGATGCTAAAAATTTAAATTTAATTTAGTATGTGAATTTCTATCGCCCTTACGGAGGTGTGGGAGGGACTTCAGCCCCTCGGTTGCGCCAGTGTATGCTGATCACAATAGGGGTCGGAACGATTTCTTTTTTTCTATTATTCTACGAAATAATATCCCAGCATCGGAAGTACAATGACACATCTGTTTATATTGAAATTTTATAATAGAAGCAACAATAAAATAATTGCAATTAGTCTGAATAGAATGGACCATAAATTCAATGGCGAACTTTGTATAAGTACACCGATTTACAAAAAAAAAATGTGCATAATAATAAAACTGTTTTTTTTTTTTAAATTCTTCAATATTTTATTGATTTAATTTCTAAAATAAAAAAAAAAAACGAACATTATTTAAACAAAACATAGCATAGGTTGATTGATAGTCAGGATTTTCAGTTACTTTCTTTATTTTGGAAGGCCAACGTTTCGATCCCTAAATGTGGATATTCATCAGGGCTTCTGAGTCCAGAGTAATACAGGGACTGAGTGAATAGCTAAGCAAGTTTAAGAAATTATTGAGGTGTAGGTCTTCTCAAAGCCGGTAATTTTTTGTCTCTGTTTTGTCAAAGAAAATTTTCGTGAGATTTTTTAACTGTTTACTCTACTGCGGGCACGCTCGGATGAAGGTAAAATAAAAACTTATGTTCGAAATAACTAATATTCTCGGAAAAAAAATGTTACTAAACAAAAGAAAAAAAAAAAGAAAAGTGAGAAAAAACACGGGGATATAAAAATGTGATAAGAATGCAAGAGATAGCCATTACTTTCCCTGGCCTAAGTTAGTCATATAATTTCATTCTGACATCTATATAAGATCCTTAACATCATTTCTCATCAATCATTTCTGTTTTGTTATATTAACATTATGTTATATAGTGTAAACCACACAGTTATTGACACCCTTAAGACTACATTTCTGTGGTGAAATTAAAAAAATACTTGTTATGAATGGATCAAATTGAAATTTCATATTGCTCCTATTTATCTATCCTTATAAAGAGTCGAGAGTTTTTTTCGGATCAAAAGTTCAATAGTTTTACCATATGGCAATATTTATTGTTAAAAGTGCAAAAACTAGTTATTGACACCCTGTGGATTTAATTGTGAAATCTTCCCTATGATTAGTTTGCTAAACACTTATTTCATAGATGCTTTAGAGGACCCTTCAAACATTAGATTCATTTATGCCTTGAAATAAAATCATGACTTGTTTACCTATTTCTTTAAGTTAAAGGTGGGGTACCAATAACTTTACTCTGTAGAGTGTCAATAACTGTATGGTTTACCCTATATGTTATATTATAAGTATTTTTATAGGTTAAATGATGGTCAGGATTTTCAGTTGACAATGATTTTATTGTGGTAAGCCAACGTTTCCATCCAACTTGTGGATCTTCATCAGGGCTAAAAGAAAACAAATATATGAGTATCTATGCTAGTGGGTGACAATAAATGGATACATTACAGAACTGATAATTTTATAAAAGATGGTGTAACATGAATATTAAAATAAGTGGCTGGTTAACAAGATAAAATAGAATCTGATATTTACCTACTGAGTCCAGGTGGATACTAAGACTAAAGGTAAAAATAAGGTGAGAGGTAGTGGTAGGGTGTTAGTACTAACTGGTCAGGATTTTCAGTTTACAATGATTTTATTATGGTAAGCCAACGTTTCGTTAGTACTAACCCCCTACCACTACCTCTCACCTTATTTTTACCTTTAGTCTTAGTATTAACCTGGACTCAGTAGGTAAATATCAGATTCTATTTTATCTTGTTAACCAGCCACTTATTTTAATATTCATGTTACACCATCTTTTATAAAATTATCAGTTCTGTAATGTATCCATTTATTGTCACCCTCTAGCATAGATACTCATATATTTGTTTTCTTTTAGCCCTGATGAAGATCCACAAGTTGGATCGAAACGTTGGCTTACCACAATAAAATCATTGTAAACTGAAAATCCTGACCATCATTTAACCTATCGTAATTGAAGAACAGTTGACTATCTCTCACCTCTATAAGTATTTCTGTAGTCGTATTTTCAACCCGGCTAATGCCATTGATCCCTGGAACTCCTGGCAATGATTGCCCTTAGATAGAAGAGATTTCACTTTCCCCTGTCAATGCTAGAGGTCTGATCACTGCCATTAATATCAGAAGGCAGCAGGTTCCTGGAGGAACCGGTCAGCCAAAGAGGAAGCAGGAAGTCAGGGGGGGTCGACGCCCCCGAATATCAAATCCGCCATTTTGTAATTTGCCGAAATCGGGTGAAGAGACCCGAAGCTAACAAGACACAGTTCCTTGCTCGGAGACACGGTAATGACAGCACACAGCCTCCTCGGTAGGCGCTTATCTTCTCGTGTAACTGTATCTCAGTCTAGACCTTCGTGCTTCTAATGTTCGGCATTAGTAGAGTGTGGAAAATATGGATGTTCGCTGTGTATCGGACGGATAAAAATGTTCGTCTGGTACAAAAACGTTTAGTAGCATAATTCATATTTATGTCGCTAGAGATAAAACTTTTAGACGCGGTATTGATATATAAAATTTAAGATTCTTAGAGCCACATATTAAAGTTTGAATGCGTTCTATCAGCAATATTACCAGTGTCTCAAAAGAGACAGAATATAATAATACCAATAAAGATTTGTATTCTGAGAGCAACATAATTTACAAATGTGACAGTTGGCTACTACAAAGTAATATTGTAATATTAGGATATGTTTCATACGTAACTAAACGAGTATTAAAATGTCAACAAATATATTTTAAATTATAATGAAAAAATATGAACGTTACATGCAATGTCTATTTTCAACGGTTTTAACGAATTTCCAAGCGCCTTCTCTTAACACATTAGTCCACAATATAGAATAGAGATGCGACATCGAAGGCAAAACATCGATGTCGATTAAACATCGATATTTAAGAACGACACGTTTTTCGACATCAATGTTTTTTATTTCAGTGCCCAAACATATTTAAATCGATGTTTAAGTGAAAAGCATGTTTATTTTTCATAATTAATTTATAAAAACATCGGTTTTTTCGACATAGTTGGTTTTTCTTATTCATTTATTAAAGATTCAACTGTTAGGACCCAAACATATACATAAATTGATAGAATTTCTATAGAATATACAGAGAATCGTATTTCTGGTGAAAGTAATCCAATTATGATACTATGGTTTGGTGTTTTCATATTTTATTAACTTATTTTAAGTTGAAAATTTTACAGAAACAAGAAAGGTAAGGAAGAAAAGATATTCAGTATTAACTAATATATCCAATATAATGTCAAACATCGATGTTGAAAACAACTTTGTTATTATCAAAACATCGATGTTAAGATCGGTCCACAAAAATCGATGGCCGGAAAACATCGGCTGCGTAACATTGATGTTAAAAACATCGATGTTTTGCCCAAAACATCCATGTTTCAGAAACAGGAAACAGCCTAGGAAAATTGAATAAAAATGTACCTTATTTTAAATATACTTTCTGTTTTGTATTTCTGAACTATTATTTTTGTTTTGTTAATTATTGTTTACTGCGCTTACTCGTTATTTCTTCCAAAATTATGTTTAATTTTTCCTTCTTATTGAATTTATTTATTTATGCATTGAAATGTAGAACATAATTTGATCTGTTATTTTAATTTATTTTATTTTTTTTATTTTTAAGGCTTCATATCTTAATTTGCGCCTGTCAACAATCTCTGACAATCAGAAAATGTGCGCTATGCTAATTACATAAGGGGCTAATTCCCTGGCTTATTTTAGTTAATCTAGATTTTTTAACGAAGGAGATCTCTCATCCAGCGCCTTTTTAATCTCTTTTTTATTGGCATACCAGTTGTTGCCATTTCTCTTATGAGTCGATTATCATGACCGTGTAAGTGAGTTTTGAAACGTTCGTAAAGTGTCTTTATATGTCTACTGTTTGTATTTGTAAGTCATTATGTAGGGTATTGTTGGTCACGTACCACGGTGATTTTACCATTAGTCTTAACCTTCTTTACAATAGTTTAGCTACGCTACTGCATAGGAGACCCTTTATTCTATATTTCCAAACTAGCTAGGGTGCCCGGCTTCGCTCCGGTAGTTGTGTTGTAGTTTTAATACCAGAAAAACTTTAAAATTAAAGGAAATAGGGAACAAAATTAGCACCTTCTTGAAAATTCGGTTTTAACTTGGGTATCAATATTTTGCAGACTTGAGATCTGCAGAGTCCGCCCAAATAAGGAACCCTTTATAATTTACAGGGGGTTGAAAATGGTAAGTGAACAATTAATTTTGCTGAAACTTTGTGGAGTTATGCATCGTTTTTGATGGCTTCTGTGATTCTGAATACTATAAGCCCATTCCAAGTAGTTAACAGATAATAAGTTATGAGATTATAGTTGAAAAACCTGGTATGTCAGTTAAAAAAATTATATTTTGAGTAAAACTTAAGCGCCGACTACTATGATGGTCCTATTTGATCCAGAAGTATAGAAACTACCGAAGATTCATAGAAACTTTGTTTTAAGACCTTTCTTTCATTTCAACCTCCCTTAAGATATCCCCCCGTAATTTGGACGGTTTCTGCATATCTCGAATCTTACTACTATTACAAAGTGAAAACCAAAATTTCTTGAAGGCACAATTTTTGCATCATATTTCTTTTTATCTTGAACTATGAGGGATGATAAAATCTTGAATGCTGTTATTGGAGTTAGACGTTTTTTTTTTCAACTGGAATTCTCATCATACGTAGTAACCAAACCAACTTCTTTTTCATAAATACAATAAAAACACTTCAAACTTTTCATTTTCGATTTATATTCAGTCAATTCATCTCTATTTTTATGTTTGATTTTATCGCTCACTGTACTACTAAGAAATGTTCACTCATATTGCATTAAATTTACTTAGGTATATATTATATATAGATTAAATGTAATGTGCTGATCAGTGAATAATTCTATACTGCCTTCTTATGAGAAAACTAATTTTTTAAGGAATCCCGTTGGTTTTTTAATTGATTGCAGAGATGTAAAATCATTATTTTATTTTGAAAGCAAAGGCGAAACTAATTATTTTCGCTTAATATTTTAGTAATTTAAAAAGAACAGCTGAACAAATATATAACCTTTACAATAAACATGAGGATGAATGAACAATAAACATTGAGTGAAACGCACCCTAGCGCTTCCTGGTAGTCTGGAGCTCGAACTAAATTTTTCATTCATAAACTCGTATCTCAATCAATTATATGGTGCGAGAGGCGTAAAATTCCAGTCCTTTTCTCTTCATTTTGCACTCTTAAGAGAAAAACGGAAACCTTCTTCTCCGTTAGGGGTTATGTGGCTAAAATATGACATAACTTCCTTAATCCTACGTGGAGTCGTTTTTGAGCCTTTTCGGCACGCACATAGTACACTTTGCTATATAATATATATTGATTATTAAAAAATACTTATTGGTGATCTTAATTATTCTTTAAAAATAACCTGTGTTTAATAACATATATTACAGTGATATAGATGCATAGAACAAGACTTGGCCCATTTGTTTTGATGAATTGCTGAGGAGTTGCCCCACGTCAGCTAGTTGACATTAATTTATAAAAAAATTATACAGTCAATCTCCTTGCTATTAGGAATTATATATATGTATACGGTGAAAATTATATAGCCGGCATGAAAAGTATATTTGCCGGTTAATATGAATGAGGTTTTTATTATAATTGCCAGGAATAGAATTACCTACCGGCGTTCCGACCCAACCTTGAGATGCCATGGAAGTTGCTTTATGTTTCCGTAAACTGTTGCACCAGGGGGAGCAGTGTCTTGTACCGTTGTTCTTCTGAGTCAAGTCTGACGGATATTCTCTGTAACAGGAAAAATAATATACCTCGATGGATAGTAATTTGTTACTACAAAGCTGATTAATAGTAACGTAATGTGAGTAACATGCTTATTAGTTGTGTCGATATTCATCACAGATTGCAACTTAATATCGATATATTAATGATAAGTGGTTGATAGTTATTATGTTTTCTGAAAAAAGCGAAATAATGGTAAATTTACAAGGTTAATACAATCGAAGTACTCTAGATCTTAAATACCAGTCGTGGACACACTGCTAAGACCAGTTTAACAATCTTTCCCAAAATCGGGGTCATCCCCCTCCCGCAAGGGTATGTATAGACAAGTCTAGGGGCGAGTTTAAAATAAAAAAAATCTGGTGCGTGCGCGCAACACACAACTTTCACTTACCAACTTACTTAGATTGGAAATTATTGCGTTTTGTTAATTGCCACTTCTCAAATGAACAGAACGGCTTTAATTATGAACAATGGTATATCACTAAAGGCATACTCCGCATGCGTGGGCTCAACGAGTTTTATGAGTTGACTGAATATTTTTCTTTTTTACTCCTCTTTATGTTTTCTTTATTTTTATCATATCTCATATTAAGCCATTTCTTATTTTTAGGCGTAACGAGAGACAGTTAATTTCTCCATATGAACAAAAATCAAGGGATTTTATAGGAAACAAAAAAAAAACAAACAAATAGGCCCCTACCCCCCCAAAAAATGCCCACTCAGAATATTTTAATAATGATAAAGCTTACCTGATATTAAAGAACACCTAATTTTCATTAAACATGACGAATTCGATTAATTAATCGAATCATATTAATCCATCGAATACTCAGTTTTATCAAAATCGTTAGAGCCGTTTTTGAGAAAATCGAAAAAAATGTCAAAGGTTATTAAATAAAGTGCCCCCTCCCTTTGAGCAATTTTGATGAAATTTTTGCTGTAACATTGCGGACATACACATACACTAAATACCCAATTTCAGGTTCATACGGTTTATAGTTTTTTGAGCTAGTCTGTTTACACACAGACCATTTCGCGGTACTTGGTTATACGGACTCAGGGGACCCCAAAACGTGTATTTCCGTTGAAAACCGGAAGTAGAAATTTTTCACGATCGCAATACTTTCCTTACTATATATTTCATATATAGGTAAGTGAAAGTAAAAAATCTAGTGCGATGCGCGCAACACACAACTTTCACTTAAGAACTTACTTAGATTAGAAATCGACGTGTTTCGATTATACGTAAATGCCACACTTCACACACACAAGTTCTCTGTACATTTCATTTTTGCTTATTTTTTATTTTTTAAGGGACCTAATTTCATCAACAGTTGAGCTTTTTTTACTGGTTGGTTATTTTTTTACAGCGATTAGCTTTTTATAAATATATCGTGAAGGTGAATCGATAGGGGGTGTATTTACGACTCTCTAAAGTACAATAAATTGTTTTATTGTTAAATACAAGTTTTTATTTTCATCAGTGATAATACGGGATATTTTTAATTTTAGGTGTCTCATCGCGGACATTTACACATATCAAATACCCAGTTTGATCAAAATAGTTACAGCCGTTTTTGAGAAAAAAAACAAAAAAAAAACAGGTGAAAAAAGTACAAAATTTATTAAGTAAAGTGGCCACTCCGGTTGATTATATTTTGATGAAATGTTTGCTGTCATATCTCGGGCATATTAATCCATCGAATACTCAGTTTTATCAAAATCGTTAGAGCCGTTTTTGAGAAAATCGAAAAAAATGTCAAAGGTTATTAAATAAAGTGCCCCCTCCCTTTGAGTAATTTTGATGAAATTTTAGCTGTCACATTGCGGGTATATACATACACCAAATACCCAATTTCAAGTTCGTACGGTCTATAATTTTTTGAGTTAGTCTGTTCACAAACACTCACACAAAAACACACAGACCATTTCGCGGGACTTCCTTATATGGACTCAGGGGTGTGTATTTCCATTGAAAACCGGAACTCGAAATTTTTCACGATCGCAATACGTAATATAAATAAAATAGTTATCTGACAATAACGTTAAAATCGATAATCAAATAAAATCATACGGTTTAAAATCCCAACTCTTTTGTTGGAACGACTATTGGTCGGAACAAACTGTTGGAGCACGTGGACGGGCCTACACATAGAGATCTCGAAGCTCCCAGGAGGATCCCGAACGTTCCAGAAGGTTCGCTTTGCGACTATGTATATGGAGAGAGTGACTGGGCGAGTTAGTCTTAGTCTGTGTCATGACTGTGAAGCTAAACTCATGCGATTAGTGAGCTATACCGTTATCATCTTTGTAACATGCTCAAATATTTGGAGTTGTATTCATTCGTTGGATAATTTTTGTTTAATAAATATTCATTAACCCACAGAAGCGTTACAATATATATTCTCCGTTCTATCGTAAGAACAATAAATCATATCTTCTCAAAGAGAGAGTGATAAAGAAGCGAAGCTCAGTTTTGGATATGCAGTTAGAGACATTTCGTAAGTTGGCCCCGATTTAGGTGTAATTGTCCCGAGTAACATGACACCATTTCGGCCTACACCTTGCCTAAACTGATACCTGCGGTGGGCGATGTCTGTGCCTACTCTGCAGTGGGCAGAGGCTGTTGATGCCTCCAGTCAAATATTGGAACTTTACGTTTGTTAAATAAAAAAAAACATTATTCTACATAGATCATTGTTGAAAAAATCTGGTGCGATGCGCGCAAGACACAACTTTCACTTACCAACTTACTTAGGTTAGAAATTGACGTTTTTGTTTATTGCCATTTCTCAGAGTCACATATTTTTCCGCATTCGTTTCTTAATTTTGTTTTTATTTGTTCTCTAAAGTAAACTATTTTTTTTTTTTTATTATTAAATAAAAGTTCTTACATGCGATAATTCAGCAATGCAAGCATAATACTCCAAGTCGTCTGATTTTATAATTCTCTATATAATTGTTGAAAATTTAATTTAGTTACCATGAAACAAATCATTTCCATTAAATGAACAGAACAGCGTTAATTATAAACAATGGTCTGTCATTAAAGACATGCGCGGGCTCAACGTATTGTAAGTGTTGACGGAATATTTTTCTTTTTTTCTCCTGTATACGTTTTCTTGATTTTTTCCATATTCGATATTTAGCCCTTTCTTATTTTTAGGCGAAACGAGACAAAATTCTTTAAATAAAGTACCCTCCCTTTGACCAATTTTTATGAAATTATTGCTGTCACATCTCGGGCATATTCATACCAAATATTCAATTTGAGCTAGTCTGTTCACACACACACACACAGACCATTTCGCGGGACTTGGTTATTTGGACTCAGGGGACCCCAAAACGTTTATTTCCGTTGAAAACCGGAAGCCGAAATTTTTCACGATTTCAATACTTTCCTTTACTATATATTTCATATACATATAGGTAAGTGAAAGTAAAAATACAACAACAATAGCATTAATAGATTATTATTCTAAAGCTTTCGGATAAACTATATTTATATTGTAACCCTCTGGGACATATAAAATTAGGTCTTTAGGTGAACCTACTCTAGAACATGCAACGTAAAGCTGACCAAGAGAAAAACATGAGTAATCCAAATGGATACCAGCTACCATCAGTGATTACTCTTTAGATTTATTTATAGCCATCGCAAATGCGACCCGAACTGGGAATTGTACTCTCTTGAAATCAAAGGGCATATCACTGGGGACGATGGGGATTCGAGGATTTGATGTTTCAGCTGCTCCTATCAGACGTTGTTTTTTTAGCTTTTGAGCTCAATTCTCCTATTGAAGCTCGCTTCTTGGGAGGCATTTTAAAAAAATTATCGTATTAGTAACTAAGTAGTTTGTTAGGTCGCATAGTTCAGCCTTGAAACGTGGACTCCGGTCCGTTCTGGAGGAAAGGCCTTACCGGGCCTTGTTGGCCTCTTCAAAATCTAGAAAATGAGACTTTTTTCGACTCAAACGGTCGATTTTGTAAAAAAACCAATGTAAAGCAAGATCATAACGATTTTTATAACAATAAAGAATACACCCACAGATTGGCTGAAGTTATGCAAATTTTAATATGTGTTCGCACCTGAAGAATTTAGGACAAACGGTATGGATTTCTATAAAGAACAAACAAACAAACAGAATTTCATCTTTAATTATATAGATTGATTTAATTTAGAATTCTTAACGGTATTTACATTATTTGTCATAAAATTGTAAATAATTAATAATTAACGCAAAAAGTCACAACCATGGTCATCATATCATGAAGTTTATTGATGTACGATTGGTGGAAATTCGGCCAATGGGAAGGTGAGCTGAGAGAGCCTTAGCCTTGAGAAGAAATTTGAGCGGTGGATTGGTTGGCCCGCGGAGTTCGATGACCTGGGGACCAACCAGAACAAACCTTTCTCATTAGCTGTTTGCTCATTGGAGGAAATCCGCAGTGACGGAGAGAGACAGAGAGAAAGAGAGGAAAAGAAAACGGCTTCCTTCTCTTCCGCCTTTCTTTACCATGTAAATTTGTTCCAACAAGAAGAGCTTGAAGCCTCTTAGTGACCCAGATTGGGGAAGCTAAAAATAGACGCCTCTCCTTATACAAATGCTTTACTCACATCTTTTTCAAAGCGTTTTAACTTGAGTAAACTAATATTCATATTATTTTAAGATTTTTGTTTTCAAAAGTCACCTAAATAAATACTTTGAAAACAATAATTTAAAGAAATTTATTCGTTCCAAATGCATTAAAATAAAAATTCAGCCGTGTCACACAGTAGAAAAAAATCTGGTGCGTGCACGCAACACACAACTTTCACTTACCAACTTACTTAGATAAGAAATTGACGTGTTTTTTAATTTATTAAGTAAAGTACCACCTCCGGTTAATCAATTTTAATGAAATTTTAACAGTCATATCTCGGGCATATACATACATCAAATACCCAGTTTGATCAAAATCGTTAAAGCCGATTTAGAGTAAATAAAAAAAACACGTGAACATGTTACAAAATTTATTAAGTAAAGTCCCCCCTCCGGTTAATCAATTTTGATGAAATTTTTACAGTCATATTTCGGGCATATAAATAGATCAAATACTCAGTTTAATCAAAATCGTTAGAGCCGTTTTTGAGAAAATTGAAAAAAACGTAAAAAGTTATTAAATAAAGTACCCCCTCCCTTTAAGTAATTTTGATGAAATTTATGCTGTCACATCGCGGGCATATACCTACACTAAATACCCAATTTCAGAATCGCACGGTTTATAGTTTTTGAGCTAGTCTGTTCACACACACACACACACACACACACACACACACACACACAGACACACAGACACACACACACACACACACACACACAGACCATTTCGCGGGACTTGGTCATTTCGACTCAGGGGACACCAAAACGCGTATTTCCGTTAAAAACCGGAAGTCGAATTTTTTCACGATCGCAATACTTCCACTTACTATATATTTCATATATAGGTAAGTGAAAGTAAAAAATGCTATTTATTGGAATTTTTTTTTATAATTCTTAATATTTTTACAATATACGAATTATTCTTATTTCATTTATGAATGCAGGATTTCCTTTCTGAATGAGAACATCAAACATATAATTTTTATGCCCGAAATATTAAATCATTGACAGTTAATAAAAAACTTGTGTTTTTTTTTTTTTTGGTTGGTACTTATGGTAAAATAAGGTGATTCAATTTTATATAATAAGGTGATTCTATATAATAAGATGATTCAATACTAAAGGTCGTGGGCTTGCGTCCGGAGGTAGCCTTAGGATTTTTTAATGGGAGTAAAAAATCCTTGTCTATGCCGTCCCTCGGATAGGACGTAAAATGGAGGTTCCGAGCCTGTACGATGTCATATACTCGTTAAAGATCCCTATCCCAATTATACCTGTATAGGCAAAATTTAGGACTCCAACTGTAGCATCGTCGAATAGCCTTAGTAGCATGAAAGGACGTTAAAACAAACAATTTAAATAAGGAATTATTGGATTTGCATGAAATTAAAAACTTGACGTTAATTAACATTAAAATACAATTTAAGTTCCTAAAAAAGTCCACAGATTTGTGAAACAAAAGAAAAATATGTAAAAATAATACTAACATTTGATTAAAATCAGGTTATTAATACGAATATAAAAAGAAAAAAAAATTAAATTAAATCAAATGAAAATTTTTTCATATTGGATTTTTATTACTCTAGCTTGTGAAGAATGTTTTGCCAATGTTCTATATGATTTGAAATAGAATCCCAATGTTTTTTTTTTTTTTTCTTTATATCTGGATATATCTAAGTTAGTGGGCATTAATTTTTTAAAAATTATATATCATTTTAATTCATAACTAATATCAATTATATAAATTATCAAAACCATTAAACAAACCTGCGGTTTTATTTTTTTTGATTCAAAAATCGAAGAAGAAATAAATCTCTTATTAAAAATATTTTTCTTTTCATTATTATATAGTTTAAATTGAAATATCTTATATTCTCACAGATCAATTATTTAAAATTTCGCAGTCTCGGCAGTTTGGATTAGATTGAGATTTTATTTGGATGGTCAACTACTCGGTTATTACGTCCTTTTGATTTTTAATTTTAAACTGTTTTAATGTTTTTATATTTGTCACTCTTAGGCTTCCTTTTTTTTTTTTTTTTTTTTTTTTTTTTTATTATTTTCCATATTGCTAAATGTGTGAAATATATATAATTATTTTACAGGGTGTGTTAATTTAAATTTAAAATGTATGAAATTTTCTCGTTTTTTTTTTTAATTATTATTAGTATTATTTTTCTTTCCTTTTTGTTATTATTCTTTTTTTTCTGTTTTTTTAATAACTATTTTTTTTTTATTTTATTTTTTTTTTTCGCTCTTTTTTTTCGTATTCTTTTTATATAATTTTTTTTTTTTTTTTTTTTTTTTTTTTTTATAGCTTATTGTAAACGCCTATACATTTCATCAGTTCCAACAAGGCATCTACTGCCTCCGATGAATCTCTTAACGCTCCGGCTAAATTACGAGGAATCCTAAGTTTATCTAATTAATTAGAGGTAGAAGGGCAATCTTCTATAACATGCCGCATTGTCAGAGGGATTTGAAAGTGTTCACATTTAGGCTGCGATTCTCTTGTAATAAGATGCGCAGTTTGGTTCATTTGTCTTTAGAGGTTTATTTTACACTGGGAATTGTACGGATAAAAAAAAATCGCCAGTAGACTTCTTAATATGTAGTTTGAGAAGGTGATTTTAGACTTTTACGGTAACATAGATTTAAATGTAATTTGGGGGTCAACTATGGTGTCTTGGTTAGCATAGCAACCTACAATACTAAAGATCACGGGTCCGCGTCCCGAGGTGGCCCTAGGATTTTTTGAAGGGAGTAAAAAATCCTTGTCTATGCCTTCCCTCGGATAGGACGTAAAATGGATGTTCCGAGCCTGTACGATGTCAAGTAATCGTTAAAATTCCTACTCTAATTACACCTGGAATTAGCGTTAGTAGCATAAAGGGACGTTAAGCAAACAAATTTCACTTCAATTCCTTTGACTACAACTTCAAAACGTAAGACTTGAATGGATATCTTCTATTCTGAGGATAGTATTTTTCTTTTTGCCCACTCACATGAATACAAAGCAGATAAAATATTTGTATTTTTTTTGTCAGGTTTAAACTGTTCTAAATGGGTAAAGTAAATTTGCTTTTGTGTACTTTTGACTTATCCAACCCTACAAAGAGGTCTTATAGTCCTTTTATAGGCGAATCTGTAAAATAGATTTTAATTTCTTCTTTCAGTCCACTTTTTTAATTATTTTTTACGATCTGCATTCTCCTGGCTTCCGATTTCACAGAATAAACTGGTCGCTTTAAAATTCTCATGAAATGATCATTTTATTTTTTGTTTTTGTTAAAACGAAATGTCGGGATGTTATTACAGAAATAAAAATAATCCCCGTATACGTATTTATAAGATAAAACAAATCCACAAATGTATGACTTACAGACAAGCCATCAAATATCCCGGAAATCTACCATAAAGATAAAAATATATATTACATATAATTTTTGTTTCCAGAAATCGATATATTTGCTACAATTTTTTTTTTCTCTTTAAGAGGAATTTAAATTCACTTATTTATGAAATCAACATTATAATAAATTAAAAAAGAGGCATCTAAATTACACGCTAACAAAAATTAAATCAAGAATACTGTACCAAATATAGTAAGCACCGGTAAGGAATATTTTAAAATATATATATATAGGACGCACAGGCGCTGCCTTCTGTATAAATGTCATGCGAATATATCACAAGCGATCTATCAGGTCTTTGAAAGGAGACGTTTCCTCTTTATGGTGTGTAATCGTATTCTTTTTTTGTTAGAAGATTTATACTTCTGTACTAATTCATTTACTTATATTGACGTTTATATTTGTTCATGTCAATGATAATCATTAATTTTATTTATGTCGTTTGCTTATTTTTTATTGTTAAACAGACCCTTCGACAGATTGCTAAATGTATTGATATGTAATAGTTAGCACTCCATTTCAAAGCGTTTAATGACAGATTGAATTATTAGCCCTATTTAATAAATCACTATTACAGGGTTGTTTATGTTTTTTTTTATAGAGTACAATGCATAAAACAATTAACATGAATTGCAACTAAAGTCAAACATATTTATAGTTATGTAAGCTCACTGACTACCCCCTCCCCCCCCCCCCCCGCCCGCCCATTGTAAATAATTAGAGGAAAATAAGATTTTACGAATTTATCGGTATGTAGCAAATCAAATATAAATTTAAAATATTAGTTAATTACAGCATACTCTAATGATTGATTATACCCAATTTCTTCATGTGATACTTTATTTTCACAAATTGGAGCCGTGTCGCTTTTTTTAAAGCATCGTCAGGTGTATCGTATATTTGATGAATTCTATTTTTTTTTTTTTTTTACTTTAATTATTAATTCGCACCTGTCTGCAAAGTGCGGACAATCAGCGAATGAGATGGCGGTAAGATGAAATAATGACATGTCAGGCATGATGAGGAGGGAAATCACCCAGAAGCACCCCCTTCTTGGCTTGAGTCAATTACCTTGGCTGTCTAAGAGAGCAGATCCCTAATCCAGCGCCTTTTTAGTCTTCTCGGATCCATGCGAATGTCAGCCATATTACTTATTATACTGTTTGGATGTCCGTAAAAATTACTAAAAAATCGTTTGTAAAGTGTCGTTATGTGTTGGTCGACTGTCGGCAGATGGAGGTCAATATGTAAAGTGTAGTTTTCGCACTAAGGTGCTTTTGTAATGAGTCGTAACAATTTTGATTGAAATGTTTGAAGTTTTTGTGAGTCTTTTTAGCTATGCCGAATATCCGTAAGGAATATGTCCATATGGGTTTGAGTAAGTAAGTAATAACCAAATTCCTCAGACGGTCACAGTACACTTTCTGGGACTCACTTAAGACAGAAGGATGACATGGGGCCCGCATGTCAAAATGAAAAAATCTGGTGCGTGCTCGCAACACACAACTTTCACTTACCAACTTACGTAGATTTGAAATTAATGCGTTTTGTTAATTGCCACTTCTCAAATGAACAGAACGGCTTTAATTATGAACAATGGTCTGTCATTAAAGGCGTACTACACATGCGTGGGCTCAACGAGTTTTATGAGTTGACTGAATATTTTTCTTTTTTTCTCCTATTATATTTTCTTTATTTTTATCATATCTCATATTTAGCCATTTCATGTTTTTAGGCGTAACGAGAGACAGTTAATTTTTCCATGTAAACAAAAACAAAGGTTCTTTATAAGAAAGAAAAAAACAAACAAAAAAGCCCCCCCCCCCAAAAAAAGCCCCCTCAGAACATTTAAATAATGATAAAGCTTACCTGATATTAAAGAAAACCTAATTTTCATTACACATGACGAATTTGATAAAAATCGTTAAAGCCGTTTTTGAGATAATCGAATAAAAGGTAAAAATTGGAAAAAAAGTCATGAAATAAAGTGCCCCCTCAGTTGGACCAATTTTGATGAAATGTTGGCTTTTACATATTTGGTATATACATATATCAAATACCCAGTTTCTTCGAAATCTTTAAAGCCGTTTTTGAGTAAATAAAAAATATGTACACGTGAAATTGGTACAAAATTTATTAAGTAAAGTCCCCCCTCCGGTTGATCAATTTCGATGAAATTTTTACAGTCATATTTCGGGCATATAAATAGATCAAATACTCAGTTTAATCAAAATCGTTAGAGCCGTTTTTGAGAAAATTGAAAAAAACGTAAAAAGTTATTAAATAAAGTACCCCCTCCCTTTGAACAATTTTGATGAAATTTTTGCTGTCACATCGCGGGCATATACCTACACTAAATACCCAATTTCAGGTTTCCACGGTTTATATTTTTTGAGCTAGTCTGTTCACACACACACACACACAGACACGCACACACACACACACACAGACCATTTCGCGGGACTTGGTTATTTCGACTCAGGGGACCCCAAAACGTGTATTTCCGTTGAAAACCGGAAGTCGAAATTTTTCACGATCGCAATACTTCCACTTACTATATATTTCATATATAGGTAAGTGAAAGTAAAAAAGAACGCTTACCAAAAGACTTAAACTTCTGTATCCATTACTTTCTAAATCTTCAAAATTAAAACTGACGAATTATATACTTTTTATTTTAGCTTGAACTGTATTGTTTTATAAATTTTGTAAAACATTTGGATCTTCGGAATTGGTCTCCATTTCTTTTTCGAAACAAGAAGCCAGAGCCTACTTTCCATGAACTAGTTGAATCTAATTGGAGTTGATGGAATGCAATGATATTTATTGTATCAGGACTGGAAGGAGAACTTGGATAAATTTCAATCAAGAAATTTAGGCCCACATCCTTCAACATGAAGCCTTAGCAACCACCTTTATTCTAACAGACATAAATTGAGTGACATAAATGTGTTAAGTGACTTAAATAAATACATAAAATACCTTAAAATTACACCGTTTGAGGATGAATTAAATTTCATAAACATTTAGTTTTAGGCGTTATTATTTTAACTTATAGCCTCTGAAATTTCCACCTACACTATCTAGGAGAGTGTAGAGCGCCCCCCCCCCCTAATAAATTAGTGCTGGTGACGCCAATGTGTAAGCTTGTTGTATTGATATGGTAATATTCATTTTTAAATATTTTATTTTTGAATGGAAAAGATTGGGCTCTTCAAAAAATAAAATATTTAAAAAATATATAAAATTAAAATAAGGTGGTTATCGACGAAATATTATTAAATTAATATAAGATATAATATTCACTTTTCTCCTAAATCGCGGTCAAATGTTTTTGTCAAATGGCCTACGCTTCGGCTTCAAGAAATGTGTCATCACCAGGGCTTCGTAAATCATGGAGGGTTTTATGGAAACTAAAGAATTATGTTAAACATATAGAAACTTGCCGACTGAAACATTTATCTAGCTTTGATTCTAGAAGGATTTAAAAGAAATAGTCTATTACTTTCACTTTCCTAAAGATCTTGTTAAATTTAAAAATATCCAATTTAAATTTGAGAAATTGAGGGTTGAAGTCTGCTCTAACGTTTTTCTTGTAGATTTTTCCTATTGTATTTTATTTATGAGTAAAGTAAGGGCTTCAAAATAGTTTGTATTGTTTTCAGATGAGCTAATCGTGAAAGATAACTACTTATTTATTTGTATTATAATATTTTAATAAAACCATTGTTTTCAGGGGGGAAACGATTTGTTCTTATACATTATTTATATGTAACAATAATAAGAAAGGGGTCAACTGTAGTGTAGTGATTGTCATAGCAATCTACAATAATAAAGTTCGCGGGTTCGGGTCCCGAGGCGACCCTAGGATTTTTTTAAAGGGAGATAAACATCCTCGGCTATGCCTTACTTCGGATAGTACGTAAAATGGTGGTCCCGAGCCTGTACGACGTCAGGTAGTATGGTATAAATGTAGTATGGTCAGATCAGCCATAACAGCCTAAAGTGACGTCGAACCAGAAAACAAAAAATAAGTAATATCTGTAATAGTATTTAATATATGTAATATCTGTAAAAGTATATAATATATGTAATATAGTAATGAGTAACATATATGTTATTAATCAATATATATTATAAAGCAAAGTGTACAATGTGCGTGCCTATAAGGCTCAAAAACCACTCAACGTATGTTTAATAAAGTTATGTCAGCGTGTTGCTATACAACCCCTAACGGAGAAGAAGATTTCCGTTTTTCTCTTAAGGGTGTAAAATTGAAGAGAAAAGGACTGGAATTTTAAGCCTCTCGCACCATGTAATTAGCCTACCTGAGAATGACGTACGAGTTTATGAATGAAAAATTTAGTTCGAGCTGCAGACTACCAGGAAGCGCTAGGGTGCGTTTCACTCAATGTTTATTGTTCATTCATTCCGTTCATATTGTAAAGGTTATATATTTTACAGCTGTTCTTTTTAAATTACTAAAACATCAAGCGAAAATAATTAATTTCACCTTTGCGTTCAAAATGAAAAAATGATTTTAAAATAATTTATTTTTTGAAGAAAAAAGATTTGGCTCCGCCGGGAGTCGAACCCGGGTCTCCTGCGTTACATGCGAGGATGCTAACCGCTACTAAAAATGGTGGTCAGCCACAAATTAAGATTAGTTTAATTAAAAATGATTTTACATCTCAGCAATCAATTAGAAAACCGCCTGGATACCTTACAAAATTAATTTTCTCATAAGAAGGTTAATTGATTAACGCATTACATTTAATCAATATATAACATATACTTAAGTAAATTTAATGCAATATGAGTGAACTTGTTTTAGTTGTACAGTGAGCGAATAAAAATAGACATAAAAAAAAAGATAAATTGACTAAATATAAATCGAAAATAAAAAGTTCTAAGTGTTCTTATTGTATGTAATTATGAAAAAGAAGTTGATTAGTTAGAAGACTAACTCCAATTACACCATTTTTTCAATAAGATTTTATCAACCCTCATAGTTCAGGATAAAAAGATATATGGTGAAAAAATTGTGACTTCATGAAATTTTGGTTTTCACTTTGTGATAGCAGTAAGATTCGACATCTGCAGAGTCCGCCCAAATTCGGAGGGATAACTTAAGGGAGGTTTAAATGGGAGAAAAGTATTTAAAAAAAAGTTTCTATGAATCTTCGATAGTTTCTACACTTCTGGATATAATAGGACCATCACTGTAATCGGCGCTTAGGTTGTACTGGAAATATAATTTTTCAACTATTATCTAATAACTTATCTGCTGACTGCTTGGAATGGCTTTAGGATTCAGAATCACAGAGACCATGAAAAACGATGCATAACTCGACTAAGTTGCAGCAAAATTGATTGTTCATTCACTATTTTCAATCTCCCTCTAAAGTATATATATAGGGTTCCTTATTTGGGCGGACTCTGCAGATCTTGAATTTTAATATTGATACCAAGTTAAAACCGAAGTTTCGAGAAATTGCTAATTTTGTTCAATATTTCCATTAATTTTAAAGTTTTTCTGTTATTAAAACTACCACACAACTACCGGAGCGAAGCCGGGCACCTTAGCTAGTATGATGATAAAATATACTGTATACCATATAAGTCATTAATGTGGTAATGAATAATATAATGTGTACCTTTATGGAAACCTAATAATAAATTTCTTAGACCACAAGAAAGATATTTATGATTTTTTTTTTTTTTTTAAATAAAGCAAACTGTTTTGAATCATACTTCTTATTTTAAAGGCTTACCTACCTAGAGTACGAGAGACAGGAAGGAAGACGTCCGATTTGCCTTGATGGAATTCAACGAGGCCTTGGACTACGTGCACTATATCACGCCACATTTGGACTGGCTTCGAAACATGCCTAAGGTCATCTTACATTGACGGGTAATTTTTTATATAATTTTTTTATTTATTTAGTATTTTTTTTACTTTCACTTACCTATATATGAAATATATAGTAAATGGAAGTATTGCGATCGTGAAAAATTTCGACTTCCGGTTTTCAACGGAAATACACGTTTTGGGGTCCCCTGAGTCCAATTAACCAAGTCCCGCGAAATGGTCTGTGTGTGTGTGAACAGACTAGCTCAAAAACTATAATCCGTGCGAACCTGAAATTGGGTATTTAGTGTAGGTATATGCCCGCGATGTGACAGCATAAATTTCATCAAAATTACTTAAAGGGAGGGGGTACTTTACTTAATAACTTTTTAGTTTTTTTTTCGATTTTCTCAAAAACGGCTCTAACGATTTTGATTAAACTGAGTATTTGATGCATTAATATGCCCGAGATACGACTGTAAAAATTTCATCAAAATTGATTAACCGGAGGGGGGACTTTACTTAATAATTTTGTAACATTTTCACGTGTTTTTTTGTATTTACTCTAAATCGGCTTTAACGATTTTGATCAAACTGGGTATTTGATGTATTTATATGCCCGAGATATGACTGTTAATATTTCATCAAAATTGATTAACCGGAGGGGGGACTTTACTTAATAAATTTTGTATCATTTTCACGTGTCTTTTTTATTTACTCAAAAACGGCTTTAAAGATTTTGATCAAACTGGGTATTTGATGTATGTATATGCCAAATATGTGATAGCCAACATTTCATCAAAATTGATCAACCGAAGGGGGGACTTTACTTAATAAATTTTGTATCATTTTCACGGGTTTTTTTTATTTACTCTAAAACGGCTTTAACGATTAACAAAAATAAGAAATGAATGTAGAAACATGTGTGACATTGGGAAATGATATTGAATGAAATCTAAGTAAGTTGGTAAGTGAAAGTTGTGTGTTGCGCGCACGCACGATTTTTTTTTTTTTTTTTACGAAATAATAATCTTAATTCAACAAAGATACGATTGATTATTATTTCTAAAATTAAATTAAATATTTTGATATTTAATTTAATTAAATATTTTATCTAATGTACCTAACGTTTCATCTGTTTTCAAAATAACCCTTTATTTTCTAACAAAATAAATACAATAATGCAATATTTAGAAAGATAGATAGATTATAATTTATTATTTATGATATGGTCTCTATTGTAATGTTTATGTAAACAAATACAATAAATAATTTAACATGTACCTATCTAACATAGACATCAAATCGTTCTCCTTGCCACATACAAACGGTTTTCCTAAAGCCTGCCTTAGAACAACTCCTCCGGTTGCAGGGCTTGAATTGATTACCCATTTGTTGTTAATTTGGATAATATCTTTCGTACGGCAGATTTCCGTGTTCTTGCACGGATGTAGGATCTTCAGAGATCGTCGATATTATATTATTCAACTTGTATAGTTACTACATGTAAACGCTAATTTCAACCCTTTGCGCTCGAGGTATCCGGAGCAGAGCCATTTAAAATTTGTTTTCAAATTCGAGGGCTCCTCTACTGAGACAATGCAAGTAATTTTCGGTTTTTAACATAAAAGGACAAAAAAAAAATCGTAAAAGCTATTTATAGGATATTTCGCTTTTGATGATAAATGGAGATCGCGGCTCGCGGCTTTTTTATTTTTTTAACATTATTTTTCATTCTTTTTTAAGTCTTTAATAAAAACTCGTTTTAGTTCATCTTTTATTTCCTCAATTGTACAATAATTTAGTTCGGGGCACCAAATAATCCCTTTACTTTGATTCAGTTTCCCATGTGCTTCTACTTCAACTGGAAAGTTATTAAGTAGATTTTCACATTTTAGGAGCTTTTCTGATTGGATATCTGAGAAAACTTCAACTTAAAATTTCGTAATTATTAAATTTTTTTTACTTCTCCAAATAGATTTTTTTATGATTTTATTTATAATAATGATCATGATAATAATAATAAAAATAATAATAATAATTTTTGTTATAGCCATCCAAGACCAAGTGATCGCAACCAAAACCTACAGGCACCGTATATGTGGAGAAGTTGTGGATGAGACGTGTCGGCTATGTAGAACAGCAAGTGAGTCGATACAACACATCACATCAGGATGTCAAGTTCTGGCTGGAAGAGAATATTTACAGAGGCATGACAGCATGGCAAAAATAGTTCACCAAGAACTTGCTAAGAAGTATAAAGTCATAGAAGACACAAACCCTTACTATAAATATAGACCACAGCCATTTATCGATGGAAAACACATCAAGCTGTACTGGGATCAGGCCATCATAACGGATCACACCGTACAGCACAATAAGCCTGATATCTAATTAATACTAAAAGATGAAAAACAGGCAAAAATTATTGAAATAGGGGTACCGTCAGATGATAATCTACACAAGGTGGTAGCCGAAAAAATAAGAAAATATCAGGACCTAAGTGAAGAATTGAGGCAATTATACAAACTTGACAGAGTGACGGTTTTGCCACTGATAATTTCTACAAACGGATTGATCCCGGAGACGACTGTGAACTCGATAACCACATTAGACCTTCCTCCTAAAAGTCTGGAACAGATGCAGAAGGCAGTGTTGCTCGGAACTGCGAGCATCGTAAGAAAATTCCTGAACATTAAAGAATAAATTTTTCATGCCTTACCCTTGACCAAGGTCCGGGTAATGTGCCACTACTGGTGATAAACTGAGAATAAAAAATAAAGTTAATAATAATAAAATTATAAAAAAAATATACAATTTAAAAAGAATAATTTTGAAATTATAAAAAATATAAAATTTAAAAAAATTAATTTTTTTTTTGTATCTATGTGTTCTTGAAGCTTTACAAGTACATATAAACTAAATTTTATTATAATTCCTTACTTGGTTCTAAAATTTTACTGTACGTTTTCAGGGTGTACGTTTCAGCGAATAATTTTGATTCTAGTTGCCGGTAGGTAACGTCCAAAACGGTGCCGAATGCAAAGGCTTAATTATGTTACATACCTTATATGTCCCATAATGGAGTTTATTTTCTATTCCATTTAACATAATAATTTATAATAATTTATATGTTTCATAAAAAGAGAAAAGATTGGCCTCGGCTGGGATTTGAACCCGTATTTCCGAAACACTAGTAAGGCGCTCTTGCCACTTGAGCCACTAGGCACATATCCCGCTAAAGTCAAGCCCTTCTCTTCACTCACCTCTTTTCCACCGATCTCACAAATTTTGTGAATTATATGGGGGAGTGGATAATAAGTCCATTTCGTCTCATGGCTACTGTTAATTTAAAAAAATATATAAATTCAATTATTTCTCTTTATTCATAATAACATAAATTTTGTTATTATAAATATTTAAAAATTATGCATGGTAAGTTCATCAATATTTTCTATATCTACACCTCCATCACTAATTAATCCCCCTTCATTTCTGGACCCTTTTTGCCTCCACATTAACTCATCAGTCACTATTCTCTAGTTATTAGGTACTTAGTTAGTAGGTCTTAGTTCTCAATAAGTACATAAAAATGTTTCTTATGCCCATTATATCACAATATCAATGTTATTAATTTCAATAGCCATATACCGTCTGGTTAGTGTATGGGTGATTCTAAAATTATAGCGGTATTTGTGTCACAACGTGATAAATCGACAACCGCCTGAAGGATTTTAATTTTGTTTTTGGTATTTTTTACCTCATTGCTAACGAACACTGCTATCTAATTTTCAAGCGCCTAAGGACAGGATAACATTCACTAAAATCAATAACAATCCTCTTTTTGTCACTCCATAGCCAGTCTCAAAATAGAGGTCATGTACTATGAAAAATAACTAAACCCTTTTCCGTCACAATAATTCCAAAAAAGTCAGGCACCAATCTTATCAGCAAACTTTCAAAATTCAAAATAAAATTGAGCCAGGACTCCAAAGGGTACAGGCAAAGAGCCACAGTTCCCTTTGTCATACAGTTGTGAGGTCACACACTAGCAATTTTTTTATATATCCACCAAGCCATCGGAAATTTCGTGCCGAGAATATATAGGGTAACCTTGTTATGAACCCGACAATACGTCGAATCATATCATTTTTCCTGAATTCACTTCAGTTGCTTTCAGGAGGTGGAAGGAGGTGTAAAGCTAAATAATATTTTTATAGTGAGTCACTCCCTACACCTTAAGATATGTATACTTAATCAAAAACTAACTTTCTGAACTGACAATGATTAGCGCTCAACATAACCAAGTTACAAAGTTAATCACAAGTTTCTCCCTGACCAACATTGTCCTGTACATACTATCATCGGTATACAATGTGCATATATTTTTTATCACAGTTTAATAGACCTCTTCACAGCCACAACCTCATTTAAGTAATTTTTGTACTAGTTTTGCCAAAATTGACGATAATTGGCCGATTTGTCCCTCCTTGACCTGTCACTCCCTAGGATGTAATGATTTCGTTTTTAGCTAGGGAGTGAAAACGTTGGTCAGTGAGAGACTTGTGATTAACTTTGTGACTTGGTTATGTTGAGTGCTAATCATTGTCAGTTCAGAAAGTTAGTTTTTGATTAAGTAACTTGACTTCCATCTTAATAAAACCGGGTAGCAGAAACCAAGTTTCCAGGGCTTAGAAAATTCGCCATTTAAACCTCTCACAAATAGGCTTGAGGTTTCATTCAGTTAACTAGTATAACGTAGCAAATTACCGCCAAATTTTGAACCAAAATAATCAACCCTGAATCTTATTATTCACATTTTTTGGCAAAAAGGCAACTATTGGAGCACTGTCAACTTACGGTTCAATTACACTAAATGTTACAACCGGTGTCAGGTGTGGGGACTAAAGATAAAGAAATAACCAAATGACTTGAAGCTTCAGACCAAGACTAACTCTCCAGTCTATCCCTCCTTATATTTAGTCGTAAGAAGAACGGCACGGAGGGTTCTAGGCCAGTGTAGATGGTACTCGAACATCGTAGTCCAAAACATGTACTATGACACTTTCAACAATAAGTCCAGAACTCTTGTAAACCATAGGGGAGAGCGGGGTTGGTTGGCAACAGTTTTCACTTTTTTGATTGTTGAGTCGTTCCTGTTAATACAATCCTAATAGGGCTGATACCACTATAAGCTCCAAGTATTAGAGTACTTCAAGTATTTTTTTCACCTCATAATATTTAATACTAAGATCATAGGAAATTGAAGAATTCGTCAATCCAGAGTATGCCAATTAACCCCCCATACGTGGGGTAGGTTGGCCTAGAAGGTGGGGTTGTTTAGCCATCTCATTCAAGTACTGCCTGACAGATATTATTGTTATTAAAAGCTGCACTATAATAGTATAATAATTATGAATCGTTTTTTAACACCTTTTAAGGGAAAATAGAATGACAATAAAAGAAGATAAAAGTTTAGACTGTCATCAATTTCTGCATAAGAAAAATTGCTCTCATCCTCCTTGCTGGAACTAAAGACTATTGGTAGTTTCACCTTTGATTATGTTTACCTTGCTTTCGTGAATTGCTACTGCACCAAAAAAAAAGTTGAAGATAGCCAACTAACCCCACAGGAGAGATCATATGAAAGATGGCTGCCAGGACAGGGGAGAACAATCAAACAAGAAACTGGTTATTAGAAAGGTTAGGTTTTTCAAAGGAGTTTGTGGCTATGTGAACAGAATCGGAGTCAAATGTTTTGCCATGCCTTTAAACCAAATTTACTGAAAATATAGAAATTTACTTACATGTTGTAAAATCAATCAATGAAGCACACTCCTCTCTAAACTGTTAGCAACGGATTGAAAAACTCAGGACAAGACTCCCTAGGTCGAACAGGTCACATGGTACAATGGTTGGGGCCTTCACAACAGTTGTGACGGAAACTATAAGCCGATGGCCAACCTGCCCCCTATGCCAACCAAACCCGCTCTCCCCTATGTTTTGTGCTTTGTTTCACGGATCACTTTGTAGTTTTTTGACCGCCATCCCGGACTATTCTTATATTATGTATCACTATCTAGTATCGCTAATGATTTTATAATAAAAGGGGATTTATTGTATATTGATGAAGACCGGTTTTATATTATAAAGGATATTATAAAACTCGTTGTGTAGGTGCTGCTTGCTTGGGGGCCTCTGGAGTCTTTTTTTCCTCGGCGTGTTCTCGGGATTTCATGGTCACCCAGATTACCCGCTGCATATTTCCCTCCGCAGCGGGGTGCTTTGTTTTCAGGACCATTTAAATGAACGATACCATTTACAAATAAGCATTTCTTTGTTTTTTAATAATAAAATAACCCGATGAATGGTTATCTGTTTTAAAGAAGAAAAAGAAATCTCGAGATGATGCAATATTTTGTTTGATTTTCGTATATTCCTTTAGTATCTTTCAAAAATATCCTTAAACACACACACACACACACACACACACACACACACACATATGTATATATATATATATATATATATATATATATATTAATACGATTTCCTTTCCTCTCCCTCAAATATATTACCTTACAAATAATAACCTCTTATAGCTTGGCTGCTTGTCTAGCTAATAGTCCCTCTTCGAATACAGTTATTTTCTTTTTAAATTAGAATTCTAAAATATGAAAGGTAAGGCTCATATTAATATGAATATTGATATGAAATAAAATAATATTTCAATAACAGGAATGAACCATGGAATAGAAATAAGATTTAATACAATATTAAATAATTCATTCATTAAAATATTGATATATGAATAACATGATGGCATTGAATTATGGATATTGATTTTTACTATTGACAACGAAAACTATGTAAATTTATTAAACAAATTAAACCTTAACACAACTCTAAATTAAATACATTTAATAATAACTATAAGCGCTTTTGAATTACTTGAATTTAATTTATAATTGAGTGCCTGAGAAAGAGAAGGGGCTATGCCACAAACACATAGTTTTGAGAAAAATTAAGTTTTATTAGATTGAGTACAAAATACATAAATTTTGATTATTTTTATTGGATTATGGCATCTTTGCTTTGTATTCTCAACACGGTAGTTGGGAAAATTAAAAATAATCATTATTTAAATTTTTTTATTAAGATTACTAAATTAAAATTTGAGGTTTTGTGGCATAGCCCCTTCTCTTTCTCAGACACTCAATTGAATTAATTAACTGAGTCCCTTAAAGAAAATGAAATAAATTATTCTTCAGAATATTCAGGATACTTGCTATTGCTGATGCTGAATGTATGGATGATGTACTCAATACCCTGGACTCCTCTTGTGTTCTTCTGATCTGAAGATCATAGTCAAGACTGTTAACTAAGTAAGATGGAGAAAATGCAATGTTAATCTAGCTGTGCTTGATCGAATGCCCTTTGTTTCTTCTCCCACCCTCGACTTTTTCCTTCTTCTTGCGGCGATATCTTGTGGCCGAACCTTGCAATCCCTTTCTCCCTTCAATATAACTCCATCTCTCTTCGACATAACCACTGGAACCTCTGATGTTATTCCCTGGCAGGTGTCTATACCGGATTTTTACAAATTCCGTCTTCCCTTTTTGAATCTTGAGTCATCAGATCCTCAATTATTCATTATTAAAACTATCTCCTAATTTAGCTATTAATAAATTTTAATTAGGCCATATTTGTTTCACATATCAATATATATTTATATATACACATTTGGAAATTATTATTTTGACCTCCTCAAAGGTTACTTTACCATCTACCACTTAGGAAAGTAAATATTATTCTTTGTTAGTAAACTAAGATATAGTAACACTATTTTGATGACAGATAAAGATATAGAAGATAGTTTCGTAAGGTCGTGGTTATTTAGGTGTTGCATAGGGCGGGAAAATATTATAAAGGATAATACTATAAATGAATTAAAGTTAAAACAAAAAAACCAAAAAAAAAAGCGAAGAAAGATAACATAAAAATACATTAAATTTTGGCATATAATTTAATTCAATGCATAATCAATAAAAATTCAAATAACTAACAAGATTACAAAAAATATCAACTTGTAACGATACGGTAACACAAAAATAACCATATAATTCGAGCTTTAGTGCAAGACTAACTCCTCAGTCCATCGTTCCTTAAATTTAGTCTGAATTGGAACAGTCTAGAAGGTGACCGACACGCGTAGAAGATTCTCGAACGAAAGAAGAGTTTGTTGCAACTGCATCAACAAGTTTAGAACTCTTTTAAATCATATATTATATTATTATTTTCATGTTACAGTATTTTAATTCCAAAATATATTTTTTTTTGTTCCTTTGAGTACTATTTTTGTAATTGTATACTCTCCTTATGATTTAAAAAAAAAAAAAAAATCTGGTATCTAAAACTATGTTAGAAAAATCTGGTGCGTGCGCGCAACACACAACTTTCACTTAACAACTTACTTAGATTAAAAATTATGCGTTTTGTAAATTGCCACTTCTCAAAGTTACACATTCATTTATAATTTTTGTTTTCATTTGCCCTATAAAAAACACTAATTTCTTTTATTATTAAATAAAATTTTTACTTGTAATAATTCGGTAATGCAAGCATAATACTCCAACTCGTCTGATTTTATAATTCACAATGTACTTGTTGAAAATTTCATTTAGTTACCATCAAACAAATAATTTCCATTAAGTGAACAGAACGGCTTTAATTATGAACAATGGTCTGTAATTAAAGGCGTACTACGCATGCGTGGGCTCAACGTGCTTTATGAGTTGACTGAATATTTTTTTTTTTGTTTCTCCTCTATGTATATGCTTACTTGATTTTATCATATATCATATTTAGCCATTTCTTATTTTCAGGCGTAACGAGAGACAGTTCATTTTTCCATATAAACAAATGTTATAGGAAACAAAAAAACAAACAAACAAAAAAGGTCCCTACCCTATTGAGGCCCCCTAAGAACATTTTAATAATGATAAAGCTTACCTGATATTAAAGAACACCTAATTTTCATTAAACATGAATAGTTTGATGAAAATGGTTAAAGCCGTTTTTGAGATAATCCGAAAGTAAAAATTGGAAAAAAGATACAAAGTAAAGTGTCCCCTCCATTTGACCAATTTTGATGAAATGTTGGCTATCACATCTTTGGAATATACTTACATGAAATACCCAGTTTGATCAAAATCGTTAAAGCCGTAAATAAAAGTAAATAAAAAACACGTAAAAATGATAAAAAATTTATTAAGTAAAGTCCCCCCTCGGGTTGATCAATTTTGATGAAATTTTTACAGTTATATCTCGGGCATATTAATACATGAAATACTCAGTTTAATCAAAATCGTTAGAGCCGTTTTTGATAAAATCGAAAAAAACGTAAAAAATTATTAAATAAAGTCCCCCCCCCCTTTGAGCGATTTTGATGAAATTTTTGCTGTCACATCGCGGGCATATACTTACAATAAATACCCATTTTCAGGTTCACATGGTTTCTAGTTTTTGAGCTAGTCTGTTCACCCGCACACACACAGACCATTTCGCGGGACTTGGTTATTTGGACTCAGGGGTCCCCAAAACGTGTATTTCCGCTGACAACAGGAAGTCAACATTTGTCACGATCGCAATACTTTCCATTACTATGTATTCCATAGGGTAAACTACACAGTTATTGACACTCAGTGCAGCTATTGGCACCCGAACGTTAACTTAAAGAAATAAGTAAAGAAGTACTAATTGTATTTCAAGATATACATGAATCTAATGTTTGAAGGGTCCTCTGAGTCATTTATGAAGTAAGACTTTAACAAACTAACCACATGGAAGATTTCAAAATTAAATCCACAGGCTGTCAATAACTAGTTTTTGGACTTTTAACAATAAATATTGCCATATGGTTAAACTATTGAAGTTTGACCCAAAAAAACCTCTTGAGTCTTTGTAAGGATCGATAAAGAGGAGCTATGGGAAGTTTCAATTTGTTCCCTTCATAAAAAGTATTTTTTTTTTAATTTCACCACAGAAATGTTTAAGACTACATTTCTAAAAAAAAAGACTACGGTGTCAATAATTGTACGGTTTACCCTTTATAGGTCAGAGAAAGTAAAAAAAAAAAAAAAGAACATTTTTTTAAATTAATAAAATGTATTTGAAGTTAGATCTTTTTATAAAACTGAATAAATTTTATACAATAGTAGCGTCAGTACCACTAAAAATCTTATTTTAGCTATTAATCTTCAAATAGAAAAAAATTAAAATACCACTATAACGATGAAGGAAGGTTCACAAATTATAAGGTGTAAGGGTCTCGAAAAGATTTTCTTTTATTGACTTTTATACAGTCATAGTCAAAATTTATAATGGCTGACGTTTCGCTCGTATTTGAGCATTTTCAAAGCTAGAAAGATCAAAAAGGAAAATCACAGTCAATGTGGTTAAAAATATTTTTACAATTAAAAATATTTTAACTGTACTTTTATTTATAATGTTTTTAATTGTAAAAATATTTTTAACCACAAGGCTGTTGTTTTCCTTTTTGATCTTTCTAGCTTTGAAAATGCCCTCATACGAGCGAAACGTCAGCCATTATAAATTTTGACTATGACTGTATAAAAGTCAATAAAAGAAAATATTTTCCCCTTTGAGACCCTTACAGCTTATAATTTGTGAACCTTTCTTATTTTAATTAATCTAATCTTAGTTCGTGGCTGACCACCATTTGAAGATTATGATTGAAGATTCACTGACCATCCAGTGAAGAGGAAGGATTTGCTCTGCCTTGAGCCGAGCTCTGTGGTGTAGCGGTTAGCATCCTCGCATGTAACGCAGGAGACCCGGGTTCGACTCCCGGCGGAGCCAAATCTTTTCTCTTCAAAAAATAAATTATTTAAAAAAAAAAACTTTCTTATTTTAGCTTAAAAAGTCCGTTAGGAACTCGAGAAATATTATATGTAATCAATTACCTTTTTTTTTCTAGTTTAACAGGTGCATGCACTCCGCACACACTTGAGACATATCATTTGATACTTCGATACCGAAGGTTTCTCTCCCACACTCTAGACTTTGTAACAAAGAGTTCGAACCCTTTGGAGGTACGTAACCGACGCAATGAAAGGGTTGCCTCATGCTCATAGTATCTTGTTAGCAGCGGCCAATCCTGGAATATCCTCTTCATGGAGTTCCCACCGGCTCCAGGATGTCCTTTGTCATGATAGCGCCCTTCCTGGCGGTGGAGGGGATGGGCCCTCGCAAAAAAATAATGGCCTAATAATAGAGGAATAATCAATTTGTATTGAATCGACTCGGGCGAGAGAAGAATGGATCATTATGTCCCGAAGGATGCACAAAAGGAGACAAAAACCAATATACTATTTAGGCTCTTTTGAAAAATAATCTCGTTGTATGTGTGTGTATGTATAATAATAATAATAATATTCTTTTCTATCTAGGATCGGGGTCGGGACTCGATTAATTTGGGCCGTCTCGCTGCGGAATGGCCCAGTTTGTCAGAATGAAAATTTACTGGAAAATATTAGCGAATAATCGATTAATCAAGACGCAATGCCATCTAGGTAGTAGGATGGGGAAACTGATGGAGAAGAAAGGGGCCTAAGAATTTGGTATACTTTTACTTATGGAGCTTCTAGCGAGGGTCGCCTTAGAAAGAAAGCTTTTGTGATAGGTTTAATGAAAACAACATTTTGAAATATCCCTTTCTTTTGATGTAAAAAGTGATGCGCAGTACGTTGCAATCTGCTAATGTAAAGCTAATTCTCTCTGTAAATAATTTTATGATATTTTGATTCATAATCATTATAGTCCAGGAGCTGAGGGCCAAAAAGGTGCCTGATTTGAAGAAATTTTTTGATCATATAGACTGAAAGTGCTCATTTCATAGTCAACAAATGTGAACATCTGCCACCTCAGATCGGTTGCCATCAGATTTTATATGTGAACAAAAGCGACATTTTCGAACCTTTTTTAATTTTTCGCGAATAACTCGAAACCGATTTATCGCAGAAGAAATTGTGTTCTTTCTAAAATAATAGAGCATTAAATTTCGCGTCGACTGAGGTCCTCACACTTAAAATAGGGTAAGTCTTTTCGCCAAAACCGATTGCCAATTTATCCACTTTAGCGGAAAAATGAATTACGATCATGTTCCAAAGCATAGAATTTAAAGAGGGTTACTCCAAATAAAAAATGTTACGTATAATAGTTGTTGAATATTGAATTCTGTGTAAAACGATCTCATTAATTTTAAAATTAGCCCACTCCTGTGACGACAAAGTAATTAAAACGTGAACGTATTTAGCGCCTTGTGGTCTAAAATCCGTTAAATTTTTGCGATTTTTTTTTCAGTTTCTCGCATATAATTCAGCAAATACAGATCACAAAGTATTGCTTTGAATACCTCGGCAACCGATCGGAGGTGGCAGACGTTCACATTTGTTGTCTATGAAATGAGTTTTCCACCTTTTTGCCGGACTATTATTTTCAATTAAACTGAAAATCCAGTTCAACTGACAATCCTATATCCATACATCGAAACTAGGTCGTTATTTGATGCCTCTGGTAATTATCATTATAATTTGAATGATAATTACCTGAAAGAGAGGTGAGGAAGATTTTTCAACAGACAATTACTCATAAAATAACTCTAATGAACTGGAGTTTCGATTATTCGGGAGTCAATGAACTAAAATTTCGATTGATCGGAATATCCTTTGCGTTTATTTTACCGTGTTTAAGATATATATACATTTCAGATGCATATACATTTGTTTACTTCTGGAGATAGCGAATACTTTCCAAAACATTATAGGTGTTTTATAATTAGCAAATATTAACACGGAGTAGCACAAAAACAAGGAGTTGTCCTGTACTATACTCTGTTGTAATATGATTGTTCTTTTAGGTATGTAATATGATACTTCATTTTGTTTCACAATGCAATACAAACTTAAATAACTAACGAATAACTAACAAAAAGTATCGGGGTCACCTGTGGTGTACTGGTGTGGCATAGTAACCAGCAACACTAAAGGTCGCGGGTTCGCGTTCCGCGGTGGCCATAGGATTTTTTGAAGGGAGTAAAAAATGCGTGGCTATGCAATCCCTCGAATAGGACGTAAAATGGAGGTCCCGGGCCTATATAATGCCAGGTACTCCTTAAAGATCCATATCTTAATTATACCTGTATAGGCAAAATTTCGGACTCCCTCTGAAGCATCGTCCGATTAGTGGCATAAAGTGACGATAAACAAACGACTTATCAGTTTTATTTATTTAGTGAATTTTCATTAATGAAAATAGAAATTTGAGCCGTAATCAGGAAATTCAAACGTGGCCCAGATCTTCAATAAAAAGGTCCCCTTGGGTATTTGCTTCTCCATTCTGAGCGAGCGGAAGTCGAGAGCTGAGATCTAATAAAGCTAGTCAAGACCTTTTTAACTAAAATGAATGTGGTGGGTGTTCGCTAAAGTACTTACATGCACATTCTTTTTTTTTTTTTTTACAAAATATTGTTCATCCTTTTTCAAGAAAATGTAATTTTAAAATTGTAATAGAATCAATAAAATGCACTAATAAGGCGAGAAAATGGCGTAAGTGATAGTGGAAGTTGCTCCAGTAGATATTCGATTCAAATGATAAGAATAAGAATAAAGGCTTAACGGGCCCTAAGGCTCGATGCCCGGCATCACCAATTGCTCCCTACACACCTTCATCTGTTAGGGGTCACCTGTGGTGTAGTGGTAAGCATAGAAACTTACTATACTAAAGGTCGCGGGTTCGCGTCCCGAGGTAGCCCCTCCTTGGCTGTGCAGTCCTCTGATAGGACGTAAAATGGAAATCCCGAGCCTGTACCATGTCAGGTACTCGTTAAAGATCCGTATCCTAATTGTATAATCCTAATTATAAGTATACCTGGATAGGCAAAATTTAGGACTCCCACTGTAGCATCGTCCGATTAGCCTTACTGGCATTAAGACGAAGAGAAAACCAACGAACAAACACCTTCATCCAACTCCCGCCGCACAGTGGTTGAAAATCGACTATTTTCGTAAAAAACCTTGTCAAACCCGATCTGTGAGCCGCAAAAAAATAAAGTTGATATTATCATAACCACGATTGAATTTCCTATAAAATGTATAGGTTTGAGCCCCGCTTAACCGGCTATTCGGATTACCCGGCAGCGTAATGAAAATAGAAAAAAAATAGAAAAAAAATTATACAAGAAAAGAAAAAAAAAGAAAAAAAAAAATTATACATCTATTTTCGACTCGAAATCGGCTAGTTTAAACACTTTTGCTCTTTTATGCTAGTAATATCATTGATAGTACTTGCAATATAATTTTATTTCATGAAAACACTCAAGTTAGGTAAAAAAAAAAAAAAAAAAAAATCATACATAGGAACTATCAATTATTTTTGTCGTTATGTTTTAATTCTTAACTATTAAATGTATATCATATTAAAATATAAGATTGGGATCATCCGTCTTTAATATAATTTTGATAGGAGATGGTGGCATTGACTGTTCAATGTAGGTTTAATAACTGCAACTCTATCTGTGAAAATTTAGTTCCCTTATTCACGCTAAATAATAGCTGAACCTTTTTTTAAAACTAATCTTCTAAAAACAAATGGATGCTTAAAAATGAAAAGTGCCGCAGCCTTTAAGTTATCGGAGGTCATGTTAATAAACTTATTATTAATAATTTCCAAATTCATTCTAAAATCACGGTTGGTGAAAAAGTTGATTTATTATCGACCTAACAACGATTCAGACTGACTTAATAAATGATGCTACAGACCTGGTACGTAAGGCATGATGTTTTACTAAACGATTAGTAATATCCTAATTCGAAGCACAAGCTCCATAGCGAATAAACTGCACGAAATAGCTTAGGTGTTTCAATGAAAAAAAAATCCCACATGTACAGACGCAGGTGGACGCAGCTAGAATATGTTTTAATATTTCCTTGAATGTATCTTCTTCTTAAAAAAATGGATTTTAAAACTGCGCTCGGCTGTGCTTGAAAAATATGGATTACAAAAAAAAAAAATTGTCTTAATTTTATTGCATTTATTCGGGATTTTATTTTTGGGTTAAAACATAGACCAAATAGCATCATTTTTATGCTAGTGTAATATGTGAGATCGCTTTTCATGATTATGAAGGAAAATCGCTCTAAGAAACAAAAATGCGAGTTGTAAAAATTATTATAGTGCTATAAAGTTTATTTGTAAAATAAACTTTTTCAATGATCGATTTTCAAAGGGTTATAATAAGTGTAAAAATCGGAATATCTCCGAATAAATTGATGGAATTTGTCAGGTAACTATTCTATTTATTAATAATGAAAAGAAAAAGAATATTCCGATACCTTCAAAAAATAGGTTTTTTCCGCCTTTCAACCACTGTGCGGCGTCCAATCACAACTCCACAAGATCAGTCTTCACCGGATCATTCCATCTTCGCCTAGGTCTTCCTCTTGGACGTTTTCCAGTCGTCAAAGCGTTTAACAATCTTTCAGGTATTCGCTTGCAACAAAGACTCGCGATTTCGCTCGCCCACTTTAACCGACAAGCAGCTATAACGTCGATTACATTTACCGGGTAAAGTTAACGCAATTCTGCATTGTTTACCCGTCTAAATTCTCCTGTTGTATTATCCTCCTTTGGCCCAAATATTCTACGTAGTACTTTATTTTCAAAGACCTTAAGGCGTTGCTCATCAGTTATGTAAGCGGTCATGTTTCACATCCGTAAATACGGAAGAATTATTTTAAAAAACGGAAGCTTTTAAAAGCCAAAAAAAAAAAATTAAAAAATCTGGATAGAAGGTATGGGCTAAGTAATTTTGCGACCGAAAAGTAAGAAGAATTTCCCGCCTTCAGCCTCTTCAATTTTATTGTTGGTCCTAAGTATCTAATTTTTTATTCAAATGATATAGGAGGAAATTAATTACAAAGGAAAATATTACAAATCAGAAACCACAACATTGTCGACATCAATGCACCCTTTTCGGAAGAGCTAATGAGCTAAAGGACACAATTCTTGTCCAAGTTTTACTTGAAAATATCCGGTTACAGAGGATTCTGTGGTCGGGGGACTGTCCAAGAGGTTGAGGTCCTTGTCAAAGGATGAGACTTCCTCTTTCTGTCAAAGATGGACACTAATCCGGAAATTTATTTAAGGCTGAATGAGCCACGGCGCAAACCTGGACCACCAGCGGCTGATTTACGAACCCGGTTTCCCGGAACGAAGAACCCAGGCACCGTTATTGGGCACGCAGTAGGCAGGGTACCTAATCCTTGGGGAACCCAAGAGTTAACCAGCCTATTAGTGCTCTTTGTCGGCGACGGCCACGGTTTCTAGGGTTCTCCTTTATGTGGTCGAGGTGGGAAGGGAAGGGGTAGGGAACACCTTCCTAAGGTTAGGGTATAGTTATTCAATTATTCAAAACAAAAAATATATATTTTTAAATAATTTATTTTTTGAAGAGAAAAGATTTTGGCTCCGCCGGGAGTCGAACCCGGGTCTCCTGCGTTACATGCGAGGATGCTAACCGCTACACCACAGAGCTCGGCTCAAGGCAGAGCAAATCCTTCCTCTTCACTGATACCTATCATCACTGATGATGTGATCATCACTGATCACCTATGTAACGCAGGAGACCCGGGTTCGACTCCCGGCGGAGCCAAATCTTTTCTCTTCAAAAAATAAATTATTTAAAAATAATTTAAAAATGGTGGTCAGCCACAATTAAGATTAGATTAATCAAAAAATATATATATCTATATTTTTTTAATTTTTTTAAACAATATTTCAATTTCATCCGACGATTGCCAAAACCAATCGATCAGGGCCGAACTTGTGAGTAGAGATCTGACAGCGATGAATCAACTAACGGGTTATCCAAAACAAATTTGGTTTGCCGAAGTTATTAGCAATGTTTTGTGCTCTTTTTTGACTTGATATTTTTCTGTATTTAAAAATTATTAGCTGACCCGTGCTAAGCATCCGCACTATAACCCACTTAAATCCCACTTAATCCATAAAGTACCTACACACCGTACAAGTATCTTATGGAGCGTATTTAGTTCGTCATGGGCTTAGGTGATGGTTGAAGTAAACAATAGATGTGTTTAAATTGTAGATTATTTTTTTTTTTTTTTGAAAAATAAGTTTAAGGTGTTTAAATATTGACATAGTGTTTACGTGCTTACAAGACCTCTTTGCAGACTCTGTTTGAAGTTACGATACGGTCATCTTTGAGTGTTTGTTGGTGGGTTTCTTTTACACAGACGTAGATGTCACTGAAAGCGCATCCTGGAATACGCCACATACTTAAATACACGTATCGGTTTTGCGGATAGCGAATGCGCTTATTCTATTGACTGAAATCGCAAGTTTTTGTTTGTAACTACCATACGCTACAATGTTCGTCTCGACAAACTGAAAAAAATGACACCTTCGAAAAATCCCTGTGACGAAGGGGTCAATCGAAAAAATTTACTTGAACGAATATGTTCTCCTTGATAACCGGAAAAGATTGACACCATATAGAAACCCCTACTACTAAACCTCTATCACCAAGATTTGGGCCTATAACTCACAACTGGAGGCGAAATGAGTGATTTGTATATTTTTACTTTCACTTACCTATATATGTAATATATAGTAAGTGGAAGTATTGCGATCGTGAAAAATTTCGACTTCCGGTTTTCAACGGAAATACACGTTTTGAGGTCCCCTGAGTCGAAATGACCAAGTCCCGCGAAATGGTCTGTGTGTGTGTGTGTCTGTGTGTGTGTGTGTGTGTGTGTGTGTATGTGAACAGACTAACTCAAAAACTATTAACCGTGCGATCCTGAAATTGGGTATTTAGTGTAGGTATATACCCGCGATGTGACAGCATAAATTTTATCAAAATTACTTAAAGGGAGGGGGTA
This sequence comes from Aelia acuminata, assembly GCA_911387785.2. Lineage (NCBI taxonomy): Eukaryota > Metazoa > Arthropoda > Insecta > Hemiptera > Pentatomidae > Aelia > Aelia acuminata. The sequence goes on along the minus strand of OU426983.1, from coordinate 116,169,244 downwards.
CTTTACTTAATAACTTTTTAGGTTTATTTCGATTTTCTCAAAAACGGCTCTAACGATTTCGATTAAACTGAGTATTTCATCTATTTATATGCCCGAGATATGACTGTAAAAATTTCATCAAAATTGATTAACCGGAGGGGGGACTTTACTTAATAAAGTTTATAACATTTTCACGTGTTTTTTTGATTTTCTCAAAAACGGCTCTAACGATTTTGATCAAACTGGGTATTTGATGTATTTATATGCCCGAGATATGTCTGTAAAAATTTCATCAAAATTGATCAACCGCAGGGGGCACTTTACTTAATAAATTTTGTATCATTTTCACGTGCTTTTTTTATTTACTCAAAAACGGCTTTCACGATTGTGGCCAAACTGGGTATTTGATGTATGTATATGGCAAATATGTGATAGCCAACATTTCATCAAAATTGATCAACCGAAGGGGGGACTTTACTTAATAAATTTTGTATCATTTTTTGGATTTTTTATTTACTCAAAAACGGCTTTAACGATTAATAAAAATAAGATATGAATGTAGAAAAATGTGTGACTTTGGGAAATGATATTTAACAAAAAACGTCAATTTCTTATCTAAGTAAGTTGGTAAGTGAAAGTTGTGTGTTGTGCACACGCACCAGATTTTTTTCAGTGTGGCGGTTAACTAAAGCTTTAAAATGGTGCCTTATTCATGAAATTTGATGAAGTATTAAGGAAGTTATTGCGTACCGACAAAAAAAAAAAAAAAAGACTTTGAGAAATTATATGATCGTTTTTCTTTTTAAATGTAGGAAGGGATTTTCTAACTTCAGTACTACCAGTCTGGATCATGCTGTTTTGTTAAAATGGTTGTATCCTCTGCATCTACAAAATTTACAAAAATAGTAGTACTCACTTTGCTAAATGAAACTACTTTATTTTCTTATTTATTTCTTTCATTTTGAACTATGTCTCGGGTTCAGTACTGAGTAAGGAGGTACTGTTTCTTGATAAACGGTCGTGTTCTGAGGTGATCCTGTGCAAGGAGGTGATTTGACCGTGATCACTCTCAACCACCAGGCCTTTCCTCATGATGTTTCAATTAGGGTGCCCATTATATAGAGGATGGGTAAGACCAAGGAGGGTCTCTCGGCCACCGAAACATTCTATGACAGAATATTAAAGATATCCTGTGCCAATCTAGATTGAACTCATAAGAACTCAATGGCTTACCAATGAACTACCCCGCTCCCAAAACTTTTCAACAATTAAGTTAAATTATTAAAAACAAAAATACAACAAAAAGAAAAAAACGTTTCTGATAATACAAACATTTTTTAAAACTTGTCTGTATGTAATTTAATAAGAATACAAATGAAGAGTCCACGGAAGAAAGGGGGAGAGTCAATTTTTTCCGAATTTTAGTTATATACATATAATTGCTCGTCTAGATGAGTAGAATATGTTGGTGAAAAGAAATAGTCAGAAAAAATGACAGTAGGTTGGTTACAAGCGATGGAAAGAACCACGTAATCGGAAGAAAGGGGGAATGTCCATGCGGAAAAACCTAGAATGGGGGAGAGCCATGTTAGAAGTTATATGGGTTGTGTATTAATATCACCACTTCATCAATAAAACAGGGAAGAAAGGGGGAGCGTCCATGACTATCCCCCCTTTATTTTATGTTTAAATTGTTTTGTTTTTACTAAAACATTTTTTTTTAGAGCGTGATAAGTCTGTTTCGGGCAAATTTATTATTTTGACACGCAAAACAAAAAGTAAAAGGACATATAAAAAAAATGAAGAAAAATGATACAACATACTTAAGTAATTAAAGATCCAAACCTAAAAACTAGATTTTCTCGGAAAGCACTCCAAATGACATCCCCTCTTTCTTCCGTGGACTCTTCAAATATCAAAGTCGTCGGGGTGGAATGTAAGGGTTTATGTTTGATGTTAGTGTCTTTGCTGAGGGGTTCGTGTTAAAAGTTAGTCTTTGGTGGAAGTTTTTGTAGTATTGATCTCTTGATCTCTCTTTAAAATACAGATATTGTAGTAATAATTTCTAAATAAATCGACTGTTTTATTTTTGTTTACTAATGAGCAAATCTATACACTTATTAATTTTTATTAAAATTATAAAGCTTATAATAACTTAGTATATGGTATTCAGTACCTCTAAAATATTGTATTTACGAGGGGGGATCACGCTATTCTTTCATTTACTGACTAACATATAACTATTGGCAGTCAACATAGGCGTCACCAGCACCAAATCGTTGGGGGGGGGGGGGGGACGATGAATAAATATTTTCATAGACAGTTAAAAATTCGAGAAGCTAAAAATTGAAATAAAAATATCCGTTGGGACATTTAATTCCTCCTCCAACGATTTATTTAAAGGTATTTATAAAACTTGTCAATTTATGTCACATCTGGAGTGTAAGTACTTACCACCTTTCAAAATATTGGAGGGTGGACATATCCCCCCGGGAGTGACGCCCATTGCAGTCAGTATTTGAAGGAAGCAGTGATATTTTGGTATGAGAAAGGTTCTTGTTTTGCTCAAAAAGTAAGTTTTCGAATATATACTGCTTTGTCAATTTTTGCCAAAATTCAATGGAATAATAAGGAACGAAGGGATGACGGTATTTTCGTGGTAAGTAAATTCTCCCTTCAACATTTTCATTAACAACAACAGCTAGTACCGTGCTTGTCTACCAGGCACCAGCACTTGTCTACTCCGGCTCCGCTATTGATATAGCTATGGTAACTCAGCTAGTAGTAGGTGAAATAATGTTTCACACGTCTCACTAAAAAAAAATGTATTTTATTTATTTATTTAGTGTCATTTTATGCTAATAAAGCTAATCGGATGATGCTAAAGTGGGTGTATTAAATTTTGCCTATCCAGGTACATTATTTTTACATATTTTTCTTTTATTTCACAAATCTGTGGGAGTAAAAATTTTTTAGGAACTTAAATTGTATTTTTATGTTAATTAACATCAAGTTTTTAATTTCATACAAATCCAATACTTCCTTATTTAAATTGTTTGTTTCCACGACCCTTTATGCAACTAAGGCTAATCCGAAGATGCTACAGTGGCAGTCCTAGATTTTGCCTATCCAGGTGTAATTAGGATAAGGATCTTTAACAAGGTTTTCAGGTTAAAAAATTTCTTTCAGTTGAAATGGATTTCTGGAGAAGAGCAGCAAGTATATCCAGAGCTGAAAGGATAAGACATGAAACCATAAGAGAAAGGTTAGGAGTAGGAAAGAATATCCTTGAGGTAATGGAAGATAGGAGACTCAGATGGTATGGTCATGTTAGACGAATGGGTGACGAGAGGCTAGCAAAGATAATTATGGATTGGGAGGCAGAGGGTAGAAGGAGAAGAGGAAGACCTGCAGTCAGGTGGAAGGATAGAGTACGGCTGGCAGGGGACTGTCGGGGGAGGATACGATGGACCGGCAGAGATGGAGAAACCTATTAATACAAGAGTTTGGTTGAGCAAAACTTCATATTGAAGAAACTCCTAAATAATAAAAAATCTGGTGCGATGCGCGCAACACACAACTTTCACTTACCAACTTACATTAGAAATTAACATGTTTTTTTAATTGCCATTTCTATAAATAATATAAAAAAATGACTTGATTTTGATTAAAAATGATTAATTTAATCAAAATCATTAAAGCCGTTTTTGAGATATTCCAAAAAAATGTAAAAATTGGAAAAAAAGTTATGAAATAAAGAGCCTCCTACATTTGACCAATTTTGATGAAATTTTGTCTGTCAAATTGTGAGCATATACATACACCAAATATCCAGTCTTATCAAAATCATTACAGCCGTTTTTGAGTAAATAAAAAAAAAAACTAAACATTAGATTAAATTCTTTAAGTAAAGTACCCCCTCCGTTTCACCAATTTTAATGAAATTTCGGCTGTCGCATCGCGGGCTTATACATACATCAAATACCCAGTTTAATTAAAATCGTGAAAGCCGTTTTTGAGTAAATAAAAAAAAACACGTGAACATAAGACAAAATTTATTAATTAAAGTACCCCCTCAAATTAATCAATCTTGATGAAATTTTGACTGTCATATCGCAGGCACATTCATGCATCAAATATCAAGTTTAATCAAAATCGTTAGAACGGATTTTGAGAAAATCGAAAAAAACATAAAAATTAGATAAAATTCTTTAAGTAAAGTACCCCCTCCGATTCACCAATTTTGATGAAATTTTTGCTGTCACATCGCGGGTATATCCATACACCAAATACCCAATTTCAGGTTCGTACGGTTTATAGTTTTTAAGCTAGTCTGTTCACATACACACACACAGACACACACACACACACACAGACACACACACACGCATAGACCATTTCGCGGGACTTGGTTAATTGGACTCCAAAACGTGTATTTCCGTTGAAAACCGGAAGTCAAAATTTTTCACGATCGCAATACTTTCCTTACTATATATTTCATATATAAGTAAGTGAAAAAAAAAGCATTGATAGAATAGTCGCCAGTAGGATATAGTTATATAGTAACCAGTAGGAATAGTTCGCATTCAATATTACTCCATTATCAAATAGAAATAGTCCCGAGGATTTTTTTTTTTAGGGAGTAAAAAATCCTTGTCTATGCCGTTCCTTGGATAGGGCGTAAAATGGAGGTCCTGAGCCTGTACGATGTAAGGTACTCGTTAAAGATCCCTATCTTAATTATACCTGGATAGGCAAAATTTAGAACTCCCGCTGTAGCATCGTCCGATTAGCCTTAGTGGCACAAAGTGACGTTAAAACAAACAAACGAATAGAAATATGGTATACAATGTAATCTTTCCATTCTTCAAAAACGTATTTAGTTAAATATTTTATTTACCATTCTTGCATTTTGTGAACAAAGTATCATTTAAAATGCTGGAATAAAGACTTAAACTTTATTTTAAAATTAAATGAACAGTTCCATAATTTGTAAAGTGGGGTCCACCGTAAAGTGGATTGTCCATATAAATATAAAATTTATCTCTCTATTGTATAAGACTTTTTTTGGGGGGCCAACTGTGGTGTACTGGTTAGCATAGCCAAATGCAATCTACTCCCAAGATTGCGAATTCGCGTCCCGCCAGGTGGCCCTAGCATTTTGTAAGAGGGAGTAAAAAATCCTTGACCATGCGGTTCTTCGTCATGGAACGTACAATACAGGTCACGAGCCAGTGCGATGTCAGGTCCTTGTTAAAGTTTTTTTACTTTCCTTACTATATATTTCATATATATATGAAGTATGACGAAGAACCGCATGGTCAAGGATTTTTTACTCCCTCTTACAAAATGCTAGGGCCACCTGGCGGGACGCGAATTCGCAATCTTGGGAGTAGATTGCAATTGGCTATGCTAACCAGTACACCACAGTTGGCCCCCCAAAAAAAGTCTTATACAATAGAGAGATAAATTTTATATTTATATGGACAATCCACTTTACGGTGGACCCCACTTTACAAATTATGGAACTGTTCATTTAATTTTAAAATAAAGTTTAAGTCTTTATTCCAGCATTTTAAATGATATTTTCTTCACAAAATGCAAGAATGGTAAATAAAATATTTAACTAAATACGTTTTTGTAGAATGGAAAGATTACATTGTATACCATATTTCTATTCGTTTGTTTGTTTTAACGTCACTTTGTGCCACTAAGGCTAATCGGACGATGCTACAGCGGGAGTTCTAAATTTTGCCTATCCAGGTATAATTAAGATAGGGATCTTTAACGAGTACCTTACATCGTACAGGCTCAGGACCTCCATTTTACGCCCTATCCAAGGAACGGCATAGACAAGGATTTTTTACTCCCTAAAAAAAAAAAAACCTCGGGACTATTTCTATTTGATAATTGAGTAATATTGAATGCGATCTATTCCTACTGGTTACTATATAACTATATCCTACTGGCGACTATTCTATCAATGCTTTTTTTTAGTTGCGTTTCCCCACTTTCATTCTAATCGTATATTTTACAAGGTAGTAAATTATTATTTGTCGACACTTACTATAAATGTCATGGCAAACATCAATATTAAATTAATGAGTGCAAATCTAAAAACTTTTTGATTCTACACCTTGTAGTTTCTGATATTAGTAAGTGATTAATTGATACGGGGAGCCCCCCCCCCCCTCACCCCCGAGAGAATCTAATAATCGTCCGGAATAATCTTGCTATATATATTAAAACGATATGAGGAACTTGATAGGAGGTGCCACAAGATTAAATAAATAAATCAGCGCTGAAATAAGAGAATTCTCGCACCTGTCATGAATGTATAATGTATAGCATAATATTGGCAGCACAGTATTATCGGCTTGATCCTGTAATAACCCTTTCACTTTTATCATGTAGGTTGTGGAGGTCATTTTGATATTCTGTGGTTTCGTCTCTTCTATCAGGAATCCATTAAATCAATGCAGTATTTCCGGAATTTCAAGATTGATTCTTGTTTAAGATGGATGGAAACTTGTGGAGTAGGGTTCAACTAGAATTTTCTTTATTTTTATCTCCAGCTGGTATATGAACAAATTTTTTTTTTTTTTTTGGCATACACACACACATTACAATTTGACAAATACTCGGAAAACTGTTACCTAAAAACAATCCGTATAATTGCCGGTACTGTATGTTGCATAAGAAGTACATCAAATTTGGCTTTGATATGTGCATATCGTCGTTGATACTGGAAAAGGTCGTATGTCAATTACACCTCGTTTTCAGGAGAACAAAAAAGTCATTATATTTGGAATTCATTTTTTTAAATTTTTGTGTTTGATTATCGAAAGAAACTTTGATATTGTTATTATATTCATTTGTAAAACTTTTTTTTGTGTTAGAGATTAAATTTTCCTTATAGGCCAAGTGAATCCTTGAAATAGATTTTTTAAAAAATTAAAGTTAATTAACAATAAAAGAAAGCTACAGTTTCATTGAGTCCCCCCCCCCCCCCCGTAAAACTAGGAAGCCAGATACACCTTGGTAGTCCTAGGGTTAAACCGTATTTAAAAACAACTGCTACTAATTTAAATATAATTAAAGGCTGGTGGATGTGACAAAGATAGTTGAATTCAGAGTACAGTTTCCATAAAAAGTTTTATTAGTTTAAAAAAAAAAAAAAGTGTAAATAAGGGGAAAAGCTGTTGACCTATTATATGGAAATAAACCAACAGATATACAAATACAACGAAAAATGAAAAGAATATATGTAATAAAGGTCCGAAACGTAGGAAATAGGTTTTTAAAGAAATGTGATCGTTTTAAATAACTACATTTACTGGATGATTGTTCTAATTCACCGATTATTTTATCAGTTACTTCAGTAATATATAGGGGAGAGCTTGGTTGGTTGGTTTAGGGGGTAGGTTGGCCATTGGCTTATAGTTTCCGTCACACCTGTTGTGAAGGCCCCAACATTGTACCATGTGACCCGCTCGACCTCGGGAGTTTTGTCCTGAGTTTTCAATCCGATGCTAACAGTGTAGATAAGAGTGTGCTTCATTCATTGATTTTACAACATGTAAGTAAATTTTTATATTTTCAGTAAATTTGGTTTAAAGGCCTGGCAAAACATTTGATTCCGATTCTGTTCACATAGCCCCAAACTCCTTTGAAAAACCTAACCTTTCGACTTACCAGTTTCTTGTTTGATTGTTCTCCCCTGTCCTGGCTGCCATCTTTCATATGATCTATCCTGTGGGGTTAGTTGGCTATCTTCAACTGGGGTTTGTTGGAGCAGTATCAATTCACAAAAGCAAGGTAAACATAAACAAAGGTGAAACTATCAATTGTTATTAGTTCCAGCAAGGAAGATGAGAGCTATTTTTCTTATGCAGAAAGTGACGACAGTCTAAACTTCTATCTTCTTCTATTGTCATTCTATTTTCCCTTAAAAGCTGTTAAAAACCGATTAAAAATTATTATACTATTATACTACACCTTTTAATAACAATAATATGTGTCAGGCAGTACTTGAATGAGATGGCTAAACAACCCCACCTTCTAGGCCAACCTGCCCCACACAGGGGGTTAATTGGCATACTCTGGATTGACGAATTCTTCAATTTTTTATGATCTTAGTATTAAATATTATGTGGTGAAAAAAAATACTTGAAGTACTCTAATACTTGGAGTTTACAGTGGTATCGGCCCCATTGGGATTATATTAATAGGAACGACTCAACAATCAAAAAAGTGAAAACTGTTGCCATCCAACCCCGCTCTCTCCTATATATATATATATATATATATATATATATATATATATATATATATATATATATAATAATTAATTTAAATGTAACAATAATTTTAAACTTTTCATTTTAAGCTCTATCACAGAACTGACTACTTGCACTGTAACACTTTTGGCTGTTTAGATCTCAGCCCTTCTTAATACAAGGTAATAATATCATACAAAAATGGTGCTATCAGTCACGTGATTATGACACAGGTGGGTCATGACCCCCCGGCCACCAAAATTTATTGTTTAATCCCCCCCTGCTTGTTATGTCTGCTTAGTTAAGTACATTAAGAGAGAAAAGATAATTTTATTCTATTATGTACGGAAGAGGCGATAGGCAAGGTTTTCGGTTTCACTTAATGAACTTTGAGTAGCAATTACTCTGTAGGACTAAAACGACTTTAAAAAAATAAGGTAACTCACCCATTTTACGACACCTTTAATGACTCGGAAGGCTAGGATGGCACCGAAGTTTTTATCATATCGTAAGATAGCGAGGAGTGAGGCAGAGAGGCCGACGACCGCCCTTGTGGGTCGAGGACCTCCTCAGGCCTGTAATCCGTGGAAACTCGAGAAAAACTCGGAGCACGTCTCCCGGAATGGGGGAGAGGGAAGGCCGAAAATCCGGGAAAACAGGGAATCCTCCGAGTAGCCGCGACAATGGGGCAGGGTGGGATTCCACCCGGCACGTGTGCCTCTTCTTTCCACCCGAACAAGAGGAACGCGGAAATATAATATCGATAAGGATTATATCAAATGTCAGCATCTCACAACGTCATCTTAGCTTTCGATACGCTCGAATCAGAATGTATAAAGTCATGAATTCTATACAGTAAAGGCATCTACACTGTACCTGCAATATGGGAAATCATTTTATATATATCTTTATAAATATAAAAATCACGTGTTCCAATGTTTGTCGGAATTAAAATCAGAAACTACTAAACCGATCTTTATAAAATTTGGCTCATTGTGTATAGTTTTGTCCAACTTAGAAGATAGGATACCTTTTATCTCGATTATTGGCCTCAGTATTTCTATTATTGCAATTTAAATGCTTGTAATACTACAATTTTTTTTTAAATATATTATTATTGAAATTTACAACTGCATTCACATATAATACATTAAGTAAATGTGCTAATAAAAAAAAAAATAATGTCTTGAATAGGCGTGTAGAGGAACTATCCACTGATAGCACTCAAATAGTGTTTAACTTAAAAAAAACTTCACTGTCAAACATTTTCTTTTTAAAAGCCAAAATATTTTTTTATTTGTTTAAATTGGGTTATGGCCTTTTAGTGGATTTCTTTCAAAACAGTATAAACATTTGTCTTTATTTTCTAATTTAGTAGGAATATTGCATAGTTTTTTAACCCCTATATAAGGGTTTATATAACAAAGTATATGTAGTACTTATAGTTGAATAAGTATAATAATATTGTACGGAATTTTAGAATGATAACCCCGAACCCCAAAACGTCAACGAAGTAAAGTAGTAACAATATAAAGAAATATAAAAAGGAAAATATGCTGCTAATATTGCGTTAATATAAAAATTCTTTAAATATTATACCTCGATTAATGGCCTCAATATACTTTTTAAGGCAAATTAAATGCTTATTATACTACGATTGAGCGTGATTATTTGTAAGTTCTATAAATGTTCAACAGATGGCGATGTAATTTGATTTATTGACATGACACTTCATTGTTTTTTCGATATTTAGGGTGAGAAGCATCCAGTTGCCAAATCTATTTTTACCAGCTTGAACTTGGAAAAGCTGTGGGTTTTTCCCATGGGCAATTATGTGAATTTTTGGACATGGGTTTGGATTTGGACGTTGGGTTTCTCAACGTCTGATTAAATTCTGCAATACAAATTAACCTTCATAGTATTAAAACAGCATAAACATTATTCAAACTGAATTTCAAGGTACATGTTGAATATTGCCATTTCAGTTTTTGATGTATTCATATCTATCGATATATTGAATTATTCATTCGAAGTATCGATTCAAATTTTCACACTTATTTACCAATGAACATGAAAGGATAGTTAATCTTTAGCTTGATGAAGATCTTTTTTTGCCTTTAAACTTCACGGCCGAACTTTGATTTGCTTTTTGAACAAAATTTGTCACAAATTTTTCATCGTATCAAAAACAAGTAAAACTAATAATGTACAGGGGATTGTATTTTTCAACTCTGACAATGTCTTAAAAAAAATTTGTTTCTCAGCGAAATTTTACACCTATTTGAGATACAAAAATTCTTGGATTACCGAGGGTGGAGGTCTCTTGGAGGCCATTAACATCATTTATCAATCCTATTTTGCGCCTAAATTATTGATTAAAAAATCTGAAAAAATTATTAGCTCTCACAAAAACGTTTAATATTAATTTAAACATGAATTGAAATTTTTTTGTAACGCTGTTTATCCAGAAGAAATGGTTGAGGTGATAGAATTTAAAATTATTAAAATATTATTTTATTAAAGCATTGATAATAAATTTTAAACAATTGATGTTTTCTTTCTTTATGTACCTGAAAACACTATTTTTGAAAGTCTAAATATGTTATACTTATATCATGAATGATGAATTTTAGAATACACGGAAATGACATTTCTAATTATCTAGAAAAATTACTTTCTTTTCTCTCAATATTTTTTTTTTTTACATCTAAAGTTTTATAAATATGTAAATATTGTAATTTCATGAAACAAATTTAGAGTTAATTAACAATAAAAAAAAAGCTACGATGAGCCCCCCCCCTTGGTAAAACTAAGAAGTCAGATACACCTTGGGTAGTCCTAGGGTTAAACCATATTTAAAAACTACGACTTTTATAGGTAAAATATTTAATTAAAATATAATTTAAGGCTGGTTTAAGTTTAATTCAGTTATAGTTTCCATAAAAAAATTATTAGATTTTAAACAAAAAGTGTACAATTAGGGAAAAACAATTGACCTATTATATATATAATGAAAATATGTTTGACGTTGGAAAAAAAAAAAAAAAAAACCAACAGATATACAAATACAAACAAAAATGAAAAGAATATATATAACAAAGGAAAATGCCCTGAAGATGGACGAAAGGTCCGAAACGTAGGAAATAGGTTTTTTAAAATATTGGACCGTTTTAAATAACTACATTCAGTGAAAGATTGTTCTGATTAACTGATAATTTTATCAGTTACTTCAGTAATTTTCCTTTTAAAATAAATAGACTATTTCACACATAAAGAAGAAATATATTTTAAAAATTACGGATCACAATTACAAACAAATATCTAAGAAAATATAATTAAATCTTGTTTTTGCTTCAAGGACTTGTACTCGGTTTGTTCTATGCCTGATAGCTCCCTTCCTATTAGAATTTCCCACCTTATTTACAATCTGGTTAATTTAACCTGAACCAGTTTGTCATACTGCTAAGTGCTTTAGGTTAAGCACGCAATTCAAGGCCCCTATAAACCTTTTCCTCAACATTCAAATAACCCTAATTGAGGACTGTTATTAAATGTTAGATGTGTAGTTGATAAATATTCTTTATCTGTTACTCAACGATTATGAAATGTTATTGGTGAAGATAAGGATCTTATAAGTAGTGCAGGATAGCTGTTCAGAAAATATAACAAGTTAATTATATATTTTTTACTTCATATAACATGAGGCGAAGCTGATATGCGTCATGCATACGAAGACAATCTTATGCTTTTAGAAACAAGTTCCATGCACAAAATTATAAATAATAGTTATTTTAAGAATAGCCATGGAAAAAAATAATCTTATAATTGAATAGATTTCAATGAATAAATATTGTTTGATTTTTTAAGCAATAAACTTCAGTGTTAAATTATATTTAGTTCATTCTTAGAAACATCTAAAATGCTCACATTTATTATTGCATAAGTACAGTCTTGAAAAGCACTTTTAAGGTTTAATCTAAGTGGAAAAATATATGCTGGTCTCATTTTATTTTTTTTAATATTTTTCTTTATCTCCTATTGATACAACATATGGTTTGATAACCCAGACCGTTTGTTGGAACAACTAAGCGGTTGGAACGAACTGTTTGGTTCTAGATTGTTCGACCTCTATCTACGGCGCTCCACCAGCTTCCATGAAGACCTGGGACATTCCAGAACGTTCATTTTACGACTATATATAAGTAGGGAGTGACTGGGCCAGTCAGTATTAGTCTAAGTCTGTGTCTTGACTGTGAAGCTCAAGTCATGTGATTAGTGTGCTATAACGTTATCATTTTTGTAACCTGCCCGCATATTTAAGTTGTATTAATTCGTTGGCATTGATAATTGTTATATTTTCGTTAATAAATATTTATTGACCCACAAAAGTGTTACAAGAGAAAAGATAAAAAAAATGTGATACATTATGTTCATACATTATATACATTTTGTTCATACATTATATACATTATGGTTCAAAGAAAAAAAAATATAATACATTATAAATACAAAGAGGGAGGATCGATTGAAGAGATTCGATTATTAGTTTTTTTTCCTTTTATAGCTGCGGATATATTAATTTATTTTTTAGTTAATCGAACTACGGTAAAAATCTGATAACAGATAATAACGAAGGAAGATTAGACAACAATTTGCTATAATTTATGGTCTTCGGGTGCCTTTTATTCGATTTATTTTATATAAATAATAATTGTACCTCTTTAAATATTTAAATGTATTTAAAAATAACATTAATTAAAATAAAAAGAAAGTGGAAATATAAGGAAAAATGTTTGCAGAGGTATTTGCTTTTATTTACGGTCGTCGGGCGCCATTATTAATTTATTTTTTAATACAGTATTTTGTTCTTTTTAAATAATATGCAAACAGATATTTATAGATAATATTAAGTAGAATAATTAGATAAAAAAATTAATAATTATGGAGTATAAAAAAATTTATAATGAAGAAAAATGAGGGAGGGGCCTATGCAGAGATATTTGCTGTTATTTACAGTGTTTAGGCGCCATTTATTCATTTTTTTTATACATATAATAAGTTTATCTCTTTCGATATGTATATATAATTTTTAAAATGATATAAATTAAAATATAAAAAGATATATATAATAAATAATGTATATAATATATATAAGTAATTTAGGAAAGTATTTTGGCAGAGATATTTGCTGTTATTTGAGGTGTACAGTATTTTATTTCTTTTTCGATTATATGTATATATTTATTAATTGGTAAGATTAAGAAATAGAAATTCATACAAAATAATTAATATATACAGACTATAATATAAAATAAAGATGAAAGAGGGAGGGACGTATGAATAAATATTTGTTGTTATTTATAGTGTTCGGGCGTCATTTTATTCGTTTATATCAATATTTAAATATTTAATGTATTTTATATCATTTATTAGATTATTTTAATACAGACTTTTTTATATTCCAAATATAGGTATAACGATATTTATAGATAATATTAAGTAGAAAACTAGATAAAAAATTAATAATTATAGACTATAACGAATTGATAATAAAGAAAAATGAAGGAGGGACATATGTAGAGATATTTGTTGTTGTTCATGGTATTCGGGCCCCATTTATTCGATTGTATTTTTAACAAAGTATTATCTTTCTTTTCCGATGATATGTAATAGATATATTTATTGATAATATTAAGAAATAGAAGTTCATACAAAATAATTAATATATACAGACTATAAATGAACAGATGGAGATAAAGATAAAGATGAAAGAGGGAGGGGCCTATGCAGAAATATTTGCTGTTATTTATAGTGTTCGGAAACCGTTTTTTAGATTTTTTTTAATACAGTATTTTATTTATTTTCTGATAATTTGTTCACATATATTTCAAGGTAATATTAAATAAAATAGATAATAAATAGACAGTATAATAATAGATAATAAAGAAGAAGGAGAAGAGGCGTATGCAGCGATATTGGCTGTTATTTATAGTGTTCGGACACCATTTATTCAGTTTATATTACACAAATACTAATTTTATCTCTTTCGATATGTAAATATATTTAAAAACAATATAAATTAAAATTAATCAATTAATTAAACAGAAAGATACCATAGACGGAGTAATAACAAATATGCATAGATATTTGTTATTATTTATAGTGTTCGGGCGCCATTTATTAGATTTCTTTTAATTCTCTATTTTTATTTTATTTTTCGATGATATTTATAGGTGTATTTATAGTTGATATTAAGTAGAATAATATGATAAAAATAGTTAATATGAATGATGAATGATGAATGATAAAAATAGAATTTGTTCACATATATTTCAAGGTAATATTAAATAAAATAGATAGATAATAAATAGACAGTATAATAATAGATAATAAAGAAGAAGGAGAAGAGGCGTATGCAGCGATACTGGCTGTTATTTGTAGTGTTCGGACGCCATTTATTCAGTTTATATTACAAAAATATTAATTTTATCTCTTTCGATATGTAAATATATTTAAAAACAATATCAATTAAAATTAATCAATTAATTAAACAGAAAAATGCCATAGACGGAGGGGCGTATGCATTGATATTTGTTATTATTTATAGTGTTCGGGCGCCATTTATTAGATTTCTTTTAATACTCTATTTTTATTTTATTTTTCGATGATATTTATAGTTGATATTAAGTAGAATAATATGATAAAAATAGTTAATAAATAGACAGTATAAATAAGAAGAAGCAGGGAGGGACGTATGCAGAGATATTGGCTGTTACTAAGTTGGCTGAGGTCGACGAACGCGAATGACCCAGTTTGCTCTCTCAACTTCCCCATCACTCACTTCTGCGCTCCGTTCTCTTATATCTTCTTTGTAATTAATTACCTCGCTATTACATAATATTTTCTTATATATTACTTCTCTCTTATATGTTATCTACGATTATATTACTCTTCTTTTAATTAATCGCCTTCATTATTAATCATTATTACCTATAACTTTATTTATAAGTGCCGGCTAGAAATGTCTTTTTATAATATATATATATATTTTTAAATATAGTTTTATATGATTTTTATTACGGATATCTTGAAGAAGAGTATTCAAGATATGCCGGTAATTTTTGCCCCGCTGTTTTGGCAGCACTGTCATCTCAAACTGATTTGATGGCGGCATGCATCAAATCCTGTCTTCAAATAGTTTGATCAAAAATTTAAAAAAAAAATATTACTAAGTTGCATACTTTTAAAACCGATTATTTTTAAAATTATAAAATTTCTACAATAATTTTGATTATGGATTTTTTTAAAATTTGATCCGTGATGAATAAAAATTACATTACATACAAGCTCATTACATTACCTCATATATGGTAATTTTTATATATTTTTTAAATGTATAAACCTTGTCCTCAGATAGTTCGATTTTTTCGAATCAAAACTTTAATAATATAATTTAAAAAATAATATTGCTTTGTTGCATAAATTAACATACATAAACATTACTAATATAAAATTTATTTACGTATTTTCTCATTTATTACACTCTTCCTTGCATTACTTCCTATTTTTTACTTTTCATTTATAATTTTTTTTTTTGTATATAAATCCTGTTCTCAGATTGATGAAAAAAAATAATAATAATAATAAAAATTGCCTTGTTGCATAAATTTAAAATCGATTATTCTTAAAATCATCAATTATTTGCAATAATTTTGGTGATGGAGTATTTTAAAATTTGATATGTGATAAATCAAAATTCAAAATCAATACTAAAAAAATACAAAAATTAAAATTATTTCTTAAATAAAATTCTCTTTAAGAATTAAATTTAAAAATATATATTATTTTTATATTTTTTTTACTATTATTTATTAGCATTTTTCTAACAACGTAAAGTTTATTTGCCTATTATCTCATTTATCATACTTTTCATTGCAATATCTCCTAGATTGTACTTTGTCATTTAGAAGTTTTATATATTGTTTTATCTATAGATCCTGTCATCAAATAGTTTGATCAAATTTAATAGATATAAAAAAATTGTCATGTTGAATAAATAAATTTTTAAAATTATAGAATATCAACAATAATTTTGATAAATTTAAGATTTTGGGGAAATCCGCCGGTTTTCGCGAAGAGGTTACAAAAATACATATGTTTTCTGAAATGTATTTTATCAAATATATAACAGTCTTCTAAAAAAATCCCTCATCTGAAATAGACCAAAAAATTTTTTTAATGTTTGTTACGAAAATATTAAATGTTTTAATAAAAAAAATATATGTATATTCATCATGTTACGCATAATTTCACTCACCTTCAAGTTGTCATTTATTGATATTAATTCATACTATTAAATACAAAATTTATGCATATATTTATATCAAATGCATTTGGATATTCTACCAATTTCTTTTTTCTTTTTACCCATGAGGGATTTTATGAAAATCAATCAAACTAGCGTTTTAAATTTTTTTTATCTAACAGTTTTTGCTGACCAACTCTTGAAAATAATCCTGGCCTTGTTAATTTTTTCCCATGCCGTTGGTTTGATTGGTCTGTCGATATTGTGTTCATGCCTCAATTGGAAAAATATTGTATGCTTTTTTACTCACTAGTAGTCTTATTGTGAGACAATATCTTGTAACGCGTAAGGCTTAATTATTTTTTTTTTGTATTAAGCCAATGATTTAGGGTAACTGTACCAATAGTTGAAAGCTTAAGAAAAAAATAATAATATTATTTACACCGTTTACCAATATATTGAAGTTTGGATAATCTTTGTTATGGATTTAGTTAGGCCAATCCCTCTAGAAAACTGGGAATACAATATCGCATGGTCTACATTTATGATATTTTATGGTTCCCTATTTATTTCAATATTTGTAATATAATTTTTATATCGTTATTAAACATTGAAAAAACATAAACAATTTTGTGTTTTGATAGACTTTCTTTGTAGTCTTGTAGCTGTGTTTATAAAGTTCGTTCACTTCCTAGTCAATTATTTTGGTATGAATTTTTTTTCTCTTGCTATTGTTAGGAAAGCCCGCAACAGAATGGAGATTTCTTTCTCAGAATCCGGAGTCACCATCCATTCACTTTCTAAGAGAAAACTATCATCAGAAAATAATTTATGGAAGGTCAATGTCTTGATGGAAAGTTAGTGCTACAATAATATTATTGTAAGCTATAATATAATTTGATTAATTCTTATAAGGATGAAATAAAGAGTGATTCATTTATCCAAAAAACTAAAAAAAAGAAAGAAAAAACGTCGATTAAAATCCATTTTATCCTAGCTGCCCAATATTTATAATTATTTTTTAACTTTCAATCTATCACACTCTTCTGGAAAAAAAACTTTAAAAATGTTCTACCACATATGTGGGTTTAAATAATCATAAATATTATTTCTCAAGGACTTTTTTTTGTAGGTACGGCATAAATTCTTTAATACTCCATCAGATTTCGTGATTGAGGCATTTTATTCATTTTAACGCTTTCCTTAACCGCTTTACCGGAAACAAATACAAATAACTCATCACCTTCGATTGCGAGTCATAAGCGAAAAAACGCAGTTTTTGCGATAAAATCAAAATGTTCGAAGAGGTTTCTAAATGGTGATCTTTTTTTCAGGTTTTAAGGAGAACATTTTCGGTTATATAATTTTTATTCGCTTGATCCCTTCGTATGTAAGTGGTAAGAGAAAAACAGCAATGCTCAGCGAAAATGGCGGCAGGGCTTTTTATACAAATTTTTCCACATTCATTTCTTATTTTTGCCGTTTTTAGTAAATGAAAAACACGTGAAAATGATACAAAATTTATTAAGTAAAGTACCCTCTCTATTTGATCAATGTTGATGAAATTTTTACTGTCACATACATACATGCGGGCACATATATACACCAAATACCAAGTTTGATCAAAATCGTTAAACCCGTTTTCGAGTAAATAAAAAACACACGTGAAAATGAGACAACATTTATTCAGTAAAGTGCCCACTCCAATTGATCAATTTTGATGAAATTTTTACTGTCACATCGCGGGCACATACATATACTAAATACCAAGTTTGATCAAAATCGTTAAAGCCGTTTTTGGGTAAATAAAGAAAACACGTAAAAGTGGGACACAATTTATTAAGTAAAGTACCCCCTCAGGTTTATCAATTTTGATGAAATTTTTGCAGTCGAATCTCGGGCATACTAATGCATCAAATACTCAGTTTTATCAAAATCGTTAGAGCCGTTTTCGAGAAAATCGATAAAAACGTAAAAAGTTATTAAATAAACTACCCCCTCCGTTTGACCAATTTCGATGAAATTTTCGCTGTCACATCGTGGGCATATACATACTCTAAATATCCAATTTCAGATTCGCACGGCTTATAGTTTTTGAGCTAGTCTGTTCACACACACACAGACCATTTCGCGGGACTTGGTTATTTGGACTTAGGGGACCCCAAAAAGGGGATTTCCGTTGAAAACCGGAAGTCGAAATTTTTCACGATCGCAATACTTCCACTTACTATATATTTCATATATAGGTAAGTGAAAGTAAAAAAGGCCTTAAGAAATATATATATGATTATTTAAACCCTCATATGTGTTGCAACATTTTAAAAATATTTTTTCCAAGAGAGTTTTATAGCTTAAAAATTATAAGTTATAAAATAATTACAAATAGTGGGCAGCTAGGATATGGGCAATTTGTCAGTTGGTGGAATTTTATATGTATAAATAAATACAATACCTGACACAATTTAAATACATCTTATCTTCAACCCTCAACCTATGCCCATGACGCACTTAATAAGCACTATACTATACTAAATATACGATGTGTACGTTAATTAAGTAGGTTGGACTGCCAATGCTTCGCACGGGTCAGCTAAAGTTTATTAAACGGAAATAATTATTCAAAATGTCTGATAAACAATAAAAATGTATCTACATATAACGAAACTGTAACACAAAAATAACCATATATTTTGAGCTTCAGGGCAAGACTAACTCTCCATTCCATCGCTCCTTACATTTAGTCTGAATTGGAACAGTTTAGAAGGTTCCCGACAAGCGTAGAAGATTCTCGAAAAGGTACTAAAACAGTAATAAAAATCTGGTGCGTGCTCGCAACACACAACTTTCACTTACCAACTTACTTAGATTAGAAATTAATGCGTTTTGTTAATTGCCACTTCTCATATGAACAGAAAGGCTTTAATCATGAACAATGGTCTGTCATTAAAGGCGTTCTCCGTATGCGTGGGCTCAACGAGTTTTATGAGTTTACTTTATATTATTAATATTTTTCTTTTTTTCTTCTCTATATGTTTTCTTTATTTTTATTATAGCTCATATTTAGCCATTTCTCATTTTTAGGCGTAACGAGAGACAGTTAATTTCTCCATATAAAAAAAAAACAAAGTTACATTGTAGGAAACAAAAAAGGCCCCTACCCCATTTAAGCCCCCTCAGAACATTTTAATAATGATAAAGCTTACCTGATATTAAAGAACACCTAATTTTCATTAAACTCGACGAATTTGATAAAAATCATTAAAGCCGTTTTTGAGATCATCGAAAAAAAGGTAAAAATTGGAAAAGAAATTGTGAAATAAAGTGCCCCCTCCGTTTGACCAATTTTGATGAAATGTTGGGTGTCACATCTTTGGCATATACATACATCAAATACCCAGTTTGATCAAAATCCTTAAAACCGTTTTTGAGTAAATAAAGAAAAACTCGTGAAAATGATACAAAATTTATTCAGTAAAGTCCCCCCTCCGTTTGACCAATTTTGATGAAATGTTGAGTGTCACATCTTTGGCATATACATACATCAAATACCAAGTTTGATCAAAATCGTTAAAACCGTTTTTGAGTAAATAAAAAAAACTCGTGAAAATGATACAAAATTTATTCAGTAAAGTGCCCCCTCCGGTTGATCAATTTTGATGAAATGTTGGGTATCACATCTTTAGCATATACATACATTAAATACCCAGTTTGATCAAAATCGTTGAAACCGTTTTTGAGGAAATAAAAAAAAACACGTAAAAATGATACAAAATTTATTCAGTAAAGTCCCCCCTGCGGTTGATCAATTTTGATGAAATGTTTACAGCCATATCTCGGGCATATAAATAGATCAAATACTCAGTTTAATAAAAATCGTTAGAGCCGTTTTTGAGAAAATCGAAAAAAACTTCAAAAGTTATTAAATAAAGCACCCCCTCCCTTTGAACAACTTTGATGAAATTTTTGCTGTCACATCGCGGGCATATACAGACACTAAATACCCAATTTCAGGTTCGCACAGTTTATAGTTTTTGAGCTAGTCTGTTCACACACACACACACACACACACACACAGACACACACACACACACACAGACCATTTCGCGGGACTTGGTTATTTGGACTCAGGGGACCCCAAAACGTGTATTTCCGTTGAAAACCGGAAGTCGAAATTTTTCACGATCGCAATACTTCCACTTACTATATATTTCATATATAGGTAAGTGAAAGTAAAAACAGGTAATAAATACGAAATTTAATTATTTTATTTAATTAAATATTATTTTGCATTCGGATAATTTGATGGAGCTTTCATTCTGTTATATCAAACTATTTTCCAAAACCATGTTGTTTGTGTCTTATGCTCTAACATTTTCAAAATTCATTTGGAAATGAAAAGCTTCAATGAATTTATAGCTAAATATGATATTAATATAGCATAAGATATAGGAAAATTCAATGCATTTTTTATTTTGAACAACTAAATATGTTCTAACAATTGATTGAATTGAGATATGAAAATCCTCTATTTTTTCTTGTTCTTTTTTTTTTTTATCTTTATTAAAAGCAAGTCATAAGATTACATTTACAACCAACGTTTCGGAAATTGGTTTCATCTTCAAGTTATTTCCTATAATACTTTAATAAAATGTCACTATTTAAGTAATAAATATTCCAAACAAAATAAGTTATCAAATATTAAAATTTACAAAAAATGATATAAATATCTCTCAACCCTATCTTTTTTTTGTCAATTTTTTTATTGTCCATTATTAAATATATCAGGTATTTTTTAATTATTTAAAAAAACTTGTCTTAATTACTTTCCTAAAGGTAAGGCAGGTTCTATAAAGAATGTTATGACTTGTTTTTAATAAACATATGAAAAAAGAAAAAAATAGAGGATTTTGATATCTAACCAATCAATTATTTTAATATAATATTGAAGATCCTGATATAAAACAACTTTTGATACATGAAAAGCCATGCCGAGTATTATTAAATAAATTCCCCTTGGCTCTGGGTATAGAATTGGCTATCTTTGGGTTTCTAATCATCTGTCGGTTGTCAGGGACAACGCGTTTGCCCATTCGACCATCCCGCCACAAAAACACCCACCCACACACACACACACACACACACACACACACACATACAATCACACACACACACACACATATATATATATATATATATATATGTGTACAGGGAGGAGATACCAAAACTTGTGCAAGATCTTGCACCAGGTCCCGTTAGCACTGATGGCCATGGTTAGAATGATTGCCATGGTTCCCCGATGCAGGAATTCCATAGAGACCTTTGTGTTACAAACAGCCGGAAAATAGCCTATACATCATACTTGCAACAATATTCCACACTATTTTTTTTCGGATTCTTTTTAGCGGAAATAGGAAAATATATGTGAACAATTCTTTTTCCTTCTACTATTATGTCCTATGAAGATATCAGCAGAGTTTTCCACAAGATAGTCAAGCATGTTGTAACACTTATGAGGGTTTAAGTAATTTTTATTAAAAAAAATTACAACACACAATGGCAGACAGATAATAACAACTCAAATAATCAAAAAGGTTACAAAAAGTATCAATTTGTAACGACACAGTAACTTAAAAGTACCCATATGATTAGATCTTCAAGACTAACTCTCCAATCCATCGCTCTTTATATTTAGTCTGAATTAGAACATTCCAGATGGCTCCCGATAAGCGTAGAAGGTTCTCGAATAGTCACAAAAATGTACTACTTCAGTTGGTAATTGTTCCAACAAAAAACCTAGAACTCTTATAAATCATATGTTATGTGTTTCTCGTTACCATTAATACCTTTAATACAAGACATTCGCTTTGACGATTACTTTATTTACATATTTATAGATCAGGGAACATGTTCGAAAAATATGACAAATTTGAAGTTCTATGCAGCCTTCAATTCTCAAAAACCTCACTGTCAAAATCTTTTTTTACTTTCACTTACCTATATATGAAATATATAGTAAGTGGAAGTATTGCGATCGTGAAAAATTTCGACTTTTTGGGGTCCCCTGAGTCCAATTAACCAAGTCCCGCGAAATGGTGTGTGTGTGTGTGTGTGTGTGTGTGTGTGTGTGTGTGTGTGTGTGTGTGTGTGTGTGTGTGTGAACAGACTAGCTCAAAAACTATAAACCGTGTGAACCTGAAATTAGGTATTTAGTGTATGTATATGCCCGCAATGTGACAGCAAAAAATTCATCAAAATTGCTCAAAGGGAGAGGGTACTTTATTTAATAACTTTTAAAATTTTTTTCGATTTTTCATCTACTTATATGCCCGAGATATGACTGTAAAAATTTCATCAAAATTGATCAACCGGAGGGGGGACTTTACTTAATAAATTTTGTATCATTTTCGCGTGTTTTTTTTATTTACTCAAAAACAGTTTTAACGATTTTGATTAAACTCGGTATTTGGTGTATGTATATGCTCGCGATGTGACAGTCAAAATTTCATCAAAATTGATCAACCGGAGGGGGGACTTTACTTAATAAATTTTGTATCATTTTCGCGTGTTTTTTTTTATTTACTCAAAAACAGTTTTAACGATTTTGATCAAACTGGGTATTTGATGTATGTATATGCCAAAGATGCGATAACCAACATTACATCAAAATTGATCAACCGGAAGGGGGACTTTACTTAATAAATTTTGTATCATCTTCACGTGTTTTTTTTATTTACTCGAAAACGGCTTTAACGATTTTCATCAAACTGGGTATTTGATGTATGCATATGCCAAAGATGTAATAGCCAACATTTCATCAAAATTGGTCAAACGGAGGGGTCACTTTATTTCATAACTTTTTTTTGCAAAATTTACCTTTTTTCGATTATCTCAGAAACGGCTTTAATGATTTCCATCAAATTCGTCATGTTTAATTAAAATTAGATGTTCTTTAATATCAGGTAAGCCTTATCATTCTTAAAATATTCTGAGGGGGCTTAAATGGGTTTGGGGCCTTTCTTGTTTGTTTGTTTCCTATAAAGTACCTTTGTTTTTGTTTATATGGAGAAATTAACTGTCTATCGTTACGCCTAAAAATAAGAAATGGCTAAATATGGGATATGATAAAAATAAAGAATTTATGAGGAGAAAAAATAAAAATATTCAGTTAACTCATAAAACTTGTTGAGCCCACGCATGCGGAGTACGCCTTTAATGACAGACCATTGTTTATAATTAAAGCCGTTCCGTTCATTTGAGAAGTAGCAATTAACAAAACACGTCAATTTCAAATCTAAGTAAGTTGGTAAGTGAAAGTTGTGTGTTGCGCGCACGCACCAGATTTTTATTTGTTTAAAGTGGATTAGGGACTTTAGTGAATTTCTTTCTCGATAATATAAATAATTTTCTTTATATTTTAATTTAGTAGAAATATTACATAGATTGTTAAAATAGATAAACTTTTTTTTTTTATACTTTATTTAATAAATTCACAACTGTAAAATAATTATTACAACCAGTGAATGTGATGACTACATGAGAAAATAATAATAAGAAAGAAAAAAAAAAAAAAATAGAAAAATAGTCATGAAGGCATGAAGGCATGAAGGTAAAGGTCATCCAATGATGCCTCTCCATAAAACTTTAAATTTTGTTGGTCAAAAGATCCCTATTCCAGCTCCTTCGTAACCGCCGTCGTGTGTCCCGCTAAGTCTAGTGTTGATAGTCCTTGAATTAATAGATGACTGAACGTACGGAGTCTTTAAATCTTTGTGCAAGTTCTTGTTACTTATATAGGCTGGAGCGGCCGTAATAAGTCTTAGTACCTTTGACTGAAATTGTAGCAGTTTTAATATGTTACTTTAGCTTAGCCGTATATTTGGGCTCCGTAAGTCCAGATATGCCTAAGTAAATTTTGAGTTTTTCGGCTAATGGTAATTTTGATCGTTTATTTAAGAGATGTTGCAATAATTTCAATCTTGAGTTCAGTTTATGTCTTGTTGATTTGATTTGAGGATTCCAGGTCATTCGTTTGTGCAGCGTCAGTCCTAAATATTTTACTGTGTCGGTTCGGTCCAAATTTTTTCGCTGTAAATGAACAGGAGGACACAGCCCACGTCGAAATGTGAATGTTTTGAATTTTGATGTTGATTGCTGTTTTCCATTTAGTACATCGTTCTTGAAGAAGATCAAGATGACTCTGCAAATACTGCGAGGCCTGAGCCGGATAGCTATGTTTGGCTAAAACGGCAGTATCGTCACCATATGTCGCAGTGAGAGTATGTTCGTTCTGCTGTAGCCAGGTGTGAGGTATAGGCTGTGTATAATAATAGTGTGTAATCTTATTTACACGACAGATTCTTCAGGATTCGTCAGGGTGCATCGTTCTCCTATTAATTTTTATCAAAAGCTGGTATCCCCCAGGGTTCCATATTAGCGCCATTAAAATAGATAAACTTAAAAAAAAAAATTTAACTTTAATATTGTAAAATGTATGTATTACTTACAGTTAAATAAGTGTAATAATATTTTACATGTTTTGAGAATGAGGACCCGGAACCCCAAAACGGCAACGAATCAAAGTTGTAACAAAATAAAGATAAATGAAAAGGAAGATAGGGCATACCAGACAGTTGTTGACACCCCAAACTTTAACATAAGGAAATACCAGGAGTGTAAATATGAAACCGGAATATTTCAAATAGCAAATAAGAGTTGATTGTGTAAAAATGATACATACTTTTTTATTCGAAGTACTGTCCTTCGCTATCTATGCATTTTCCCCATCATTCAGGTAATTTGTGGATTCCCCGCCAAAATAATGCTTCCTCTTCGGAGTCAAATCAATTA
The DNA here is from genome assembly GCA_911387785.2 of Aelia acuminata. NCBI lineage: Eukaryota > Metazoa > Arthropoda > Insecta > Hemiptera > Pentatomidae > Aelia > Aelia acuminata. The sequence goes on along the minus strand of OU426983.1, from coordinate 116,143,834 downwards.
CTTAACCAATTTCGTACATTTTCATAAGAAGTGAAGCGCTGCTCAGCTAGTGCGTGTCCCATCGATGCAAATAGGGGGTAGTCGGATGGGGCCAAATCTGGTGAATAAGCCGCATGAGGAAGAATTTACCAACCAAACACTTGGATCGTTTCCTTGGTCCGTTTAGCCGAATGTGATGGGGTATTGTCAGGGAGCAAGATCACTTTGTGTGTCCTTTCTTGATATTTGGGACTTTTTGGCGCAAATCTTTATTCAAATTTATCATCTGTAGTAGGTAGCGTTCCGTATTAACAGTTTCCCCAGGTTTCAGCAGCTCATAGTTGGTAACACCCATCTGATCGCACCAGACACAGAGCATTTTCTTCCTCCCCAAGCGATGCCGATGGTTCACCAGGAGTTACCCAGGATTTTTTACGCTTAGGATTCTCGAAGTAAATTCACTTTTCATCACCAGTCACAATTTGATGAAGAAATGACTTTTTTTCTGTACCTCAGTTCAGAAAAGTTGGTGCTGTACCCATTTTCCGACCTTCTGGATCTTTTCCATGTCTTTCAAACAAATGGAGACGGTGTTACATGTAATAATTACCCAACAAACGCTTCCGAATCAGCGTTTGCAAAGTTTTTTTTTGTGGTTTTCCACGGTCTTTGTTTCTTTTATCGAAATCCATCTTTAATTTTTTGAAGCAATCGAAACATTGAGATTTGCCTAGGGCATGCTCCCCGTAAGCTTCAACAAGCATCCTATGTGATAATGCTCCAATTTTTTTCAGAAGGAAACGGAAAATAAATGTCCGCAAATCTTGATTTGTTGGCACAAAAGTCGACATGTTCAACGCCACTAAAAACACGGTTATAGAATGAAACTGATGTTGGTATCAATTGGATCTCTTTATTACATGTAGGCAAAAGCAGATAATACCACTGACGGATTAGTTAGAAGATTATATTGACTGCTAACTCCTATCATTGGCGAATTCCGGTATCATGTTTACACACCTGGTAAGTAAACAAGTCCTAATTTTATTACAAGATATGCATGAATCTAATGTTTGAAGGTTCCTCTGAGTCTATGGTCACCAATTAAGTTTCATGAAGGTCCGTCTCAAAGTCTTGCCGAGCTTCCGCGGTCCATTCAGGGGAAACCACTGGTGGTAATCCCCCTGAAAATTTTTGATAAATTAAAAGTTTAACTACATTAATTTAAATAAGTATTCAAATATTTGGGATAGTTATTATACTGTATCTATTTTGTATATTGTGTATTTTTGTTTTAGGATTTATTTTAAGTTTTTTTTTCGTCGATCGGAATGTCATCGGGATCCACCATTTGGTGACCACTGCTCTAAGTCATCTATGACATAAGTGTTTAGGAAACTAATCACCAGGAAGGTTTCAAAATTAATACCTTCATGGTTTCAGTTGATAGCCTGTTAACATCTACAACCTTCCGATTTCCATAAATATAATAAATATGTCATAAGGAGATATGGAATTTCGGAAACTAGTGGTAAATAAATTAGTAATAAAATTTTTAAAATATTATTAATTCTTCTAAGGGGATATCATATCTAAAATAATAATTTATTTTTCTTTTTCAATTACGAATACTTTATTATTCTATCAATATGTATTATTTTTTAAGTTTTCTCCAGGGAAAATCCGTTCAAATCTTTTCTTATATTATTGACGTCATAATGTTTGTAATGTATTTATTACTTATCACTTCCTGGCATAAAATTAATAAAAATACAGTTATTCTCCTCGCCATGCTAGTAAATATACAGACTTTTCTGATAAAAAGTTTGTAGACATGGAAAGTCAAGTTGCTATATAAGGGCATAGCACTTAAATTACTAATTACAGAATATGATATTTTTTTTAAAAGATATATTATAATATGTATCAGACTAAGGCAAAAATTATTTAATTATTCATTACTATGCATTTTGAATTTTTAAAAGTAAATTGTATTTTAATAACAATGTATTGGTTTGATTAATATAGGTTTTTAATATTCATTGAAAATACGCCATATTAATCAAAGTAATTTCCGTCAAAATCGATGCACGTTTGCCAACTTTCAAAAAGCTTTCTTATCCCAGCTGAGAAAAATTATGGACCCCTGAATGGCCGCCATTTGCAAAATAAAAATTAAAAAATAAACCAATTGCATTTTTGTTCTTCTAATGTATTGTAATTTCCATCGTAAAAATATTTAATAAACTGATAATGTTGAAGCGACCAATTAATTTATTTTTGGAACATTTGATATGGATTGAAACACTAGTAATAAGTTTTATTGCAAATTGTACCTATATAATTTTTACTTTCACTTGAAATATATAGTAAGGGAAAGTATTGCGATAGTGAGAAATTCCCGTTTTCAACGGAAATACAAGTTTTGGGATCGATGTGGCAGTAAAAATTTCATCAAAATTAGTCAAATGGAGGTTCTACTTTATTAAATAAAATGAGATGTCTCATTTTTACGGTTTTTTTTTCGATTTTCTCAAAAATTGATTTAACGATTTTGATCAAACTCGTTAGATCAAAATAAAATAAATATGAAAAAAATAGAGTAAACATGTATAGGAGAAAAAAGAAGAATAATCCGACAACCCATAAAACAGGTTGAACACCAGCTCGCGCAGTACACCTTTAATGACACTATTGTTTAAACAGAAACCTTCTTTTCATGTGAAAGAGTTCTCAAGATGTTTAGAAACATAGGTATTCACTGGATTTTATTTTGTTTCATGGTAACTAAATGAAGTATTCAAAAATTTTTTAGATAATTATATTATCAGACGCGATGGAGTATTGTGCTTGCATTCCCGAATTATCACAAGTAAAAACTTGTATTTAACGATTAAAAAATTTATGGTACATTAGAAAACAAATACAAACAAAAGTAAGTAAGTAAATGAATGTAGAAAAATCTGTGGCTTTTAGAAATGGCATTTAACAAAACACTTAAATTTCTAATGAAGTAAGTTGGTAAGTGAAAGTTGTGTGTTACTCGCATCGCACCAGATTTTTTTTAGTTATCCTGTTAGTAACCATACCTCTTGCTAAATGTTTTTAACTTAGAAGTAAAAAAATTGTATTATTATTTTTAAATCGCCCGGTATCAGATAGGGGTGGTTTTCCCTCCACCCGGAACTAGACCCTGAAGAATATAATTTTCTTGTGGCTCACCACCAACGACTATCTGGATACCTGGGGACCATAAATTACAACTAAATTGATTTATGAGGGTCCTAAGGTAAGTGGGTTACTGGCTTAGTGTTCCAATGCTGGAAACATTATGAAGGACCCTTTACCCATTTCCCAACCCGTTCCCACGTGGGCCCTTACCGTCCTTAGACCTCCACCAGGAAGTATGGTCCGATCCCCGGGGGAGTATGGCAGCTTCTTGGAAAGTGAAGGAGGAATGTCTTTGACGTAGCGTTTAGCTCAGAATTCTTCCATTCGAATTATTTTTTATTGTATTCTTTGGGGGCGGCGGGATGGCCGAGTGGGCTAACGCGTTAGAAAATACGTGTTGCCCATGGCAACGTCTGATTGGAAATAGGAAGATAGCAAGTTCAAAACCCGGAACCAGGAAAAATTTAATTATACTCGGCGTTAATCCCCACCCGCTCCCCTGGCCCGGTATACCCGCCTAAAGGTGCCTTTACACCTTACGAACTTTACCTTCGAACACCACCCTCGAACAACCTTCGTGAAGCCTTCACGTCGACTGTTCGGGTGTTCTAGGTACTTCATCTGTTCGCCTGGGTTCGGGGGTAGCGCTAGTGTCACTTTTGATTTGGGTTTTCCCTAAGTGACAGGAGTTGTTTGTGATACTAGAGTAATTTGTAAAACGTTGTAAATCGTCTCCTATTTTTTTATTTTACAGATAATATAAAATATATTGATAATGGAGATTTTTTCTTTATCATAAGCTAGCTTTGGGTGCGTCAGCCATATTGGTTCGCTTAACCTCACGTGAAGTATAAATGGCTGTTCGCTTCACGTCGGTACGGCAAGGTTCGAAGGAGAACATGTTCGAAGGTGAGGTTCGTAAGGTGTAAAGGTACCTTAAAAGGCGAGGAAGGGGAAGACAAAAAAAAAAAAAAAAGAAAAAGAAATATGTTTTAGTATAGTTTTTTCATATATTAATCTTTAGTTATGTAAGTTAAGGAATGATCTATTTTCTAGAAATTGCGACAGTTGATAGTAATGTCTTGTCAGTTCTTTGTCTTTTTAATTTTATATTGTAAAGTGAGATAAAAATATATGACTTTGTTGGTTATATTGAAAATAGTTCTTGACTGTTTTTGTTGGAACAGTTCTGAAACTGTTCTAGTACATGTTCTGAATCTTCGAGAATCTGCCACACCATTCTAGAATGTTCTCTCTAGGACTAAATATAAGACAGGAATGGACTGGGGCCTAATTATTGCTCGATACATCGAAGCATATGAATGACTTTCGTGTCACTAGTATTTTTTTTTTAATTACTATTTTGTAACGTTGCTAATAATTCGAGCTTTTATAGTTTGTCTGACATTGTGAATTATCATTTTCTTCTAATAAAAATTATTTAAGCTTACTTTAGTAATACAATGGGGAGCGGGGTAGCCCACTGGTGAGGCAGTGGATTGCTGTGCTTAAGGTCCCGAGTTCGAATCTGACATGGCTTATGATATCTTTATTATTCGCCACAGTTCGTCTCGTGGGCCGAGAGACCCTCCTGGGGCAAACACAGCCTCTATAAAGAGGTTACCCTTAATTGAAAAATTAAAAAATTTTCAGGGGAAAAACCTCCAGGGGAAAAACCTGGCGGTTGAGCGTGATCACGGTCAAATCACCTCCTTGCACGACCGCTGACCAAGAAACAGTACTCTTCCTTACATAGTGCTGAACCCAAGCCCTTCATAGGTTGTAGTGGTACAGGTTTTTTTTTTAGTCTTACAATATGTTTCAAATTAGTCTTTCCTCCAAGTAAAGTCCAAGATAACGAATTAAAATTATCTAAGCCAGTATTAGAAATTAAAATTTTATATATATAAAAACGCGAAGATCTGATGTTTATTTCCTCAAAACTCGAATTGTTAGTTATTATCACAATCTATAACCTTTAGTATCAATTATTTTTCATTTAACAGACAATATGAATGAATGAATGATAAATTACTGTATTTTGTAATAATTACAAAATACAGGAGGTCTGGCTCCATATAGAAAAATAATATAAAATGGTCATACAAAACAAACGAAAAAAAGAAAGAAAAAATTAAATAATAAAATAAAATCCTAAAATATAACATAAAAAGAAAAGTATTAATATTAATATAACAATGATAGACAGATAGTACAATATGTTTGTAAAGAAAAATGTTAAAATTAAAACACGTACAGTATATTTACTAATAGCGAAAATAAAACATAAAAATTCTTTGTAGATATAAAATGGTCATACAAAAAAAAACGAAAAAAAAAAGAAATTAAAAAAATAATAAAATAAAATCCTAAAATATAACATAAAAGAAAAGTATTAATATTAATAGAACAATGATAGACAGATAGTACAATATGTTTGTAAAGAAAAATGTTAAAATTAAATCACGTACAATATATTTACAAATAGTGAAAATAAAACATAAAAATTCTTTGTAGATAGAATAAAATTATGTATAGATAACAAAAAAAAATAAATACAATTCTTACAAAATATTATTAATAAGCTGCAATTAAATATTATGGAGTATTAAATATTTTTATTTTCTATTGTCGTTCTTTCCTAAGTGATTTAAGTACAAATAAATAAATATTGTTAATTTGACTTTCATTTTTAATTAACAAAAGATTCTGGAGATTCCATTCTTTTGTACTATTTGGTTGGATATACTTTTTCAAAAAGGTTTGCCTCATATCATGAAAGGCTGAAAAATTTAATAAAAAATGTGAGATTTCATCGCTACAACTGGTTTCACAATATTTACAATCTTGATTACTATTGAAAGTTCTATGCATGTTGTTTATTGATAACCGTGTATACTTCTTACCCGCCATCCTCAATTGAGCTAATATCCTTTGCTTATTTACATGAATATTAAAGTTAAGATACTCTTGGGGATTTCCGAAAATAACAATATTCCTATAAAACAAAGTAAATTCTGATTGGGCCACTTTATCAAAATCCAAACTTATTAAGTGATTTAACAGACAATATATTGTTTGGTCTTCAGCCCCACCATTAAAATGATGGTGTAGGTCCCTGGAGACCATACTTTTTTATATGATAAATGAAATGATAGTGGACTGTATTATGGTTTAGATAATGAAAGTAAATTGTCTTGATGAGTATATTTATTACAATTTAGCATGTTGACAACTCACTAGTGATGAATCCCTGGCAAAATAGGGAGGGGGTGTGTCTTCCTGCATTTACTGAGTGCCGCAGTCCAGAATTTTGAGGGGCCTCCGTCGCCGCCTTCTCTCTTCTACTCTTGCATGTCAGCGACGATTTCTATAACCCTTTTTCTCTTCTTACCCCTGTCTTACTTGTACCGGTTTTTTCTTGCTCTGTACAAGGGTCAAGCCTGCAGTGTTGCCACGGCATTTTAGCCCCGCACAAGTGAGGGGGGGTTTGAAATAAAATTTATGTTGGGCTCTGGGTCCACAACAATATACAATAAGCTTTTAAGTAATTTCCGAAATATATGGTTTTCAATAATAGTTTGTCTTTCATAATCAGGAGAAACCCATCATGTCCAAAAAACATTTATTTTTCATTAGATCCATCGAATGAACATAGATTTATAAAATCATGAAAATGTATTTTAAGTAATTAATATGTGTTGGAGAAAGTAATTTAAGTTAAAGAAATCTCGAAATCTTCTACTTAATGCAGAAGTAGAAACGTTTTCTTCACTGTCCCAATAATTCGAATTTGTGAATCTGTCTGGTATCTCAAACGATCGATTCACTTGTTCCTTATTGTGTTTCATAAATACAAATAAGTAAAAAAAAAAGAAGCAGTCATACATTCTAAAATCTAATCCAGGAAATCTGGAAACTATTACGCATATGTATATGTATTATGTACTATGAACGTACTATTTACTACTATGTGAATTTCTAATGAGTGGATGTAACACTCACAGCACTCCCCCTGAATCCCCCAATGCAATTAACCGGAATGTGAATTATCCGGACTGTTTGGGTTAGACATTCTCCTAAGTGGAAGTTGCATGAAGATTGGCAAAAATTACTGGTTTGTAGTATAATTTTACACAGTGAACACATTTCTGTTGTTACAACTTAAATGATAAAGATATTTTTTTTGTTACTTTTTATTTATTTGAGGCCAAAACAGATTTTAGTTAAACTCTTATTTGTTCCTTAATTGAACCTCGCCTATGTCACATCACTGTTCCAACATTTCGGCAAATTAAGCCATTATCATGGCAATACCTGTAGCCGTAAAATTCTTTGTAATTATGTAGGTTACCTGCCCTTGTCAAATGGAAAAAATAAAAATTTTCAATAATAGTCTATCAGTCTTATTTATATGCTTATAAGTCAAAAATCTAAAAATAAAAGTGGTCAAATAAGAATGTCTAACCCAAATAGTCCGGATAATTCACATTCCGTTTAATTGCATTCGCGGATCCGGGAGTGGGGGGGCTGTGGGTACTGCACCCCATTTAGAATTCTTGTCTTTTAAACACAGACCTCAACTTTGCTGAAAGTAAGGAAGTAAGGTAAATGACAAATCATATGCAGAACAAGTAGAATTTTAGTTGTGGGAAAGGAACATAAAACAAAGCTGATTGTCAGATCCAGGGGAAGGTATTTGGGGCTGCACCCCCCAATTTAGAACCGGCTGGATCGTCTATGATCAATTGACTTCCTGATAATCGTTCTTCTGAATAACAAATATAATTTTTTGCCTCCACTCCCAATCACTGCCACTTCATTAATTGCCTATCTTCGAGCATTATGAAATTGTTTAAAGAATTCTGTTAAAGGTTTTCAGCATGTTAAAGAGTTAGTTGTGAGAATTAGATACAATGACATGGACTATACAGTTCCCTAGGGAGCCCCAATAGCTAAACGTTGGGAGTCTTGTTACCTGGGCCACTTTAGGTTTCCCTCAACATAAGAAACAATTGCCTAAGTCGATCGTAAATCAACAAGTAAAGGATGACAAGGCAGTACTGCAGCCAACCGGACTGGGCTAGGAGAATACATCGAAATTATTTCTGGGTTACTTAGTAAAAGGGTTAAGGTGCAACGCGGACCAACTGTTCAGACAACGTTACCATGAAAGCGAAAAAAAGTTGTGACGTAGCTTCAGCACTGTATTGTACACACAATCTTTTGTTTTTGGAGCTGAAAACGGCCACGCACGCCGTGGCTTTGTCTGTTTGAGGTGCCTTCACACTGTGAAAGCCACAACCTAGAACAGATAATCCCCCGAACATCGTCCTTCCGGCGTACCACGAACAGCTATTTACATTGAAACGTGAAATCGAGCGAACTTCTGACCGCACCTATGTATACCTCCTACCGCTGCTACCTACTACCGCACTTATTTATACAATAATTTTCAATACAAAGACCTCTGACACGGAACTAGCGGCTGTTCTGATTTTTGCGCTAACTTATTATGGATATAAGCAACGTAAGAAAAAATCTAAAAGAAGGAATAGAAGCTTGTCTTAACTAACTCAAAAGCGACACTAGCGCTATCCCCGAACAAGCGGCTGTACAGACAAAGTACCTCTTCAAGTTCGTGTCTTTTTACTTTCACTTACCTATATATGAAATATATAGTAAGTAGAAGTATTGCGATCGTGAAAAATTTCGACTTCCGGTTTTCAACGGAAATACACGTTTTGGGGTCACCTGAGTCCAGTTAACCAAGTCCCGCGAAATGGTCTGTGTGTATGTAAACAGACTAGCTCAAAAACTATAAGCCGTGCGAATCTGAAATTGGGTATTTAGTGCATGTATATGCCCGCGATGTGACAGCAAAAATTTCATCAAAATTGGTCAAAGGGAGGGGGTACTTTATTTAATAACTTTTGACGTTTTTTTCTATTTTCTCAAAAACGGTTTGATTAAACTGAGTATTTGATGTATTAATATGCCCGAGATATGACTCTAAAAATGTCATCAAAATTCATCAACCAGAGGGGGGACTTTACTTAATAATTTTTTTTCCAATTTTTACCTTTCTTCGATTATCTCAAAAACGGCTTTAATGATTTTGATCAAATTCGCCATGTTTAATGAAAATAAGGTGTTCTTTAGTATCAGGTAAGCTTTATCGTTATTAAAACGCTCTGAGGGGGCTTAAATGGGGAAGGGGCCTTTTTTGTTTTCCTGTAAAGTTCCCTTTACTTGGTTTATATGGAAAAATTAACTGACTCTCATTACGCATAAAAATAATAAATGGCTAAATATAAAATAAGAAAAAAATTAAGTAACCATATAGAGGAGAAAAAAAGAAAAATATTCCGTCATCTCATACAATACGTTGAGCACACGCATGCGGAGTACACCTTGATAATTAAAGCCGTTCTGTTCATTTAATGAAAATTATTCGTTTCATGGTAAATGAAGTTTTCAACAACTGCATAGAGAATTATAAAATCATTATATTATATTATAAAATTATAAAATGACTTGGAGTATTATGCTTGCATTGTCGAATTACCACAAGTAAAAACTTTACTTTGATGTAATAATAAAAAAAATAGTGTTTTTTATAGAGCAAATAAAAACAAATATAAGAAATGAATGTGGAAAAATGTGTCTTTGAGAAATAGTAATTAAAAAAACACATCAATTTCTAATCTAAGTGAAAGTTGTGTGTTACGCGCACGCACCAGATTTTTGAGATTAGCCAAACAGTGTCCGGAAATTCCAATTTCATTGGAACAAATGCATTTCGCTGAAATTTACCCAAAACATCATTACATATAATAGCCTACTCTAAAAAAATTTATTAAAATTTACATCTAATGATAGTTAAACTCCTCTACTCCTTTCCCACAACTAAAATTCACACATATTATTTGTTCTTTACCTTTTTTCTTAACTTTAAGTAAAGTTAAGTTCTATCTTTAAAAGCCTAAATAAATTCTAACGGGCGGGCTTCAACCCCTAAGGCAGTGGTTCTCCTGGATCAACCTATTACTTTATTTCACCTTTATGTTCCTTTACCACAGCTAAAATTCTACTTGTTCTGAATATTATTTATAGTTTACCTTATTTTCTTACTTTCAGCTAAGTTAAATTCTATCTTAAAAAGACAATATCATTAATCTATGTCCTATTATTATAAAAAAAAGTGTAGATATGGCCCCTATTCGGTTATTCAGCAATGTTCTTTAAAAGTCTCAGATTTAAACATCCGTTACTTTTCGAATTTTGGGGCATACGGCTCTTGCATTTTTATATATAAGATTATAGTTCCAAAAACTATATCAAATACCTTGGACATTACTTTTCCTTTTTTTTTATTTTTTTTTTATTTTTTTAGTGAAGCACTATGTTAATATATAAATTCTACAAAAAATGAAGCTACATCCGCTAATATGGGATACCCATTACTTCCCATTAAGGGATATCCCATATTGATGCACCTTTTTATCACTGAAATAAAAATATTAATAGATTCAAATGATTTTAATGAAATATTACTTTAAACACTGAGTTCTTAGAAAGGTGTACGTTTTTTGATAAAAAATTAGAAATTGAAGAAACTAAAGATCAATGTTCCTACTGTAGAGTGTACTGCTATGGGAGCAGTGTTGAACTCATAATCCACACATTTTCTTTGTGATTTGTGAAAAAATCTGTCTTATCAAATCTCAGGTCTTATCAAATTTTGATTATTTGAAAATTATAAAAAAAAAAAAAGTGATTTTTTTTGTAACATAATAAACATGGATTTATGTATAACATATATCTATCTATGAATATATATATATATATATATATATATATATATATTTTTTTTTTTTGGTCCTCTCCTTCCTCGCCCCTTACGGTATACGGGGTTTCCCGGGCCAGGGGAGAGGGTGGGGGATAAATGCCGAGTAATATTATTAAATAGCCCCTGGCACCTGGGGTTTTGAACTTGCTATCTTTCGGTTCTCAATCATATTTTGCCATGGGTGATTTTGGATTTGTTTCTAATTTTACCTCCGACAAACATAATGACACGAGATTTTTAAGTTTCGAGACTATATTGTTCTCATAATCATGCCCTACAATGAACCAACAGGTTGGAATACGTAGGTAAATTCACGCTAAAGTTAACGATAATAACAATATGTATGTAATTAATTGTTGATTGGCAATCTGTGTTATATAGCAACCTAATGTATTTGGGTAGCACTGCTTATTGTTAAAATAAAACATTTCTCTCTCCAATACATAGGTTGTATGACTGTATACATTTCAAATGATAAAAGTGTATGAGTTGCAATCGCAAGCAATTTTCATCAGCAGCATTGTATGTATATTCATACACTTTTATCATTTGAATTATATACAGTCATACAACCCCTGTATTTTACATTCATATTACTGTTAACTTTAGTGTACTTTTAACCATGTAATTTATGTAATTTTATCCTAGCTGTTTGTTTATTGTAGGGCATGATTATGAAAACAATATAGTCTCGGGGGCCCGGTGTGGCTGTGCGATAAAGCGCCGTACTCCCATGCCGGAGCTGCGGGTTCGAGTCCCGCCCTGATAAAAAAAAATATATAGTCTCGGAAAGTCGCTATAATATAGTTGTTTATTATTTAATGAACCTCAAGAAACTTATTATGTATATATTTATATAAAGGAAGATTTAATCAATCTGTGATTATAAGATGTTCAATGCTTGTATGTTGTTGTCAAACAGAAGTTAAGTCCCATTTAAATGAATATTTTCTTCTTTTACTTCATATTGTTTCATATTAACTGTGCAGTTGAAAGCATTATATTTACTTATCATTGAAATATCTATATTTGGGAATACTAAAGAAAACAAAAAGACAAGAGACTCGAAGACAGAGCAATAAAGGCATCAAGTCGCGACAAGGACCGCGAGGCGGAGGGGTCAATGACCGACCTAGAGCCCCTCACCCTTATATGGGTCAGCCAGGTGTCCTTATTGGAGGATATCCCAGTCCATCGGCTACCTGGGGGACGGCAAGGATATTCCGAGATATCCACGTACCTGTAGAGGGCTGTCATAATAGCGACAGGAGCTGGCTGCCGGAACAATGGCTCTAAGGGTTTCTAGACAAGATTTTATGTCGTAGAATAAGATTTACAACAGAATTAAAGTTTTTTTCATTAAGGATTTTATCTGATATCCTTGGAGCTAATATTTATTAGAACACGAGTAAAATTTAAAAAGGTATAATGTTTACTTTTCTTTTCACCACTTGATGAAAACATTAGCTTACTGCATATCAGGTTTAGATATTCAATTTATATATCAACTTTTGTATTGGGTAGGAAACCATCATTATTAGCTTAGGTTTCATTTCTAAAGAAATTATTCATTGAAATAGAAATCTGTTTTTCCAGTAGTGTCTGTCATGCAGGATTTCTTGTAATAAGTAGTGTGTCATTTCCTAAAACCTAAACCCTCTGACGTGTCCATGCGCTTCAAATTAAATCCTATTAGGGCTGCTACTTTATATGAGTTCAGTGTATTTGGTCTAACATAAAGACCTAGAAATTTCCAAATTTACCCGAAGTACCGTCTCTTAGAAGAAAGCTGTGACCAGGCACTGCAAAAACTGAGAAATTCGTTCAAAAATGTACTGGGATTGGTTATCTTAGTTATTTGATATTCCTTGATATGATGAACCAAATTTTGGAAAAATTGGTTAAGAGAAATCTTAACCAAAAAATCTTATTAGGTATTACTCAAAAACTGTCTTGTGTGGTTTCTCAATAATAAAAATAAACTTCTTCGGAAAGAGTGCAAGCTTTCATTACAAGCCTTGAAAAATCCTTTCCTACAGTACTCTTTAATAATTCTCACACCATCCCCTGTTGAACAGTATGTAGGTAAAGTACCGACTTTAAATCTCCTTAAAGGATTCAAAAACAAGACAACAAGAAAAACAACGCTAAAAACTCCCAATCAGTTACAAAAAAATTATTTCTAAGACAATAATAGGACCTATTTGGACTTAGGCCATGCGTATTAAAAGGTTAATTCCCCGACTGGGAAACGAAAAACGGAGACGGAGATGGAAGGATTGCGTGAAGGCAGATCTGTCGAAGTTGGTTCTGGATGGATAGAGGTGTGCAGGGAGCGAGTTGTGGTGTCGGCATCGAACTATTATTATTACTATTATTTATTATTTACCGTGTATATGATATACATATACATGATCTTTTCAGCAATAAGTATATGGTGATTTGAGGACATTTGGAAATAGATTTCAGATGTATTAATTTGTATGCGCCACTTTGAAATTAAATTTTAGTATGTTAGATTCAAATCATGATAAAACTCTTATAACTCAATAACCCACTAATAATATTTCATCATTGGATAGAAAATATCATCCTCTTTTCAGTGATATATTGTATTTTAATAAGCTTGGAGAGAGATTTTAGCCATACAGAAATTTTAATATAACACCTAGTTGAATTAATTTTATAAGATTCCATTGTAATAAAACACTTTCAACTCAAATGTTCACAAACATTATCATATCATTTTAAAGGAAATTAGATGCCCTTTTCAATAATATACCTTTGAAGGAGTATATCTAAGATAGATTTCAGCTGGATTAATTTGTATGCGCCACTTTGAAATTAAATTTTACTATGTTAGATTCAAATCGTGATAAAACTCTTATAACTCAAAGAGCCACTCATATTATTTCATCATTAGATAGAGAATTTCTTCCTCTTTCTTTTCATATATAGTGTGTAAGGCTGGTTGGAGAGAGATTTTTGCTCATGGCATTTTTCTATAACCATTTTACAACTTGGAAAAAATATAAATTTTTATGTTTAAAAATGTTTTTTTTTCATGAAGGAAAATTATCTCTCTGATATATATGGTACCATCTGATTCTGTATGAAAGGCAGAATTAATGAATAAATTTTGAAAGCTCTAGTTCAATTAGTAACCATTCTACAGAGGTAAGTCTTAACATGTACATGTTGGTTTTGAGCTCAAGTCGTCGTTGGAACTTCAAGTATCTCAAAACTTCAAATGGCCATAATTCTGAAACTACTTGATGGAATTGGGTAAAATTTGGCATTTTTTTCTGATTTATGTAAGTACTTGATACCTACAAATTTTTATCAAAATCTGAGGGGGTGAGGTAAAATTTTGAATTTCGGCTGGATGATTTGACGTGGAATGGCCCACATGTATTTCCTTCTGAAGATATGGAGTACTTTCCAAAACATAATAGATGCTTTATAATTAGCAAACATGAAATCTTTCATAGCACAGAAACAAGGAGTTGTCCTGTTATATACTCTGTTGTAATATGATTCTTCTTTTAGGTACGTAAAAGACGGTTCGTTTCACAATGTCAAACAACAATACAACAATAACAATACAAACTCGAATAACAAATAACTTACAAAAAGTATCGGGATCACCTGTGGAGTACTGGTGTAGCATAGCAACCTACAATACTAAAGGTCGCGGGTTCGCGACCCGCGGTGGCCCTAGGATTTTTTATGGGGAGTAAAAACAGTCACGAACATGTAGTAGAACAGTTTGTTCCAACTGTTCCAACAACAATTCTAAAACTCTTTTCAATCATTTGTTTCTCATTCAATAGTAATAAATGTAATTAAAAAAATATTATTTTAAATATTACAATATAATATCCCCAATACTATTCAACGAATCAGGAAACCCAAAAAGATGTGCCCTCAGCTCCTGTGAGATTCTAAGAAGTTACGTGAGGTCTGCGGGAGGTCCGTGGCTGCTAGAAAGGGAATTTGATTGATGAGTGGTGTATCTTGGCATCGGGCTGGCTGTATCCTGATATTTTGTTTTAGGATAACTTCTCATGGTCATTATCATGTTATATTTACATTATTTGACCAATTATTTCTATACTGCAACTTGCCATTATTAGTCTTTTAATTGGAATAGAGAAAACCTTAAATCTTCATATTTGGAGGAGACTCATAATTGTGGATCATAGGAGACAAGGGGTCATATAAGTAATGTATTGGAAAAATCGAGTTTGATACAGAATAGAATAGAAAAAGTCTTTTATTTCAAAAACTATAAGTATTTATGAAATCTGTGTATATACCAGAGAATAATTTTATCTTGGCTCTCACCGTCTGCCAGGCAGAGTTGGGTATATTTAAATAAAAATGTAATCATGATTATGACTAATAATCAAAAATGAGAATAATGATTGCAATCATCATTCACAAATCATTCTTTAGCGCGGAATCATTAACCATGAATTTTATTAATCGCTAGTCGTGGAGTATTATATAAAGTATTCAAAAATTATGAATGACTATTATTCATTATTAAATGACAGTCAGTAATCAAGATTAAGAAGAATTCATTATTCATGATTACTCATCATATTAAGTAATTTTAAGATTAATCATGACTAATGGGAATTCGCTACTGATGATTGCAGATCATTCATTAATCATGATAACAAAAAAAATCACAATTCTGAGTCTTACTAATCATGAATGATGATTGAAACTTTGTTTGCTCATTCCATTCTTGTCAATAGACATTTACTAATACACATTGGAATTAGGGTCTAACTCTTTACTTGTGACTTAAAATGCTGTTCAGTTGACTACACCCACTCTTAGGACTTGTCCTTGCTCATAAGGACAACTTTTAATTCAGAAATGCATCCTCGTCTTTTAAATTTAAATGAATAATGGTTATGAATATATCATATTCCTGATTGATGAATATTAGGTATTCATAATTGATGAATATTATATTAATCTTAGCTCATGAATTTATTTTATTCATGAATAATGACTTACTGAATTTATCTGTCTTCGTTAATCATGAATAACTAAATACCAGTCATTCATTATTAATTTCAAATGAATACAATAAACACTCAATAATCATTAAAAATACTCCATACCGATTATGAATAATGGTTATTCATTATTCATTTGTTTTATGATTACCAATTATTCATATTCATTAATCATTATTCAGATTACAATTTGCCCAACTTTGCTGCCAGGAGTCCTAAAAGTGAATTCAGATAACAATAATCTCCTATATCTTAATATATTGAATATGTTTTCCTAAAATATTTCCCCCTAACGTAATTAAAAATTACATCGTTTTGGTTCCTTTTTTAAATAAATATGGTGGTGTATAATCCCTAGAGTTTCTAGGATTATACTTTCCTTAATACTTCCTAGCTTTATTCCCTTCCAGCGCTAATCTTCTCTAAAAATTGAAAAATGAAAGGTTCCTCTACTCCGAACCAAAGCCCTTTTACTTTAAAATTTCGATGTCCACAAATCTTCCTGTATCTATCTTGTAAGTACATTATGCACTTATGATAAATCGTTTCGTTTTGAAATTTGAGGTCATGGCCTTGATCGGTTGTTTCAAATCTAATTGTTGGATCTTAGCCTCATTTCCTATCTTACTAAAAGCCAAAATATATCTCTCTACATACCCGGAAACAACCTATAAACTGGCCGACATTTTGAATGAGTAACCAACCTGTTACTGATCCAATCTTCATCTCGATAGCCCATAACGTAAACATGAAGATAACAGTTAATCAATAACTGTTAAATAGAAATTAATTAGGACATATAGCAGTGAGTACATAGGTACACTACCACATTGGGACGGCTGTTAATAAAGCATTGTGTCAGTGTGTGAGGAGCTGACCGAGTAGTCTTCTCGGAACCTCCTTTGTCCTAGCTAACCCACTTCTTTGTAAACAACTCTCCCTCTTGTCTTCTCACATCTCTGACCAATATCCCCAAGGAGAGTCCTTAAGGATATTTTCCACTCCAGGTCCTGAAAGGATATCTTCCCTACAGAAGCTTAAGATAAGTTCTACTAGATTTGGGTATGTACCAGCACCTGGAGATTGTCTGAATAAGTCAGCTATGTAAAAAAATCCGTCGCCAATACAAGTTATATATTACCGTGTAAGATAGTGAAATAGTCTCAAACTACACTTAAACATCCAAATGAACGTTTTCCTAATTGAGGCTTTTTCCGCCGTCAGTATCTACTGGTATCCTTGTTATACCGTACATCAGAACTCAGCAACCCTCTTATCTCCTACAAAGCCTGCAATTTAAATGTTAAATCCAATCCTGCCCAACCAGACCCCGTATGTCCGATCTCTATCCTCCACCCTATCGAACTGATACTTTTGAAAAATCAATATATATTATAAAGCAAAGTGTACAATCTGCGTGCCAAAAAAAGGCTCAAAAACGACTGCATGTACGACCAAGAAAGCTATGCCGTCATTTAGCAATGTAAACCCTAACCGTGAAGAAGTTTTCCGTTTTTATCTTTAGGGTGTAAAATTTAAGTGAAAAGGACCGGAATTTTAAGCCTCTCGCACGATGTAATTATCCTACCTTTACAGGTTAGTGAACGAAACATTTAATTCGAGCTCCAGACTATCAGGAAGCGCTAGGGCGCATTTCATTCAATGTTTATTGTCCATTTATTCGTTTTTAAGGGTTATATATTTTTTCACAGTTCTTTTAAAATTTCTAAAAAAATAAGCGTAAATAAGTAGTTTCTCCTTTGCGTTAAAAAAAAAATTCGTTTTTACATCTCTGCAATGAATTATAAAACCAAATGGATTCCTTAACTTTCACATAAAAAGGCTAATTGTTCATCACATTACATTTAATCAATAAGTAAATTTAATGCAATATGATTAAACATATCCCAGTAGTACAGTGAGTGAATAAAAAAAAAAGAGATAACTTGACGGAATATAAAAAAAAAAAAAGATTGAAGTATTTTTATTGTAGTTATGAAAAAGTAGTTGGTTTGATTACTATGCATGATGAGCCTCCCAGTTGACAAAATGCCCAACTGTAATTTCAGCATTTTTTCAATAAGGTTTTATCACTCCTTATAGTTCAGGATAATAAGGAATATGGTAAATTGTGCCTTGATTTGCGTAAAATTAATTTTTCTTTTACCATTTTTAATCTCCCATAAAGTAGACAGTGTCACTTATTTTGGCGAACTCTGCAGATCTCTAATCTTATTATTTATACCAAGTTAAAACCGAGGTATCAAGAAGGTGCTAATTTTTTCTGTTATACTACCACACAACTACCGGAGTGAAGCCGGGCACCCTAGCTAGTTTTTTGTAATACTCTAACCCCTCTATAAAAATTTTATCCCTTTCAATATTCGACAAGCTATTAATAACAATATAAAACTGAAATCATCTTTAGCCTCTGTATTACTCTGAACTCAGAAGCCCTGATGAATATACACATGTGGGGATCGAAACGTTGGCTTTTCAAAATAAAAAAAGATTAAACTGAAAATTCTGACTATTAAAATATACAAACTACAAACTATAAGGACTTTTCTAGAAGACGTAGGTGTCGAAATGAGAGATTGCGGTGTTGGCCGAAAACATCATCCTGGACTCCCTGCGAATCATCCCCCACCATGTGTATGGAAATTGATATATGAACACATACGAGTATATTTATTTATTTATTTGCATATTTATATATTTATTTATTAGACATAAGGTTTTCATTGGAATATCTCATTTTGTGGGGGTTTTGCTCTAGCAGTCTGTATGTGTGCCTATTTGTAATGTGAGCGCTAAGAGAGGGAAGGAAGAGAAAAGAAGTAATTATGAAAAATGAGAAAGAAGAAAAAATAAAGTAAAATAGAATAAATGGGAATAAAATAAAGATAAAAAACATAATTGTAAAATATATAGAAGGAAGGAAAAAGGAAAAAATATTATATTATAATTATAGAATAAAATGTAAAAGTGTATGTTAGTTACATTAATTTAACCATCATTGTTGGTGACCACCTATTTTTTAAATTATTTTAAATAATTTATTTTTGAAGAGAAAAGATTTGGCTCCGCCGGGAATCGACCCCGGGTCTTCCGCGTGACATGCGCGGTAAGCTATCCTCTACACAACGGAGTCGCTTCTACCGTTTGGAACCTTTTGGAATCCATTACACCTTGGCATCGTTTGGAAGCGACTCCGTGGTGTAATGGATAGCTTACCGCGCATGTCACGCGGAAGACTCGGGTTCGATTCCCGGCGGAGCCAAATCTTTTCTCTTCAAAAATAAATTATTTAAAATATGGTAGTTATATGTATAAATGAACTCAAGTATTGATTGGTACTCTGTGTAAGATAGCAACGCAATGTATTTGAGCAGCATGGCTTAACCCTCCAAAGGCACACTAAAATTTTTTTTCATACATGCCACACTGGGGTCCTACAGACCCCAAAAGTTAATCCTTTATATAATTATAGTTTTGAAATATTTTTAGAAGCTTTTATTTAGACAATTAAAAAAACGTACAAGATCAAGAAAACAATAAATTGGATTAAAAATATTTATTTTAATTTACGTTATATAAAAAAACACATGTAAAATGCACATTTTTCAAGTAGTTTTTACAGTTTGGAAAAAACGTATTTAGAAATTTCAAATTTTATACAAATCAAGATTCATTATTTTTCTTTTGTTACTTGGAATATTCTAAATATAAAAAATATATTTTACAAAATTTATTGCCGACCACTTTTCTTACATGCAGCCCTCATTGACTGCATTCTACGCACAAGTGTGTGGCTGTGGCATTCGCTACAAACTAGTTTTGTTTTCCTATCTTTTTGTCTAGAACAATAAGAGCATCTTCCTTTTTAAACTGTCCTAGGGCCTTTGGACCAGTGCCATTGACTCCTAATTCCTTAATTAATATTTTTATTGACCTTCTCACTTTAGGCCTAAGCCATTCTGAAAAAATTCACATTTATCAGAAAATTAAGCAATAAATAAAAAATAAGAAATATAAACCACACAATAAAACATTTTGAAAAAAATATTTGTTACACTTACCTCACTTGCAAAGCAAATTGTAATAACAAAAAGCAGAACTTAGATGCTACACTGGGGTCTACAGGACCCCAACACAAGTTTTTAATTTTCTATAAAAACAACAGGATGAACTACTTCTCCAACATAGGCGCTAAGGCGGTAGGTGTACCAACTTCGAATACATAGAAGTCACAGCCATTAGAATAATTTTATCAATTAGATATTCGTACATAATATTATCGTGGGGTCTGTCAGACCCCAGTGTGCCTTGCGAGGGTTATTATTGAAATAAAGCATTTCTCTCCTATCGTAAAGAAAAAAAATCTGGTGCGTGCGCGCAACACACAACTTTCACTTACCAACTTACTTAGATAAGAAATTGACGTGTTTTGTTAAATATAATTTCCCAAATTCACACATTTTTCTACATCCATATCTTATTTTTGTTAATCGTTAAAGCCGTTTTTGAGTAAATAAAAAACCCCGTGAAAATGATACAAAATTTATTAAGTAAAGTCCCCCCTCCGGTTAATCAATTTTAATGAAATTTTAAAAGTCATATCTCGGGCATATACGTACATCAAATACCCAGTTTGATCAAAATCGTTAAAGCCGATTTAGAGTAAATAAAAAAAACTCGTGAACATGTTACAAAATTTATTAAGTAAAGTCCCCCCTCCGGTTAATCAATTTTGATGAATCTTTTACAGTCATATCTCGGGCATATAAATAGATGAAATACTCAGTTTAATCAAAATCGTTTGAGCCGTTTTTGAGAAAATCGAAAAAAACCTAAAAAGTTATTAAGTAAAGTACCCCCTCCCTTTAAGCAATTTTGATGAAATTTATGCTGTCACATCGCGGGCATATACCTACACTAAATACCCATTTTCAGGATCGCACGGTTTATAGTTTTTGAGCTAGTCTGTTCACACACACACACACACACACAGACCATTTCGCGGGACTTGGTCATTTCGACTCAGGGGACCCCAAAACGTGTATTTCCGTTGAAAACCGGAAGTCGAAAAATTTCACGATCGCAATACTTCCACTTACTATATATTTCATATATAGGTAAGTGAAAGTAAAAATATCTAACTGAAAATCCTGACTATTAATCATCATATCTTAAAGAAAAACAGTTGACTATTACACATCTGTAAATTATAATAACCACATTTCCAATGAACGCATGACATAAATACTTATTGACTTCGGAGAAACCACCTCTCCATGCATCTTATTATTCTTTTTAGCCATCTAACCAATTTTTGGCTGAATTCGATTAAACCACATATTCATTGTGATGAGAGAAATCTATCTCGATACTTCTTTCTAGGCCCTCAAGCAAATTCTACCCAAGCAAACCCTCCTGTATTACTTCATCAACATGTTCCCGGATAATATCCCGGGTGATACCCCGCAAGGGAACGTCCTGTAAGAGAGGAGATAGGAGAGGACTAGCCGGGGGAAGGTAGATGTTTGGGACCGGTTTGGCCCAGCCACTAAATATAGAGGAGTTGAGGTTTGACCATTAACCCACCGCACTCCCTTCCTAATACCTGTCCTTTTCTTAATGTTTCAGTCATCCAAGCTACCAAAAGGTAATTTTTTTGAAAAATATATATCCCTATATCGAAACTAGAACTATATTTGATGCCTCTGGTGCTACAATTTAAATGATAATTACCTGAGAGAGAGAGTTGAGGAAGATTTTTCAGCAGACAATTACTCATAAAAGAACCCTAATGTGCCAGAGTATCGATTATTTGGAAGTCGATGAACTAAACTTTCGATTGATTGGAATATACTTTGTGTTTATTTTACCGTGCATAAGATACCATATATATATACATTTCAGATACATATAAATATATTTTCTTCGTGAGATAACCAGTAATTTCCAAAACATAATTAGAAAATAAGAAATCTTTAAAAACACAAAAACAAGGCCTTGTACTCTGTTTTAATATGATACTTCTTTTAGGAACGTAATATGATACTTCTGTTCATTTCACAATGTCAAACAAATAATACAAACTCGAATAACTAATAATATTACAAAAAGTATCGGGGTCGACTTGGTGTACTGGTGTAGTGTGCAGTCCCTGGGATGGTACGTACAATGGAGGTCCTGACCCTGTACGATGTCAGATACTCGTTAAAGATCCCTATCATAATCATACCGGGATAGGCAAAATTTAGGACTATTTCTGTAGCATCGTCAGATTAACCTAAAGTGACGTAAACAAACAAACGAACAAAAAGTATCAACTTGTAACGATAGAGTAACACAAAAATAACCATATGATTCGAGCTTGATAGCAAAACAAACTCTCCTGTCCATCTCTCCTTATATTTAGTCTGAATTAGAACCATCTAAGAGGTTCTAGGAGGAGGACAAACGTAGAAGATTTTCGAACAGTCGCGAATAGGTACTAGATCAGTTTGTTACAGTTCCAACGAAAAGTCTAGAACTCTTTTCGTCTCAATGTTTTGTGTTTCACGATGCAATATTTTAAGTCAACTGTCGAGAAAATTATAAAATATTCATTTGCACTACCAAGATAGCGACTATCATGCTTTCATGACAGCGAAGGTACGAGTGTATGGATCTCAAAGACTTGAAACTAAAGACAGATGCTTTGGTTTCTGTAGGCTCCAGCTACATTACCAAGGGTTTGTTACAGTCACACTTATAAGGTATTAGGCTTGGTGGTTTCATGGATGATGATCCCTACCTTGAAGAGATGGAAGCTGGAGTAAGAAGGGAACGCGGAAGACGAACTAGGAATCTCGCACACTTCACTACTGATATTAAACAAGAAAAAAATATTGCCATTTTTAATTACTATATCTTCTTCTCTTAATGTGTAGGCTAAATCCAGTCTTTAAATTTTAAAAAAAAAATCGTAAAACATATTAAAAAACATACTTTTATTGAATTTAAATTGTCATTTTTATTAACATGTTAGGTGCGAATCGGTCCCCGGGGTCTGATGTCTTACATTCCCTTTTTAACAGCCGGTTTTCACATGAGAATGTCCTAAAGTCCGAACACTTCAAATACTCAATTTAGTCGATTTTTAATTAGATTATTGCATAAAATGTTGCTAACAGCTGAAATTCTGTTGTTTTTTAGAATCGGACTCCGAGGTAAATCCTGTATCGGCCTGTCCTGCGCCTATTATGTCTAGTTCCAATTCTTACCAAGAGATGCCAAGAAATGCCCTTGATACCAGATTTTTCAACAATAATCTAATAACTTATTATCTTCTGACTACTTGGAATAGGCTTATATGATTCAGAACCCCAGAAACCATCAAAACGATGCATAGCTCGACAAAGTTGCAGCAAAATTAATTGTTCATTTACCATTTTCAACCCCCTGTAAATTATACAGGGTTCTTTATTTGGGCGGACTCTGCAGATCTCAAGTCTGCAAAATATTGATACCAAGTTAAAACCGAATTTTCAAGAAGGTGCTAATTTTGTTCTATATTTCCTTTAATTTTTAAGTTTTTCTGGTATTAAAACTACCACACAACTACCGGAGCGAAGCCGGGCACCCTAGCTAGTAATTATTAAAATTAAGTGAATATGATCGTTTTTCCAGATGCAAGGAAAATATCTCATAAGTAAATTTGGCATTCCTGGAGGGCCTCCCGAACTCACGTTATTACCCCCCCCCCCCCCTCCCTCCCTCAACGTGGTGCTAAATCCACCCCTGATTTCGCATTTATAAAAATTTATCATCATAACCAACAACTAAGGCAATATACTTGATCATATTTTCATTTATGTCATTGAAACTTATGAAAACACAATAATTATTTTTATTGGGAATAAAAAAACGTTTAAAAAGAATTAATAAATTTTTACGGTTGAAAATAGTGGAGGACAAAGTTCAATACTACCCTCAGATTTTCATAAAATTTGTAAATATTAAGTAAATACCTAAAATCCAAATTTCACCCAATTCCAACAAGCGGTTTTAGAATTATAGTCATTTGAACTTTTGAGATATTTAAAGTTCCGATGACGACTTGAGCTCAAAGCCAAAATTAACGTGTTAAGACTTTCCGCTGTAGAATGGATATTAATTTAACTGGAGCTTTCAAAATTTATTAATTTATTCTATATTTCATACAGAATGAGATGATACCATATAAATTAGAGAGATAATTTTAAATCATGGAAAAAATATTAACCTGGTTTTTTAATTAACCTGATTGAAATCTCTCCCCAACCAGCCTGATCAGGCTGGTTGGAGAGAGATTTTTGATCTAGGTGTTTTTCGATGATCGTTTTATAACTTAGAAAAAAATATATGTTTTTATGTTTAAGAATATTTTTTCCATGAGGGAAAATTATTTATCTAATATTTATGGGGTATCATGTTATTCTGTATGAAATGTTGTATAAATGTATAGATTTTGAAAGCTCCAATTCAATTTGAACGCTGCCTCTCCAAATACAGAAAATTCTAACAAAAATTCTGATTATAAGTCTTAAAGAAATTAGTTGACCATTAAACACCTAAAATTTAAAATTGATAAATGATAAAATTTCTCTAAAGAACTTAAATCTGCACCTTGAACAGAGCAATTCATTAAAGAAAATACAACTCAATAATTAAATTTTTATCAGCAAGTTGTGACAACAATTATACTCCTACGAAGTTTCGAATGTATTTGCAACTTTTTGCTTTGATCTAGTTTTGTATCGTAATTTCAAGCACGTCTATAAATGTATATTATTATGTTGTAATGGAGATGATTAAACAGTTTAAAATAATTGTAAATATGTATATGTGTGTTGCTGTGTATACATATGTGTATAGAAAGGTATACATAGAAATTCGGATATTATACAAGTGACAACATGGAATAAAGTATGAAAGAAAACATTTTTTTAACTTGTTGCTGAGGATTGGGTGGGTGCCCCAAAACGTTGATAAATGTTAAATAAAAAGATTTTGTAAAATATTATTTGGAAGTTATTAATTTCATTAAACATAAATTACAAAAAAAAAAGTCCGAAAAAAATATTAAAAATAAGTGATACAAATATTAGCTTATACTCTTTATAACTTAATAATTAAATTTTTATCGGCAAGTTGTGACAACAGTTATATTCCTAAGAAGTTTCGAACAAATTTGTAACTTTTTTCCTATCATCTAGTTTCGTATTTTAATTTTAAACACATCAATAATCCCCCCTTCCAAACCCACCACTAATCCTTCATCCTATCGTCCTATTGCACTTCTTCCAATCATTAATATTTGAAAAAAATATTAATATTGGGGAAAATATTTGAAAAACTTTTTCTAAATAGATTAAAGCAAATCCTGGAAAGTTGTGAAGTGATTCAGAACCACCAATTTGGCTTTCGGTCTTATCACTCAACAATTCAACAGTGTCACAGAATAGTAGATGCAATCTCTGTCGCTTTCGAGAAAAAAAAATACTGCTCTGCTGTTTTCCTCGACATTGAGAAAGCTTTTGACAGTGTATGGCACAAGGGCTTGCTCTGGAAAATCAAACCGCACATTCCTTCTACTTACTTCCTGATTCTTCAATCTTTCTTTCTTAACCGGCATTTCTGTGTTTCAGTTGACTCTTCTCTTTCTCCCTTCTTTCCTCAACTTGCGGGTGTACCACAAGGTAGTGTTTTAAGTCCTTTACTCTATTCCGTCTACACATCAGATATCCCCGAGCACCCTCACACCACTATCTTTAGTTTCGCTGATGACACAGCTATCGTTTCAACACACCAAAATCCTACTATCGCATCCTTCGCCCTTCAAAGTCATCTATTTGAAATAGAAAAATGGTTCAAAAAATGGAAAATAAAAATTAACTCCTCCAAGTCAAGTCACGTAAGTTTTTCTCTACGAAAATCGACTTGCCCACCTGTGACAATTAACAATGACCCAGTTCCTTCAAAGAATTTCGTACGATACGTTGGACTGTACTTAGACAAACGACTCACGTGGAACATACATACCAAAATTAAAAAACTGGAACTCAACAGACGGTACAAGCAGCTTTCACATCTCCTGGACTACAGATCAACACTCACCTTAAGAAACAAGCGAATAATTTACACGACTATTTTAAGACCTATTTGGACATACGGAG
Organism: Aelia acuminata; assembly: GCA_911387785.2. Lineage (NCBI taxonomy): Eukaryota > Metazoa > Arthropoda > Insecta > Hemiptera > Pentatomidae > Aelia > Aelia acuminata. The sequence goes on along the minus strand of OU426983.1, from coordinate 116,117,588 downwards.
CAGAACTTTGGGGTTCCTCGAAAGACATCCACATCAACAAAATACAAACATCACAATCCAAAATTCTCAGGTGCATCACAAATGCACCTTGGTTTATTTCGAATAACACACTGCACAATGACATGAACATACCGACAGTAAAATCTTTCATACACGACAAATATCAAACATTCCACTCTTCAACACTACATCACCCTAACCCACTCATCCCCATTCTCTTTCCTCCTCCCTGTTACCTGGTCAGCCTCGACGTCGACTGAAACGAAGGTGGCCAAGAGACCTCTTACTTTAGTAAATTATAATGCAAGAAAGTCTCAAGAAAGTCAGAGTCAAAAGCAGCAGTGACCAAATTTGCTCGATCCGCCACAGCGCAGGTGCAAATCTACAAGGGAAACATAAATAAATAAATAAAAATCAGCAATTGTAAATTATTACGTTGTGGTTTTATTTATCGATTCATTCAAGTTTGATTATATTATTAGCTTATACTAAGTATTACTAAACATTGTAATATATGGATATACTGTAATACATCCTTATTAGTTACACTTGTATTTACTAAATGTTCTAATATATGTCCAAAATGACCCATATCGAAACTTTTATATTAATAAAATAAAAGATTTTTAATTTACTTTATTTAATTTAATAGTTCAGAACCCAGGCATACCCTATTCATTTCTTTTGATTACCTCATTATTTGATGATTGTTACTGATTTTTATATATTTTTAACTTTACTCTTATTTCTGAATATAACTCATTTTCTCATTTCATCTACATCTGGTATCTTGTAAATTTAAAAGTGAAAACAATATAGATTATCAAATAATAGGAAATTAAATTTTAAAAGGAAATTGAAAATTTCAGGACTACGATGATTGCTCAGGAGGATCTCAGGACGATCTCAGGACTCAGGAAGATTGCTTACCATAACGAAAAGTCGACAGGTATTTGAAGTTAAATATTTTTATTTAAATAAAATAAATTTAAAGTAAATAAAATTATATTATCCTATGTTGTGTTTAAACATAATTAAGCACAAAATAAGGCCACTTGTTTATTTGACCAATAATAAACAAATAAACCAGTTTTTTAATTTACACCGTAACAATAGTTTTATTTCAAATCCCTGTATGAACGAATCTCAAATATGATTAGTTGTAGGTATATAATATCAAATGGCAAATTTTATGAAAGAAAAATGTCTATATAATATTTATAAATTAACGAGCAGTCACGGCCACGCGTTGCTGTGGCTCAGTTGATATAATGCGTCGAATTAATTATATCCTATTATTTTTAATGCAGTCAAATAAAAATTCACTGTTAAAGATAAAAACGTTTCAGCTAATGTAAAAAGCTACGGGATTTAAAATAGGACTTTACGCCAAATTTAAAAATGTTTGGTAAAGAATTTAGAAGGGTTTAAGTTTTTATTTTTTACATCTCATATTTCACTATAGAATAGAATAGAATAAGGCTTAACAGACCCGAAGGCCCGACGCCGACACCACCAATCGGTCACTACATACCTCCATCGTCCTCCCTCCGTCCAATCCCAAATTCACAAGATCTGCGGGTCTCATTACCGCGTATGGGGAGCGTCCCACGGGTGGCGGATGTGGGGATGGTCGGTGGAAATTCCTTGGAAGTTCCTCCCGGCTAAGTCCGTAGGACTCGCTGACCAACAATGAGAGCGGCCCCCAGGCTTGCTGGAGGGTGTGACGTAGGTTTGAACGCCCTACTCACATATTTTTTAGTTCACCCAAACACCACAAACAGTCATGGATTTTCCTAAGGTAAAACGCTCATTATCAGGAGGTAAACTAGTCCCCCGTTCGGGTCTCCGGGTGGGGACTGCTTTAGGGGAATCATGGCGAAAGTTGAAATTAAGAGATTTAGTATTAGGGACGTGAAACGTAAGAAGTTTAAATACAGCGGGTGAGTTAAAATCGGTCTCGAATAAGGTTGATAGGTACGGTATAGATATCGTGGCGCTACAAGAGGTACGCTGGCCGGGGGAGGGCTCTTTAAGAGAAGGTAAGTACACTATTTGGTACGGCGAGGGCGAAAATTATTGTTTAGGCACTGATTAGAAATAGGTTGATATCCGCTTTGAGGGACGTTCAATTTTTCGGGGATAGGATATCGGTAGCTGTATTTCAGGCGCGGTGGTTTAAAATCGCGTTAATAAACATACTTCACTATAATAAGTAATAATGATCCATTCTTTTAGCACTTCTGGATTATTTCAGGAGAGGCGAGATTAAATATTAATAACACATGTAAAAAGGAACTAAGAAAGAATATAATTGGAATAGGGTTTACTGAATAGGGGTTACTGACAGCTTACTGACGACATTAGAAAATGCCTTCTTAAATGTAAAGAAAAACAGATATACATTGAGTTACAACGGATAAAAGGACATGGAGGACGGATAGGTAACGAAGAGGCAGACGCGAAGGCCGAAACTGCAGCACTGGACGAGACACTCCCTATTTCTTACTGTAAAGCCCCTCAGGCTAAAGTTAAGGGCGGATTCACAATATCGCTCCGCTCCCGCTCCACTCCCGGTCCGCTCAAATATTCTAAAGAGAAATAGACAGAGAATTCCACTATCGGCACCGCTCCGGTCTCGCTCCACTCCCGGTCCGCTCTCGCTCTACCCCATTCACACTAGCGCTCCGCTCCCGCTCCGCTCCAGGTCCGGTCTCACTGGCAAAATATTCTACAGAGGAATAGAGAGAGGTTAATCACAATATTGGCACAGGTCCGGCCTCGCTCCGCTCACGCTCCACTCTCGCTCCACTCCCGCTCCACTCTCGCTCCACTCCCGCTCCACTCTCCTAAAGTCTTTTCATATTCACATTATATAATTTTACACCGTTCACGATTGAAGCCATTAATAATCGAAGCCGTCTGTATTTGGATTTTAATTAATAATTAACTTTCAGTTATTAAAGTATTTATTTATTCATCAATTGTACGGCTAAAAAAGTTCAAATTTTAAAAATATATATATATATATATATATATATATATATATATATATATAATTATAAATTAATTTAATTAATGGTGAAGAAATAATTAAAATTTTTTTTCCGAATGTATTAGAATACGCTTGAAATAATAAAAAAAAAAAAATCACCAACAATACGCGCGGTTTTTCGACGTGAAAAATTCATGTTATGTTTGAGATATATTTTGCTATGAATTAATGTACTCGTAAAAAATGGTCACCGATTTATTTATTGACTACATACTCATTGCTATTATAAAATAACGTTTAATTTGAAACGAATAAAAATGCAGTATATTATGAAAAATGTCAGATCATGAACAAAAAAATATATTAAAGCAAAAAATAATTAAAATATTAATCAGGAAAAGAAGCGAACACAATCGGTAAATTTGTAGCATTTGCCGATTTCAACTTGAAATTTTCAAGCGTATTCGAATACATTTTGAAAAAAATTTAAATTATTTCTTCGCCCTTAATTAAATTAATTTATAATTATTATTATTAATTATCATTGTGTTGCAATATATTCTTCTTATAATATTTTTTGATAATATTATCTTCTTCATCAAGAAAAGTACACTTACCAGCTATTTCTACAAACGAAAAATTGATTTTTTTTTGGCCGTAAAATTGAAGAATAAATTAATACTTAAATAACTGAAAGTTAATCATTAATCAAAATCCGAATACAGACAACTTCGATTATTAATGGCTTTAATAGCTTAAACCTTTCAAAATCGAACGGTGTAAAATTATGTAGTGTGAATATGGTAAGACATTAGGAGAGCGGACCGGGAGTGGACCGGGAGCGGAGCGCTAGTGTGAATGGGGTAGAGCGAGAGTGGACCGGGAGCGGACCGGGAGCGGAGCGAGAGTGGAGCGGATAGTGTGAATAGGCCCTAAAAGTATATTAAGGCAAATGACGTACAGGCTATGGAGTAACAGATGGCAGACAACTACGAAAGGAAGACATTTATACAAATACATTAATAAATTAGAAAACAGACAAAAGCTACGTACAATCAACAGTAGACTTACACAGGTACTGACTGGTCACGGACCAACAAGAGGTTACTTACATAGATTTAATATAATAGAAGACAACAAATGCTTGTGCGACGGACAGACAGAACAAACTTATGACCATCTTATATTTGACTGCCACTTACTTGACGCACAGAGGTATAAATTATTAAGAACAATTATGGTCCGTGGGCACAATTGGCCAATCAGTAAAGAAGAACTGCTTTTTAGTTTTGGCCGGGAATTTCAGGAGTTTTTAGGTAGAATAGACCACGATAAATTATGAGAAATAGATTGGACAGGTGACACCACATAGGACATCATGATATAACCATATTTTTATTTTTCTTATTCATTATTTTTATTTCATATCATTTTCTATTTTGATATTGTTTGAATTGTCATTCAATTTATTATTTTAGTAATGTATATATTTAGGAATACTTACAGTATTTTGTAATTTGAATTTTGTTGTAGGTTTTGTATTTTTTATTTTGTTTTTGTATTTTGTACTTTGCATATTGTTGTTTCCTTGTTGTTTCATTTTGTTGTAAAAATATTCTGAAAAATTGGAATAAAAAAAAAATTAGAATAGGGTTTAGTACAATCACAATAGACAGTTAGAACAAATGTACCAAATTAATCTTTTGCCATAATACATAATGATTAAATTCAGAATATAACACATGATGGCTGAGATATTCTATAAGTAGGTTCTACCTGAAATAGGTTATGATAGAAAAATAAAATAAAAATGGAGACCAATAATCGAGATAAAAACTATCCTATCTTTTAAGTTGGACAAAACTACACACAATGAGCCAAATTTTATGAAGATCGGTTGAGTAGTTTCTGATTTTACTCCCGACAAACATCGGGACACGAGATTTTTATATATGTAAAGATAATTTATGTAAATATGCAAACAGTCTTGAAAATGGCTCTAGAAGCTGAAACGTTGCCTTAAAGAAATTTCTATTGTTTTTGGTGAATATTGGCCTTAATTTTATTTATTTAATCGTATTAATCACGAAACTTGAAAAAATGATAAGAGAATTCATTTATTTATTTCATCATTCGCACCTTAAATTCAAGACTGACATTGACTAAGTTTTGGAAAACATCTACAGCGATTTTTAATCATAAAATGCTAGATTTATGGAATTTGATCACTAGTTTTCAATTTTTTTCGTAATGAAGAAATTTTCATCCCATTTTTATATTTTGTTGTATGAATAGATATAATACTACCTATTTTTAAAAAAAATATAAAAAATTTAAAAGATGCCCTTTTCGATAAAATTGAAATAAAGATTTTAAACTAGGTTTTAAGAAAATTTCTTTAGTACCAACCTATACATTGCTGTATATCATATGAAACGGCATGGAATGCGCTGTTAAACTACACTAATCTCCTAGTCCTAGTCAAATTTGGAAAACATATACAGCTATTTTTAATCTTGATTTTTTCTGTTACTGGACCTATTTTTGAGGGCATTAGAGACCAATAATTCAAAAACAGGTAGACATATCTCAGTAATATTTCACAATTGTTCTATTAGATACAAGAAGTACCCATACATTAAATTTCAAGAAAATCTGGTAAGATGATAAATTTTTGTGTTGATTTGACGTGGAATGGCCCTGCTACCATTGACTACGGATTTTAATCCATTTCCAAACCAGAAAGGAGTGAAGATAGATAAATAAAAAAATCTTCTTTTTTGGTTGGTTTGTTTATTTAGATTCTTATTTTCCCCGGGTTGGAATCCAGTCCTAAAGACAAGTAGGGAAAGTAGTTAAATTTTTATGGCCCTTTTCGAAGGACCTAAACAACACGATAGGCTCTGATACACACACCATTACTGTTAGAGGGGAGTTCCTCTTCTGCTCTTGAAAGTATTTCTTTTCATCGTTAGAAAAATAAAAGGTATTGAATATTATTAAAGGACTCGATACAGAAGAGTAACTCGATTGAAAATAAAAATAAAGACTAGATAAAATAAAAAATAAAGCTAATAAATGTTATAAAAAGTTACTATAAATTTTTAGGAGGGGCGGGCCAGGCCGGCGGGATCAACAACCTTACATCTCTTTCCCACGGCCCATTCACTACATTCCCTACTCAGGGTATTTTCCCAACAAAGGATAATATGTTAAGTTAATACTATAATCTGGTATTTATACTGTACAAAAAAAAAAAAAAAAAAAAAAAAAAAAAAAAGAAAATTCGTGTAGTGTTATAAAAAACAAACAAATATAATATTAAATGGGATATGTTACAAAAGAAAAAAAATCAGGAAAAAACAAAACAAATAAAAACAAACCCTCAAGTCTCTCAAACAATACAATACAATCTTACTGATTACAATGTTACTCCGGCACATTCGGTAATCCGGCGCTATGTGGCACCATCCAGTGTTCTTAGATAAAGATCTGGTCAATACCAGAGTTGGGAAAATTGTAAGCTGAATAATGGCTAATGAATATGAATAGTTGTAATCATAAAACAAATGAATAATGAATAACCATTATTCATAAACAGTGCGGAGTATTTTTAATGATTATTGAGTGTTTGTGGTATTCATGAATAAAATATATTCATGAGCATGGATTAATATAATATTCATCAATCATGAATAACAAATATTCACCAATCATCAATCATGAAGATGACATATTAATAAGCATTAATCATTTAAATTCAAAAGACGAGGATGCATTTCTGAATTAAAAGTTGTCCTAATGAGAAAGGACAAGTCCTAAGAGTGGGTATATTCAACTGAACATCATTTGAACTCACAAGTAAAGAATTAGACACTAATTCCAATGGGTATTAATAAATGTCTATTGACATGAATAGAAAGAGGAAAAAAATTTTCAATCATCATTCATGGCATTTTTTTTTAATCATGATTAATGAGTTTATATTATTCATTATTAATGAATGAGTAGTGAATTCACATTAGTCATGATTAATGAGTAATGAGTAATCATGAATAATGAATTCTTCTTAATCATTATAATGAATAATGGTCATTCATGATTGTTGAATACACTATATTCATGAATACCCCACGACCAGCGATTAATACAATTCATGATTGATGATTCCGCGCTAAATAATGATTTGTGAATGATGATTACAATCATTATTCACATTTTTGATTATTATTCATAATCATGATTACATTTTTATTTAAATATGCCCAACTCTGGCCAATACACCCCTTGTTTTAATTCTAAAGACGTTATTGACGATTCAGACGAAGGTAATTTCACAAGCTCAACTCTAAAATTGTCTTAAGATTTTTTACAAGAGTTTTCTAACAAATGTGAACTGAGCGTTACCCTATCAAATGAGGATATCAAAGAATGGCTTCAAAGCACAAACGAAGAAAATTTTCGCTTCCTATCTGACGACGAAATCCTCAGCCAAAATCGGGCTACGGATGAATAGGAGATGAATAGGAGATTGCGATGACCAGAATATTTCAACCCACCGTACTGTAACCAACAACGCAGCATCGCATACAAATTTTTTGGTGAAAGCTACATAAATTATTATAAGGAAATGATATATTAGTGATAATATAATTAAGAAATAATATTGTACCCATGTGTAATATTGATATTAATGTATTGTATTATGTATAAAAACGTAATAGTGTAATTTTTTTTTTATAAGTTAAAAGTAAATGCTTTTGATCTAGAAGTTGGAAACACCCGCCTAAAAGCTCTAGAAGATATTTTAAATTTAAAAAAATAAGTAATGGAAAAATGACAAAAAGTGAGATTAGTCGAAATTAAAAAAATGAAATAAACCAGGAACTACAATAAACCAGGTATAAAATTCGGTGTGGAATTACTGGAATTTCTGATCTATCCCAAATCACCCTGAATAAAATAATTATAAAAATATAAAATTCACCATTAGAATCAATGAAAATCTTGGTATTTTATAGTATTATAGTATTTTACAGTAGCTACGTCAACGCTTGTTTAAAGATGGTAATCACAGAAATTTTGTTTATTTATTGAACTACACTTTATAGTACTATGGCTAATCGGTAGATGCTACAGGAGTAGTCGGATAGTTGGAAAGCCTAGGTTTCGATCGAAGCATGTGGATCTTCATCAGGGCTTGTTGTTGAGTACAGAGTAATACAGAGACTGACTGCCGAGTCTTGACTGATGATCCCAGTCTCTGGACTCAACAAGCCCTGATGAAGATGCGCATTTGTGGATCGAAACGTAGGCTTTCCAAATAAAAAACTTTTGACTAAAAATCCTGATTATTTATCATCCTATCTTAAAGAAAACAATTGAACATTACACAAATCTAAATTATTATTTCTTTTTTTTTTCGGTTTCTTAAAATGTTTAATAAGATATTTCCTTGTCTTTGTCTATCATGACGATTCTTATTCTACTGAACATTGAGTTGTACATTTTTAATCAACTCTTGGGAAGCTATAGAGGAAAACCACTCGATAAAGAAAAAAAAATTATATGTCTTATAATTTATTACGGAATGAGGAAAAATTCCTTTGGTCTATAATTCATGTTCATTGGCCGTTAGTATAATTAATTAATTATTTATTTATAAGCAAATTTATTTAATTGCCAGGAAACGTACTAAGGACATATTTTATAATGGTATATAAACATAATAACCTAATTTTTAAACTGCCACACGGAGTTATCTTTTCTTGAATGTTTTTTATAATACATCCGAAATGTATTCTTCATCAGGTTGTCTTAACTAGTTAAATATTTAAAAATACAAGTTTATACAATTACAAGTTTTACATTTGAATATAATTATTTGTCTAAATGTACCAACAAGCTCGTTTTTGATTAATGGTGACGATTAAGGAATGGATTTCACATATTTTTTTCTTATCTTAGAATTATCATAAAAATCTCAATTTAATCGTTATATGGCATTTCGAAGCGTTTAAATTTCGTTTTACATATTTTCACAATAGATATGTATTTCTACTACATAAACATTTTTTTACATATTCGGTCACCATATTACAAGAACGATATTTTGTTTATATAGTCGAAGTCATAAAATGTATATTTGCCTCAAACAATTGGCAAGCATACTTTTTGTACAAATTAAAAAAAAAAAAAAAAAAAATGTTTGTTCCAACAAGCACTTAAAACACGTTGACAAATCTTTCTCATGGGATAACCTGTGGTATAGTGGTTAGCATGGCAACCTAAAATGCTAAAGGTCGCAGGTTCGCGCCCAGCGGTGGCCCTAGGATTTTTTAATGGGAGTAAAAAATCCTTAGCCATGCCGTCCCTTGGATAGGACGTAAAATGGAGGTCCCGAGCCTGTACGATGTCAGGTACTTGTTAAATATCCCTATCCTAATTATACCTGGATCGGCAAAATTTAGGACTCCCACTGTAGCATTGTCCGATTAGCCTTAGGCATAAAGTGAAGTTATACAAACAAAAATTTTATAATGGGTATTTTTAAACTGCCCCATTGATCTTTTCTTTTCTGGAATGTTTTTTATTATGCATGTATTCTTCATCGGACTGTCTTAACTAATTGAATATTTAAAAATATAATTACAAGTTTTCCATTTGGATATAATTATTTGTATAAATATATCAACGAGCTTGTAAGCCATTTTTAATCAATGATGATTAGGCATGGATTTTACATATTTTTTTCAGAGCTTAGAATTATCATTAGAAAGCTCAATTTAATCGTCTTATGGTATTTCGAAGCGTTTAAATTAATTTTCATTTTATATATTTTCACATTTCTATTTTTATATTACTTTATACTACGTAAACATATCCGGTCTATCATATTACAAGAATAATACTTTGTTTATAAAGTCACGAAATGTAAATTTGCCTCATATTGGCCTAAAATTGGCACGTATTTAATATTGTTCAAAGAAAAAAGAAAGGTTTGTTCCAACAAGCACTTAAAGCACGTTGACAAATCTTTCTCATGCAAAGTTGTCAACGTGTATTTGTTGGAACAAACCTATTTAATGGAAATCATTTATTTCCACGGTAACTAAAATAAGTTTTCATAACAACTAAATAGAGGAATAAAATTAAACGCCATGATGAATTATGTTTTACATGGTTACATTGTCAAAGAATATAACTATAAAATAAAAATAAAAACTATTTCATTAATTATTCAGTGAGTGAATAAGCAAAAAAGCACGTAATGATGAAAATATTTAAAGCTTAGTTTTTTTTTCTCGAACATATCTACATATCACAGTTAATAAAATATATTTTAATTTATAATTTTATTTTATATTTTGATTTTTGTAATTTAATATTTATATTAACTTAATTAAAAGCAACTTAATGCTTTTCCTCAAACAGAACAATATATTTAATAAAATATAGCTTACTTTTTTATAAAACAAATACAATACAATTACAATTTAAGAATTGTATGGTAGCATCAATGTTTGTTTATTAAGGTAATTTAATTTAAGGTGATTGTATTTCATTGTAATTTTATTTTATTAAACTGTAGTTTATTATTATTATGATTTTATAAATATTGTACAACAGGGCGAAAATGACCCAGGTTGTCGAAAAGCCCAAGAATTGTATATAAATAAAAATAATTATTGTAATTTAATTTTTAATTGTTTGTAATTTAATTTTATATTTAAATTGTTTGTAACTTTTACTGATTTCATTTATATACGTAAATACACATATGTACACTCAAAACAATATAAAATATATAGATTTTACCTTTGAGTATGTTCTAATCAATTTGATGATATTTGATGTTAAATATTTCTCAAAATATAATTACATACTCGTGTACATTATTTGGCTTTTCATTTTACATGAAAATCAAATACCTAGGGATGATAAATTGCGAGTTTTATGATGTTGAAGTGTTTTAAATACAGTTAATGGCTAATCAAGTATTTAAAAAGGAATCATTACAGATAATTATAAGTAGCTACCGGTTTTTAATATATTAGGAGAATTAAATGTTAACCTTGTTGTAGGCGGAAATAGACGGCATTTATACTTTGTAGTTTTAATTACTGTCCAATCTTGATAATCCGACTAATATGGTACTGAAAACTTGTCGGATTATGATATATTACGGATTATCGAGTATTTTAGTACCATTAAAAATGCATAAAATGAAGAAACTCTTCAGTGATAGTAAACCTCTCCCAGAAATACGAGGAAGCCGCCGAGAGCAGATTATAATAACGCGCCTGAGGATTGGGCATACAAGGCTAACTCTTGGGCACCTCTTAGAAGACTAACCTCATCCAATGTGTCGAACATGTAATACAAATATAACATTGGAACATATTTTGGAAAATTGCCCGGGACGAAGCAGCGAGGAATTCACACCACGTCGAGGGATATGCTGAAGCCCTAATACCAGAAAATTAAAAAATCTGGTGCGTGCGCGCAACACACAACTTTCACTTACCAACTTACTTAGATTAGAAATTAATGCGTTTTGTTAATTGCCACTTCTCAAATGAACAGAACAGTTTAATTATAACGCATTGGTTTGTCATTAAAGGCGTACGGCGCATGCGTGAGCTCAAGGTGTTTTATGAGTTGACGGAATATTTTTCTTTTTTTCTCCTGTATATGTTTACTTGATTTTCTTCATATATCATATTTAGCCGTTTCTTATTTTTAAGCGTGATGAGAGACAGATAATTTCCCAATATAAACTAAAACAAAGGTACTTATAGAAAAACAATAAAAGCCCCTTCCCCATTTAAGCCCCCTCAGAACATTTTAATAATGATAAAGCTTACCTGATATTAAATAACAACTAATTTTCATTAAACATAACGAATTTGATAAAAATCGTTAAAGCTGTTTTTGAGATATTCGATCAAAAAGGTAAAAATTGGACAAAATTTATTAAGTAAAGTCGCCCCTCCTGTTGATCAATTTTGATGAAATTTTTACAGTCATATCTCGGGCATATAGATACATCAAATATCAAGTTTGATCAAAATCGTTAAAACCGTTATTGAGTAAATAAAAAAAACACGTGAAAATGATACAAAATTTATTAAGTAAAGTCCCCCCCCCGGTTGGTCAATTTTGATGAAATTTTTACAGTCATATCTCGGGCATATAAATAGATCAAATACTCAGTTTAATCAAAATTGTTAAAGCTGATTTTGAGTAAATAAAAAAAAACACATGAAAATGATACAAAATTTACTAAGTAAAGTCCCCCCTACGGTTAATCAATTTTGATGAAATTTTTACAGTCATATCTGAGGCATATTAATACATCAAATGCTCAGTTTAATCAAAATCGTTAGAGCCGTTTTTGAGAAAATCGAAAAAAACGCAAAAAGTTATTAAATAAAGTACCCCCTACCTTTGAGAAATTTTGATGAAATTTTCGCTGTCACATCGCGGGCATATATCTACACTAAATACCCAATTTCAGGTTCGCACGGTTTATAGTTTTTGAGCTAGTCTGTTCACACACACACACACACACACACACACACACACACACACACACACACACACACACACACACACACACACACACACACACACACACACACACACACACACACACACACACACACACACAGACACACACAGACACACACACACACACACACACACACACACACACACACACACACACACACACACACACAGACCATTTCGCGGGACTTGGTCATTTGGACTCAGGGGACCCCAAAACGTGTATTTCCGTTGAAAACCGGAAGTCGAAATTTTTCACGATCGCAATACTTCCACTTACTATATATTTCATGTATAGGTAAGTGAAAGTAAAAAACTATGTCAAAATCTATATGATCCAATGTAATTGATGTATATGCATTTGATGTATTGTAATTGATGTATGTAATGGCATTGTATGTAATCTAAATAGAATTTGGTGCCTCTAGCCCAAGTTGTTGTACACGGCACCTTAAGTGTAATTAAATAAATAAATAAAAATGCATAGTAAGGAATAAAGGTCGAATAATGCTCTACTAAGTTTTTTAGCCAATGTTTGGTTTCGAACTTAGCACCAAAACCTAACCGTGCAAACAGGCTTTCAAATATATACCTGTATTTTAATTCTTGATACTTTCAGAATAACAAGCATTATTATTACTTCATGTTAGTGTTAGTCCCGATAATTCTCAATGTATAGTTAATTATTTAAGGCGTACCGTTTTGTGAGGGTGAACTGAAGCTAAGAAACAAATTAAGGTTATTGTAATTTTTAAACAATTTAACTAGAAAAGATAAGATTCGACTAAGGCCGGGAATCGAATCAAGGTTATATATGTGCGCATGTGCAAATTATATGTATAGTTATAATTTTCAAAAACTACCAGCATGCCTAGACTACTACATAAACATTGTTAAATACTATCAAAAAAGTAATACTGCTAGGAGTTTGTATTAATAATTATTGTATCATTGACCAATAACAATAACTAATAACCAGAGCCGGGGTTTTTATGCAGTAAAAATGTCAAAATATGCCATATAATATGCAGTAAAAAACTATAAACTATATAGCAAAATAAGCAGCATGAATTCTAAAAATATACTGTTAATCAACTTCAAAGATACTAATATTTATAAAATATTTTACAGGAAAGAAAGTGGAGGAGACTATTTAGAAATGAAACTAAAATGTTTTTAAATTTTTTTGTTTACATCTTAAACAAATATATATTTCCGATAATGACATTAAACGCCTTTAAAACTGAAATGTGCAAATACAACATACTAAATTTGGGCAATCTTATACTTAATTTGGATTCTCTCTCTGGGAGACGGTTGAGAGTGATCACAGTCAGTTCTGAATCCTAACCTTTTATCGTTTAAAATATTTTTATGATTCGAAAATGATCTTTCGACATGAACTGATGTGATTGGAGCAAATTTATAAGCGCCTAAAATTATTGGTTTTTTGTCCATGTCGCTGAGAACAATCGAGTTATTCCCGTTTAAAATTTATGTTTTCCGCGATATTAAAATCTGAATTTTACATAAAAACGTCTTCCATTCTTACTTTTCAAAGCTTCTCCAATCCGGCCTATCATGCAATTTATATTTTTATTAACTAAAAAGGGAGGTGGGAAGCCGTGAATCTGTAATCATCCGTTTCGAAGAAGAAGAACGTATTTACGGCGAATACCCCAAATTGAAGTAGGGAATCTTCGCTTCCACGTTGAATACTACTTTTATCTTTCTTAATGTATTGTTTACTTTATTAGATATAGTTTGTAAATGACCCAGGTGGTCGAAAAGCCCGAAAATATTACATAAATAAATACTTTATTAGATCACCTATTAAATCTGCGAACTCTGATTCGTAATCATATCTGGTCGGCTATTTAAAAGAACCATGCAAACAAAATATGCAATTGCATAAAAATTCAGGCCCTGTTAATAACACATATTCAGTGCAGTATACTAAACCTAAATTTTTTTCTGGCCTGGAGCCCAAAGAGTTTGGACAGCTCTCATTACCAAAGAGCCACAACAATACTACTACCAGGTGTGTAAATATGAAATCGGAATTCGCCAATGTTAGGAGTTAGCAGTCAATATAATCTTCTAACTAATCCATCAGTGGTGTTATCTGCTTTTGCCTACATGTAATAAAGAGATCCAATTGATACCAACATCAGTTTCATTCTATAACCGTGTTTTTATTGGCGTTGAACATGTCGACTTTTGTGCCAACAAATCAAGATTTGCGGACAGCATTTATTTTCCGTTTCCTTCTGAAAAAAATTGGAGCATTATCACATAGGATGCTTGTTGAAGCTTACGGGGAGCATGCCCTAGGCAAATCTCAATGTTTCGATTGGTTCAAAAAATTTAAAGATGGATTTCGATAAAAGAAACAAAGACCGTGGAAAACCACAAAAAAAAAAAACTTTGAAAACGCTGATTCGGAAGCGTTTGTTGGACAATTATTACACGTGACACCGTCTCCATTTGTTTGAAAGGCATGGAAAAGATCCAGAAGGTCGGAAAATGGGTACCTCATCAACTGAATGACAGACAGCAGGAAGCTTGAAAAACCTCATGGCAAATGCTGCTCGCCAGGTACAGAAAAAAAGTTATTTCTTCATCAAATTGTGACTAGTGATGAAAAGTGAATTTACTTCGAGAATCCTAAGCGTAAAAACTCCTGGGTAACTCCTGGTGAACCATCGGCATCGCTTGGGGAGGAAAAAAATGCTCTGAGTCTGGTGTGATCAGATGGGTGTTACCTACTATGAGCTGCTGCAACCTGGGGAAACTGTTAATACGGAACGCTACCTACAACAGATGATAAATTTGAATAAAGATTTGCGCCAAAAAGTCCCAATATCAAGAAAGGACACACAAAGTGATCTTGCTCCATGACAATGCCCCATCACATTCGGCTAAACGGACCAAGGAAACGATCCAAGTGTTTGGTTGGTAAATTCTTCCTCATGCGGCTTATTCACCGGATTTGGCCCCATCCGATTACCACCTATTTGAATCGATGGGACACACACTAGCTGAGCAGCGCTTCACTTCTTATGAAAATATACGAAATTGGTTAAGTGATTGGTTTGACTAAGAAGAGGAAGCATTATTTTGGCGGGGAATCCACAAATTGCCTGAATGATGGGAAAAATGCATAGATAGCGAAGGACAGTACTTCGAATAAAAAAGTATGTATCATTTTTACACAATCAACTCTTATTTGCTATATGTAAAATTCCGGTTTCATATTTACACACCTGGTACACTAATAAATATTTAAAAATTATATTTTTTCAATAATTAAAATTCAAGGAGGGGCTATATCCCCAATCAATATACCCCTAGGGTCCGTATCTGTAGTTATGGTTAGATCAATTTTTTTCTAACGTTATATTGGAGGGGGGTCGCTCCCTTTCTCCTCCCCAAGATTAGCTTTTGGTGTTTGGCACTAGGGATGCGACATCGATGTCGTTGTTTCTGAATTATCGATGTATTGACCAAAGCATTGATGTTACAGCCGATATAGATAAAGATACAGCCGATGTTTTGTGAACATCGATGGTTGTGTGTCGATTTTTTTTATTGAGAGAGAGTAGTGTATAGAAATACAAGCTTGAAAGTGATATACATACATACATGTACAAAAGGTAACCAATAAATATATAAATCCATTTTTTTAAAAATTTATAAAGATTTTTTTAACATCGATGATTAGACAAAAACAGAAATTTTCTTAATATCCATGTTTTAAGAAAAAAAAAGATATTTTTAACATCTACGTTTAGTCAAAAACAAGAATTTTCTTAACATAGAAGGTTTGACAATAAAAAAGGTTTGAAATACTATTCTAGGGAAGCGACATCGATGTATGAATATGTTTGGTTCCTAGCAGGATATAGTTTAAAAATGAATATGAAAAACCATCAATGTCGAAAACATAGATGTTTTTATACATTACTTATGAAAAGCAACACGTTTTACACTTAAATAGCGATTTAAATACGTTTGGGCTGTTGATTAAATATGTTGATGTTTAACCCTCGCAAGGCACACTTGGGTCTGACAGACCACAAGAACATATTATGTACGAATATCTAATTGATAAAATTAATCTAATGGCTCTGACTTCTATGTATTAGAAGTTCGTACACCTACCGCCTTAGCGCCTATGTTGGAAAAGTTTTAGTTCATACTGTTGTTTTTATAGAAAATTAAAAACTTGTGTTGGGGTCCTGTAGACCCCAGTGTGGCATCTAAGTTCTTCTTTTTGTTATTGCACTTTTATTACAATTTGCTTTGTAAGTGAGGTAAGTGTAACAAATATTTCTTTCAAAATGTTTCATTGTGTGGTTTATATTTCTTTTTGTGGGTTATGTTTTATTTTTTATTTATTGCTCAACTTTCTGATAAATGTGAATTTTTTCAAAATGGCTTAGGCCTGAAGTGAGAAGGTCAATAAAAATATTAATTAAGGAATTAGGAGTCAATGGCCCTGGTCCAAAGGCCCTAGGACAGTTTAAAAAGAAAGATGCTCTTATTGTTCTAGACAAAAAGATAGGAAAACGAAACTAGTTTCTAGGGAATGCCACAGCCACACACTTGTGCATAGAATGCAGTCAATGAGGGCTGCATGTAAGAAAAGTGGTCGGCAATAAATTTTTTAAAATATATTTTTTATATTTAGAATATTCTAAGTAACAATAGAGAAATAATGAATCTTGATTTGTATAAAATTTTAATTTCTAAATACGTTTTTTCCAAACTGTAAAAACTACTTGAAAAATGTGCATTTTACATGTGTTTTTTTATATATCGTAAATTAAACTAAATATGTTTAATCCAATTTATTGTTTTCTTGATCTTGTCCGTTTTTTTTAATTGCCTAAATAAAAGCTTCTAAAAATATTTTAAAACTATAATTTATATAAAGGATTAACTTTTGGGGTCTGTAGGACCCCAGTGTGGCACGTATGAAAAAAAATATTAGTGTGCCTTTGGAGGGTTAAAGAATTTATATATTAAAACATGTCGAAAAAATAAAATAGAAATGTCCTACTAATAGTACTAATAGTACTAATACTACTAATAATACTGAAGTCGAAGACATTTTTTATAAAGGTATTGCACAAACATTAGGAACTTATCACACCTGGTCAATCCATTGTGTCTGGAAAATAAATGATATAATTTTTTTTATTTTCTTAAGTGGTTATCTTGCCATTTTGATATGATTGGGCCTATAAAGTTCCATGATTTTTGAATATCAGATGAGTGTCAGGCGCATGCGCAATACGGTCTAACAATTATGGGGTAACGCGGGTTGTATGCTTTGGAACGGAATAACCCCATTACGCATGCGGCTGACATTCATAACTCCTCTTGGAACCAGACCTTCTGCCCACATCGCTATTAATACAGTACTAAGTATAATATATAACATGTATTATCCTGATTGTAAATGAAGTATATATTATATATACATATATTTACAATATGTAGAAATAAGTGAATAAATATTTACGTATGTATAGATATGTAGATATATCATGTGCGCATGTGCAAATTAAGCGTATGAGCCTTGATAGAGAGAGGGAGAGTGGAGGGGATGAGAAGCAGGAAGTGGAAGGAACTGGGTCGGGGAGTCGCTGACCTCTGCAGAGCGCTCTACCGCCTCCCTCCTCAACCTCAACCTCCGACCCACATTCCTCTCTTCTTCCGTTTTTGTATACCCGAATTTCAAACAAAACTAAAAAAAAAATGTATGTAAAAAATAAAAATAAAATTTAAATTGAGGAGGTGAGACGCAAAACTCGTTCGTTCCATTTTTTGAAAAATTGAGATGGCAGTGGATAATAAAAGATATTGTAATGCTCTTTCAACAAATCTTATTAGATTGGAGCAAAACTTGTTATTTCATATGGATTTTTGCTATACAAAATAGTGGTTTGTTGCAGAACTGATTCGTTCCATAGCCCATTTTGTTTCAAAACTTGTTCGTTACTCGTTGTGAATTCAAAACTCTTTGGTTTCTATTATAATTTCTCACTATGGACCCATCCCATTCGTTCACTATAGCAGTTTCTGTTACTTTTTCTGAACAAAAGACCGAAAGCTCGATTCTTCTTGCCTAGCTATATTCATAATTGATTTTCCAATGGCTCCAACAAGCTGAAAGGCGTTGATAATCTGCTGAAAAAGCATTTTTATGACGAGTGGAAGGCCAATGATTCATTGAATTATTACACACGAGTTCTCAATATATCTGCCACAGACCAGGGAAACAACGATGATGAAGACTGTGGCCTTAGTCTATGTGATCTAGTCTTTTTGTAACATTTTTGTAGTCAGACGTTTCTTTTTCAGTACACTATTATTTATAATATATTTTTTAAAAAAATTATCAACAAAAAAATGTACAGTCAAATGTTTTAAGTCAGTGGGTGATATTATTTTGTAAAATGATACCAAAGTTATTAATAAAATGTTTGCGAACCTAAGTAAATATTACTTATTAAAAAAAAAAAAAACCTTCTCTTTTGTTTTCTTCACCTCGTATTATTATCCTTATTATATTAAGTTACATTGAATTGAATTAAAACTCGTCCGTTCCAATTTGCAAAAGTCTATCTTTTAAACATTTTGTTGCAAAACTTTCTCATTCCAAGATCACTTCCACATGGTAGCTGTACCTTTCGAAGGCAAAAAAAAAACCACCTCATCAGGGCGACCACTAAATCTAAAAATTTTTATTTCAAAACTTTATTTCAGCAGACGTTTCGGTCGTTCGGCCATCATCAGTGCTTCAGCTTTAATGAGTTTTCTAAAACAGTTGATAATATTATCAATCACATTTAGGTTATTATCCACAACAATGTTAACAATAACTGAAATGAAGTTTTGGAATAAAAATGTTGAGATTAAATGGTCGCCCTGATCCTCAATTTTAATCAATTGAAGAGTCTCAAGAAGAGGAGTGTCAGATTAATAATTGATAAAAATAAAATGTTATTTTACTAAATGGTTTAACCCTAGATTGACACTGCCATTTATATGTACTTAAATGACACCGTGGGGTAATTTTTTTTTTAATATATATTTATTGACATTTACAACTGTATTTACGTATAATACAATAAATAAATGTGCCAAAATAAAATAAAATAATGTCTTGAATAAGCATGTAGAGAAACTAGCCACTGATAATAATAATAAGAATAATAATAATGCTTTATTATTATAAAAAAGAAAATTCAAAATTTTATCCAAAGCATTTACGGCTTGGGACGTACCCTTCAGCCGGAGTGGTGTTGACATAGCAACAGAAAAATAAAATAAAATAAAAATAGAACCTTAATTGCAAAATTAATTTCACTACTTATAAAAAATAATAGTATATAGTATTTACAACAGAAAAAATGCATATACAAAAAACAAATTAATATTTTCTTTTAAATATTACAGAAAATAATGTATAAAAGAAAAAATAAGTGTAATAGTAAAAGATGGAATAAAGTTGAAAAAGGAATAATAAAAAAAAAAAAAGAGATAGAAAAGAAGGTAAATAAGACTAAATATAATTTGTCAATAATTAAAGTTAAACATAATAAAGGAATACTTGTTATGAAAATAATGCCTACCTTCAGTAATTAAACTCCTGTATTGAGTTAAACCTTTTGAGCCATGCAGAACGCGCCAAAGATATCTGGTCTCTACAAGTATTGGAGCTCAGCAAATCGGCTACTGGCTATCCACTGATAGTACCCAACTAACATTATCCAGCATAAAGGATCTCTAGGCCATCTTATTTTCAGACACCTTGGAGGATGGTCTAGAACAGAGGAGGAAGCGAGGGTGGATACGAGTGGGTTCTGATGGGTCTGGAGTACTATGAAAGGACTGGTATCTGGATCGGGCTAAATCGGCGACATATGGAACGTTGAGGTCTTTGTGGATCATTTTATTTGTTACAAAATAAGGTGCGTTAAGGATTTTTCGAAGGATTTTGGATTGTAAGGATTGGATACAAGAGGAATTTGAAGGTTTGGTGGAGCCCCAAAGCTCGATTCTGTAAGCCCAAATAGGTCCAGAGGGGCTCCGAAGCATATGAGTGCCTGTGTGACACTAATTTGTTACAAACAGTTACTTTATGTTTAGGAAAATTATAGATCAATTATTGTAAGTATAAACATAGCATATTATTAGGTAGAAAATAGACCGGGGAGGCGGTCAATAAAATACAAAATAGTATAAAACTATTTTATTGTTGCCGACGTTTCGACCCAACTATGCAGGTCTTTGTCAGGGCTAAATATACAAGACACAGACAACAACATGAGTAATTAGGAGAATATGAACTGGCTAGATAAAATATAAAAAAATATGAAAAAAAAAACAAAACAAAGAATATGAACTGACTATATAAGATATAAATGAATGTAAACTTAAGGTTAAGCATATAATTTATATACACATGGTGTAATATGGCTATTGACACTGATACTGTTAACACTGATGCTGTTGATACTGATAGTATAGGTGGTGTGATAAGATGGGGTAAGGTACATAATAGTGGATATGTTATGAGAATGGTGTACTTTGGGTAGATATGGTGGCAAATGGGGCAGAGTTGAAGAGGGATTAATATATGATGGATTATAAATATAGTAAATGAAGGAGCTTACCTTATGACAGGGATGGATGTCACGGCCAGAGTAAGGGCTGGAAGGGTCGAAGGAAGGTACCTCCGATGCGAACGCACATCGTTCACTAATGTGATAATTGATGCGGACTTGTCCGGCAAGTTTCTTCAAGCGAGCAATTAACGGTGAACCTGGACATACAGAGATTACAACTTATAAAATAATTGTACATGATTAATTAAAATACTTTAAGTGTTAAGTGCGTAGGTACATATGTAAATGAAATTGCCGAAGCTGAGTCAGAATGCATTCCCAACCTCGGAGTTTCTCGATCCCAGGTATCTCCCCGAGCCAAATACAATTAACGGTTCTTGATTCAAAACATCCAACTAACAATGGTGTTAATTAATTAACGCAAACACCGAACATCTAATTGCTCTTATTTAACGACCATTATTATTTCGGTAATCTAAATCTGTAACGATTTTAAAACCAATTAAATGTAGAAAACCAAAAACCTGTTTTCTACCTCATGATAATTTATGTTTCTTGTATCTCATGAGATTAATTGAAATTCAACCGGCTCTAAAACATTTATCACCTTTTCGAATTCATCTGATGTTTTTTCTTTTTTATGGACATTAGATATTCGATGCAAATATATTTAAAAAATAGGGCCCACCAAGTTGCCAATCCGTATAAAGAATTATTTAAAAATGTACCTTATATAAAATAACATTACACATCCAATATTCACATATGTACAAAATCAACATTTATTTGAGGTTTAAAGTTTGATTGTTTCTACTACTCTCGCAACCACACAAAAATGTATCTTAATTTGAAAAGCATTTCTCCAAAAACCTTTTTCGTGTCCTCCCCTTATGGTTTAACATAAAACAGGCGACCCTAACATGTATAAAACTGTGCATTTAAAATAAAGCTTTTAGATTAAGGGTTGATTTTAAAATCCTTAAATTTGTTTTCAAGGTTATATAACATTGAATATCAATGATATTTTCCTTGTCTATCTTGTTTTGTTAACACATTTTATAAAACAACTAAGCTTTGGGCCACCCTCCTTAGCCCTTCATGGCGCCCCCAGCTTTGAGAACCCCTGGATTTGAATATCGACAATATCGAATATCGATACAAGCAAGTCGATAACCACAGGATAACGAGTATGTGTTCCGGGGCCACTTTATTGCCCGGGAAAAAGACCGCTTGTTAGTGTTTTCAGGCGCAGAATCCCTAGGTTATCAACGCGTTGAGTATCTATGTAAATAGAGGTTAAAAAAGATATAGATCTCGACTGTGTTTTGACTCGAAAAAAAAAAAATCTGGTGCGTGCGCGCAACACACAACTTTCACTTACCAACTTAGATTAGAAATTAATGCGTTCTGTTAATGCCACTTCTCACTCAGTTACGCATTTTTCCACATTCATTTCTTATTTTTGTTTTCATTTGCTCTATAACAAACACTAATTTCTTTTAGGCTCCAAGTCGACTGATTTTATAATTCTCTATGTACTTATTGAAAATTTCATTTAGTTACCATGAAACCAATAATTTCCATTAAATTAGGAACAATGATCTGTCATTAAAGGCGTACTACGCATGCGTGGGCTCAACGTGTTTTATGATTTGACTGAATATTTTTCTTTTTTTCTCCTCTATATGTTTACTTGGTTTTTATCATATCTCATATTTAGCCCTTTCTTATTTTTAGGCGTAATGAGAGACAGTTAATTTCTCCATATGAACAAAAACAAAGATACTTCATAGAAAACAAAAACAAACAAACAAAAAAGGCCCCTAACCCATTCAAGCCCCCCCCCCCCCAGAACATTTTAGTAATGATAAAGCTTACTTGATATTTTTGCTTACTTGATTGATATAAAGAAAACCTATTTCTCATTAAGCATGACGAATTTGATGAAAATCGTTAAAGCCGTTTTTGAGTAATTAAAAAAACACGTAAAAATGACACACACACACAGACCATTTCGCGGGACTTGGTCATTTGGACTCAGGTGACCCCAAAACGTGTATTTCCGTTGAAAACCGGAAGTCGAAATTTTTCACGATCGCAATACTTCCACTTACTATATATTTTTATATATAGGTAAGTGAAAGTAAAAAAAAATATGTGTGCGTGTATGTACATACAAAGATACATAAAAGAAAAATAGAAAGATAGAAGGGGAAAAAAATAAATCAATATTTTTTAAGAAACCAACATTATCATACGTTTGTGACTATTTTTGTCTTGACAAACTTATGTTACCTATGCATGACTCGAGGGGTTGAAGGGCCTTCATGTTGTTGAATTGTTGAAAATAAATAAATATTTTTTATTTTTATATTTATATTTTATGTTTATAATATATGTATATTTATATTTTTTTATAAAATTATATTTATACGAAAATATACATATATAATTTTCCTGATATCAGAATGTTTCCTTTTATTAGATCATTATATTTTTATTTTGGTTTCAATAGTAATTATCCAGCTAATCGTTCCAATACTTATAAGCGCAGGCTGTCGCCAACGTTATAGGAAATACCGACTGGGTGGCAGGGGTAAAATAAGTAAACTCTCAACATATCGATTACAAACCGAAGAATTTTAAACAGCCAAACGTCCTCCATTACTTCTGTACTTGGCAAGGCCGTCCGTCATAAAAAGATGGAATCCGATCGGGTTTCGAACCCGTATAACATTTCAAATAATTTGTTTTTGCAAACCGATACGGAGAGTGAATGACTCTTAGGAAATACGTCGGATACAATTTATATAGACACCTTTCGATACTTTCCAATTAACCTATAGATATTATCGGTAAATGTTAGAATATTATCCCGATGTGGACGATACCGTTAAGATGAGAATTTATCAAGAAAGCGGAAACCGCTCCTAGATACTAGATAAAGATACTGTTTAAGGTGCTCCGGGCCGGATGTAAGACTGCACTGTTAGGAGAGTTAGAGCATCTGTCGTGCAATAACTGACATCATATGTTGCCTGGCACATGGGACCTTACAGCTTCCTCCTATGCCATATTGATATCGTTATTATATCATTATATCGATATCGAAATTATCGGTTGCTTTGAGTAACATAATGGACGATCAATATGGCCATGTCAACGCTAGACCAACGGTCTGAAGATACTTTTTATAGAGTTATTTTATGATACTTTATGATAATACTTTTTATGATGAGACAGTCATATTTAACTTTATAAGAAAAAAATAGTTATAATCTGACTGTAATAATCTAAAAATCTAGAATAGTCAGAGTTGGGCAAGAGTTAACTAATTCCAGTAGTTAATTACATTTTTTACCTACTAACTAAAAGTTGAATAGTTGCATTGAGCAACTAATAACTAGCGGCTGGTGGATAGAAATAAACAACTACTTTTTTTAACAACACTAGAAATAATTAGTTGTGTCAACTACCAACTAATTCTTAAAAGATATATTTAAATTTTTCAACTATCAATTGCTAGTGGGTAATCAAAAAGTAGTTGCCTAATAATTTTAAAAGATTTGTTCCAATAACCAGTCCTGGACTAATTGAAGCGTGGAAATGCATAAGGGTCTAAGTGCAAAAAAATAAAACAAATTTTTTTTTATCCCACATTGTTATATGTACCAAAGCCATTCTTCAGAAATGGATATAAGTAATGTTTTGTTGTTAGGAAAGAGTTCATTGAACGTACGAAAGATGGTATGGGTGTAAGCACTGAACGTAGTTCACCCTAGAGGGTATAAGTCACATCATTTCTGTAAAAATTTCCTAAGGCACTTATACCCTTATGCATTTCCACGCTTCAACTATCATGCCCTCAATCTTTTAATTCTATGTATAATTGTTTGGTTTTCACTTTCGGTTGGCTCTTGTTCGATAACCGACCAATCAAACTTAGGATCAAAGGGGTGGGGGTATGACAAGTCGTCGGAGAATAATTGTTGGAACAAACCTGTCGTTAACTAGTAACAAAATCAGCTTTCTAAATTAAATTTCTAACTTTATTACTCTAAACAATATAATCCTTCTGCGATAAATATGAATCCTGACCATTGCCTTATCATTTTTTCTGTAGTTTTCTTTTTATCTTATTTCGAAGTTATTTATTGTATTGTTATTCTACTAATTAAGAAATTAATTAAAGTTAGATATTATTTTTATTCCTACAATCACACCCCATATGATGACAGGCAATAGTTAGAAATTTAAATATTCGCATTTACCAACTACATTTGTAGTTATTAGTTAAAAAATTCTTAATAATTGTTTATAATTTACTACAAATGTAGTTAAGTAGACGTAACTACAATAAAACCAAAGTAGTATTGTTTAGTAGTTACAAGTACATTTTGTCCATCTCTGATAGTGGATAAAAAAATGCTATAAAAAATGCTTTTGTTTAATAATTTTAAATAAAATTTTTAATCTATGTTTAATGAAATAACAACTTCCACTATTTTTTTTTTTTAAATTTTTCTATTTATTTTTCATTTTCAACGTTTCGGGGCACCCGCCCCATCTTCAGGAAAAACAACTAGAAACATTTATATATATAATTCACAGTAATTTAAATAATTTTCTTCACAATAATATATCATATCATTAAAATTCTATTTTTTAATAGTTTTTATAATTTAATTATAAATGACCTTAAATTTCTTTTCATGCTTAATTACATGCTGTCAATTCCATCCTATATGTAATTATATTATACATCACACATATATTTACATATATTCATCATTTTTTAATAATTTAAAATTAAACATTGTTTAATGGTCATCTCCTTGTCACAGACTGATTATTTTTTCTCTATGGGGATCAATTTATTTACCTTTGATTTGATTCTAATCTTCTTCTCCTCATATCTAATATTTTTAACAGTTCAAATTTAATTTAAAAATTAAATTTTAATTTAAATTAAATTTGAACTGTTAAAAATATTAGATATGAGGAGAAGAAGATTAGAATCAAATCAAAGGTAAATAAATTGATCCCCATAGAGAAAAAATAATCAGTCTGTGACAAGGAGATGACCATTAAACAATGTTTAATTTTAAATTATTAAAAAATGATGAATATATGTAAATATATGTGTGATGTATAATATAATTACATATAGGATGGAATTGACAGCATGTAATTAAGCATGAAAAGAAATTTAAGGTAATTTATAATTAAATTATAAAAACTATTAAAAAATAGAATTTTAATGATATGATATATTATTGTGAAGAAAATTATTTAAATTACTGTGAATTATATATATAAATGTTTCTAGTTGTTTTTCCTGAAGATGGGGCGGGTGCCCCGAAACGTTGAAAATGAAAAATAAATAGAAAAATTTAAAAAAAAAAAATAGTGGAAGTTGTTATTTCATTAAACATAGATTAAAAATTTTATTTAAAATTATTAAACAAAAGCATTTTTTATAGCATTTTTTTATCCACTATCAGAGATGGACAAAATGTACTTGTAACTACTAAACAATACTACTTAAAACTTATAAAAACTATTAAAAAATAGAATTTTAATGATATGATATATTATTGTGAAAAAAATTATTTAAATTACTGTGAATTATATATATAAATGTTTCTAGTTGTTTTTCCTGAAGATGGGGCGGGTGCCCCGAAACGTTGAAAATGAAAAATAAATAGAAAAATTTAAAAAAAAATAGTGGAAGTTGTTATTTCATTAAACATGGATTAAAAATAATAATTAAAAACTTCCTGTAAAATCAAAAAATAAATGATTTAAATAAAATGTTTCTTAATCAAATAGAATAACTCTATCCATTTATACGGGTATCGTCCGAGTATTAAATTAATTCCATTCTTGTGATCTATTATTATATATAAATGGATATTAAAATTATAAAAAATGAATAAATAAATAATTTAAAACAGAGAATAGTGGTGTAACACCTATGTGGGTTTAACAATCTTTATTTAAAGAAAAATAATTATTTAAAATGCCACACAAATTATTATAACAAAAATAATTAAACAGGTTACAAAAATTATCACTTTGTAACACAGACATAACCATATGACTTGAGCTTCAGAACAAGGCTAACTCTCGAGTCTATCGCTCCTTATATTTAGTCGTAAGAAGACCGGCCTCGAAGATTCTAGGCCAGCGTAGATGGTACTCGAACATCGTAGTCACATGAAAGTTTGTTAGTTTGTTCCAACAACTCTAGAACTATTCTAAACCATATGTTTTCTGTTTTTTTTTTTTTTTTACGTTATAGTAGTGTTAAGACGACACTAGATCATTCAATCGTGGGCGAGGTGTGTGTGTGTGAGTGAGCGGCAAGTGTGGGTGCTCCTGACACGGACATTTCGAACCCAATAACTTTACTTCTTCAGGGACCTATTGTCAAGTTTAAGGTCGCATGAATAGCAAGCGACATGTGGCGAATATCATCATTAGCATCCTCGACAAAGAGGAAAATGTTCAAGAGTTTGAATTTCTTTTTTTTTTTTTTTTTGGTTGTTATTTATTTTGTTTTCTTGTACATTGGGACAAAAGGACATAAATAAGCAGATATTATGGATATTTGTTATTGACATAGCATGATATATTTGCAATGTTTGCCGTTAGCGTCGCAGACGAGAGAAAAAAATATATGAGATATACTGCCCCAGCAATACGACAGTCTACTGAATGTCTTTTTTTTTCTTTGCTCAAGTCTGCTTGAGTCACAAAGGATGATTTGCATCAATTAGAATATTTCAATGAGCTACCTTATTTAGGTTTTCCATTTCTTATTGCCTGCAATATAACTGAAATTAAACAATTAGAATATCAGAGAACTACTAAATTAAAATTAATACAACATATATTATGACGCATTTAACACAGGGTAGACAAACGTTTTACAAGATTAAAACGACAAGAGACGGCTCGACCAAACCGTCTACCACAAAAACAATACTGGGCAAAGGCTCAAAACTACCAATCTACTAAAGAAGACTCCTTGGGCTTACGGAATCAAGCTTTGAGGCTCCACCAAACCTTCTAATTCCTCTCGTATCCAATCCTTACAGTCCAAAATCCTTCGAAAAATCCTTAATGCTCCCTATTCTGTAACAAATAAAATAATCCACAAAGACCTTAATGTTCGATATGTCGCTGATGTAGCCCGATCCAGATACCAGTCCTTTCATAGTAAACTCCAGATCCATCAGAGCCCACTCGTATCCACCCTCGCTTCCTCCTCTATTCCCGATAACCCTCCAAGGCGTCTGAAAAGAAGATGGCCTCGAGATCTTTTAAGTTAGACACTAGTTGAGTGCTATTAGTGGATAGTTCCTCTACATGTTGATTGAAGACATTATTTTCTTCTTTTTATTTTTAGCACATTTAATTTATGTATTATATGTAAATACAGTTGTAAATTTTAATAAATATATATTTAAAAAAAAACACAGGATAATGTGCACGCTTTCGTAATGAATATTCCCATGAAAGAATTAACTGTGACCAATTCTTCTTCGAACCCGCCACGGAATTCATATGATGTTAAAAGTATAAAATATTTGCTACTATTTTGATATTGTGCCAAAAATGGAGTTTATTATAGTCAGTTGTGAGTAACTTTTGCGTTAATTTCGGGTCTTTTCTACATTAAGAATTAAGCCAGTTACTTTTTATCAACAACTTATTACTTTAAAATCAATCGCTTTAATTAACATATGACCAGGTAGACAAATATACAGGTTTATGTAATATTTATTTTAAATTAATACAAAAATAAATGACAAAAAAAAACTTCTCAACAATTTTTTGCCATTCCGTAATAGTTACGAGATAATTTTATAGATTTGTAATCTTGTGTCCAGTAAGATATAAATAAAAGAGCCTTACTTAAGGGTAGTCTTGACTCTTCAAACCACGTATTTGAGAATTAACCCTTAGAAGTTCAGTAATTTCTCACGTAGCAAACCCACTATTTTTGTTTAAAGTTCAATTTCATATTGTACCCTAGTTTTTAAATTTAGGTAAGACACCCTTATCCTAAAAAAAAAAAATGTAATACATTTTCTTCTTCTTTACACAGCAAAATTAATTAATCTAAATTCATACCTGTACCCATTTTTCACAGGGAATAACCTCAGGAGTTAATAACCAGTGAGTTTGTAGGTGCCATATGGTTTAATTTATTTTTAAAAAAAGAATGACTAACTGTTTAACATATTCATTCCGAGACTGTTTAATGCTTTTCGCTCTATCGGGCGGGAAATATTCCGGGGCATTATGCAGTATTGGCAATCCAACAAGAATAAAATAAACAATAAAAAATACTATCCTACTAGTTGTGTTTATAATGCGGTATTTATTATAATTGTTATTAAAAAATAAATGCATATACGTTTATAAGTATATGAATATAAATAAATACAAATAAATATAAATATAAATGAATTTTCATTATTTTAATTTTCAACTATATAGGAATTATTTCTACTTTCTAAGAGTTATAGTTCTAAGAGTAACTGTTCTCTTGTCAGAGAATTAAAATTAAAACTGTGTCGAAAGGACAGCATGACTCTCAGGGATTCTTTTTCGGCAGTCAAAGAACCAATTATTTGGCAGAGGCGGCATTTAGTGTGAGCCACCGGTGGTACACGCCGCCCGATGAGGCAGACCAGTGTGAGCCACCGGTGGTACACGCCGGCGTGAACGTGTTACATTAATCATTTGATAATTAATAACATAAAATCAACAACATCAATAACAGGTAACTGACAGCCTTAATGTAGAAAAGACCCTTATTTTCTTCTGAGCCTTTTGCAGCCATATGGGTTTTTTCGTGGGCCTTGACGGTTTATGAAAAAATCCCGGTGCTCGGGATTTGAACTCACCGACCTCAAGTTACTGTCGATTTGTAAGAGACTCAGTCTTTCGCAAACAAATATATTTTAAGGTGAAACTAAATCATATTATTTTGTCTGTTACATTGAAAAGAGTTCTAGACTTGTGGTTATTTATTAAAAAATAATTTAGACCACAGAATTGTCTATCAGTCCGTCCTCTTCAAGATTGTTTCAATTTCAATTCTCTTGGATTGATTTATAGTTATATATATTTTGTGGGGATAATGTCGTGGACATAGTTATGGGGATCTGACCAAATTCAACACTAATTATATAAATTCAATCTAAATTACATTATTTAAATAAAAATACTTATCTAAAAACATCATATAATTTCAGCAACCTTCTTGCCCTGATGATGATATGATTACTTTTGTGTCACCAGAAGTTAATTTTTGTCACGTTGTGACAAGTAGTTACTTTTTGTAACGTCAATTTGAGCTTTTATTGTTTTACGTTCTGAATCATAAGTTGCGGAACTTTATAGGAAGAACTATATGAATCGACCACAGGAGGATGTGTCAGCTGTGTTGTAACCACGCTAAAATTATTAGTTTGGCGCCTCTTGAAGTGTCGGTGTATTGGCGTTAGTGCATAATGAACGATCGTTAGGAATAACGTTACTCTTCGGGGAAGTAAAAAAACAACAAAAGAGTAGAGAAAAAAACAAAAAACTGTTAGCTTTAGAAGCAATTTGTCATGTCGTGCTGATTCAATCCGGCTTAAATCATCTAATGGTTGCATCCAACCGTTCGATCGGATCCTAACTGTAATCCTAAAATAACGGATCTTGACATCCAGCGAATAAATCGCATAAATTATCTAAAAGATGGATAAGGAAGAGACACGTGTATGCAAGTGCGTAAAAATAACTTTCCTTTGTCCGTTTGGGGTTTATCGGCAGTGATGATGGGCAGCGTACCACTCATTCCGTATAATAAGCCAATAGTTTCTATTCAGCATTACTGCATTTATTGTTTAAATTGCTCTTGCCACTTGCGAGATTGCCATTCTTTCTTTTTTATAATACTACTGGAATTCATGGAATACATTACGTTACGTACCGTTGAATAATTTGCTCATCGTGGAATTGAATAGCATAACTATTATGATTGTATAGAGGCATGTATGGAAGTTTCATTTACATATTTTGTTCCTTATTATAATAGTTATTGTTAAATTACCTATTTGTTTCAATATTCATATTTATCTAATGGCCCTAGGATTTTTCAAAGGTAGTAAAAAATAATTGGCTCTGCCGTCCCTTGGATAGGACGTAAAATGGAGGTCGCGAGCCAGTATGATGTCAGGAACTCGTTAAAGATCCCTATCCTAATTAAAACTGGATAGGCAAAATGGATAGGATGGATAGGACTCCCTCTGTAGCATCATCCGATTAGCCTTAGAAGCATAAAGTTACATTAACAAGTTCACACTGGCGTGTACCACCGGTGGCTCACACTAGACTGCCGCATCGGACACTTTAGTCATTCACAAAACTTTCCACGACGATGTATAACGAGGTAGGATTGTATTGTTTATTTTATTAATGTTGGATTGTCAATACTGCATATTGCCCTTGAATAACTCCTATCCGATAGAGCGATCAATACCAATACCAAGATAATGATCACAGAATTGATTTTAAAGGCTCGCGGGAAAAGCCGCGACGGGGGATGCTAGTTTGATATATACCTTAAATATTTTCTAAATTGAAACGTTATATAAAATGTTACGTCTTCTTATCCTAAATTGTGTACCCAAACATTATATCATTTACTGGCTTCAGAGATAATCACCAGAAACAAAAGACAAATACAAGAATATCAAGAATCCACAGAAAAGATATTAGGAAAAAATTGTTAATACATGTTCTTTCCTTGGCTATGTACAGCATTGTTAAAAGATTTTTTTTTAAAATATTACTTTTTGATTTCTTTGACATTAATTTATTCTCCTAATGGCGTTGCACTCAATGAAGTAACATTGCCGCCTGCAATATCGATTACCATTCAATATTATCATACCCAGTGACTTTTATCATTATTTCTTAACAATTATCATCTTTCCAAATTTAAAAACCATTTTACTGTTATATGTTTACTATAAGATTGATTGAAAGCAGAATCGCTTGATTGTTGTACTAACCTAATCGGATGAAATCACAGAGAGAGACCTAAATATTGCCTATTAAGATAGGTATCTTTAACGAGTAACTAATTTCAGGACATGTATTCACGTCCTTTTGCATAGCCAAGGATTACTCCTCATAAAAAATATTAGGACTACCTGGCGGGATGCAAACCCCAACGTTTAGTATTGTCAGCTGCTATGTTGAAAGTAAAATGATTTTACATTATACTGCTTATGAAAGTACTTCTTTCTAGACTGTTAGCTAGCTTAAAAAGTGATCCATTACACCACTATTTGTGTAAAGGAAACATCTGTTTTCTTTACATTACTAGTACTGTAAAGAAACACATGTTAATAAAACTCTTAAAAAGCTTACTAACCTTTTTATCACTTCAATTTAAATATATCTGAAGTTCTATCAATATTCCCAAAACTATATTTGATCAATGAAGTGAAGGTACCGAAGAACTTCCTTCAAAATCACGACACAGATACGAATTTGAATATAATAAACTACAAGAATAAAGAAAAGTCGATGATCTATTTAGAGACGATCCATTATATAATATGAATTAACTCCAAAAGTGACATTCAATTACCGTTTGAAGGATTCAATATTAGTAATAATACTAATTGTACATTTAATATAAATATAAATATGTAGATTTCTATATTTCTGCTGTTCTCTAATAGTTTTGAAAACCATGTTTTATATTAAAAATCATTCATGGTTAATGTTCTGAATGTTAAACTATAAAAGGTAAAAATGAGGTTTGAACTAGAACATTCTTGAATTAATATTTGCAACAGGAAGTAACAATATTGGCTCTGAAACCTGTGTACGTAACGGATTGGATGAGTTCACACCTAACCAGGTTCTGTGTTCAGAGCAGTTAGCAAAACCTCTCTGCTGGTCTTTGCACTCACATAACTCATAGTTAACCTGATATGTGTAAGAATGAATAAATAAACATACTATAAATAAATTCATGTGTATATACCTACATAAAAAAAATATAATATAATGTCTAAAAACGTAACACCAGACTAAATTCCCTAATAGACTTTTTTTCAAAATGCATATGAGCAAAACATAAAAAATAAAATTATCAATAAACTATAACTAATGCGGCGTGATAAATCACTTGAAGTGCTTCGACAGTGCGTAGAACAACATACCTGAACAGCCGAAGATGCCCGATCTTTCTATCGTTTTAGACGAACGTATCCGAGTCAGGCTGTTCCTGTATGTGGTTCGATGCTATGTAAATCCACCTATAGAACGAGCTTTAGAATGACGTTTCAAATGAAAGGGAATATCAAGGGGATATGGCAAATAGTAATTTCGATTCTTAAGTTTGTAGGGTGGCTCGAATAGCTTGAAAAACAGGAAAGTTTAAACATTTTTATGTTGGTAAAGCCCAAATATTTACTTATACATTTTCACTTTATACAAAAAACATCTAAGTCTGGGCAAAACAAACCCACCAACAAACAATCTCAGATGGCCGTATCGTAACTTCAAACATAGTGTTCAAAGATGTCCTGTAAACACGTATTAAATGCCTTAAACTTATGTTTCAAAAAGTAAATAATCTGCAACTTAGACACATCTATTGTTTACTTCAACCCTCGTCAATGGCCACGACGCACTATGCGATACTAAATATATGGTGTGTAGGTACTTTAAGTGAGATTTAAGTAAGTTATAGTGCGAATGTTTCGCATGGGTCAGCTAGGATATATTATTTCTTAAGGCCTTTTTTCGTCGGTACAGCATAACTTCCTTAATACTTCATCAAATTTCGTGAATAAGGCATCATTCCAAAGCTTTCCTTAACTGCTACACCGGAAAAATACACAAATCTCTGATTTCGCCTTCAATTGCGAATTATATAAACCGCGGTTTTTATGATGTCAATCATTTCAGGTTTTCAAGGAGAACATTTTCGGTCATATACATTTTTTTCGATTGGCCTCTTCGTTTGCGAGTTGTAAGCGAAAACTGCAATTCTCCGTTAAAATTTCAAAATGGTCTCAAGTTTTTTGAAATGTGTCATTTTTTTTCAGTTTCTTGAAACGAACATATTTGGTTATATACACTTTTTTGATTGTTATGTCGATTGCGATTTACAAGCAAAAACATGCGTTTTTATTGAATAAAATCAGCGCATTCGCTTTCCGGAAACCGACATGTTTAAAAAAATACATGTTTAAAAGACCTATGTTTAAAAAAACCTACAATTTAAACATATCAATTATTTTGCTTCAACAATCACCTATGTCTATGACGCACTTTACGATACTAAATATACGATGTGCACTTTAATTAAGTGGGATTTAAGTAGGTTGGAGGGCGAAAGCTTCGCATGGGTCAGCTGGTATATTTTTATTACATAGTAGAGGAGAGCGGGGTTGGTTGGCATAGGGGGTAGGTTGTACATTGGCTTATAGTTTCCGTCACACGTGTGGTGAAGGCCCCATCATTGTACCATGTGACCCGTTCGACCTCGGGAGTCTTGTCCTGAGTTTTCAATCCGATGCTAACAGTGTAGAGAAGAGTGTGCTTCATTGATTGATTTTACAACATGTAAGTAATTTTTTATATTTTCAGTAAATTTGGAAACTCCTTTGAAAACCCTAACCTTTCGACTTACAACTTTCTTGTTTGATTGTTTCTCCCCCGTCCTGGCAGCCATCTTTCATATTATCTCCCCTGTGGGGTTAGTTGGCTCTCTTCAACTGGGGTTTGTTGAAGCAGTAACAATTCACAAAAGCAAGGTAAACATAAACAAAGGTTAAACTACCAAATGTCTTTAGTTTCAGCGAGGAGAGTGAGAGCAATATTTCCTATGCAGAAAGTGACAGTCTAAACTTCTATCTTCTTCTATTGTCATTCTATTTTCCCTTAAAAGCTGTTAAAAACCGATTCAAAATTATTATACCATTATAATTCTGCTTTTAATAACAATAATATGTGTCAGGCAGTACTTGAATGAGATGGCTAAACAACTCCACCTTCTAGGCCAACCTGCCCCACATAGGGGGTTAATTGGCACATTCTGGATTGACGAATTCTTCAATTTCCTATGATCTTAGTATTATTAGTTTGTGTTGGAAAAAATACTTGAAGTACTCTAATACTTGTAGTTTACAGTGGTATCAGCCCTATTGGGATTATATTAACAGGATAAAAAAAAATGAAAACTGTTGCCAACCAACCCCGCTCTCCCCTACATTTTAATTTTAAAATAGGTATTTGATAAATAATAAAAGTAACCAGAAATCACTGTAGTAGTTCATTTATAACTCTGTATTTTCCATCCGTTCGGAAAAATCCCTGACTCGGTTTCACACTTAATGTGACTAATTATTAAGAAACCACAGCGGGAACCTTACCATTAGCTGTTTTTCTAAAAATAGCCGCTGGTTCTCCCATTGATGAGAGCGTAAAATTTATCATGAAATATAGCAAAAATGACCAAGTGATGGAATGGAAAACTGGAAGTCCCGGCCAGAGAGGAAGTGGTCAAGCATACGGACCGATGATGAAATCCTTTATAAATTGCTTTATGTTATGTATACGTGTTTATGTTATAAACGGGTTCTTGAGGTTCATTAAATAATAAACAACTATATTATTACTATAATAAACAACGTTTCGAGACCAAATTGTTCTCCTAATCCTCACCTAGAATGAGCAAACAGGTTGGTATACAATTATATGAGTTAAATAGGTTGTCTGACTACATACAATTCACATGATAAAAGTTTATGAATATACACACAATGCTGCTGATGGATATTTCTTGATATGTATAGATGTATAGAAATTAACTTACTATTTCACTCTAAATTACAACGGCAAGCTCAGGACTGTGAACGTCAAGAACCCTATAATAACATTTAATATCAACAGTCAAGAAAACATACCTATATATATCTAATATTCTAATATCTAATATTCTATGATAAATTAATTGGTGAATACCACATCTTCCAGTACATTAGCTTATTAAAACGCCACAAATTAAAAAAAAGGCCTAATCCTAACGTTTCGGACATTACACATCCATCTTCAGGGCATTTTTCTTACATAAACTTCTTTCATTTTTCTGGTTGTATTGGTAGTATTATAGACTTTTACACATACAAAAAAAGGGGTCACCTGTTTTTTTTTTGTTTTTCTGGGGTGGTTAGCTTGGCAACCTACAATACTAAAGGTCGCGGGTTCGCGTCCCGCGATCGCCCCAGGGGTTTTTAATGGGAGTAAAAATCTTTGTCTATGCCGTCCCTCGGATAGGACGTTAAATGGAAATCCCGAGACTGTGCGATTTCAGGTACTCGTTAAAGATCCCCATCCTAATTGTACCTGGATAGGCAAAATTAAGATTCCCATTGTAGAGCTTCGTCCGATTAGCCTTAGTAGCATAAATGGACGTTAAAAAACAAACAATAACCTATAAAAAAATATAATATTCTTTATGATTATTTATAGCAAGTGTTTATTTTATGATAATTTGTTCAATTAAGTTAAGTATTTTTCATTTATGGTTAATATCACATTGTGAAGCACAAAATGAAGAACTTTATGCATGCTCTGTAAAGTCTGGGACATAGTCTCTAAAATAATACTGAGGCCATCACACAATAATTAAAAATATATATATATATATATATATAATTATTATTAAAATAATTCCAAAAATGACTTTGAACAACCGTAATGGTTAAGAATAATAGTGTCTGCTACTGACATGAATTAAAAAAAAATCTAAATTAATAATTTATAATTAAAATTAAAAAAATTAAAGGAAGGTACTTAGGGATTTAATTACCGGAATACAACTCACCTTATAGATAATTTTGAGATTTTTTTTTAATGCACAAAACAATTCAAGGGACATGAAATTTATATTTTTTGCCAAATTATACCATTTGCCAATAATTTAAACTAAAGGTATTTGGTTTAATATTTAAGGAGACCTTATAAAAAAATGAAAAATAATAAAAAAATTTTATAATGGCGTTACTGCGAGGTTAGATGTAGATCGAAATTATAAATAAGTCGATACAACGCAATCGATATGGCGCCTGCTGGTTAGGTACTTATCAAAAGCTGGCAAAGCTTGCTGCGTTGCAAGCGATATGATTTACGGCCTAATATCTTCAATTAATAGGTTTACTTTTCTAAACAAGGCTATTTTTTTTTTATGTTGCAAAATTAGAGGTAGGCGCCGTGAGAAACTTTTCATTGCACTTTTTTGTAGAGCTGGTAAATTATGGCAGGTGGTAAATCCCCTACCGGTGCAGTTTTCATAATAACACGTTATCCAAAGGTCTTGCCCTTATAGAGCTTTATCTACTATTTCCGCTCTGGCTTGGGGTTCGCCGATGTAAGATTTTCTCAAAAATATATTTTTCATCATACTGCATCAAAAACATGTGTTTTCAATACTAGGTTTGAGTCTGTAAGGTTACTACCTTACATATAAAGAAAAGTACTACTGTACTTTGCGGGCCTAGGCCTGAAAAATCTTTTTGGTGCGCTAACCTTACCTGCTACTAATAAATATTAATAAACATGTACATAGAAGGAGGTTACTTATACGTACGTAGTATACGTAGTTATACTATGCTTCATTCTACCATAAGTGCATGAAGTGCAAAATAACATGGAGATACCAAAAGATGTTTTAGAAGAAGCCCAAGAAGGTTTTAATATAATAAATAATCAGAATTGTACTATAATTATTAATGTAAATATACTGGGTGTCCCATACCTAGTGTTAAAAAAAAAAAATGGGTGATACTGCATGTTAAACGGGGTAGAATGACCCAGAAACGAGATTCCTATCTCAATCTGTTGAGGAGATAGAATTTTTGGTTTTTATTTTTGAAATCTTACTTTTTTTCTGAAAAAATACAGTTTTTTCTACTTTGGTTTAGCGTAGAAACAAAAATGATGATATTTTCTTAATCAGCAATAAATTTTCTAATAGATGAAATGGGTCTGGTTATTGTAAACCATCTTTCCGTGGGACTTTAAACGCGCTAAACACAAAACATTTATTAAAACTTAAATTTTTAATAGTTTTTGAAATTTCCTCACTCCCCACTGGAGCACCCTATAAGCTGTCGAATTTCCTAAATACTGCGGAATTTAGTTAGCTTTTTAGTGATGTAACCCATGATACAATTGCACTTCACCTTTTTAGCCTAAAAGAAGTTTTTCTGATGAAGAACACGCTAGAGAATGTCACTGCTGGGGCAATGAGGAAGCGCGCTAGAGCCTGCA
The DNA here is from genome assembly GCA_911387785.2 of Aelia acuminata. Classification (NCBI taxonomy): domain Eukaryota; kingdom Metazoa; phylum Arthropoda; class Insecta; order Hemiptera; family Pentatomidae; genus Aelia; species Aelia acuminata. The sequence goes on along the minus strand of OU426983.1, from coordinate 116,079,017 downwards.
TCCAAAATAATGGATGCCGAACTCCCATGAGTTAGAAGTTTTACTTTTTAAGACTAGAAAGAACAATATATGAATTCTAAATAATATAAAAAGGGTAATTATTATATATATTATTATTTCCTGTTATCCCTCAGTGGGACATAATGAGCAGTATGATGAAAAGTATTGTTCACAACACGTACTAAAAGTAGGTTTTCGGTTCTCGCGCCTTAAACTCGACCGCGCACCGAAAACAACCACTTAAGGTCTGGCCACACATGTCCGCACCGGATCCGCACCGTAGCAATAATATAGGTTATGTTCAGAATATTTTTAATTTAACTTACATATTACCTTTAGTTATGCCTAAAGTTCAGGCCACACATGTCAGACACAGGCCACTTTAGGCATAACTAAAGGTAATATGTAAGTTAAATTAAAAATATTCTGAACATAACCTATATTATTGCTGCGGTGCGGATCCGGTGCGGACATGTGTGGCCAGACCCTTATTGTACTAGTGATGAAAGTAACTATTTTGGGGGCAATTCCTAGTTTAAGGAAGACATTTCTTTTTTGTTATGTCTAATCTATTATTTTTCTATTACTATCTATATTACTATTACTCAGATTATTTTTCAATAACTGATGAAAAGTAAGGAAAAAATGTGAGAATAGGTTAATGTTATTACTCATATGATTAATGACTAATTGGTGCTATGAATTTAATAGTACTGAACAAATCTTGAGGGTTACTTCTGATATTTTTTTTTTCCACATCTAACTGGAATCTAAGCTTTTTCTTTTGTATTAATAGCTTCATTACGTTCCTCATAAGTTAAGAACGAAAATATCCATCTCCTCTAATAAAATGCTTAGAAAGCAGTGTGTATAGGACATAAATATTACGCAGGGGCATAAAATGATTCATAAAAAAATATTCACAGCTCCTATAGCATAATGATGGCATGTAAATAAATATTGCCGATCATAATGAAAAATATAATATTTCAATTCCTCATGATTTACAACTTCATCCGAGTTAAAAGTTTCCGCATGAGAAATTTTATGTAATTTTATAGTAAAATAAATTTCCCCAACTAAGTTGTCTACGTAAGTGCTCAATGATGATTGATTTTAAAAAATCGAATTTCCTCTTTGTTATGTGAACAAAAGAAAAAAAAAATCAAGAGAGAATCACTTTATTCATTATAAAAGTGATGCTGCCCAACTACATTGGGTTGCTAATACACAGCATACTATATACATCCTATTTTAGACTATTTTTAATACATTATTTAATAATATATAATAATAATATATATATATATATATATATATATATATTAGATATATATATATATATATAATAAAAGAAAAAAGGGGAGGATATTCTCAAAAATAAATTTATCATTCTGCAAAACGTTTTCAGCAAGAAAATAGATTTTATTATTCTTTTACATGCAATAAATTAAATTAAAAAAAAATTGATGATATTGCTTGTAAGAAACTTTATTTTTTTGAAAGAATAGCGAAATCAATTTCCACGATCTTTACTAGATAATAGTTATTATTCTTAATAGAATTATTCATAATATTTTAAAAAACCTTTTATTCAGTGTTTTAATAGAGTAAAAATAATAAAAAGATTAAATGACATAATTTTCTTGGTTCTCTTATTTTTGGAGCCAACAACATGATAAAATTCCTGAAATAATGACGTCAAACCTTTGTTGTAGAAGGAGATGACATGCTGGAAACAGGAAGTTGATTAGAGACAGATATAGGAAGCACATGCATTGTAATATATATTTATATAAATTGAAATAATACGTTTTTATGATTTATTTACATTGAATAAGACAATCTATCGGTTTGGTTATGAGAAACCAACATTCAGGGATAGGTATGCCTTGATACATTGCTAAACGCTCTTAAACATTAATGACGAATTAACTCTCTTATATATCAATGAAACCTATGAACAACCAATATTTAAAATTTTTGAATGAATGTCAATGGAAAGTTTGTGCGTGTGAACAGATTTATAGTTGAACACACACAGTTTATAGTTGAAAAACTATAAATCGTACGAACCTAAAATTGGGTATTTGGTGTATCTACTCGTATATGCCCGCAATGGGACATTAAAATTGTATCAAAACTGATCAATTGAAGGGGGCACTTTACTGAATAAATTTTGTCTCTTCTTCACGTTTTTTTATTTACTCAAAAAAACGTCTGTAACTATTTTGATCAAACTGAGCATTTGATATATTAATGTTCCCACGATGTGACAGCCAAAATTCATCAAGGGGGCACTTTACTTAATAAAATTTTGTCTAATTTTTAGGTTTTTTTTTTTATTTACTCAATTTTTTTTTTTATTTGATCTAACTCGTCATGTTTAATATAAACCAAGACTTCTTTAATATCAGATAAGTCATGACCCCAGGAAATACCCTCCCCCTGCATACTATCGTCAGCTTTGGGTGAATCCTTTTATGAGTCCCAAGGGTAAATGGGACCAACTTCATTCTTGATGCACAACTGTATGAATTACTGACGTCTATAGACACTATCCAACAAGAAAATTTTGTCATTAAGGAAAAAAGTTCTGTTCCCTTTCCGATAGCAAGTGAATACACCATTTTCAAAAAATCAAGAAAAAATTTTTATTCAAAAAAAGGAAAGTCGTAAGTAAAAGTTGTGTGATGTGGGCACTGCACCAGATTTTTTTTTATTTCAGTAATTTAAAAATAAAATAAAATGTGTATTAAATAAAAAAAACATTTTAATTTAAACCAATGCCTAGGTCTGCCCCTACGTGAGTACTTACAAAAATTTTGTTTTTTTGAGCATCCTTTTAAGATAACTTTGGTTTTGAATCCGAATGCCTCAATCAAGACAGATCATAGTAAATTTGGCAATAAAACATGTCCATGCCAATTTCGGGAGAGTGGGACCATCATGTGATCCTGCGAATGAAAACATCCCGATTAATCAAGCTGTTGCTAAATAACTAAAAGATTATTAGTTCTCTCGGCTAGTTCGTGAGCTGCTCCTTAGTTTGAATTACCTTCTCTCCGCCGCGCTGTCGTTGAGGCTGTGATTCAAAGATGTTAAGAGCCTAGCAAACCGGTTCGGGATTCGTTAATTCAACATCTTCGTCAAGTGCTAACTCCCTTCTGGGAATGCCCTGTCCCAGTTTTCGGCTGTTAGTGAACTAACACGCGATGGCAAATTACTCCTGTCGTTCTGTTATGGAATGTTATTAGTCATAGTTAAAGTCTGTACAAGTAGATTTTGTGAGTTATGACGTCAGGAAAATTATGTGAGCTCTGCGATATTAACATGGAACTTAACAACTTAACAGTTGATAACAACTTAAATCAAAGAGGAACGGTTTTTCAGATATCGACAGATAGTGAATGATGTAATATCAAAGTTTAAGAATCATTAATCAAGAAACACAAAACATACAATATAAAAGAGGTCTGTCTAGACCTGTTGTTGGAACAAACTGTTCCAGTACATGTTCCTGACTGTTTGAGTATCTTTTATGTTTGTCCGGATCAGTCTATTTCAGACTAAATATAAGGAGCGATGGACTGTAGAGTTAGGCTTGTTCTAAAGATCACGAATCATACGATTATATTTGCGTTACTGTGTCGTTACAAGTTGATAATTTTTTTAAACCTTCTTAATAATTTGTCGCCGTTGAATCATCAACGAATAAAGCATATGCATTCATAACATTCTGTATAAAAATTTAATCTCATTTCCTGTTTTATAAAGATCTTTAGAAATTAATAAATTCTTTCTTTTTTTTTTGTTATCCCCTATGGGAAGGCCACCGTGCATAGGCCTGTAGAGAAACTGTTCATTGGAAGAAGTCTAGTTTTGTTTTTTAAATTAATTTTAATAAAAAGAAAAAATCTGGTGCGTGCGTGCAACACACAACTTTTACTTACAACTCACTGTTTTGTTAATTGCCACTTCTCAAAGTCACACATTTTTACTAAATAATAAAAAAAAAAAAAAAAATTTTTTATTATTTAGTAAAAGTTACTACTTGTGATAATTCGGCAACGCAAGCATAATACTCCATCGTGTCTGATTTTATAATTCTCTATGTAGTTGTTGAAAACTTCATTTAGTTACCATAAAACAAATAATTTCCATTAAATAAACAGAACGGCTTTAATTATAACCAATGCGTGTACTCCGCAAGCGTGGGTTCAACGTGTTTTATGAGTTGACTGAATATTTTTATTTTTTTCTCCTCTTAATGTTTTCTTTATTTTTATCATATCTCATATTTAGCCATTTCTTATTCTTAGGCGTAACGAGAGACAGTTAATTTCTCCATATAAACAAAAACAAAGGGACTTTATAGGAAACAAAAAACAGACAAATAGGCCCCTACCCCCAAAAAAAGCCACCTCAGAATATTTTAATAATGATAAAGCTTACCTGATATTAAAGAACACCTAATTTTCATTAAACATGACGAATTTGATAAAAATCGTTTGATCCGTTCTGGATAAAATTGAAAAAAACGTAAAAATATTAGTAATAGACAAAATTCACTAAATAAAGTACCCCCTTCCTTTGACCAATTTTGATGAAATTTTTGCTGTCACGTCGTGGGCATATACATAAATCAAATACCCAGTTTGATCTAAATCTTTAAAGCCGTTTTTGAGTAAATAAAAAAACACGTGAAAATGAGACAACATTTATTAAGTAAAGTGCCCCCTCTGGTTGATAAATTTTGATGAAATTTTTACAGCAATATCTCGGGCATATCAATGGATCAAATACTCAGTTTAATCAAAATCATTGGAGCCGTTTTAGAGAAAATCGAAAACAACGTAAAAAGTTATTTAATAAACTACCACCTCCGTTTGATCAATTTTGATGAAATTTTTGCTGTCACATCGCGGGCATATACATACACTAAATACCCAATTTCAGATTCGCACGGCTTATAGTTTTTGAGCTGGTCTGTTCATACAGACCATTTCGCGGGACTTGGTTATTTTGACTCAGGGGACCCAATAACGTGTATTTCCATTGAAAACCGGAAGTCGAATTTGTTCACGATCGCAATACTTTCCCTTACTATATATTTCATATATATGTAAGTGAAAGTATAAATATATATTTTATTAAAAAATAAAATAAATACACAATAACAATTGAGGATCTATATACCTCTCCAAACAAAAAAAAAAAAAAAAAAAATACGATTGTGTGATAATAATTATCAAAAACATTATTGTATGTTACACGTCATTGCTGAAGATTAATGACGTGAGTTATTACGTCGAACGGAGATTCCACATAGCTCCTGGGAATTTATATCTGTTCTATGATAATAGAACTTCAAACATTCAACATCACGAAAGGGGTTTTCCTATATCGAAAGCAAATCTTATAATGGCGATGACGTTCGCTAACTATTTCCTTCTATTTTCGATCCAATGGATGATTATTTAGATAATAATGGATGTGTATTAGTCTATAGAGGAGTTCCCTGTTCAAACAGGACCTGCTGGCTAGGCTACAAACAAAAATCGATAAAGTTCTAACAATCGATATCGAGTACAGATCAATTTAACAATTATATGCATCTATTAATCTTGAAAAATATTACATTAATACGAATATGCATCGAAATTAGTATTATTTCTTGCTACTTCAGACATATGTTTTTATTTTGCCATTATATTATTGACTGAGAGGCTTATGTATAAAACACATTAGAAGAACATTTATGATGTGGAGAACCATCCGAACCCTTGTTTCCAATTCAAGACTCAACGCGTATTAGGGGATAGTGTTGATTTTTTTTCTAATGTACTTTTTTTTGAGCTTCTAGTTCTAATGTCCTAGCATAAGATAAACGGAAATGGAGTACGTACTTGGTTTTTTCTTATTTCCACGAAACGGTAAGCTGTGCCTACCAATTTTTCCTGAATAGCATGCAACAAAATGTACCTACCTATCTTCCTTTTTCGTAACAATCAAGCAAAACCTTGATGTTTTGTTATGAATTCTAATCGTAAGCATGAAAGTTTTTCTGTTGCCCGCGAGGGGGGCTTCAGTGCCCAAATTTTGCCCCTTTGTTGTAACTCGTGAACCTGACTCTAACTTTATGAATTATTTTTGATAGGTAGATTAATAGTAAAAACTTTTCAGTATGATCTTTTTTACTTTCACTTACCTATATATGAAATATATAGTAAGTGGAAGTATTGCGATCGTGAAAAAATTCGACTTCCGGTTTTCAACGGAAATACACGTTTTGGGGTCCCCTGAGTCGAAATGACCAAGTCCCGCGAAATGGTCTGTGTGTGTGTGTGTGTCTGTGTGTCTGTGTGTGTGTTTGTGTGTGAACAGACTAGCTCAAAAACTATAAACCGTGAGATCCTGAAATTGGGTATTTAGTGTAAGTATATGCCCGCGATGTGACAGCGTAAATTTCATCAAAATTACTTAAAGGGAGGGGGTACTTTACTTAATAACTTTTTAGGTTTTTTTCGAATTTCTCAAAAACGGCTCTAACGATTTTGATTAAACTGAGTATTTCATGTATTAATATGCCCGAGATATGACTGTAAAAATTTAATCAGAATTGATTAACCGGAGGGGGGACTTTACTTAATAAATTTTGTAACATTTTCACGTGTTTTTTTATTTACTCTAAACCGGCTTTAACGATTTTGATCAAACTGGGTATTTAATATATGTATATGCCCGAGATATGACTGTTAAAATTTCATTAAAATTGATTAACCGGAGGGGGGACTTTACTTTATAAATTTTGTATCATTTTCACGGGTTTTTTTATTTACTCAAAAACGGCTTTAACGATTAACAAAAATAAGATATAAATGTAGAAAAATGTGTGACTTTGGGAAATGATATTTAACAAAACACGTCAATTTCTTATCTAAGTAAGTTGGTAAGTGAAAGTTGTGTGTTGCGCGCTCGCACCAGATTTTTTATTTTTGATACGCAACGTTTCGATCCCTACATGTGGATCTTCATCAGGGCTAAAAAGAATACATATATATGAGTATCTATGCCAGAATATGACATTCAATGTTTATCATGTAATTATTGATTATAGATAGTAACAATAAGAAGTAACAAAATATTGAAAACAAATCCAACTGATGGCATGTTTACATGGCATGGATACTTTGCAAAACTGATAATTATTCAGGGTGTCCAAAAAGAGTATTCGGGGTTTGAAAGTTGAATAAAATCTCAAATATAGAATATCAAGTAGGATGTTTACGTTTTATTTAAGCACAATGAACTGGAAATTTATTTAGAAAAAACAATATTGCCTAGGTGTCCACCATAACGCTGCTGGCACTCCTCGAATCTCAAACGCAGATTTCTAAAAACGCGTTGACACATTGTTCCTGAGATTGCCGTCATTTCTGTTCTGATATTTTTCTTCAATTGCGTTAGATTCGTCGTTTTCTTTTCGTATACCCTACTTTTCAGGTATCCCCACAGAAAGAAGTCAAGAGGACAGAGATCGGGACTCCTGGGAGGCCAGCTAATGCTGCCTCTACGAGAAATCACTTTGTTTTGGAATAATTCGTTTATCGTAACAATTGATAAGTCTGAAGTATTGCAAGTGGCCCCGTCTTGCTGAGACCATGTTCTAGAGTTATATCCTTTAAACTCTTGAAGTTCTTGGGCCTCTTATCATTTCACAGTAACGAAAACCCGAATACTCTTTCTGGACAGAGATAGTAAAATTATACATGAATATTTGAATAAGTAGCTGGTTTGATAGATAAAATAAAATTTGATTTTACCTTCTGAGTTCAGGATAATACATAAACTGAGGGGGAAAACAATTTGAGAGGTAATAGGGGTTAGTTTGCCGAAATATTCTTGTGGTAAACTTAAGACCATGATGTGTAAAAATAGTTTATGCATTAATTCAGCCCCACTCATATACATTGCAAATGGTTATCTAATTGTTGATTTCCTTTGCACCCATCTGAAGATAGTTGTTCTCAACAAGAAGAATGGATACCTGACAAAGACCCTAAGGGACCATAAAGATTCCGTAGCATCGTAAATCAGAGCTGGTTCCGGAGATCGCCAGCCAGAAGCCACCACACCTGAGTTACCTGAAGGAGGTAACGAACTAACTCCTGGACTTATCTTGAGCTTCTCTGCTTAAATCCGATTATACTTGTCATTCTAATACAGTCTTCGCTGTTTCCTAACAAGGTTCAAAGGAGGCCGCAGGTGTATAGTAAATATCTGTTAAATTGACGAATTCAGAGGTGTGTAATGGTCGAATGCTTTTTTTTTTAAGATAGGATAATAAATTATCAGGATTTTCAGTCAATTTTTTTTTAATTTGAGAGCCTGCGTTTCGATCCATAAATGTGGATTTTCATCAGGCATCAGACAGATATACAATTGAACTCGGGATGGCCGAGTAGTCAAATGCGTTAGAAAATACGCGTTGGCCGTGGCAACGATTGATTGGAAATATGAAGATGGATAGAACATAGAACCTGATTGGAAGGTGAATATACATAGAAAAAAAAAAGATAGCAAAGATAGCAAGTTCAAAACCCGGAGCCAGGGGAAAATTTAATTATACTCGGCATCAATCCCCCACCCCCTCCCCTGGCCCGGGAAACCCCGTATAGTCTAGGTACAAGGCCATGGAGGGGAAAAACAAAAAAACAAAAAAAATTCCATACTAGAAGATGATATTAATTACTGATAGTATCAATAAGAAGTAACAAAATCCTCCTGAAATTATGCATACATGACATGGGCACTAATGAAATCTAATAATTATATAAAAGGTAGTAAAAATAAATATGAAAATTTGAATAAATAGCTAGTTAACATAAAATAAAATCTTATATTTACCGTGTTACAAGAATATTTACAATTTTAATGCGACATTTACAACAATATTTTATTTTTTCATGCTAACGAGCTACTTATCGAAATATTCATCATAATTACACTATCTTCATATATATACAAATCTCGTGTCCCGATGTTTGGCTAACTCTGAAACTACTCAACCAATTTTAATAAAATTTGGCTCAATGTGTATAGTTTTGTCCAACTTAAAAGATAGGATAGTTCTTATCTTTATTTTTTACCACAATATTTCTTTTATTGCGAATTAATGCAAATACAGTAGGTTGCTTAGTGTTTCGATTTATTGGCATGGCGTCATGTGTCGATTTCGTAACCTGTTTGTTGTTTTCGGGGGTAAAATCAGAAACTACACAACCGATCATTATAAAATTTTGCTCATCGTGTGTAGTTTTGTCCAACTTAGAAGATAGGATAGTGTTTTATCTCGATTATTGACCTCAATATTTCTTTTATAGCAAATTAAATGCTTATTATTGCAATTGAGTGTAATTATTTATAAGTTCTATAAATTCCCAACAGATGGCGGTGTAAGTTTATTTATTGCACTGTAATTTATTGACACAACACTGTCGCCTTTTCACGTGTGGAGAAAAGATCGAATCAATTTGTTTTAGCAAAAGAAACGTATAACCAAAATCATTTTGCTCTAATTAGCATTACAGTAAATAGAAATAGTGAATTCTAATAATAAAAAAATATACATTATTGTTGTAAAAAGTTATAAGTTAACGTTATCTATCTCATTCTTATGTTTTGATAAGTAGCATGTAGAACATTGAGCATGGTTTGAGGTTGCTCGCTTTTCATAACATGTTTCATGTAGAACCTCAACAAGTAGAAGATATCTCATCATCGTGTTTTATATTCTGAATTTAATTAATATTTATTAGGACAAAAGATTATATCGTTACATTTTTGCTGTCTATTGTGTTTTACTAAACACTATTCCAATTATATTCTTTTACATTAGTTTCTTTTACATGTTTGTTATTTATATTTAATCTCGCCTGTGTTGAAATAGTTCAATTAGTGCTAAATGAATGGATTAATAATACTTACTGTAGTCAAATATGAGATGGAAAAATAAAAACTTTAAACTTTCTAAATTCTTTACCAAACAATTTTAAATTTGGGGTAAAGTGTCATTTTAAATCCTGTTGGTTTTTAGACTAGGTGAAACTTTTTTATCTTTATCAGTGAATTTTGATTGGACTGTATTATACAGAATGGGATATAATTCATTCAAAGCTTATTAATTATAGCTATTATTTTATTACTGTCTATAATTAATAATTACATGATAAACATTTGATTATCATCATCTAGCTTAAATAATTGATACGCTGCTCTTTATATTCGTTGATTTTTTAGCCCTGATGAAGATTCACATATTGGGTTGAAACGTTGGCTTTTAAAAATATAAAAAAAAGTGTTACTGAAAATCCTCTAGTTATTATTAATTTTACATTTTCATAAAGATAGATTTTCCTTACAATGTTAGTATTATTGGTGCATCTCAATTTTGTATTATTCAGATAGTTAATTTTATTTATATGTTTGTTTGTTTAACGTCACTTTATGCCACTAAAGCTAATCGGACGTTGCTACAGTGGGAGTCCTAAATTTGGCCTATCCAGGTATAATTAGGATAGGGATCTTTAATGAGTACCTGACATCGTACAGGCTCGGGACCTCCATTTTGCGTCCTATCCGAGGGACGGTATGGCTAAGGATATTTTTTCTACCATTAAAAAATCCTAGGGCCACCGCTGGGCGCGAACCTGCGACCTTTAGGGCGGATTCACACTATCGCTCCGCTCCCGCTCCACTCCCGGTCCGCTCAAATATTCTAAAGAGAAATAGACAGAGAATTCCACTATCGGTACCGCTCCGGTCTCGCTCCACTCCCGGTCCGCTCTCACTCTACCCCATTCACACTAGCGCTCCGCTCCAGGTCCGGTCTCACTGGCAAAATATTCTAAAGAGGAATAGAGAGAGGTTAATCACAATATTGGCACAGGTCCGGCCTCGCTCCACTCTCGCTCCACTCTCGCTCCACTCCCGCTCCACTCTCCTAAAGTCTTTTCATATTCACATTATATAATTTTACACCGTTCACGATTGAAGCCATTAATAATCGAAACCGTCTGTATTTGGATTTTAATTAATAATTAACTTTCAGTTATTAAAGTATTTATTTATTCATCAATTTTACGGCCAAAAAAGTTCAACTTTAAAATATATATATATATATATATATATATATATATATATATATATATATATATATATATATATATATATATATAATTATAAATTAATTTAATTAATGGTGAAGAAATAATTTAAATTTTTTTTCCGAATGTATTCGAATACGCTTGAAATGATAAAAAAAAAAAAAAAATCACCAACAATACGCGCGGTTTTTCGACGTGAAAAATTCATGTTATGTTTGAGATATATTTTGCTATGAATTAATGTACTCGTAAAAAATGGTCACCGATTTATTTATTGGCTACACACTCATTGCTATTATAAAATAACGTTTAATTTGAAACGAATAAAAATGCAGTATATTATGAAAAATTTCAGATAATTAACAAAAAAATATATTAAAGCAAAAGCACAGGTGACCCTGTTGATTTTATTTATACGTATAGGAATTGTCCGTATGGTTTTAAAAAAACATTCAATATCCTCAGCAGTAATATTACAACTAAATCGTAATTCAAGCCGTAAATCAGTGAAAAATACTGTTTATAATATAAATAATATGTATGTAAATTATCTGTATAATTTGTATTATATAATTCAAACAGACAAGTACAATAAGTACACGTTTTTTAAAAAATATTATTAAACTGTCATTAAGTGCAAAAATTGTTTTTTTACATACAATTATCTAATCTGGCACGTGTGTGTAATGGTTTTACTTATCTGATTGGTATTATTATAAATGCAAATAATGGTAATTCATTTTCAAAGGCCGTTGAGAATTTCCAAGGGAAAACAGACAATTTTCCTTATCGCACGAACTACTGCTGATAACTTTGAAGTTTACTTTTTAAAACATACAAAACCAACTGCAGGTAATAACTATTACACAACTAATCCTAAAAACCCGTGAAAATTGATTAGTGAAATTAAAAACTTGTAATAAGGGATAACAAATTTATTTTTTCATCTATGCTAGTTGATGGATTTTTTTATACATAAACTCGAGTCACTGTTTTTGTTGGGGGTAAAGTTCAAAACTACTCAAATGATCTTTATAAAATTTGGCTCATTGTGTAGGTTTTGTCCAATATAAAACATAGGATAGGTTTTATATTGATTATTGGCCTCAATATTTCTTTTATTGCAAATTAAATTCTTATTATACTACAATTGAGTGTAATTATTTGTAAGTTCTATAAATTTCCAACAGATAGCGGTGTAAGTTGATTTATTTAAACAACACTTCATTTTCTTTTGATATTTACGGAGGTTAAGCATTCATAAGCCGACTAGGAATATCCGTGTTTTCCCATGGGCAATTATGTGTCGGGGAAATTTTTCACGTGTGGGAGAAACATCGAATCTATTTGTTTTAGTAAAAGAAAGGTTAACCAAAATCATTGTGCACTTATAAGCACTACAATAAATGGTAATTATGAAATCTAATAATACAAAAAAATTAAGATTATTATTATTATAAAAGTTTTAATTAACGTTATCTATCTCATTCATAAAATTCAATTTTTATTTTTGGATAAGTAGTACTGTAAGAACATTGAGCATGGTTTGAGGTTCCTCGCGCTCCGAGCTCGCTTTTGATAACCTGTTTCAGGTATAACCTACTGATACGATATCTCATATCATCATGTATTATATTCTGAATGTAATTAATATGTATTATTACAAAAAATTAATTAGGTATATTTTTGCTAACTGTTGTGATTGTACTGAACTCTATTCCAATTATATACTTTTTAAGTACCTTATAAATTTCTGTTATTTATATTTAATCTCGCCTCTGCTGAAATAAATCAGTAATTGCGAAATGATCATTAATACTTACTGTGGTCAAATATGAGATGTAAAAAATAAAAACTTTAACCTTTTTAAGTTTTTTACCAAACAATTTTAAATTTGGCGTGAAGTGCTAATTTAAATCCTGTTTGGTTTTAGATTAGTTGAAACATTTTGACAGTATTAAAAAGAATAACATATAATTAATTCAACACATTATGACTGAGCCACAGCAACGCGTGGCCGGGTCTGCGCGTGTGATATATATTTTCAAGAGGAATTGCATTTGAATACTACCGAAACTTCCGAATCAGCAGCAAACATGTTTGATTTGTCTCCCTAAAACAGACCCAGACTTGTTGGGATTGCAACATTAGCCAAAGAATGTGGTTTATTTTTTATTTGAGTGGAAACCAGTTTAGAATAAATTTTTATAAACGAGCCTTCTTGTACTCAATATGAATTGAGGTCGTAATGTCGCAACAGTCTTATATATATAATAAGGGGATCAATATATTGCGGGAGTTTGTGAGAAATCGCTTTTCCGTCTTTTTTTTTGTTTTATTTATTCGAAACTTTGATTTTTTTCCTATAATCCTTGTGTGAATTAGAGCAATAGATGAATAATTTGAAAATACCGAAAATTTTAATAGATGAAAAAGAAATTAAAAAATTATACATTTTGCTGAAAGTCAGTCTAGTAGGTAATTATTTTACTCTTAAGCCTAACTTTGTAACATAAAATACTTATATCCCTTGAAAAACAAAAGAAGTTACAATAATACAGTTCACTATTTTGAGATGATTATTATAATCTTTATTTAACATATTTCATTCATCGGAACTTACAAGGGGACCACGTCACATTTCCCTCTCCGATTTTGATGAAATTTTTTTTGGTGATTCTGCATCGAAAATAAGTCGACATGTGTCCGGCCGTTCCATTGAATGGGCCATCTGGACTGAGAAATTAAATATTTTAGGCCCAAAAATCGTTAAAAAGCGTCACATCAAAGTTGAGGCTTAAGTTAGTAAATTTAAGCTGCTAAAACCAACAAAGCATGCAGTGGAGTCTTAAACTACATAAAAATAAATTATTATCTTTCAAAAAGACTGATACGCATCACAAATATATTAACTATTATGTGATTTTCTGGCCTTACTAGGGTGAATTGCGACGAATCCCGATAGATGTGTCTAATACATTTTCAAGTAGAAGAATCCCTGGAAGTTTCATTAAAATTGGTTCAGGTGGAATGGAGCAATGACTTTTAACGATTTTTGAACCTAAAATATTTAATTTCTCGGTCCACATAGCCCATTCAATGGACCGGCCGGGCACGTGTCGACTTATTTTCGATGCAGAATCACCAAAAAAAATTTCATCAAAATTGGAGAGGGAAATGTGACGTGGTCCCCTTGTTAGTAAGTGAACCAGGGACGTTCCGGACCTTGTTGTTGCCCCCAAAAAGCAAAATGTAACTATATCATGTAAATAAAATAATTTTTTTTTCATATATTTTTTTTATATATTTCTTTATTTTTCTCATTTTAGGCTATACGGGGTTTCCCGGGCCAGGGGAGGGGGTGGGGGTATTGATGCCCAATATTATTAAATGTCCCCTGGCAATCAACGAATGAGAGTTAACCTCTTTATTTAAGCAATTATCTAAAAATAAAAAATTATTAAATTTCAGAATATAACACTTTTACCTTTATTTGCAATTCTAATAGTAACTTCTTTTTGTTTCTAAGAATGAAATTTTCCTAACAAATAATGTTTAGGGAGCATTTCTTACAAAAATAAGTAAACTTTGTACCCCCGCCCTTCGCTCTTTGAGAACTTGGTATTGTTTATAACTCTTATTTATTTGACCTAATAACAGTTACCCAGAGAAACAGTTAAATGTAACGGAATGCTAATTAGGAGCAGGTCCCCATTGTTTGCTCTTGTTTTGTAATGAATGAGCTCCATTTAATTCACAATAGAACTGAGAATAATTTCAATTATGAATTTTATTGTTTGTTTTTTATATTTAGTTATGAGAATTAATTAACAAAGCTATTTGAATTCGTCGGTTTTTGTGAATGTCTTGTGTACATTGTATCGTATTTATTCCCTTGACAAAAAAAAAAAAAAAAAAAAAAAGTAAAGAAACGTAAGATAAAAAATTATAAAACTATATAAGGCGAGATATTTGTTTTTAACTCATCGCCCCCCTTTAATTTTAAACAAACATTTACTGAGATGTTAATAACCTCGAAGCAATACAAAACTGTTCTTTAAAATTTAGGTCCAGTTTGAACAGTATTACTAACATCTGGGAAGATTCAGTCAAAATTCCATGTTTCATATCGCTTTATTAATTTTTAGATTTTTTTTTTTAATTTTGTGTTTTGATAAGCTGCTTCTCCTTATGTAGATGATTGAGATTGGAAATTTCTAATTTTATTTATATGTAGCTATGGGGGAGGGGACTGTTTTATAAGGAAATTGAATTTCCTAAATGACAAAAATAAATCATCTTGTATTGTTTCTAAACTCAGCAAAGTCATAATTTAAAAAAAATCTCAACATGGAGGACATACATAAACATGCATTATTAAATACTATACTATAATACTTCCTTTACGAATAATAATTATTCATAAAGAAGAAGGAAACACAATATATGAATTGAACATAATTAAGGAAGAAAGGTGACCTGAGAGATAATATTATAGTACTATTAGCCGAATTATAATCAAGTATAATAATGGTGATTATTTTATTTATGTTAATCACATCCTGAATCAAGTTGTGATTAAGCATTCTATTAGCATATTTAGTTCTGTACGGGGGACACAAGAACATGAGCCAAAAAATGGTTGATTTTTTTAAATATGCTGTCGTATAGTGTTTATAGTGAGTCAGCAAAAATTCGCTGAAAACTGACAGTTTTATATTAGAATGGAAAGTAATGCTTCTTTGAATGTGGAGAAAATCCAACATCAATCTCAGATTTCTTTTATTGTTTACAAATGTTGGATGTTTTGTCTAACACTAACTTTTTCTAAATATAAATATTAAGAAAACTCTTTATACATTTCAATTTGGAAACATTTCAATCAATACTATTATCAGTTTTTTTCTAAGAAAAAAATTAGTCTTTTATTGCAAGCATGTGGTATACTGATTAGTCTGGAATGTCCTTTTATGAATTGTTCTCAACATCGTAATACAGCTATTAATCTTATATTTGATCTCATTTTTAACAGGACATTCCAGACTAATCCGCATACATTATTTCATTATCTTTCATATTATCGTTTTCCACTGTAATTCATTTGTAGTATTATCTTTTATTGTATTGTACAGTGAAACAAAACCCAAAACATATGGTTTATAATAGTTCTTGATCCTTTGTTGGAACAAACTGTCATAGTACATCTTTGTGACTACGATGTTTCAGTAACATCAGTGCTGGCCTAGTACCTTCGAGGCTGTTCTCCTTACGACTAAGTATAAGGAGCGGATGACTGGAGAGTTAGTCTTGTTCTGAAGCTCAAGTCATAAATGGTTATTTGTGTTTTAAAAAGTGATAATTTTTATTACCTGTTTAACTATTTCTTTTTCAAAAATTCGTGTAGCAGTGTAAATTATTATTTTCCCTTTGAATTAAAATTGTTTAATCGACATGATCGTTACAGTATTATCTCTTTTTTTTCTTCAATTTTTCTATCAATATTTTTTTTTTTTTTTTTTTGTGGTCCTGATGACATTACATTAATTATCTCTATATATACAAGAGGCTTTGTCCTGTCTGACAGAATCAACGCAGAGCTAAAACTACTAATGATGGAAACTTGAAATTCGGAATTTAGATTTTAAACGCAACGTAGGTAACCACTAAGAAAGGAATTTAAAAAATGTAACCCCTAGGGGGCTTAAATGGCGAAATTGTCGTTTAACTCTAACGGACACCGATTTTTGCACTTCGAGAAAAAATATCTTATTTGGACTCATTTTAAAGATCTTGATACGACGAGTTAACTGGAAAGCCCCTACGAGGCGTCGAAAACCATGTTTTAAAGCCGAAAAATGAAGCGTTCACGACGATTAAGCAATTTTTTGTTTAGGCGCTTTTAGTGAACTCTCTCCATTGTGCGTCTCCCTCTCTTCTACCGAGCCGGCAGCTTCCCCCTCCAAAATTCCACCTACCGGAAGTTATGTTGTTAATATATAACATATGTTGTCAATATTTAACATATTATATTAAATCAATACGAAGATAATGATCACAGAATTGATTTTAAAGGCTCGCGGGCAAAGCCGCGACGGGGAATGCTAGTTTCTTATAAAGCTCCTAAATTCTTACCTAGGGTACTACCTTCTTTATTGTACTTTATCATCCATAATTTTTATTTCACCATTCTATTATTTAATGAATTTTATTTCCTCTTTAATATTTCTCTTCATAGTCAATCTTCTTATGTTCTATAGAGGCTAAAATGACCCAAGCGGTTGAAGAGCACATGTTAGCTACAAATAAATAAATTAGTATTATTTTATGGTTATTATCATCTCTATAGAAAATTTACACAATAAAATGGAAACAAAAACAGATAATTTTGACTTGATAAGTCGAGAACTCTTTGAGAATATAACATTGTTCTCAAGAAGAAGGTCTAGGTACCCATTCCCTACGAGGCGCCCCAAGGGATTACACAAAGTGGATTGCAAGCAATAATACTGTCAGGTAGGTACGGACTTGTCGCATCTGTTTGGTCCTACTTCTTGACTCCACTTACCACAAACCATGGTTTCTAACAGGTCCTGTTGTGGTTTGTCCTGACTACATCCTGTACTCGGAATACCGATGAGAATTCGTTATACATACATTATATAAAATGATGGCTTGATTAGCACACTATCGACATATAGTACTGTAATAAATTATGTTAGTAGTCCATTAATTACTGTTGTCCCAGTTCTCGAGAAGTTGTAGGAGGCTCCCGGAGATCCTGGGTAACACCCAACTACAGGGAATCCCTTCCGCGATCGCTGACCTAATTCTTAGGTGCCATTGAAGTTCAAAGGAAATCCGGGAATGGTTCTTGCAAAAGGATTTTTGAATAGAAATTTTAAAGTAAAAATGTAAGCTTATTGACAAAGGTGTGATTCTACATTCGATTATTCTAATCAGGGGGCCTTTCCTGCAACAAGGAAGATGTCTACAAAAAACGTTCGCATAACATATTTACTATTGTATAACATCAAATAAACAAGGATATAGTTTATGTCACTATCTTCTGCACTTAAACTCCTTAAGTAAAAGGATAAGGATAAATAGCGGACTTTATATGAAATAGGTATATTCAAATTGAAGTGTCTTTACTTCGCAAGTAGTATTATCTTTAAGAAAGAGAAAGCATGAAGAAATTGGTTAATTTCTTCACTAGTACGACAAAGATATCCTCCATTGTTAAATTTAAACAAATATGAACTCTGCGCTCATTGCAAACGGTCATAATACATTTTTTTTTTCACTTACCTATATATGAAATATATAGTATGGGAAAGTATTGCTATCGTGAAAAATTTTGACTACTGGTTTTCCACGAAAATACACATGCTGGGGTCCCCTCAGTCCAAATAACCAAATAAGACCCTCGAAATGGTCTGTCTGTGAACAGACTGGCTCAAAAACTATAAACCGTATGAACCTCAAATTGAATATTTGGTGTATGTATCTACCCGCGATGTGACACCAAAAATATCATCAAAATTGGTCAAATGGAGGTGGTAATTCATTTTATAACTTTTTACGTTGTTTTTTTTTTTAATTTCCTTAAAAACAGTTCTAACTATTTTGATAAAACTGGGTATTTGATGTAGGTACATGCCCGCGATGTGACAGCTAAAATTTCATCAAAATTGATCAAACGGAGGGTCACTTTATTTCATAACTTTTTTGCAATAGTTATGTATTTTTCGTTTTTCTCAAAAAAGGCTTTAACCATTTTGATAAAATTCGTCATGTTTAATGAAAATCAAGTCTCGCCAGATTTTTCACCTAAAATTTTCGTTGTCGCCTCGACTCCTGCTACACTAAAAACATCTCCTAGATTTGGATATTTTCGGTGGTTAACCTTTTTGCAGGAATGGCGGAGTAATTTAATTGAAAGATAATTTATACGCCATACGGGAGTTCCAAAGACAAGTTTTTAGATAAGCGACTTCCCATACATAAGCTAAGTTCTATAAAAAAGTTATTTTTAACTGGCTTATTCTCGATTGTGGCCATGTTAAATAACATTTATGAATTAACCTCTGCTCGGTCAAACCTTTTGGTTCCTCGAGCCCCTGAATAATAAATATGAACTTAATAATTTTAGATTACTTGGTCAAAAATATCTAACCCACATTTTGTGGAATTATGACTTGCTTAAAACTGTTGAATGGTATTTTAGAAGTCAGTATCTACTGGATTTTACAGTTATTTTGCTAGCTATAACTATTTTACGAGATATCAATCTCGTCATTCGACCAACTGCACAACCTGCTGAAAAATCATATTCGGTAGGAAACGGTATAAAACCGACGAAAATAGTGGGATGGGCGGCTGAATTGCTCCGTTTGCGATAAATAATCAGATCGCGCTAATTTTAACGCCCCTAAAGAAAGTGTAGGTATGTCGCAATATCATCCTTTGCGTCACTACTGGTAAGGCGAAGGTGGTAAAAAATCCGATTGGTAAGAAACGCAAAGTGCGTTCCGCTCCTGTCACTGAAGATGGTTCACTTATATTGTTTGTTTGTTTATTTAACGTCCATTTTTACTTTCACTTACCTATATATGAAATATATAGTAAGTGGAAGTATTGCGATCGTGAAAAATTTCGACTTCCGGTTTTCAACGGAAATACACGTTTTGGGGTCCCCTGAGTCGAAATGACCAAGTCCCGCGAAATGGTCTGTGTGTGTGTGTGTGTGTGTCTGTGTGTGTGTGTGTGTGTGTGAACAGACTAGCTCAAAAACTATAAACCGTGCGATCCTGAAATTGGGTATTTAGTGTAAGTATATGCCCGCGATGTGACAGCATAAATTTCATCAAAATTACTTAAAGGGAGGGGGTACTTTACTTAATAACTTTTTAGGTTTTTTTCGATTTTCTAAAAAACGGCTCTAACGATTTTGATTAAACCGAGTATTTAATCTATTTATATGCTCCAGATATGACTGTAAAAATTTCATCAAAATTGATCAACCGGAGGGGGGACTTTACTTAATAAATTTTGTATCATTTTCACGTGTTTTTTT
The DNA here is from genome assembly GCA_911387785.2 of Aelia acuminata. Taxonomy (NCBI): domain Eukaryota; kingdom Metazoa; phylum Arthropoda; class Insecta; order Hemiptera; family Pentatomidae; genus Aelia; species Aelia acuminata. Next base: position 116,058,773 of record OU426983.1, on the reverse strand, counting down.
TATTTACTCATAAACGGTTTTCACGATTTTGATCAAACTGGGTATAATATGTATGTATATGCCAAAGATGTGATAGCCAACATTTCATCAAAATTGATCAACCGGAGGGGGGACTTTACTTAATAAATTTTGTATCATTTTCACGTGTTTTTTTTATTTACTCAAAAACGGCTCTAACGATTTTGATTAAACTGAGTATTTCATCTATTTATATGCCCGAGATATGACTGTAAAAATTTCATGAAAATTGATCTACCGGAAGGGGGACTTTACTTAATAAATTTTGTATCATTTTCACGTGTTTTTTTTACTTTTATTTACTCTAAATCGGCTTTAACTATTTTGATCAAACTGGGTATTTGATGTATGTACATGCCCGAGATATGACTGTTAAAATTTCATCAAAATTGATTAACCGGAGGGGGGACTTTACTTAATGAATTTTGTAACATTTTCACGTGTTTTTTTTTATTTACTCAAAAACGGCTTTAAAGATTTTGATCAAACTAGGTATTTGATGTATTTATATGCCCGAGATATGATTGTTAAAATTTCATCAAAATTGATTAACTGGAGGGGGGACATTACTTAATAAATTTTGTATCATTTTCACGGGGTTTTTTATTTACTCAAAAACGGCTTTAACGATTAACAAAAATAAGATATGAATGTAGGAAAACGTGTGAATTTGGGAAATGATATTTAGCAAAACACGTCAATTTCTAATCTAAGTAAGTTGGTAAGTGAAAGTTGTGTGTTGCGCGCACGCACCAGATTTTTATGCTACTTAGGCTAATCGGACGATGCTACAGTGGGAGTCCTAAACTTTGCCTATCCAGGTATAATTAGGATAGGGATCTTTAACGAGTACCTGACATTGTACAGGCTCGGGACCTCCATTTTACGTCCTATCCGAGGGACGGCATAGCTAAGGATTTTTTACTCCCATTAAAAAATCCTAGGGCCACCGCTGGAATTGAACCCGCGATCTTTAGTATTGTAGGCTGCCATGCTAACCACAACACCACAGGTGATCCCTTGTTCACTTATATAAATGCGTTGTTAAAGAAACTTTGTGGGACTTACTGATCTTTCTTAACCATAATTAACCCTTTGCACTCGAGGTCTCCGGAGCGGAGCCATTTAAAATTTGTCTTCAAATTCGAGGGCTCCGCTACGGAGACAATGCAAATAATTTTCAGTTTTTAACTTCTTAGGACATAAACAAGTCGTAAAAACCATTTATAGGATATTTCGCTTTTGTTGATAAATGACGGTTGCAGCTTGCGGCGTTTTTTATTATTTTTATAGTACGTTAATCTTTTAACATCGGCTATATTTTGTGGTTTTAATTCATCTTTTATTTCCACAAATGTATAATAATCTAGTTCGGGGCACCAAATAATCCCTTAACTTTGATTTAGTTTCCCATATGCTTCTACTTTAACCGGAAAGTTCTAAGTAGATTTTCACATTTTAGGAGCTTTTCTAATGGGATATTTGAGAAAACTTCAATTAATAGGTTCCCATCTCGTAATTTTTTTAATTTTTTAATTTTATGTTTTTACTTCTCCAATTAATTTTATATGCTTTTATATATAATAATGATAATAATATATATAATACTAACTGTATATTCCGTTTTCACCCGGGGAATTTCATTTTTCTAATAAACGTGAACAAATTTAAAGTGAGATCATAACGATTTTTATAACAATAAAGAATATACCCAGAGACTGGCTGAAGTTATGAAATTTTAATATGGACAGGTGTTCGCACCTAGTAAGAAAGATCCACTGAGCGAAATTTGGGGAATTTAAGACAAACGGTATGGATTTTTACTAAGAAAAAACAAACTAACAGAAATTCATCTTTAAGCTGTATAACCCGGTTTGATCGGGGAATTTCATTTTTCTAATGAAACGGTTGATTTCGTAAAAAATCATTATAAAGTGAGTTCATTACGATTTCTATAACAATAAAGAATATCAGCTGAAGATCGGCTGAAGTTATGCAATTTTAATATGGACAGGTGTTTGCACCTGGTATGAAAGAACTACTGGCGAAATTTGGAGAATTTAGGATAAACGGTATGGATTTCTATAAAAAACAAACAAACAAACAGAAATATTGGCCTGCAGTTTCAGCTTCTCGCAAATCGGCTTGCCTAAGCCTTTGTGGCGCAAAGCGGGCCTCGTATTCCTGGGCAGAATCAGTTTCTCGCGATTCTGCCAGTCTAAGCCTCTGTTGTTCAATCCTATTTTGATGTACGTCAAGAGTTTCAACTGCTCGTATTGGACGTTGTTTTTTAGCTTTTGAGCTCACTACTCCTATTGAAGCTCGCTTCTTAGGAGGCATTTATAAAAAATAAATTCACCATACATGTAAATAAACGTATTGTAATGTTAAAAAAAACAAAAAAAACATATGGTTTAGAAATCCCAGAACTCGACGCCTACCAAGGGACGGTCTTACCGGGCCTTGTTTGCCTCATCAAAATCTATAAAACGATTTTTTAGGGCGTTTTTTCGACTCAAACGGTCGATTTTGTAATAAAAAATCATTGTAAAGCGAGATCATGACGAATTTTTTAACAATAAAGAATATACCAAGAGATTGGCTGAAGTTATGCAGTTTTAATATGGACAGGTGTTCGCACCTGGTATCAAAGAACAACTGAGCGAAATTTGGAGAAGTTAGGACAAACGGTATGGATTTATAAACAAACAAACAAACAGAATTTCAACTTTATTTATGTAGATTACTATAAAAAAGTATAAAAAATACTGTATAATATTACGTTTTCAGGGTATACGTTTTCGCGAATAAATTGCGTCGAGTTGCCCTTAGGTAACGTCCGGTGCTGAGTGCAATGGGTTAACTAAGGAGTCCCAAAAATCCAATTATCTTTATAATAACTGCATTTATTAAAAGACTAAAATTACTCTCCGGACATACACACTTTAAAGGAATCGCCTCATTGCTTCTTTATAATCACAAACCATTTCGGGCTAAATTCGGCATTACCATTTATTCAATGGCGTGATATTTCTAAAAGATTAAGAATAAGGCCCGACGCCGACACCAGCAATCGCTCCCTACACAGCACACACACACAAACACAGACCATTTCGCGGTACTTGGTTATTTGGACTCGGGTGACTCCAAAACGTGTATTTCAGTTGAAAACCCGAAGTCGAAATTTTTCGCGATCGCAATACTTTCCTTACTATATATTTCATATATAGGTAAGTGAAAGTAAAAAAAAAATCATCATTGTTGGTAGGTGAAGTAGAATAAAAATAAACTTAGAATATTTATGAAACATTTTTACCCCCCTCAAGGATACAACTTTTGCCAAGGTTAGGTAGTGAGGAAGCAAATGTTTAAATCGATTTTTAAAATTTTGTTTTGAAGAAGACAGGACAATAAGCCATATATACTGACCAGGAAGATCTTTTTGTTGGGGTCAATGACCGGATAAACGTCAAATATTTACCTGTTAACCCTTCCCTACCTGCCATTCAATACTAGCTGTCATATTACTTCCAAAACAAATAGACACAATAAGGTTCAGATTTATGAAGCGGTCCTAAATGTACCGTTACTTGACTCAATTTAATTTTTAAAATTGTGCTAGAGAATAGTTATACAAGAAATGAAAATGATAAAAAAAAAAATTAAAAAATTCTACCTTGGACTAAGTTACAAGTACCATGCGTCGAGAAAAAGTGAAAATAGATTCTGAAACGAAAGGATAATCGGGTTACGAACACCTTAGCAAGGATAAATCCCAAAATATTTTTACAACTTGTCAAATAAAACCCCCGAAAATTTCTTATCCTTATCCTTTGGCTATTTAGGTTTTCCAGATTTGTGTACCTTTATTGACTTAAAAATAAATAGATAAATAAACAACGAAACTGAATAACCTACTTTTTTCTGTATCTTGTGAATAGGGATTTAAGTAAGTATTATAGGTGTAAAAAAAATCGTCATACATATCTTTTTAATAATCTATATAAATAAAGATGAAATTTTGTTTGTTTATTCTTTTTAGAAATCCATACCGTTTGTCCTAAATTATCCAAATTTCGTTCCGTGGTTCTTCTACATACCAGATGCGAACACCCTATTAAAATTGCATAACTTCAGCCAACCTCCGGGTATATTCTTTGTTGTTAAAGAATATCGCTTTACATTGGTTTTTAGGAAATCAACCGTTTGAGTTGTAAAAAAATTAAATTCCCCGGGTGAAACCGGGATATACAGCTAGTTTTTAGATATATTTCGAAAATTTTGTTTGATATATCAATTAACAGTACAGATTAAATAACGAATCTGGTGCGTTGCGCGCAACACACAACTTTCATTTACCAACTTACCTACATTAGAAATTGACGTGTTTTGATAAATAGGTAAACGCCATTCCTCAAATTATCACATTTTTTTACATTCATTTACTTATTTTTTTTTTTTATTTCCTCTCTAAAATACACTTCACTTTTTATTGTTAAGTAAAAGTTTTTTCTTGTTTGTCTGATTTTATAATTCTCTATATAGTTTTTGAAAACTTCATTTAGTTACCATAGAATCAAATAATTTTCTTTAAATATCCATGTTTCAAAAGACGTTAACTCTTTTCCATGAATAGAACGTTTTTAATTATTAACAATTATAGGCGTATCGCGCTCTTTACACCAATATATGTTTACTCGATTTTTTCGTATTTCATATTTAGCCATTTCTTACTTTTAGTTGACACGAGTGACAGAAAATTTACCCATATAAACAAAAACAAAGGTACTTTAGAGGAAAACAGAAAAGGCCCCTCCCCCCATTTAAGCCCCATCAGAACAATTTAATAATGATAACTTTACCTGATATTAAAGAATACTTGATTCTCATTAAGCATGACGTGTTTAATCAAAATAGTTAATGCTATTTTTAGAAAATAAACGTAAAAGTGGGGAACCAAGTTATTAAATAAAGTGGCCCCTCCATTTGATTAATTTTAATGAAATTTCAGCTGTTGTATCGCGTGCATATACATACATTAAATACCCAGTTTGATCAAAATCGTTAAAACCGTTTTTAAGTAAATAAAAAAAAAAAAATGAAAATGAGACAATAATTCAAAAAATAAAGTGCCCCCTCCGTTTGACAGTTTGAGTTGTCGGAATATTTTTCTTTTTATTTCTGTATATGTCAACTCGATTTTTTCATATTTCATATTTAGCCATTTCGTATCTTTGGGTATAACGAGAGACAGTTGATTTCTACATATAAACAAAAACAAAGGCACTTTATGGGAAAACAAAAAAGTCTCCTTACCCAATTAAGCCCCTTCAAAACATTTTAATTATGGTAAAACTTACCTGATAATAAGCAATACTTGATTCTCGTTAAACAAGACGAGATTGATTCAAATCGTTTGAGCCGTTTTTTTTTTTATTTTGTTTTTAAATTACGGTTGTACTTTTTGACCTAGTCTGTTCACACACAAACTATTTCGCGGGACTTGTTTTTTGGACTCAGGGGACCCCAAAACGTGTATTTTTGTTGAAAACCGTAAGTAGAAATTTTTCACGATCACAATACTTTCCCTTACTATATATTTCATATAGAAGAAAGTGAAAGTAAAAATAGAATAAAAAGAATAAGCTCTAAGCACAAAATTTTTCGCAGACCCTGATTTAAGAACCTAATAAGTACTTAATGATAAAATAATTAATACTTATTAATGATATAAAATAAAACATTACGTAAATCAAGAACTAATCACATTTAGATGTTTCTCGGTAATAGGAACTGATAACATTATCTCAAGGTGAATCCCAGAACAATTAATCCATTTTTATCATGGCTTATTTATCCACGTGATACGTTCTGGAATCAGACTGAACGATCATGAACTAACACATATCCTAAACTTTAAGAACTCACTAAACTATTCTAGAGTATTAAATTCCTATCAATTAGCTAGCCAGAGATTTAGGAATTATAAAGAGAAAACTAAATAAAACTTAGAGGCAACGAATCTCTGGTGCATAAAGCATGTGGTAATGAAAAATATATAAAATATATCACAAGTGTTTGGGCAAAAGGGGTTAAGTCATCAAAATGTGAAGTTTACACAACGATTTACCCAGCTATTGAAAATCATTACAAATTCTTTTTATTGTATTTCTTTATTCCAGAATAATGAATGAAACTATATTTTTTCAACAGAGGCTATCATAAATTATGAATAACGAATGAATTATAGTAAATTATGAATTTTAAGAAGACGAGACAAAAAAACAGTTTTTTATGACAACATTTTTTGTCCAAACATGAATGATATAAAATAATGAATTGTAATCCTAAATTCTATGTCCCGCCATTCCCAGCGAAAAAGAACGTGTTACATATATTTTTATTTCATGGACAGTTATATTTTTCGTAACTGTCCATTCCATCAGACTGTTAATATTATAAGTAGTCTAAAGTGTGAAATCTTGCCCCCTAAAAAAAAAAAATAATTAAATAAAAAAATGGATAAGCAGAAATTTTCATGTATATCGAACGTCCACACTCTTCCAATATTTTAATGAATAAATTAATTTACATTGAATGATAAATACCCCCAGAATTGGAAATTATTAGATCCGGAAGAGGACAAATGGAAAAGAAAAAAGGCAAAACAATGTTCAGATATATACCAGTCGAAATATATGTCAGACACCCCGAAAATATTAAAAAAAAAACTTAAAAAAATGTTAAAACATTACAATATTTTCGGGAAAAAAAAACTGCTACAACGAATTAAGGTCTGGCCACACATGTCCGCACCGGATCCGCACCGTAGCAATAATACAGGTTATGTTCAGAATATTTTTAATTTAACTTACATATTACCTTTATTTATGCCTAAAGTTCAAGCCACACATGTCAGACACAGGCCACTTTAGGCATAACTAAAGGTAATATGTAAGTTAAATTAAAAATATTCTGAACATAACCTGTATTATTGCTACGGTGCGGATCCGGTGCGGACATGTGTGGCCAGACCCTTAGCACGAGAACCTATCATTCAAAATTGATTAAATTCTTTCAATGATAAATTATCAAAAGTATGTTTTTGTTTTAATCCTTCTATGACGAACATCGCGTGATAATACAGATTAATTGCTTCATAAAGATAAAAATTAAAATATTTAAGATAAATACGTATGAAGTGATCACGAGTCACAATATCTGATAAAATAGAAAAAAATAAGAACTAATCCGAGGCATTGTAAGAGTTATCTGTTTAATACCACATATAGCTCGATTTTTGTGTACGCTACAGTATTACTACTAATAATTTAATTTCTTAAGCTAGTTTAACAGTAATGTAATACTGCCGCTTATCCGTCGAGTTCGCGACTTATTTAGATTAGCCGAACACTGTTCCGAACTTGGTGTTCGTAGGTGATGTTCGCACAGTGTAAAGGTACGTTTAAGCTTATGTCTCTTCGTACTTAAGGCTTAGGAAAATCAGTTAAAATCAATTTAAAAGAGCATTTACCAAAAATATCCTTCCTAAAAAAGAAAATTAAAAAAAAAAGTTAATTGAGAATAATCAAATTTGGATAAAATGTAATTCTAAAAGCGTTTTTACAACACTAAGTTTTTGGAACGAAGTTTGGAACCAAACTTTGCCCTGACAACGGACAAAGTAGATCCGTTCTATCTTATAAAACAATGGAAGATCTTGCTTTGCACTAACAATCAAACAATAAAAACTTTTGAATGTTTATCAATATTTATTTTCTGGTTTAATAGGTTACTCCTATACTTGAGGGTTAAGATACATGATATTGAGAGACACAGATTTCTGGTCTCTCCCCACGGTGTCTTTCTGAGATAACAAAAGTACATCATTCAAGTGAGGAAATTAGCTGCGTAATTTCTTTTATACAGGAATGGGGATCACATTAAAGGATTTTATCTCCTTAGATCCTTTTTTGAACAAAACTTTTAGTATATTTTAATCGACCAAATGTTTAAATATTTTTATATATTTTTTTTTAGCAACTATTAAGGGTATTTATAGTACCAATAAGTAGTAAATTTGGAAGCTTAATAGAAGTTGTGTTTTTAAGTAAATGTGACTTTAAGTAGTTTTTCAAATCCACAGTTACATTTTCATATGAGAATTGGGTGGATGAATTTTCGTTTAATTAATAAGGAGCAATACATCCGTAATCACAGAACTAAGTAGACTTCTTTCATAAATTTCCTTACATTACAATACACGACTCTTAAAGTTTCAATAATGTTGATATAAAATCACGTTTTCATTATTAATAGTCGGAATTTCGTACAAAATAACTGAGAATAATCAAATTTGGATAAAACGTAATTCTAAAGGCGTCATTACAAGACTAAGTTTTTGGAACGAAGTTTGGAACCAAACGTTGCCCTGACAACGGACAAAGTAGATCTGTTCACACGGTCAAATTTTGACCAATTTTGGAATGAGAGTGTTGTTCACTTCTTAACCGGTTAGTAAGAACAATAATTATCACCGGTTAATAACCATCATAAGATTGATAATCGATAGAAATCGATTAATTGTTAATCGATTATTAATCCATTGATAAATTTACTAAGCCATGTTAACATGACTATTTGGTCTATTGAAACTACCCCTGACTGTCAAAAACTGAAGCAACATTTGGTTCCAGCATTCCCTCCTAAAAATATAAACAGCCCTAAATACTTCGTGTAAAAAAAAAAAAAAAGTGAAATTTTTGTATTCGACACAGCTACTAAATTTCTGAAACTTTATTCAGCCTTCTTTGTAGATTTGGTTTGCTGAGAGAGCTAAGTTTTGTTTATATTTAAACATTTATTTTAGTCATATTATTTAAGTCAAGTTATTTATAACACGTTCATGCCGGCGAGAACCACCGGTGGCTCACACGCTCTCGTATCGACACGATCTTAATATGTAATTATCGGACAAGAGAACAGTCACTCGATTTCAGGTGACATGGCAGCAAGTGTTAAGAAAGTAGAAATAATTTCTATATAGCTTAAAATTAAAATAATGAAAATTTTACGTAAATTCATTTATATTTATTTATATAATATATTAATACTGTATTTTAAACATAACTAGTAGGATAGTATTTTTTATTGTTAATATAATATTGTTGGATTGCTAATACTGCATAATTCCCTGGGATAGCTCCCACCAGATAGAGCGAAAAGCATTAAACAGTCCCGGCGTGAACGTGTTAAATATAAGACTATAAGAAAAAATCTGGTGCGGTGGGCGCACCACTCAACTTTCACTTATCACCCTCCTTTCTTTGACTAAAAATATACATTATTTTTCTATAATGGCGTACCTTAAGTGACCTTCTTCCACTTTATGAACTAAACCTTTTTATTACTTAAATTTTAAGCTTCCCAATGATATACAACACATATGTATTACTACTCATATTACAGAAAATTGAAATTTTCGTTTTTGGGGAAATCATATACATATTTTTGTTTAGACACCCTATTTTAAAATTATTAAATATGAATAAAAAAAAAAAAATACATTTTTTTGGTTAAAAAGTTATTTAAGCATGGAACATAAAGAAAAAAACGGAAATGTTCTTAACCGTATTTGAAAGAAGAGCCTCATATGCTTCTTGTTTTCCCCTTTTTCCCTAAATAAAAAATTTTCCTTCGAATAAAACTCTTTCATCAATATGCCCCATCCGCTCTTGAAATTTTATAACTTTTTAAAAATGTGGACCACTCCCACATTTTAGACACCTCTATTTTAAAATTATTAAACATGAATAAAAAAAAATTTTTGGTGATATGTATAAAATTTTTTAAGCAGAGAACATAAAGAAAAAAACGGAAATGTTCTTAACTGTTTTTGAAAGAAGATCCTTATATGATCATTTATATTTTTTGTTTTTCCCCTTTTCTTTAATTAGAAAATTTCCTTCGAATTAAAACCATTCATAAATATGCCCCTCTTTTCTGAAAATTTCATAACTTTGTAAAAATGTTAAGACCCCTTAAGGACGTGATGCATATTTTCCATAACTGTTCATTCCATCAAACTGTTCATATTATAGCTACTCTAAATTGTAAAATCTTAACCCCATATAAAAAAAAAAAAAAACTTAAATAAAAAAATGGAAAGTAAATAACAGTCGAAGTATATGCCAGACAACCAGAAAAATGAAAAAAAAAAAAACATAAAATTTTTTTAAAACATTACAATATTTTCGAGAAAAAAATACTACAACGAAATAGCACGAGTACCTATCATTAAAAATTGATTAAATTGTCTCAATGATAAATTATAAAAGTATGTTTTTGTTTTAATCCTTCAATGACAAACATCGCGTGTTATTACAGATTAATTGCTTCATAAAGAAAGAAATTAAAATATTTAAGATAAATAGGTATGTAGTGATCACGAGTCACAATAACTGATGAAATAGAAAAAAATAAGAACTAATCCAAGACATTGTAAGAATTATCTGTTTAATACCTCATATAGCTCGATTTTTGTGTAAGCTACCGTATTACTACTGATAATTTAATTTCTTAAGCTAGTATAACAATAATGTAATACTGCCTTTACACTGTGCAAGCCTCACTTTCGAACAAGTATTCCCCCGAACCTAGCCGTATAATCTTAATAGGATAAGCAGAAATATATGTAGTACAATACGTTCATGAATTTCAGTCCTTAATTCCCTTCGAAAAAGACCGTAAAATCTTAACCCCCTATTAAAAAAAAAAAGTGAAGCAGAATTTTTTATCTATATTCAACATCCATTGTATCCTGTATTTTTCTTTTTTTCCACCTTATTCCCTAGTTCGAAAATTTCCTTCGAATAAAAACCTTTCATCAATATGCTCCAACTCCTCTTAAAATTTTAAGAGTTCTTAAAAATGTGCACTACTCCCCCATTTTAGACACTCATATTTTAAAATTATAAAATATAGATATATGTAGTGTCATACGTTCATGAATTGTAGTCCTTAATTCCCTCCGAAAAAGAAAGTGTTACATATTTTTCATAACTGTTCATTCCATGGAACTGTTCATATTATAGTAAAAGTGTGAACTTTTAACCCCTAAAAAAAAAAAAAATAAAAAATCTAAATTGGATAAGCAGAATTTTGTATCTATATTCAACGTCCACTGCATCCTGTATTTTTCTTTTTTTTTCATCTTTTTCCCTAGTTTCAAAATTTCCTTCGAATTAAAATCCTTCATAAATTTACCCCTCTCTTAAGAAAATTTCTTAACTTTGTAAACATGTCCAATCCTTCCCCATTTTAGACTCCCCTATTTTAAAATTATTAAATATGAATAACAAAAAAAAATACATCTTTTTGGTGATATTAAGTTTTTTAAGCATAAATCAGGAAAAAAATTGAAATATTCTTCAACTTTTTTGAAAGAAGAGCCTCATATGATCATATATATTTTTCCACTTCCCCTTTGGAAATATATTTTTAGAACATAGAATTTTATATATTTTTTGTATAATATATTACAATATTCTTCTGAGAAACATAGAAATATATATTTTTCCCCTCCCCCTTTAGTTAGAAAATTTCTTTTGAATAAAAACCTTTCATCAATATGCCTCATCCCCTCTTAAAATTTTATAACTTTGTAAAAATGTGTACCCCCTCCCTATTTTAGAATTCCCTCCGAAAAAGAGCGTGATACATACGTTTCATTCCATCGAACTTTTCATATTACAGGTTGTCTAAAGTGTGAAATCTTAAAACCCTATATAAAAAAAAAAAAAAAAAAAATACTATACTACTATATACTATACTGTAGATAGGTATTTTTCTTTTTTTTTCCCACCTTTTTCCCTAGATTGAAAATTTCTTTCAAAATAAAATTTTTCATAATAAGTTATACAATTTTAAGATGGGATGGAGCATATGATGAAAGGTTTTTATTCAAAAGAAATTTTATGGCCCTCCCTTAAGAAAATTTAATAATTTTTAAAAATGTGCACCCCTCCTCCATATTTTCGATATCCTTATTTTAAAATTATTAAATATGAATAAAAAAAAAAAATAATCATTTTTTTGGTGATATTAAGATTTTTTTTTAGGTGATGTTAGAACATTAAGAAAAAAAGTGAAATGTTCTTCACCGTTTTTGAAAGAAGAGCCTCATAATATCATCAGCCTGTTTTGTTTCTTGTTTTCCCATTTTTCCCTAGTCAAAAAATTTCCTTCGAATTAAAATTTTTCATAAATATGCACCTCCTTTCTGAAAATTTCACTACTTAGTAAAAATGTGTACCCCTCCCCCAGTTTAGACATCCCTATTTAAAATTATAAATTATAAATAAATAAAAAAAAATACATTTTTTTTGTATATTAATTTTTTTAAGCGTACATCAAGAAAAAAAGTGAAATGTTCTACACCGTTTTTGAAATAAGAGCATCATATGTTTCTTTTTTTCCCCTTTTTCCCTAGTTCGAAAATTTCCTTCAATTTAAAACCCTTTATACATGTGTCACCTCTCCTTTGAAAATTTCATAAATTTTTAAAAATGTGCACCTATTTTAGACAACCATATTTTTGAAAATTATAAAATATGAGAAATTAAAAAAAAATATATACAATATAAATACGTATGTCCGAGGGATGGGACATAGGAGGGGTTGAATGGGTGACCATAGGGCGGGCTCAATGAAGGGAAAAATGGGACTTTCCCACAGGGCACGAACCAATGGGGCAAGCCCAATATCGTTGAGGCAGGGACCGAGGGAAATTTCTCCCCTCCACCGCAGGGAAAGAGGGACTTTCTTCGGGGAGAGGTTGGTAAGGCCGAACGCCGGGTTGGTACCTCGGCTTGCGGGGACGAGAGCTCAGTTCGCCTGCAGATCTCTGGCTGCTAGCAAGGCTCTCTAGGATTCCAATTCTTTTTAGACTTAACATTTTTCTCGAGTTCCGTATTTTTTAGAATTATATAAATAATCTGTGATCATGTCTCTGGACCCGACTGAGTTGTACTAAGCCACGCTCTGGCTAAAGTCGCGTATACTCTAGAGGCTGACTCTACACCTGCCTGATATATAGGATATATATAAACACGTATACAACTATACACTTATATATATTCGCTACTTCTCTACCAGTCAGTATTATCGAATTTTGCAAGATGTTTCAAGATCCAAGAGACCCTCTGGACCCCACCGGCCTCTACTGAACAGCGATGCACAGGTCCACGTACCCAGGCTGCGCCTGCCAAGCGTCACAGGTAACTTCCGCATTCACTATATTTTACCATATCTCTATCATATCCATTATAAACCATCAAAATTATACTTTTCTTGATAATTTTTCATGTTTTCAAGTATATTTCTAACCATTCTAATACATACTTTAACAGAATAATTATCGTTAAAAAATATAAAAATAATTATTAAAAAACAAGTTCTTTCTCTATATAATAGTTATATATAAATTTTTAAAAAAATATATATTTTTTCATCTAACATTTTTCAAAGTTATTTTTTTTTTAAAGTTCAATCTGATCACTAATACATTTTTATTAATAATAAGATTAACATTTTATTTTTTTTTAACTATATACATACATATTTATAAAAAAATAGTGTGGATAAGTTTTGGAAAAGCGCGTGGAAAGTAGTGATTATAGTGATAAGATGTTAGTGTAGGAACGTGAGGGCTGTTCAATGACCTGATAAGACTGAGAACTTGCTTCTTACGCGAGGATGTCGATTTGAGATGTGTGTACTCTCTCTCTCACTATCTCTCTCTCTCTCTCTCTCTCTCTCTCTCTCTCTCACTCTCTCTCTCTCTTAGTTACATTTCCGCTTCCTTTTTGTCAAGCTTTTCAGCCTTGCCTGCGCGTGGCTGTGAACTTCGAGATCCCAAGTTCAAGTCCCCTTCCGCCTTTGAGGTTGCGCCTAACCGTGAACTTTATCGTCGTCAGGGTTCCATATTTTTTTTTTTTCTGTGCTAAGTTCATTTTATAACCTTAAAAAATTTCTATTTTTTTTTTAAATTTAATATAATATTTAAATAATAATATTATTCCTTAATTTAGTCTTACTAATTATCCCAAATTTAAAAAAAAAAAATTAGTAGAGAAAACAGGATTACGATTTTTATACAACATAGTTTTCTAACGTAATTCGAGCTCATATGAATTTGAACGATTGAAAAAAAATTAAACTTTATGTAATAACATTTTTTTCGTAATTGTAGAAGTCTTCTTTTTTCACTTAGAAATTATTAAAAAAAAATTATACTTAAAGAATAAAAAATCTTAACATTAAAGCATTTTTTTTTTTATACTAAGGGCGTTGATTGCAATACAAGTTTAAGATTTATTTATATTTTTTTCGTTAGTATTTATTTTCTCATCCCCTTAAATGACTTAAATTTTAAAAGTCCCCCTAGTGCCCTAAAAAGTGTATTGATCACATATTTAAGTTAAGTTATGAACTCCTTGAATATTAAAATATTAAATTTAGGTTTAAACGGCTAGAAGCGATAATATACATATAGTTTTATTTTTTTGATAAAAATGTTTGATACAATCTTCTCAAGGTCGCGATGAAATTCGTAAATCAGTAACACATTCCTCTCACCTACGTTTTTACTTTTTTCATTATTGATTTTTACCAATTTCCTGTAGATTCACTTTTCTCTGTGTGCGATATTTTATTTATTTCGTTATTCTCAAAGTTTTTTTCTTTTTATAACAGGCTTTGTAAGAATACTTTCTTGAAAAATATTTCAATTTTTGGATATTTAGTTATTGAAATTTTGTATAGTAGTTATTTGAAATACGCAATTTTAATGGATTTGCAATAATGCTAATATGTCCCATTTTAATCTGTTTAATAATTTCTCTAGATAGCTTATTTCTCACTGATACTTACAACTTTTTCGTGATCAAATATATACCAGTCTTAATGTGTATTTCGTGGAAATGTCAATTTTTATGAAGTAGAATTTCAATATTTATAGCTTAAATATGTATTCTACTGGTGACTTTTAGTTGCCAATACGTTTAGCGTCCTTGAAGTTATGAATCAGGCTAAAATAGATAAAACGATATCATAAAATAATTTATAACTTGAAACAAAATGTAGTTACAAATCTGATGTTTAATGATTGAAGTGATTAGATTTATGTTATAGTATTCATTTGGATGAATGTGAATTTTGAATGTGAACCTTAAATAGTTGCTCATTTAAAATCATCCGGACGTATTTTACGAAAGTTACATGTGGCGTACCCTTAGCAATCTTGTAATCGAATAGTATCATCAGACCACTCCTAACTTGGTACCTTCATCCTGTTCTACGTTTTCTGACATTACCTGTACAAAAATATTGCTTTTATTCGTAGAATTGTCTCAAAAAGAATCGCTTTTTTTTTTTTTTTTTTTTTTTGCGAAGTTAAAATATGCGAGCAGATGAACTTAATTTTCTCACGATCCATCATATTTGACATTTCTTTAGTGAATACTTCATGCAACAATACGAAATAGCGATCGATGTCCCCTGTACCTCTGGGTTTATATTTTGGACTCCGATTCCTCGGAGCCTTCGACTTCTTCGGATCCTCTTAAAACCCCGATGACTCAGAACCACGACGTGTCCTGCACCTCCACATCTTGCCCTGTCTTCGACCCTGGACTCCGACGCCCACTTCCCGATCCTGTCTTGATATATACCGTTGGAGGGGAGCAGAAATGCATAGGGCAAATTATTAGCAAACTACTCAAGGACTCGCCGGCGAAAACTTCCTTGCCGAGGTTGTTCCATTTATTTAATCGACTTCCCTTTTCGAGATGGATTTTTTTTTTTAACTTTTAATTACCATCATATACATTATAAGATCAATTAATGTTTTTTTGAATAGCCCTATAACGTTAATTATACATTACAAAAATCAATAAAGACTACTAAAAAAATTATTTTCCCAAATGATAAATAATTAATATTTTATAATATATTTTCATTTCAAATTTACTGTTAATTTTCATTAAAATCTTAAAAAAATTTCATTCTAGAATTTAACTGCATAATTTTTTTTTTAACTTTGAAGGGCTTTATGTATGACAATTATTATTGCTATAATTAAAATATTACATTTTTTATGTTCAATAATTTTATTTATTTCGATTTTTAAAAAAGTATGCTATTTCCATATTTTTATGAGTAATAGGGTAAACCATAAAGTGATTGGCACTCAGTACAGTTATTGGCACCCCAACGTGAACATAGATACATAGTGCATAGATACTCATATTTTTGTTTTCTTTTAGCCCTGATGAAGATCCACAAGTTGGATCGAAACGTTGGCTTACCATAATAAATATCATTGTAACTGAAAATCCTGACCATCATTTAACCTATTGTAATTGAAGAACAGTTGACCATCTCTCATCTCTACTAGTGTTTTGGTTATATGTAGATGGGCCCATATTTCGCGCTGTAAATATATTTTTTAATAACGAAATCTTATTTTTTTTGCTACGATTGATTTTTAATTTTTTTTAGGCATTTCAGATCACTCTTAAATATAATAATTCATTATCTTCAAGTATATATTATATATATACTAGTACCCTATATATAATATGGGGCAGTTGTACCGTTATGTTCAGTAGGCTAAGGTGATTCTTTGGTACTGGTGCTAGGCTAGGACAGAATGCATTATTTGCTGAGGGCTGCGGTAGGTAAGGGTTGTACCATATATCTTTTCAGTAACTGCTAATATTTAGGGCCTTTACATAGGAAGAAGGGTTGACCTACAGGTCACATTTACGAGGCTTAAACCTTTAACCCTTTTTTGGGTTTTTAAGAAAAGCCTTTTCGAGAAATCTTCTCTCTCTCTCTCTTAAACCCATTGTGGGTAACTTGTTGGGGTAATATTGTTCGGAATAAGCCGTACTTTTCTGTTATAATGCTCGATTTGACGGCAAAGGGCTCCCGCAAGTACAACAGTAATTGTCGAAGTAAGTGTCCGTTAAAATTTAATTGGGGGTTTATTTTTGTTTGCTGTGTTTGCATTACGAAAGTCGAAAGTGAAGAATGCGTTCTATATTTAAGTACGGAGTAAAAGTGGAGGATTGGAAATTGAAACATGTCATTTTAAGTGCACGGCTATTTAGGTTGACTTTCGCTCTACAAGACTGACACCATTACGATATAATGACATTACAGAGTATACTATTAGGTATATTACTAATTTACGAATTGGGCAATAATAAACCATTTCAATTTACCATGCATGGTGATGTTGTTATGCCTCGGCAAGCGTCGGTCTCTGTAAACCCTTAAATAATGTAAAGAAAAACTAAAAAAAATAAAAAATAATAAGCCTCTAAAAAGCAAAAACAGTTTTTAGATAAAGCCTTTGTTTACCAATGCAGATTGTTAGTAACTGGCAATTAGGTCTATCTATCAATTACTTGAAATATGTTTGTTAAAATTAAAATATCGAACTATGTTGAAGTCTCGTGTTATGCATACTCCTGAGAACAAGTTTAAAATGTTAAATAATTATTTTTGTTTGTTTAACGCCAATTCATGCCACAAAGGCTAATAGGGCGATGCACATGACATTGTACAGGATCTGGACTTCCATTTTACGTCCTATCCGAGGGACGGCATAGCCAACGATTTTTTACTCCCTTTGAAAAATCCTAGGCCACCGCGGGACGCGAACCCGCGACCTTTAGTATTGTACGTTGCTATGCTAACCACTGCACTACAGATGACCTATATTAGATAGGTAATTATAATTTTAAATATTAATCATCTTTAAATGTTTATAACTTTTCATCCATATAATCATTCGATATTTCTTCTATTCAGCTTTTTCAGCTTCTAGTAACAAACTCGTGAGTGAATATAAAATATAATCCTTAGATACAAAAATAATTGTTTTGAATATTTAAATATAAAAAATAGTATCCATGATGACAGAAATGAGTAGATAAACGTAAAAGAATAAATTATGTATGAAAAAAAAAATAATAAACATAAAATAATATGTGTTTGTAATAAGATCTTAGACAAGTTTACAATTCACAGTGGTCATTAATTTGATATTTATCGAATGACGCTTTTCGGCATATTTGACGCAGAAAGTAGTGACGCTATTCACAAACGACGCTGTGCATTCATAAAAGATTGATTACTCTCGCATCGCCGCTGCAACGACTCCTACATGAGTCTTTGAAGATCAATATTGATGATTTACGTTAGAGGCTTATTTGTTGACGTTTTACTCCCCTTTTGTTTTGTTTTTTCTTCGTTGAATTTCTTACCTATTTAGAAAAAATAAATAAAAGTATTTTATGACCATTGATAGAAGATAATGTTTAATGGTTTTTGTTTGTTTGTTTTAACGCCACTTTATTCCACTAAGGCTAATCGGACGATGCTACAGTGGGAGTCCTAAATTTTGCCTATCCATGTATAATTAGGATAGGGATCTTTAACGAGTACCTGACATCGTACAGGCTCGGTACCTCCATTTTACGTCCTATCCGAGGAATAGCATAGCTTGTTTTTTACTCCCATTAAAAAACCCTAGGGCCACCCCGGGACGCGAACCCGCGACCTTTACTATTGTAGGTTTTTATGATAACCACTACACCACAGTTGACCCCTTTAATGTGTTTTATAATTGAAAATTTGTTTTTATTATTGATATATGTCAATATTATATGATAATTGTACATGTATCATATACTCGAGTGGCTTAGAGCCATGACACAGTTGAACGCCCTCCCAGGATTGGTAGAGTACTCCGTAGACACAGTTGAACGAGTGCGTGCGAAGACGTCCTTCGCCGTCCTTTGGTGATTAATACAGTAGCCCGCTTGTGTAAGAGGTCCATTGTCAGCCACCGCGTGCAGTTCTATCACAATACTCCTTCCATCTGCCACGCTTCTTCTTACGTCACCTCCTGCCATTCACCGGATCTTCGGGTGTCCAGGGCGTTCTGGAATGTCGCGGAAGAAGGGGGGTGGCGTTCGCGATGCAAGAACAAGTAAGGGTATACAAAAATTAATCGAAAGTTCTAACTAGGTATATTAAACATACATCACTTTCTACAATTAAGTTTTTGTTTTTTTTCTTCTTTTGATTTACAGACTTGTAGATTTGAACAAGCTTTCTAAACCTTTGCATATCTTGCGTTACTGCTTTCCAGTTTGCTTCAAGCAGTTTTCTGCATCTTTTTTTATTTCTCTACATGCTTACTTTTTGAAGTCCCACGCGGTCTCATGCAAATACGTATAGTGGCATTCACTGTCCGATTGAGGCTTCTTGGAGGATGACAGGGTACTCCTTGACTTATACGTTCTTCATTGTAAAAAAAGAAACACCAAATATGTTTAAGAATAAATCCTAGAACAAATCATATAAATTAAAAAAAAAAAAATCAAAAAATTCAACCTTGCAAAAAATTCTCTTCAAGCTTTGTATTTAGCAGATTGACTTATGTTTGTTTGTTTATCGTCCGTTTATGCTACATAGGAAAATCGGACGATGCTACAGTGGCTACATTTTGCCTATCCAGGTATAATTAGGATAGGGATCTTTAACCTGACATCGTACAGGCTCGGGACGTCAATTTTACGTCTTGTCCTAGGAACAGCATAGACAAGGATTTTTTACTCCTTTTGAAAAATCCTAAGGCCACCGCGGGACGCGAACACGTGACCTGTTGTATTGTAGGTCGCTATGCTACTGCACCAGAGGTGACTCCAATTGACTTGTGTTTTTTTGTGGATGTGGACTAGTCCTGTTTTGATTTCATACGTCTTATATCAAATAAATCAAAAGAATGCAAAAAATACATTAAAAAATTATATCATTTATATATTTTTTAATTATAATGAATGAACAAATAGTGAGTGTTAACTTATATTTTTTTTCATCAATGATATAATTTAACGATATTATGAATGGACTTTAAATAAAACGTCCTTAATAAATAGAACTAAAACGACAGTCATATATAGATCACGTGTTCAATTTTCAAAGACAAATATAGGTAATGTTTTTTGTTTTTGTTTTCAAACCATTCTCTCTCAAAGTAAATTGGTCTATATATATTTCACCTTTTCGTATTACACAATTTTTTTTTACTTCAGATATATTTTAAATTCAAACTGTTTATTTTGAACATGATTTGTTGAATAACATGCAGCAGTAAATCGATAATTTTTTTAAAAAATTAAAATTATAATTAAAGGTTTTATTAATATAGTGATAACCGTTTAATTCTGCGCAATGTTCACAATCAATAATAATAATAATAATGATAATAATAAAACTAAATAGAATGTAGGTTTGCTATAAATATTTTAATCTTATAATTTCTTTTGTCTCTGTTCTTTCTTACAACATCTCGTTACACTTCATTTATCAAGGCCTCAAGCCGATAGGAAATAAATACAATTTATTATACTTTTTTTTTTCTATTTTTAAATTAATTAAAAGTGATCTATATTATCCAGATGAATGCAAGAGGTAAATTAGAAATAAATTATATTGTATTGAGATAAAGATAAAACTGCGATTTGTCACGGATGGTTAATTGAGCACTTAAGCAATGCCAGATGATAATTAACATATATAATAAATATCACTAATGAATAGGAAATATTTTTCTAGTTTCTATTTATTTTTTTCTATTTGCTGTTAATTTCAATAATGATGCATGTAAATGTGCATATATAGTAGAATCAGTGTCATTGTATTTAAATTATGATTTAGACCGTGTTTGCCTTAATTACAAGAAGTAGTTCTTAGGTTCTATAATCTTTGAAAGTTAAAAAATAAAGTTGAGGATCAGTTTTCGAGAATTATAAGTTTCTATGGTCAATATAAAACCATAGTCAACTAAACGCCAAACCATTTTAATAAATTTAATTTTTTTTTTATCTATTGTAATTTTTTTTAATCATGTTTCTTTATATTTTAATAATATAAAAGACAAAGTTAAATATATTGTACTTCAAAAGCAACAGAAGTTAACACAATCCTATTTAACTTCGACTTTTATTTTCTCAAAATATGGTGCATGGCACCGACCATATTATCATTTATTTTTAATTTTTGTTGTACATATGTACTAGGCAACGAATATTTTTGTTTTTGCTTCTGGCGGTGGTGTATTTTAAAGGTATCCTGAATTGAACGGTATCGGTCCCAGGGGTCCGACTGCTAGAATGAGCCACAGACGATATCGGGCGTCGAGGTCCGATGGGAATGCTTTGACGAGTTATCTTTTGACTAAAAAAATTATTAAATGAGCGCTTCAAGGGCATTACCTCTTGGTAAGGATTGGAAATAGACATAATAGGCCGTTACTGGATTTGCACCATACTTTATCGAAAATCGGACCTCGAAATCCGATTCTAAAAAACAACAGAATTTCAGCTGTTAGCAACATTTTCATGACATCGGACCCCAGAGACCGATGCCGCACCTAACGTGTTGAGGAAACATCGTGGAGAGAAGTTTTGATATATTTATATTTTTGATATATTTATAATTATTGATATATTTGATATATACGGAATTAAAAAAAAAAATCAAAATTACGAAATAATATAAAAGCCTAATATTTATCAATCTAAATCATAGCACATCATGTTATTTATTGTATTATAGAAAATTAAAAAGTTGTGTAATATTTTTTTTTTTTTTATACTTAAGTGATTTGAGCCTTTTTAAATATATAGTTATACCAGTCGCGACTCAGGGTCATAACTCCTGAAATTAAATTGTGAGTTCTGGATAAAATAATTTTGACCAAAAATTCATCGGCACTTGTTAGTAATTTTTGGCAGTTTAAAATTGTGTGAATTGTTTTTCAAGATACTCACTCCTTCAATTTTCACTCCGGAAGTGAGCAAACCACAGCCTTCTTGAATCGGAAATGTACTTTCAGCGCATGTACACCCAAAACAATTGGACTCCGTCCAATGCTGCATGTCCTTGTGCACCGATTGCCTTCCACTTTTATTCTTTATATTTTCTTTTTATTATTATTTTTTATAGTTTTTTGTATTTCTCGGTTATATGTAGAGTCTTTGCTTCTTTTTCTCTCTCCTTTTAAGTATGGTAATGAGGTTTCGTTCGCTTGCACAGGTTTCTCTGCATTTATTTTACTTTAAGCTGCGTAACACTTCTTTTTTATCCTTCACATCCGTCCCGAGTGTCTTCGACGGGATATTTGCTTTAGGAAGACTATAACAACGACGGGTAGGTAATCCTGTGACAGATCAAGGTGAGAGTGTCTGGGACCACATTTTGGAATAATGTAGAATTTTTATTTATTTTTGATGTTTTTTTTTTTTGTTAGGATGTCCTTGATATTTTCGAGTTTCCTTGCTTCTCGAACCTGTTCCGTTTTTTTCTACGAGATGTTTTTTTTTTTTTTTTTTGTATATTTTCAGACTTCCCTGTCGTCTTCATATCGGTTGCAATAATGATCGATTTTGTTTTCTGAAATTTGTAAGCAAAATTTTTTTTTAAATTGATTTTTTTTTACGTCGAATATATTTCTCGATCAAATATATTTTCTATTTTCGAGATTTAAGGTTTCATATAAAAAATTTTATTCGCTTCAAAAGGCTTGTGATTATATTGGCTTGGTTTGACTTTAGACACTGAAATGAAAGATAAACCCGCAAAATAACTATTATCTCTTTATTAAAAATGTCTAAGAGGCTAAAATTAAAACCATATTCTACGTTTATTGAGAAATAAACACATTTAGACCTTAGAAAAATAATAATGTACTTAAAACTTTTTGTTTGATAAAACTGGAAGATGTAGGAAAATTTAAGATGTTAAAAGGAAAAATTAAATATTTCTAATATTATTTTGAAAACCACAATGTTTTAGGAAATTTAGTATCAAATAATTAATAAATATATCTATCTGTTGGCAGCTGCCACCCTACTATATAATTTGAAAACAAAACAAATTAAATAAATTCCTACTCATCTATATAAATAAAGATGAAATTCTGTTTGTTAGTTTGTACTTTATAGAAATCCATACCGCTTGTTCTAAATTCTCCAAATTTCGCTCAGTGGTTCTTTCATACCAGGTGCGAACACCTGTTTATATTAAAATTGCATAACTTCAGCTGATCTTCATCTGATATTA
The DNA here is from genome assembly GCA_911387785.2 of Aelia acuminata. NCBI lineage: Eukaryota > Metazoa > Arthropoda > Insecta > Hemiptera > Pentatomidae > Aelia > Aelia acuminata. The sequence continues at coordinate 116,035,553 of OU426983.1, read as the reverse complement.
TTTATTGTTATAAAAATCGTAATAATCTCGCTTTACAGTGTTTTTTTTACGAAATCGACAGTTTCATTAGAAAAATTAAAATCACTGGGCGAAACCGGGATATACAGCTATAATCTGTGTAAATAAAGATGAAATTCTGTTTGTTCTTTTTAGAAAACCATACCGTTTGTCCTAAAATCTCCAAATCTCGTTCAGTAGTTCTTTGATACCAGGTGCGAACACCTGTCTATATTAAAATTGCATAACTTCAGCCGATCTCGGGGTATATTCTTTATTTTTATAATAATCGTTTTGATCTCGCTTTACATTGTTTTTTTACGAAATCGACCGTTTGAGTCGATAAAAGTCTCACTTTATAGATTCAAAAAATGAAATTCTCCGGCTGAAACCGGTATATACAGCCAGTTTACTATATTTATAAAGTAATATATATATATATTTTTTAAATATAACTAATTTTTATTTGAAAAAATATTCACGTTGTACTTAGAATGAAATTTTTACCGGCCATCCCTCCTGGACTAAATCCTGCCTGCTTGTCTGACGAGTATTCAATATATATATTTAAATTGAGAAATAGTTGTATTGGCTTCTACGGGTTCACTCAGTCTTTTTACGATTATTTTTAAAGGGATTGTGGGCAATTTCATCCAGAAGACAATGGGACATTCCTCTTTGGGAACTCGGTCCGGTCGGCATAAAATTAGTTTCTTATCTATTCCCTTCCTTAGCACGTTTACATTTTGGGCTCGTGCCAGAGAAGGAAGAATGGGCCCGTTTAACGGAGTGCTACCGGAGTTTCTTTTTCTAAATCGTCCTAGAATTAGTCCCTAATCGTTCTGGTCCTCCAGAAGAATTCCAATCAGTCCGAATCATCAATTTTTTAAATTATAAATATACGTATATCTATATAATAACTTCCTATATAATAACTAATAATAATAACTTGCTGTTGAAGGACGAGCTTTAAAAGTAAACTCTCCCTTCATAAGTCATTATTTCGGAATTGAATTACGATTTTACAACAAGCTATTCGTAAAACCGTATCCCCCATATGGCTTGGTGTTTCGCAATAGAGAAGGCACCGATTATTATTACGTCCCAACACAAAACCACAAATAGTTTCGAATTTGGGTCAAGATGTCACGAAAGGAAGTATGCTAAGGTTGTTTTTGCTTTCTTCACGTGTTGTAGACGAAATAGCAGGAAAACCGCGGGCTACTTATTATTAATAATGCATATGAAGGTATACTCTTGACATATTTCTAATGTTATTTCGGAAACCACAATATTTTTGGAAATTTAGAATCGTATAATTTGAAAAGCAGTGGACTAAACATACGTCCTACGTTTCAATGCGGGACACCCTATCTAAGTGTTACAAAAATTAGTATTGTCTTTTTTTCTGTTTATTGTTCTTGATTTTATTTTGTTTATTTATATAATAATATAAATATCAATATTAAAGTAAAATACATGATGTTTATGGTGTTTAAATACTTGAATGGAGACGTTCAGATAGCAAATACATCGCAACAAGACACGATATGCCCTTGCAAATAGAAGGAGTGAACGTTGGTTATTAGTTGACATTAGATACGCGATAGATGCAAGGGCATTCGGTTTATCTTCTTTTATTTCTTTTTTTTTTTCTATTTATTTATTTTTTCTTATTCTTCTTTACTCCCCCGCTTTGCAAAGTCTTTGTTTTAGACCTTAAGTCTTATCTTGAGCAATTACAAAGAATTATGATCCATGAAGTATCTAAAAAAACAAAAAAAAAAAAATACAAAACTAATATATATCGATTAGTACGTTATCTCACAACTCTTTCGATTGTTGACCTTTAATAATAAATTAATCATCATTATTCAATCCCTTTGACCTTTAGATTGAAGAATGATAAATAGTATGTGTTCATGAGAGACTTAAACCTAAAACATACACACATACAAAGAATTTATATACTTAATCAATGCATAACCAAAAAAAAAAAAAATAATCCCAATGCGTAATAAAATATATACATTTTTTATATTTGTTAATGTGCTTTCTCTAAGTGACATTATTGAAAATTTATTTTTCTGTGGATATTCTTTAAGGAAATTATACGCAGCCTGCTTAACTCACGCAGGCATTTAACAAGGTCAATGATTCAGACTGAAATTCCAAGGTTTTGTCTGAAAAACCTTTATGTGTTTATAAAATCTGATCATTCTTCAAATTTATAATTATTTCGTTATTTTGCAATGAAAAACTTTAGCAACGATAAAATTCTAGTATTATATATATTTTTAAGATCAAAACAATATTAAAACATTTTACGTGTAAGGTAATAAAAGATTATTTTTTCAATTATAATTCTATAAATTATTCTAAATTCTATGTTCGGAAAATTCTCAGCTTTCGAAATTAAGATTAAAAAAAAATAGATAACATATATAAAAAAAAGTAATTTCTATTTTTCATAACTGACAATATTTCTGAATTAAAGTGTTGTATACTAAAAAAAAAAAAAATTAAGAAATTTGGTGCGTTTTATTATTAAGTGATCGAATATCTTTCATATATATACTGTTTAGTGATAGTAGAAAAGACTCATAAAAGAGACATTGTTTTTTGCATGTTGAGACTAAAATTTGAAAGTAGAGTGACAAATGTACCAATAAAAGTCAAATGTAGAAATATTTATGACACTTTTTTTTTACATTCCAGACTAAAAATTCATATATTCACGTAGTCTTTGTCGCCTTAAACAGGCAGGTATCTTTTTTATAACAACAAAAAATACAAGAAAAAAAATGCTCTGACTTATTTTGAACGAGGTTATTTTTTCTTTTTTTTTCTGCTATTTAAATGACGTGTCATATTTCAGACTGAAATTAGAAAGTAGAGTAAAAAAATGTTCCCCATTTGTATATTAGGCACATTCATGACTGATTTTTTAGCCTTCTAAACTAAAAATTCATTTTTACACCAAGTTGTTTGTCACAAAGGGGCTGGTTGGTGTCATTTTTTAGGCCAAAAAAAAAAATCCTATGGTACTGTATTTGAATGACAAACAAGTCATATTTTGGAGTACAATGTAAAAATAGAGTGAGAAAGGTACCAATAAATTATACAAATATTTACGACTTTTCAAAGTAGTTTTTTTTTTTTTTTGCATTTTAGACTAAAAATTCATATTTAAAAGTAGTTCTTATCGTCATAAATGCGTACAGGTGTCTTTTTAAGACCTAAAGAAACAAAAAAAGGAAAAAAGAGAAGAAAAAAAAAATGCTCTGACTTAATTCGAACAACTTGTTTACTCCGGAACAGACGTATTTACGAGGTATGACAAAAGATTCGGAACCACCCCCGTACCCGGAAAACGTACCCGATTGTAAATCAGGGGGCTAACAAAAACCGGGTACCGTTACTGCCCGTTATACACCACCAACCCCCCGGAACACAAAAAGAAGAAAAAAAATGTTTCTCATTAGCAAGCGGACCCTTGACCTGCGATGGGAAAAAACACACATCAATATAGTCTAGTCTAGTTCCTTCTTCTTCTTTTTTTTTTACCTTCTTTAAGTGGCCAAGGAAGGGACTGGGTGTTTTTTTACTGAGGCCATAAAGACGAATTCTGCATAAGTCATTCATCAAGGGTTCCCCTACAATAGGATTGTCTGTCCACGCGTTCTTATAGCATTCCAGTGTAGCGAATTCTTTCTTTAAGAACAATTTAAAATTTTAAATAACATTAGAATCATCCTCGAAGTATATAAAAATAAAATAAACGTATGCCATTTATCAAAAGGAAAAACAATTGGATATGCAAATTTATTATTTTTTTTAACGGAATTATTTGTCAATATTTTCAAGATGATTCTATTGTAGTCCATCTTCAATTTAAAGGCTAAGCATAATAAAATACAAAACAAAAGCTTAATAAAAAAAAGATTTTCTGTTTTGAATTTTGATTCATATATTTTTTTTTGTCTATAATCACCTAACGTTTTATTGTAATCATTTCAACTTTATTTTTACCATTAAAGTCCTTTTTTAAGAAATTCTTCATCATTCTTTTATTATATATATTTATTTTATATCTGTTATAAAATGATAGGTTCCTATGTCTTCTTGGGAAAAGGTAACTAAAGCTCTGTTTTTGAGGATGCAATTTGAAGTGTTGCGGGTGGGGTATTTGGACTCGGTACGGCGCTGTGCAAAAGGGACCACCTCTGCCCTTTCAATGATAAATTCTCACTCAGCTCACATCCATCGAAAAAATCATTATAATTATAATAATTAAATGTATTAACTCATAATTTGGGATATTTAAATATATTGTTTAATGATACAGTACTGTGTGGGGTTTGAAAGTTGAATAAAATCTCAAATATAGAACATCAAGCAGGATGTTTACGTTTTATTCAAACACAATGAACTGGAAATTTATTCAGAAAAACAATATAGGTGTCCACCATAACGCTGCTGACACTCCTCGAATCTCAAACGCAGATTTCTAAAATTCGTTCCTGAGATTTCCGTCATTTCTGTTCTGATATTTTGCTTCAATTGCGTTAGATTCGTCGGTTTCTTTTCTTATACCCTACATTTCAGGTATCCCCACAGAAAGAAGTCAAGAGGCCTGAGATCGGGACTCCTGGGAGGCCAGCTAATGGTGCCTCTACGAGAAATCACTTTGTTTTGGAATAATTCGTTTATCGTAGCAATTGATAAGTCTGAAGTATGGCAAGTGGCCCCGTCTTGCTGAAGCCATGTTCTAGAGTTATATCTTTTGTACTTTTGAAGTTCTTGGGCCAAAAAACCTCTAATCATTTCACAGTTACAAAAACCCGAATACTCTTTCTGGCACCCTGTTTTTGTCTTTATTTTTTAAGTCCCTGTATTTTTGTCTTAGCTTTTTTTAAAATTAAAACCTAAATTGAAAATGAGATATGACCAAAACTAAGCAAAACTTGTACACGGCAAGATTCATATTTAATCATTAGTTTTATATCTGGGCGTGTGACATACTCTTATTTAAATTAATTTTTTATATTTATATTTTTATATTTAGAGTTCAAAATGTTCATATAAATGTACTCAAGCGATCATAAATCGTGAGACGATACAATTACCGGATCGTTAGCCACGAGGCTGTGCATTTTAGCTATCTCATCGTCCAAATGTCACCGGGGAACCTGTAAATAGGGCAGCCACCTCGAGACAGGAAGCGGAAGGAAGGAAGCGTACAAGAAGTGGAAGAAGGGCTGACCCAGAGGGCCGAAGGCTGCCCTAGATCAAGGAGTCGAAGCTGTTGTGTAATATCGGGGAAGCTGTGGACTCCGGGGTCAAGGAACTCCCAGCAGCGCTCTCTCGCCGCCCGGACCCCAACTAGTCCGATCCCTTCCTCTTCTTCAACCTCTTGTTGTTCTTCGGCTCTTCATATCCAGCTGCGGAAGTGGATCCGCCCGGAGGATAATGACGGAGGATCTGAAGAACTGTCACGGAGGGAAGGTCGTCGACTCCGCACGCTCTGGATATTATTTGGCAGGCCGTGGATTCGAGACCCGTTCGTTTGAGAGATTCCGAGCATCGACCCCTATCTTACAGGCTGAGGTCTTAGCCTCCGCTCCTCTCTTATCATATTTTATTATATAAAACATATTATATTATATTCGACAATAATATAGTAATTATTATCATATATATCCCTGATTCAGTTACTGCATTACTCATGATCAAATGGATAACTTACCACAAACGGAGTGCGCCTGTTTCGCTCGGCGAACGAACCTTGAAAAAAATTCGACTTTATATTCATGACAGAAATGATAAAAAAATAGTTAAAAATAAAAACACACTCACAAAACAAGAAATATAAAATATTATAGATTTTGATAAGTATTCTAATGCATTTTCAAATTTTTGACTAAATATAATTTCACAAAGCAATTGTAATAAAATTGTGTTGCTCGCTTAAAGCATTTTTGACTTATTACATCAAATTACAAAGTTGTCGCTAAAATGTGAAGGTTTTTACCCATACAGTCTACCTTCAGTTGAATTTATATAATTTTTTTTATTTTCGCATATTTAATAATATATATCAAACATTTTAAATCGGAGGATTTCCGTGTTCATAAATAACATTTTCAAACAAGAAATAGATGAAATTTTGGTTCGTTCAAGGTTTTATTATTTTTTCAACTCAGTTTTAAGACTTCAAATTGATTCACATATTTTATATTAGTATGTACAAGTAAATATTCGTTTATTAAATGTATAATAACTTTTCTTAAATATGGTATTTTATTTCTTACTGAACAGTAGTTATTATGTAATTAATATAAATGTTATATGTCCGAGCGTTGTTGGTTAATTTTTCGTTTTGATAGAGAATGCTCCAATAATTGTTTCATTATTTTTTTTTTTTTTTAAATATTGGTAGATTATATAAAACTAGGAGGACAGATAAAAATAGCTCAACTCGAGACAGAAAAACCGGTTTTTGTAGGGCCTAGAAGAATTTCCATCAATTAAATTTCTCGTGTTTTTTTTTTTTTTTTTCTGTTGACAAAATTAAAAACTGGATTTGAGTTGTATTACGAGCCGAATTCGGCATTTCCAGACACCCCGGTAGATCGTGGGACTCGACATGAAATAGTTGTGAAGTCGTTGTATAGTGAAGGGAGGTCGCAGAGGTTAAAACCTTTAGCTTTGATGACCTCGTCTCTCTCTACTGTACATTAATTTAATACTTGATAATTTTTTTTTTCATAAAGTCTCAAAGTATTAAGTAACTGGAAACCCTTGCTTCATATGAAGTGTATCGATTATATATTGCGAAAGTCATCGAGGGCTAAGTGGGTTGTCGATTGGTTATTAATTGCGAAGAATAAAAGAAGAATGAAGCAATCACAATTCCGTCCTTTATGCCCATACTTTAACAAAAATAAAAATACCAAGAAATAGTTGGAGCAAGAATGATACATAGGAGGCTTACGTACTTACTTTTAAAATGGCATAAGTCCACTTTATAAATATTTTTAAAATGTTGATAGCATACATAAAATAAATATTAAGTAACAAGTTACACACACGGCAAAACACGGAGCTACAAATAGTACTAAATAACATTTCAGAAATTTAGTATATAAATGACGAGCTTTGTACGGAGTTTATCATGATACATTTTTAATCTTAATTTAATCAGTTTAGTATATAACAAAAAAAAAAAAAAAAACATCTATTTTAATTCGTTAGTATTAATTGACAAATTTATTTTTTTTTGCTTGAATTGTTTTTGTTATAAAACAGAGCAATAAAAAAGTTTTTTTTAAATTTGTGTAAATGGCTCATTTATGGCAAGACTGGACTAGAATTTTTTTTTGCTAAGATTGCTATCTTAGTGATTTATGAAACATTTTAACAATCGTATAACATTCGAAAGGAAAAAAAGGAACTTTAATTGTTTCTCCTAATTTTTATTTTTTATTGATGTGTCTTCAGCGATACATGCGAATGTATTTTTGAAAACGATTTACTTTTAAATTTTAACTAATCCTTTTTATTTTTAAGCGGTAGAATATAACACTTTTGAAGTGGCAAGCAGTATGTTGTGAAAAAAAAATTATAATATTAAGTATATAAGTATTAAAAAATTTACTAATACATATTTTGAATTAGGTCCTTCATTAGTCATGCAATGTAAAAAAATTTCTCCCCCATTCAGAAAATTTCGGACCCGTTACTAAGTAGTAACATTTTTAAAAAATATTTTATCTATAGTAAAAAATAGTTTCATTATAATTTTATTTTATTTTTTGTCTTAAGTATGCAGTGTGATGATATATATCGAATGATATTATATTATAAGGACAATTATGACGAGAACAATGAGTTCAACTCCCGTTCATAAAGCCCCTCGTACGTATATAAATACAGTGCATTCCCCCTTGCGGCCTGCGTACAGTCGCTACAAACAGAGGTACCGACGAAGAAGGTACCTACAAGCGACAATCATAGACAAAGGTCCTACTTGTCACGAGACCGGAGCGTACAGCTATTAGCCAGAGTTAATGTTATTAATGAGGCGAGTTAAGTATTAACAACTTTGGTGGCCCCCTATTGTGCGGGCCCAACAAAGGGATCCCGGGGTCTCACTTCCCAGAACTGATCCGGATCAACTTCCTCACAGTTGACCCGCGTGTCTTCTCTGATCAATCCGATACATTTGTTGTGTCTTCTTTGATATACATCAGGATTCTTCTGCATATCTTGAGCAAACATTACCTGGAAACGGAGAGAATCATCTCGAAGTGTATTGAACGAAGAGGATAAGCCATATCCTTAATGGCCGAAATGAGGTTGAGGATGTGTAGAAAGCTCATGAGACCGTTTGCTTCACAGATACCAACGCTGTAAGAAAAACCTAAGTGTGGTGTTTCTGACATTTTTTTTTTCGTGTAAAAATTTAATAAACAAGTCCGTAGGAAGACACTATTAGAATTATAGATAAAGAAGGTTAGCCCTCAAAATCTCTTAATTATTTTTAAAAATCATGCAGGTATAAGCCAAATATACACCTACTCAGGCATCTTCAGGGCTACAAACGTTCCACAAGCAAGTAATGTTATAATGGCGAACGTGCTTTTAAACACATTCTCCGATGAGAAAAAAAAACATCTGGGAATCTGTTACCTTAAATGAATACAATTATCTTCAACCACTATTCATTTAAACTCAAAGGTATGAATAGTTCCTATTTCAACAGAATATATCGCTATCGTTTTCTGAAAAAATCTGAAATTATGTTCAAATTTATTATAGGCCATTATAATAAATCTCTTGAAACTTAGAAAATAGATATTTTTAAAATATAGAAGGTAGGGCCTCAAAGTCTCTTAGTTATTTAAAAAACTCACCTAATCATGCAGGTACAAGCCAATTTTCGCCTATTCAGGCATCTTCAGGGCTACAAACGTACCACAAGCAAGACAGAAAGCTGACTGTCTTCTTTCTTCTCAGTCTGTTTTCTATCTTGCTTGTGGAACGTTTGTAGCCCTGAAGATGCCCGAATAGGCCAAAATTTGACTTGTACCTGCATGATTAGGTGAGCTTTTAAAAATAATTACGAGACTTTGAGGACTAACCTCCTATATTGTAAAAATTTATCTATTTTCTCATTTTCAAGAGATCTATAATAATGGCCTACAATAAATTGGAATTTTAGAGAGCACTTTTGAATATTTTTTAGAAAATGACATTGAAATAATCGGATGAAATAGGAGCTATAAATACCTTTGAGTTTAAATGTATTCATTTGAGGTGACAGATTCGCAAATGTTTTTTCTCTTCGAAGAATATGTTTAAAAGCACGTTCGCCATCACGACATTAATTGCTTATCTCTAACAATGCTCTCGTCACCTCTCAAAATAGTTTTGTTTGTTTTATAATGAATTAGCTGCATATATCAGTTTCACCCGGAGAATTTAATTTTTTAAATCTATAAAATCTATAAAGTGAGACTCTTATCGACTCAATCGGTCGATTTCGTATAAAACAATGTAAAGCGAGGACAAAACGATTTTTATAACAATAAAGAATGTACCCAGATATTGGCTGAAGTTATGCAATTTTAATAGGGACAGGTGTTTGCACCTGGTATGAAAGAAGCACTGAGCGAAATTTGGAGAATTTAGGACAAACGGTATGGATTTCTATAAAGAACAAACAAACAAACAGAATTTTATCTTTATTTATATAGATGAGTAGGAATTTATTTAATTCGTTTTGTTTTCAAATTATCTAGTAGGGGGGAAGCTGCCAACAGATAGATATATTTATTACTTAGATAGGGTGTCCCGCCTTGATATGAAGGATGTATGTTTAGTCCACTACTTTTCAAATTAATTGACACTAAATTTCCTAAAACATTGTGGTTTTCAAAATAATATTAGAAATATTTTATTTTTCCTTTTAACATCTTAATTTTCCTACAACTTCCAGTTTTATCGAACAAAAACTTTTAAGTACATTATTATTTCATTTTTCTTTATATAGATGGTCAACGTTTCGGGCTCTCTCGCCATTCTTAGAGACCCTGAAAAAAGCCTTATCTATGTCTAGACTACATAACTAAACGTTGAAGGGTTAAATTTTTTCAACTAAAAAATATACAAAAATTAATCAGAACGATAATCATTAACCTGTAACAGTCATTCCAATGTAGACCAAAAAACTTAATCGTATGGTTAGTAATTTGGTCTTTTGTAATCGCTTCTAACGGTCAGAAAGCGAAGCAAAAGTTTGTTCTGAACTCCGTTTTTGATCATTTTTAGTTTAAAAAAAACTATAAAAACTCTTGAACAATTAATCCATTTACTACAATTATACTTGTCTTCATAAATGTATGCATAAATTAATTCAGCACCGGAATTAAGGAATTAGAAAATGGCAAGGGCAGAACATTGAAAAGACGATATCCGGATTCGAGATTAATGCGCTTACATAAAAAAAAAATATATAAATATATTTTTAAATATAATAAATTAGATTTAAATAATAAAGGAAATACCTTGGGCTCTGGTTCAGGTTGACTTTTATTTATATCGATCAATTCAAGTATCGAATATTCAGACATATCCATTTATGTCCAATTCAATGCGAACCACATTAAAAAAAAAAAAAAAAATTCTTAGCTTTCCTGTTGAACGGGGTGGAGCAAAAGTATTTCACCTTCGTCAATTTTGCAGGAAAAATGTTAAAGCTTTTTTTTTTTAGTAATGTCAATGCCTTTTAAGGAATGCGGTTTCAATCAATTGCAGCCGTATGTGACCGAATTGTTTCATTATAAAATGATATTAATTAAACAAACATAAAAATTGATAAATAAAAAATTTATAAACATCTTTAAATATAATACATTTGTCTATAAAAAATTCTTAAAATTAAAGTTAAAAAACATAAAATTGATAAATTTTTCTTTAAATTTTATAATATGGTCACCATGCTTGTCCGGTACCAAAGTATAAATCTTCCCGACGCCGAAATGTCCTTGAGGACCGCGTGTTCAGTATTAATGCGAAAAAGAACACGAAGAAAAATTAGCATGAACAAGAAGATGGTTCAATTTACTGCCGTCCCTACTACATTAGGATGTGTAACATGTCTAGTTGCAGGATGCAGCAAAACGTACAAGACTGCGTATTATGTAACGTCTTTAATATTCGTAATTCCTAGTAAATTTTTAGGTAATCGCCCTACCTCTAAAAACTACAAAAATTATAATAATAATCAAATTTAAATTACAACAGGAGGCCTAAGGTTCTTCCATATTAATTGTATTAGTTGAGTGCTACCAATGGGTAGCTTCCCCTCATGCTATTTCGTAATATATTATTTTCGTATAATTAGCTCATTTTCTAGATGTATTCCGTAAATACAGTTGTAAATTTCAATAAATAAAAAAAAAAATACAACACAATTTTACCTAAACTGAAAGATAAGTTTCATTATAAATTCAATGGAAATTATGTATTTACATATGATACAATTATAATATATTTGTATAAACTATGACTTCCAGAAACGGAAAATTTTACAGTGAATCACCCTTGTGTTTGTGCATTTAGTCAAATTTTGAGGGAATATTTTTATATTATATAAATAAAATCCACCAAGCTGTATCGAAAGCTTTTTTTCTGTCGAAGTTACAACGAAGTATCAGACTCTACTAATCTCTATTACTAGTTGAAGCTGATTTTATTCCACATTTTATTAGGCAATAAATATAAAAATATTAATTAACAACTAGACTGCATAATGGAAGAACTATCTAATCTTTGTGAGATTTAATTTTTCTTATATCATATTTATCTTAATAGTGCATCATGGGTTTTAATAGTATTATTAATTAAGGCGTAATTTAGTATATTTTATAACGAATATTATTCAGTGGATAAATATTAAAAGTAGAAAGAATAAAGGAAGGAATAGAAAAGAATAAAGGGCTTTTACATCAGGAGTCCACCAATCCCCATCGAACGCGATTTTTTTCGACGTCGATACAATTTTAATCCATTATTTTTCTTTGAAATTGTATTTTTCTCTGTATATTATGTTTATTTAAGATTTTTGACATTTCCTAAAGTTTTTTTTTTTTAAGGGCTCAAATACAAATAGTGTTTTTATAATAGCTTACCGTTAAATAGGGGACAGGCTGGCATAAGGTACACTTGCCCTTTTACTTTCAGCCCACCTTAAAAAGGAATATTTTAACTTTTTGACAGCCGTTGCAGGTTCATTGTCCTCATTTTTCGTCCTTCTTTTTTTCCTTTTTTTTTTTTGCCTCCCGCACTTGAGTGCTATTGTGATTGGTAACTTGGCAAATGGCGCACCGAGAAGCGCAAATTCCGAGTAAAGAGTCTTCGGTGACCGGTGCCCTTGGGTGTTTTTTTTTGTTTTGTTATTTTTTTTTTTTGCATACGGGAGGGAAGTATTTTTTTTTCTTAGCGCAGGCGTCCTTGAGAAAAATCCTTTATTGAGACGGGTCAGTTTTCACTCGGCTCCAGGCGTAAAGTAACCACCGCACGGGATGAGATGACGCTCAAGCTCTAAAAACCATATATTTATGTAGAGGGGGGTCCTCGGATGATGTGTTGTGTCGGCATCTTTTTAGCCTGACCTTTTTTACATTTTTTAACGTTTTCCAGGTTAAAACGGCCCGTCGTAAAGCAATAAAGAAATGACCTGTGACCCTTCAGCTGCTACCTAAAACTCTGAATATTCTAAAAGGTCGACTATTTTCATGTAAAAAAAAATCTTCAGTAATAAGAGCACCTGCTCTAAAAAATATACCATATACTACTATAACAAATATACATATTTCAGAATAAGTATCTCATCAGCTTTTTATGACATTAAGTGATTTAAAAAACTATTAACTTTATTATTCATTCATTCATAAAAACATATGATATTAATAATTGTGATCCAGATTAATTCATATTTTCCCTCTTTATCTCTAATACTCTAATACTAACATACTTTATTTAAAGCTGATCAAATATACGGCTCATATAATTTTAAGAAAAAATTCTAATATATACATGGGTCTGCATATACTTTAATATAATGTGGTGTTATTTTATAAGAAAGTAAATAAACGTGAAATGGTGAAATTTACCAAAAACTTTAGCCTAATTTAAAATATTTTGTAATAAAAATGGATTAGAATAGAAAGATATGTCACACTTCTGCAGTAAACAGGAAGAAAATTATTTATTCCATTAGGATTCATTTTTTATTTTCACTTATTTCCATTGCGGATATTAACGGATACAGCGGTGAAAAACCATGTGATCAAAAATAAAATAACTCTGTAACTCGGTTAATAACTTTCCTATTTTTGTAGGGAAGAAAGAAAACTGTCAATATGTACAAAAATAATGGACAAATCACGGAAAAAAATATTTTGCTAATCTTCATAACATTTTTTCTTTGTATATATTACCATAAAAAGTAAATATGTCTGTTATTTTTCTAAACAGTTCTGTAAAAGTTTTAGATTTATTCATCCGGCACTTTTAGAGTTTTTGGGGTAACAAACTTACACCACGTGAATTTTTATGAATAAGATTACATGAATATTAATATTATATATTTATACTAAATATTATATTTTAATAATACTTAAAACATAATATAACATTTCATACCTTAAGAGGGTTTTATTATTTTACTGTTAAAGAAATATTAGATTAATTATTATTGTACTCTTACGAGGCTTTTAGACTGTACGAATTTCAGCCTCGAACTTCCTGCCGGAACACTGTACCGCAAATCTTAATAAGACCCGAATTTTATCCGTTCTCCAGTTTGTTCGTGTATAGCGCTAGTGTCCCTTTTGTGTTGGTTTTACGATTCTAAACCTTCTTTTAGCATTTTTAGCAAAGGCCAGAAAAGCTGCTAGTCCCATGTTTTTAGTGTAAATAGCTGTGCGAACACATTGTTCGTTTACTTCTGTTGTACCATTTACTTTCAGTGCTTAATGTTTTTTTTTTTTTTTTTTTTTTTTTTTTTAAGTATTTAATATTACAAATAATCTTAATATTGCTAATCATAACCATAAAAATAAATCTAATAAAAAAAAGTATAGGATTTTCGAAAAAGAACATGCGAAGCATTGGTATTCTGCAAGGATGCTGTTGTTTGTTGCGCGCGGAAGAAATGATGTAATTGAAAATTTCTTCCTTGGGAATAACGACCAGACTGTCAAGGCTTTCTGTATCTGTTTATTATTTACGCTTCGAATTTCTCTACAATCATTTAAATTGTTTCTATTAGCATTATTATCAATTGTTTATTATTGGAGAAAACATTAGTATATGGATAGGGGCGGATGTCGGATATTCACGCTCCCGGAAACAGCTGTCATCGAGAGCGGATTTTGGACAAGGTCTGGTCCTTGTGAGTTATACAGACTCAAGGTCACTGCACCCTACCGCGTGCTCCGACTTGTATATCGATATGGAAAACATCGATAGGACCTCTATATCTGATCTCGTGAATAGAGAAACTCTTTTAAAATTAAAAAGGAAAAATGTGACGATCATTTATAAAAAAAAAAAAAAAGAAACTTTTTCATTTCTTTGTAATTGAGAGAATTAAAATTAATACATTTTACCACCACCTAGGCATTATTATTAGAGAAATTGTTGATGAATAGTTATTAACTATTTTTATTTACACTAGTACAGAAAGTGAATTTTTACATTACGAAGCCTGGTTTTGAGTGAGGCGCAGCCGAGCTCGGTAATTATACCGAGTACTGTACAGACACTTTCCGTACGACTGATGTAAATTATTTTACATTATACTGAAAAATAAAATAAAATATATTATAAGAATTTTATTTTGAGTAACATTTAATAAGAAGTGTAAGTTTAACAAATAATGATTGAAAATCATATGGTAGGAGCTATTGATGACTTGTGAAAAATCTACATATTTATAATTAATATTAAATGTATAATAAATATTATTACTAATATTGAATCCTTCAAATCGTAATTAAATGTCATGTTTGGAGTTAGTATACTTTAGATTATTCGTATTATATAATGGATCGTCTCTAAATACATCATCAACTTGTCTTTATTCCTGTAGTTTATTATATTCACATTCGTATCTTTGTCGTGATTTTGAAGGAAGTTCTTCGGTAGCTTCATTTCCTTGGATCAATTTTAGTTTTTGGAATATTCACAGCACTAACTTCAGACATATTCAAATTAAAGTGATAAAAAGGATTACACACTGCTAGTAGTGTAATCGATCAGTTTTTTTTTTTTTTTTTTTTTTTTTTTTTTTTTTTTGTGTGGGCTAAAGGCTTCCATTGAAGCCCTATACTGCCCGAACCGTTTATATTTTTTATGTAAGGATTAGAATGTTATTTTATTTTCTTCTGTGAATTTGCATATGGATCGTATGAGGCTATGGTCTAAAGATTTCATTTTTTGCACAAAATTATTGTAATTGTAGATGTTGGGGTATTTATGGGGTATGTATCAGTTTCTAGGCTAGCTAACAGTCTAGAAAGAAATTTCATAAGCAGTAATGTAAAAAAAAAAATACACAGGTTTTCTGTATCAATAACTCCAATTATCCAAGTCTTTAGAATTATCCAAGTACGAGTATACTTGTTGCTCTTAAAACTGATCCAAAAACTTCAAAAATAGATACGGTAAGAAAATTAAAAACAAAATAAATTCACATTTAAAAAAATGAGCTGCTTGTTTCTCTGCAATTACCATGTAATTTCCTATAAAAACTATAAACATATCCTTTCCGGAAATTTAAAGTTAAAATGGAATAACATAAATGTTTGATATAAGATTCTATATAAAAGTTTGAAAAATACATTTCTTCCCTAAAGAATTTTCGACATGATTATAAATTAGCTAAAGACAAATAATAATAAAACTGTATAATGTTCACGAAATAATAAACTTTTAACTTTAAATAACTAGGATGTTCTACTACATTCAGTGGGGGAAATAGTGTAAGATATTCCTTTTCTTTCCGAGCATTGAAAGCCTGTGTAGGTAAGGTGTCTGTATGCACAGACACTCCGTGGGTGATATATGTTAAGTAAATAATTCTTTCAGAATAATGGAGAGACAGAACATTGTTAAATGTTTACAATATTCAAACGTGGCAATAAATTTCAAATCCGAGTTGAATAAATTAAAAAAAAGAAAAAAAAATCGATTGGAAAGGTTATGTACCGATCCCAATAACTGGCAGGTACTTATTCCATATGTTCTTCTTATACCTTGATGCCTAAATAAAAACATTAGCACTTTGGGATAAAGAATCGATTCCTGATTTATGCCTCTATCGATAAATAAAGGACTACTTAAGGGAGAGACCATATGTTTCCCTCCCTGATGGCTATTGCTCTTCCAAGGACGTCTGGTCAGTTTCTGTTTTAAATTTATTCCACCGGATTTTATTCTGGCAATTTACGATCTTGTCTTTAGTCGAAAATAAGGAAAAATTGGCTTGTACGTCTAAAATTAAGCATTGTTTTGACTTCGCAAATTTACATTTTGCGTTGTTATTATATAATTAATTATACAAATATTATAGCTTAACTCTGCCACGCTTCGCTGCCCATGAACAAAAGCTTTACTGAGCAAACACCAATGGACATTATAATCTCCTTTGCATTGCTGACGAATAGGAAGAGATGAAAAAATTATTTGAGAGAAAAATATATTTTTTTCACGCAAATAATAAACAAAAGCCGTTTTTGTATTCTCTATAATATTTAAAATATGTATTTTTAATCGTTTTCTTATAGGCACATCAACATTAATATTTTCATAGAATTGAGTGGTGAATTCAAATCTTCGTTATTTTGTTGTATGTTTATTAAAAAAAACAAGTCCAAAATTTTTTACATTTTTTCTGACATACGTTTCGGAATTTTCTTCCACTCCTGCATTTAACCTTAATCATTTTTTTTTTTTTTTTTTACGTAAGTATTCAACATATTAAAGTAATAAATTATTCAATGTCAAATTAAATAATAACAAATTAATAACTCCGCATACAATGGAGGTTCCGAGCCTGTACGATGTCACGTACTCGTTAAAGATCCCTATCCTAATTATACCTGGATAGGCGAAATTTAAGGTTCCCACTGTAGCATCGTCCGATTAGCCTTAGTAGCATAAAAGAACGTTAAACAAACAAACTCTATGTACATCTTATATACGTTTACATCGTATCTCTATACATCTACATATCATCCATGTTTGTCTTTTTCCATTATTTTATGTACATAATAGGTCTTTTTTTATTTAATTCAATATTTAATAATTTATTAATTTAATGTGTTGAATACTTATGTAAAAAAAATATATATATATTAAGGTTAAATGTAGAGACCCTGAGAATGGAAAAAATTCCGGAAAGAATTTTAAAAAAAATGTAAACAATTTTGAACTTGTTTTAAGAGAATTTGATCTCAACACTCAATTCTATGAATATAATATTTTATGTTCTAAGAAAATTACGATAAAGTTATAAAGTAACAAACACACGTCCTAATTTATATATAAAATTATATTAATAATTAATATATGAATCGAAAGAACGATTATATAATAATAATATTGTATATCACACATTCTTTTTTAATTCCCGAAGAAAAAAAAATTCTAAATTCTTTGACTTGGCATGGCAAGGTTACTCTTATCTGTGAACGATTCATTAGTGATGATCGAAAGCCCGCCAGATTTCGCACTCCCGCCAAAACGATCTAGGGCAGGGTGTTGTAATGTCAAGGGCGTCTTTGGAATCCGTCCGTTTCATTTCATTTTCTTTTCTTATTTCTCGTTTATTATTTTTCTTCTTCTTCTTGAGATAATCCACGTTCTTTCTGTTCTTTTTTTTTATTTATATAAATACTCCTTCCAATAATCTTAATAAAATGCGAATCGATGTTAGAATTCCATCCGAGCAGAAACGAACGCCTTAACGAAGTCGATCTTTTATTTAGATCGATTATTACTACTACCCTGACCTTTGTTGCGATACCAGGAAGTTCCCATGCCGCGAAATAAACCTTGTAAAACAGCAGACAAACGGCAATTAATTGCGGAGTGCAAAATGAAATTCACTCGTATCATACATACACACACGTACGAACTCCCCAGTCCTTGCAGCGAGCATAACGATAGAAGAAGTAGCGACCTATTTACCCGAGTCGCCCGCCCGACAAAAAAGAAAGCTTGTGTTCCACTTAAAAGACTATCGGTGAAACAAAACACCGCGTGTTCCCTTTCAGCCGATTAGGGTGTCAAGTAGCGGCCTCTATTGCTTCACATTGACGTATCTATGGACTTGTTGCATTATAGTTCGAAATATATACATCTATGTAATGTACATAACACGATACCCTGCGCAATGCCTGCGCATTACATGTTAGTGCTCTGATAAACCAATACAACATAGTATTTACTTTACTTAAAGCTAAATAAAAAAAGGTCATGTGTTTAAAAGTGTTTAATGGAATATTTTCTTTTTTAGCCCAGTCTCAAAAGGGACCACTTTAAAATAATATGTAGGTTATTTTCGGATGATAAAAAAAAAAAAAAATATACATGACTAAAGCCACGTCCCTCTCTTAAGTTTGGGGTAAAAAACTCTGTGAATTTTCTCATACGGCTGCATCTTGTTTGTAATATCATATTTAAATCAGTTTTCTTTTATAGATAAAAACATTTTGTGTCTTGGTCACACTGTAAGAGTTGGCTTAAAAGAAAATAATGTTCACATTTAAAAATTTCGATAACCCCATAATCACAAGTTAAATTAAAACTTTATACCTTTTGAAAAGCTCTCAGGAGCTAAGGTTACTTAGAATTATTTTTCTCCATATTTGTAGTTACTTTCTGTATATTGGAATATGTATTTTTTATAATCTTTAATGTCGAAAAGTTTGATTGAGGAGCTAAATTAATTATCAATCCTGTAATATGTTTCTCTTTATATCTGTAAAAATATTGAAATAGCATGCAAAGTAGATTTTAGTGAATTTTGAGGAGAGCGATTTCTATGTTTAAAATTGCTATATGAAATAAAATTTTGCGCCCCCCCCCCCCATGACCTCCCTGTTGCTCTTATGAGTTAAAGACTTACATGCCGCACTCCTGACATCTACATTAAGAACTTAGAAATATAATCCAATTTAAAAAAAAAAAAAAAAAAAAATTGACTTACATACTTACATATTAACAATACAGGAATGTTACCAGTACTTTGAACTTTGGCTACAACACTGTGTAGTACTATTGTTCCGTTCGATATAAAGTTTTTTTTTTACTTAATTTTATATGAAGGTTTTACTGAAATTTGAACTACAAAAACCTGTTGATAAATAATACTAGATAATAGTTTTATGTATAACTGGTATTTATATTTTTTTTTTTAATATAAAAATGATTTACTTCAATTTAAATATATTCTCGCTCCTAATATTGCAAGGAATCGAAACTCTAAAGATGACCAGCGAGCGCTGTCTAGTGGTATTTAGGGTCCACCTTTCACTTTCCCAGAAGATCCTCCGAACTTTCGAAATATAACCCAAATATTTCTGTAATTTGCATCTCGTTGCATCAGAGCTGCATCTGCAGGAACTTGGATGTAACTCGCATCAAATTCTTTGCTTTGTAAGCATTTTTTTTTTTCGGCTCTGATAATTTTATAAATAATTTTCTCATTATTATTTTTTCGTTCATAGTAACTCTGAAAAAAAGGCAATGTATTATCGATTGCTTTATCATGCATAAAATATGTTATATACCAGTTTTTAGTATTTTTTATTGTATTATATAACAACATATATATAGAAGAATATTTTTATAATAATAATAGTATTATAAATGTTTTATTTTTTTTATGTTTAGGCTGCAGACATGGAAGAGACCACAGAAACGGTGCTAGACCCCCAGCTCACCTGGGACCCACCACTCCTTATTAAACCGTCTGCCATCAGGGCGAATGTAAGTATAAATAATATATTTAATATGTATAATATAATATACATATAATTTTTTTAAGTTACAGTTGTTACTCGTAACAGTTTAAAAATCGTTTACCACAAGAGAATCATTCGAAAAATGTGCAAACATGAGTTATAGCTGGTTAGGGATGGTTATTTTTAACTAAACAGTATTTTAGTTCATGAATTAGTAACAGAAAAATTAAGTTGTCGAGTCACATGTGGTGTTGTGACTAGCATAGCAACCTTAAATACTTAAGGTCGCAGGTTTTTTTAAAGGGAGTAAAAAATCCTCGGCTATGCCGTCCTTCTGATAGGACGTAAAATGGAGATCCTGAGCCTGTACGAATTCCGGTACTCGTTAAAATCCCTATCCTTAGTCGCATAAAATGACGTTAAAAATAAACAACAACAAAATTAAGTGGAGTAAAAATTATTATAAAATAAACGGTTTAAAAAAATCCCTCTCAGAAGAAAATTAAATTTTTGTCCAATCAATGATTATAGCATAATTTTCGGAGTGATATAACGTAGGCAAAATTGGTTTTATAACACAAAAAAAAAAAAGGAAAAAAAACTTGCATGCAAAACGAAAATTTTTCAATCCAAGTGTTTTGGTAAATTTTGCGAAATTCTTTTTCTCTCCTTTGGGCGAGGATTAAATGCCTTCTATTTTAGAGCTGGAACTCATAATATTTTACCTTTGATTTATAATATCTGGACCTACGGAATATTTAAGTTTTATTTTAACCATACTATTTGTGTAGAAGGGAGGCCATATAGGATGTATGGTTTTCGATTACCATCGATAAATAAGTAATGCACTCACGTATCTTATTAGGAGTATTAATTAATAATAAATAAATGGGGGTCACCTGTGGTCTGGTGGTTAGCGTAGCCAACTACTGCACAGAAGGCCGCATGTTCGTTTACCGCCAAGTGGTCCTAGGATCTTTGGGCTTAGGGACGTAAAATGGAAGTCTCGAGCCTGTTTGATGTCAGATACTCGTTAAAGATCCTTATATCTTTCTTCAGATTTTTTTCTTTGGTTTTTACCAAAGAACACGAAGAAGCATGAAGTACGTTACATCAACAGAGCTGCTTAGCTAAGCTCCTTAAGATGATTGAAGTACGCTATTAGCATCATCTTCCAGGATGCAGTTCGCCGACAGCTCCTCGTGAACTGGTTCTACGGTTGCTGCATCGTATCCTTCATCTATTCATGAAGACTGACTCATCTCCGGGGAGGCTTCATCATGCCATCTGATGAGCTCCGTTATCCAATGCCCCGGTCGTGTTTACCATCTTACGGTGTCAACTTGTGACGCAACGACGGCTGACCTTCCGTACGGACGGCCGCTAGACGTTTTCCTTTTTGAAAGTGAATTATAGTTCGCGATGGCCTTGTAACAAGCTATATCGATGCAGTTTATAGCTTCTGATATGGAAAATAATCTAGCAGGCAATTTTTTTATTTTTATTTTTTTTATTCTTATTTTTTATTTTATTTTTATTCCTAAACCCTCCTGTCACCGAAATAAACTTTTCTATTTATTTTTTTGTAAAATATATCTCATTAATCCGTTCATCACCGTTTAAAGCTTACCATCACAATACCTAGAGTAGACAAATTTAGTATAATATTCTCCGGCTGTAGCATAGTCCTATTTATCCATAGCACCAAAGAGAGACGAAAAAAAAAATATTTTATCAAAATTGAAAATTTAGTATTTAAACAAAAAATAAATCATAAATAGTAAAAAATATTTTGTTTAATGATCCCTAAATACCAAGGCCCTGACCTCACGATCCCAGGTGATATGTTCGCCTAAGGGGAAGACGTCCGACGATGCGGATATGAATGGATTTATCAATGAATGAGTTCTGAATGAATCGTACCTACCAGTATATTCTCTTCGTGTTTTAGTAGGTCAATGTTAGGTTTACTAAGTGTTTATATATGTATACATATATGTATATATACATATACTTAGTGTATTTGTATACTTAAAAACAATGCCATCTATCCTTTAAGTTTTATCTAAATATGTTAATAAAAACGAACATATATATTTTTTCTTCTATAATTATTTTTATCATATTATTACATAAACTTATTAATTTTTTTTTAATATTTATTATTATTTTTATGACTTTTTTTATGGGTAATCATTGAAGTAACAGATAGTGGACACAAAAAAAAAAAAAAAAAAAAAAAAAATCCAACAGCCTTTGATATCGCTTGGTGTCACGTATTCGAAATTTGTATTCTGCTGTAACAGTGCAACTTATTTTAAAACTATTTGATTCTCAGGTCTCGCTATTAAATATTGTGTCTGCCGTGGCATAAATTATCTTCTCCATTGTTTTCTGTTAATTTCATTACAATGAAATGAAATTGTATGTAAATTTGTTTGTATATCTTGCTTAATAATAGTACTGGGTTTTATGAATGAGTTCCAATACAACTTTACTGTGGTTTTCATATTCAAACAAGTGTGATCCGGATATTTGCATGGTTTTATTAATATCCTTTTTTTCATTAAAATTAAGGTTAGTTATAATAAATATTGAAGCACTTTATTTACAATTTATTGGAATAAAATGATTGCTTAAGGATTTTCATTTAAAACATTTTTTATTTAGAATGGCAACCTTTCGACAATTCCTTTCGAATGTTCACATGTATCTTGGCTATACTCTTAGCTATATAGTTGCTATGTAAGTACCTTTACAAAAAGCTCTGTACACGTCTTGTTTTTGGAAAAATTGAATTGAATTAAATTATTTATTAAAGATAAATTTAATGATTTATTATCATTTCAATTTTAATATAAAATTATTTCAAGAATTGCCATGAAAATACCTTCGAATGGCATCAAAGTTAAATAAATGGCAATTTTTTTTTTTCAAACCATAGAACAGCCAACTGCTGCATTCTTTTAAATATTACCTTGGTAGACTGCTTCATTTACTTGAAATTATTAAATTGAGTACACCCTGTTACATAGTACATAGTATCAGTATTGTGAGTACATTGTCTACATTTACTCCGTTACTACGTTAATTACTAGTACATTTATTTATATTTTTTACATAGCGTTGGACGTTCTTTGTGGACATTCTTTTAAATTACATTGATACTTAAAAATTGATAATATAATTCAATTAAAAAATTCTTAAATATTCCGTTTCACAACCGTAATCCAATACGGATTAAAATAAAAATCATTAAATCTTTATTAAATATAATGGAAATAAATACTAATACTAAAGCTTTTATTAGTGTTTTTAGCTGTGTAGCGCAGAAAATCATGATATCATAATATATTATTATTTATACTTTTATACTTGTCAACGCATTACATAATTTATTGCTCATAGCTATAAAATCAGTTAAATGTCATTAAAGTGATTTATGATTAGTACTTACAGAGTCATTATCTTGATCTTGGATCAGTTTATTTTCTATTACAAACCTCTGGTAATAAAAATAGTATACAGAGATTTGTTAGGTATGCTAAACATTTTGTTTAGATATTGACTTATAAATTCTTAGTAATTTCTCATCAATAGGTTTTCAAATTTAATGATGTTAGTTGAATGGGTCCTTGCAAAAAGGGCTTCAGTCACATTTTTTCCAATATTGAGCTATCCATGGAAATCGATTCTGCATATGTAGCCTCATGTTTTTGTTCAAGCAAGACTTCAGTCCCATGATCCCATATAGCCATATATAGAACCTAATATATTTTTTTCATACTTTTTAGACAGTGTGTATCACATGGGAATAGTTTTTCATAGTTTTCCGAAAATTATGTTTTTGTGACTGAAGCCCTTTTTACAGGGATCCGATCAGTTTAGGTAAAAATAGTTAAAAAGAAGTAGACTTTATCTTTTTATCTTTTACAGAAATATTCACATTCGGGTACACAGGATTATGATAATGTTCTTTAGTAATAATACTCGTTCTAAATGAAGTATTGTTTTTTTTTTTGTTTAATCCATCACTAACGAAGCCTTCAGTATCGATAATAAATCGATACCGGGAACAAGGGCACTATTTGCGAAACCATTAACACCAAGGCCATGAGATATGACCATTCACCTCTCGAAGAATCCTTAATATCGGAATTGCTTCAACTTCGTTGCAACAGTGTGTTGATAAATAATTCATTCCGTGATAGAACTTAGTTGAAGGAACAAAAAAAAAAAAAAAAAAAAAAAAAAAGAAAGAAGAAGAAAAATAAAGAAACAACTCTCGAGTTATCGATTCTTTTTACCTAGATATCGTAGTCAGCAAGGAAATCGATTATAACTTCGATTATTAAATCTATAAAAAAAAATGTATATTTATGCCCTTAGTTACGTCATATTTTATTGTTGTTTTCCTGATTCTTTACAACATAGATTCAAAAAAAAAAAAAAAAAAAAAAAAGATTCCATTTACTAATAAATAATTTATTTTATTAATTATTATTAAATGACGTATATCTGAAAAAAATAGACATTGATTAACTTGAAAATTATATCGAATTTCGAATAGAACTTTGGTATGTATTACTCAAAAAATATTTAAGTATTTAATTGAATTGCCTTCTAAAACAAAAATTTGTTGGAAATCCACTTTTATAAAAGAACAGCTTTAGGTGATTTTGATTGAATTGATAATTTTTAGCGCCCTAATTTTTAAAAAAAAAATCTATCAACTCGTAAAATTTAGTAATATTATATATTACGTAACATACATTATTATAAATACAAAATAAAATATATAAAAACTCTTATGTAACTGTTGCACATAAGATAACTCAAGTGACTTCATAGTACTACTATTCTCAAGGAGAACCGCCCTTTGAGGTCTACACCTCGATTAACCGGTCACTTGTATATGTATGAATATATATAATGTTTGTGTGTGGGAATGTACCTACCCTCAACTTTAATTACAGAATTTCTCATGCTTACTTTTTAAAAATTGTATTCATCGAAATAGTGCTAGGGTAGGTTTCTTAAAAAAAATGATAAAACTAAAAGATTCTTCTCTTACAGAGACAAAATTGATAAACAGATTTTCTACTCAACAACTTGTTTTATAGGAGCTCGATTAACATGACCCAAAACCCAGTTTCACTTTTCGATATTGAAACAAATTTTCCCTACGATTTATCGAATTTATATCTAAACGATATTTGCCCTACGATTACAAATTCTTGATCCAAAAACATACTTTATCAAAGTTTTTCATTATTTCAAAGTTTATATTTAAATAATTTTATAAAATTTTGGAAGATTTCCCACTGTACAAAGGTTATTTCCGAAATTCGAAAATGGAAAAAAAATCCTAAGCATAAACATTGAAACAATATAAAAATAATTCCTAGAATAAAAAAAAATTATAATAATAATAGTATAATAAATTTTAGAAAAGGGTATTAAAGTCCTAGTTGTTGAGTTGAGTCAAAACATTTAATTACTTATTTGTAGTTCATTTATTCGTTTTAAGATACGAGAATTTCGTTATAAGAGACGAGTTTTTTTGGGGAAAATTAAGTTGATTTAAATTAAAAAAATATTTAATCTGTATCATATTAACCAAACAACGCCAACACAACAAGCCTTATTTGATTCACTGATGAAGAAATCGGCGAAGTGTGGGTTGTTGCAGAGATTATTTCTCGATTTGCAAGTTGAGAATGATTCAACCTGCGTAATTATAGACGCGATGTGCGATTGCTTGCTTATTATTCCTCATTACCTTCAATTACGACTTCTTTGTCGGACAATGGATTTCACCTGCGATGTCAGGAATATTTTAATTCCTGTGCGATTTGTCCCAATTACTTGCCCAAAATCTGAGCGATTGAGCAAAGAGTTAATTGTAGGGCGAATCAACATGAGATATCATCTCAAGTGAAATCATACATCATCTAAAAAAAAATACAAGGAACTAAAAGTGGACTGATGAAATATTTTTTTTTTTTTTAGACATGTGTAATAGTGAACTGATTTTCCTTACTATTGGATAATAATAGTTAGGATTTTCAGTTTGATCTTTTTTTATTTTGGAAAGCCAACGTTTCGATCCTAAGTGTCCAAAGTTATACTGAGACTTTTTGATTAAAAAACTTTCTCCCTTAACCATAGTAAAAACACTAAATAAATACTAAATTCATCGATTTGACACTTATTGGGACTTGCAAATGATTCAATAATTTAGCGAAACTAATATTGAAAACATATATTTCAAATAACACAAACATCAGACAGGTGGCTTTTTGAATGAATGGTTCATTCAAAATTATGACAGTGACAAAAAAAAACGAATTTGCATACAATTACATTGTTTTATAATTAACAGAAAACAATGGATGAATAATATATTCATAGTCAGGCACGATCTTAAGCGGTTGGAGAATCATAGAAGACGGTATATAAAATATGAATTAACATCAAATTAGGATTTAATTTTTTTAAAATAAAATGTAACAAATGTTCACGTGTTTAAAGTATTATCTATTAACATAATAAATGAATAGGTATTAATATACGATGTTAAAAGTGAGAAAAGTTTATAAAATGTTCTTTGTTTCAAAGCCAAAAAAAGTAGCCTCTGTCTCACTAGTAAGAGATTCCACAGATATTTTTTATTTAAATAAATGTACGACGTATTATAACTGAGATATGATTAATAGTGTCAGACACCATACTTTATCAAAGGTCTTTTTACGTAATCTAAACTGGACGTAAAATGGAGGTTCAGAGCCTGTACGATGTCAGGTACTCGTTAAAGATCCATATCCTAATTATACCTGGGTATGCAAAATTTAGTATTCCCACTGTAGCATCGTCCGATTAGCCTTAGTAGCATAAATAGGCGTTAAACAAACAATATACCTAGTTTTTAAAAGTGATACAACATGCGTTTCAAGAGATTTTGAATTTTTGTGTTTTATGCTCTGTTCTTTGTTTTAACGCAAAAATATAATTTCTAGCCCAGTAGTAAGAAATCTACGGATGTAGATCAAAATAAAAAATTGTTTTGATTTCAGATTGTTTTTAAATATAGATATATTATAATTAATTGTGTCAGACACCACACCATATCAAAGGTCTTTTTACGTGATCGAAACGTTTTTAAATTTTTTTTAGGAGCTATATCCAACCAATTGTTTATTATTTAGCTATTAATTGTGTGTTGGATACATAAGTTACGTTCTTCAAATAATACCCTAGTCATATATGTTTATTTAATTTCTACTTTTCCATAAAACCTATTCGAAATGTCATACAATTGATATATTAATAATTATTAAAACGAGGTACCATACTATATCAAACGTCGTTTGATGTTTTCTAACCTATTCACTGACCCAAGGGTTATATTTCACTAGCATTTCCGGTCGAGCTTTTAAAATCAATTCCGTGATCATTATCTTGGTATTGATTTAATATAATATGTTAAGGAGATTTAGTAGAATCGGAGTTTCCGGTAGGTGGATTGTTGGAGGGGGAATGGAGAGAGTTCCCTAAAACCGCCGAAACAAAAAATTGTTACTCATCGTGAACGCTTCATTTTTCGGCTTTAAAACATGGTTTTCGACGCCCCATAGTGGTTTTGGAGTTAAACTCGTCGTATCAAGATCTTTAAAATGAGTCAAAATTAGAAATATTTTCTCGAAGTGCAAAAATAGGTGTCCGTTAGAGTTAAGCGACAATTTCACCATTTAAACCGCTTAGTGGTTACGTTTTTGAAATTCCTTTCTTAGTGGTTACCTACATCGCGTTTAAAACTGAATTCCGAACTTCAAGTTTCTATCATTAGTAGTTTTTGCTCTGCGTTGATTCTGTCAGTCAGGACAAAGCCTCTTATATATAGAGAGATTTAAGGTTATGTTTGTTAGGTATTTACTGATGTTTAAGTGACTTAATATTTTGAATTTTCCAAAGATAATTTTTCTTATTTTTTAAATTTTATTTAAATTATCTATATTTATAATAGTAATAGATATAATAGTAATATATATTATTTTTTCTTGTTGCAGAGGGGCCATAGGAGTTGGATGACACACTTGCCACTGTCTCGCCCGGCGCGGAAGTAAAATGACACTGCCATTTGAATCGCGAAAGAAAAACAAAAGTCCTAATTACAGAACCAACACTGCCTTCCCTGCCTAGTTATCACATATTACTATAATACATCTAAATATTAAATTGAGGATGTTAAATTGACATAACTTAGGGTCTTATTATATTTTCTATGATGTATCTATTTTAGTATATATTTTTTTTATAATTTTAATGTAAATATTGTATTGTTTATTTCAAATACATTATTTTGGCTAAATAAATTATAAAGTCAAAATTTTTATTATTTTATATTAACCCCTTCCATCCCCTTTCTATCGTTAAGAAATTTATCAAACATATTTTTCATTTTTTTAACATCAACCAAAAAAAAAAAAAAAAAAATGATTATAATTATTTAAGTGAGAAAAAGATTATTAAAAAAATTTGGTGCCATAAGCACAACACACAATTTTCAATTATGAACTTACTGAGATTAGAAATCGATGTGTTTTGAAAATATGTAAACGCTATTCCTCAACTTCACCCATTTATTTATATTATTTATAAGCTTATATTGTATATCTCCATAAGCTATAAAATATTGGTATTGCAAAACTTTTAAGTTCTCAGTAATTTTCGATTCATTATTGCTTATTTCTTTATTTAGAGACTGTTTAATTGTTTTTAGTGCGAGTTGCTTTTTGTAAATATATCATGAAGGTGAACTATATATGGTTTATTTACGTGTCCTGGTAATGTTTGTCTCTTATGCATTTTTGGAAACCGAGAACGAATACTATTCCTCTAAAATCGCTTAATATTGCAGTCAGAAATCTATAAAGGAACTGAAGTTCTGAATAATTAAAGATTATCTTATACCATATTTTTTTCATACCGTATATTATTTATGTAATTAGAGCTTCACATATTTACTCTTTAGAGCAAAAAGCAAACTGATAAGCAAAAAAACTATGAAGTTGATATTTATTAAAGTGGGGAAAAATGAGTCAATATTTTATGACAATATTTTACATGGATATCTCAATATGCAGTTAATGTTAATGATAAGATAGGAATTTAATTATAAATTTAATAATAAGGAAAGGAAATTAATGATTTAACTCCGCCAACCTTAATTTATATAAAAACGAGTTTTTTGGAGGTGTTAATACTTTGTTTTTTATAATTAAAACAATTTCTTAATTTATTGTTTGTAGATCTAAACATTCAATGAATGTTTGGAGTAGTGAAATGTTAGTATCATTCTGTTAAATTGTTTTGTAATTTTTTAAACTTTTTGGCAATATCATAAAATCGTGAAACCTTTTTTTTTTTATAAAATTTAAACAAAGCAATAGTGTATAATATTGCAGAATAAATAAGAATGTCAAAGGACTAGTACAGGCAGATTGAGACTAGAAGGCCGGGTGGCCGAAACGTTCTCATATATATAAATGAAATAAAAGAAATTATCAAAAATAAGTTCTCCTAGTGATTGCTCCTAACAAGTAGTTTAGATTTACTAAAACAAATGGAACAATTTAAGTCCAGGAAATTCGAGGACCAGTTATATATTGGAAATATTTAAGCAATTTATTAATTGCTTCCTTTATATTAATTTATAAATGTATAGAACATTTATTGAATGAAATTGTTCAAAAATAAAAATTTATATTTGATTTATTACGAAAAAAGTTGTAAAGCTGTCATAGAGACTGTCAGTAAAAATTAAATTAAGTGAAGTGACAACTTACAAGTTTAAAAAAAAATAAAATAAAATAATTGACACCGTAATGGAGATTCAGCAAAAAAAATCTCATTTTCGCCAAAAATTGAGGGGAAAACATAGATAATATAATGTGATAATATTATATGATTAATGTTTGGGCAAAAATCCTTCAGTCATAATTGACTATTCAGTCATAATCGTTATTCATAATTTATTACAGTCTCTGTTGAAAGAATATAGTTTCATTTTTTATTCTGTAATAAAGAAATTATAATGATTTTCAATAGCTTGGTAAATCGTTGTTTAAGCTTCACATTCGATGACTCAACCCCTTTAGACCAAACACCAGTGATGTATGTTGGCTCGAAATTTAATATTTCGGGTATCTTGTAATACCTCCATATCATTTGATGTGGAAGCGTTTATGTTTGAAGACCACTTGCATTCAAACCATCTGACAATTTTTTATTTCAATCGATGGAAGTTTTTTTTCATCAATTTTCTTTATTAAATAACTATCCCTTCTTATCAGTAGTAACATGAAACGGCTAAATATAAAATACGAAAAGATTTCATAATCAAATAAAAGAAAAAAAATATGTACGATTTCCTAAAACGAAAATTTCAATTTCTAATATTATTAGTAGTAATATATATGTATATTAATGTTGGAAAGCTTAAAATTTAGGAAATAGTAATATTTAGTTTATAATTAGGTAGAAAGGCGCTGAAACAAACTATTACAGTATCAAGAAAATTATGAATTCTACTTTTAGATTGTTTAACAGAAACTACTGATTTCCATAGAACTAATCGCAACTGCCTTGAAACTGAATCAAAACTTAAACAATTACAAATAACCTTTTTAATTTTTTTTTTTTTTGAAAAACAATGTGAACTGTTTAGAGATAAGACGAGAGAGAGAATTATGAGATATGGTGGAGTGAGTATTGATCAAAATGTTATCGATCGGAAAAATCATATAGCGATTCCTAATCAATCAAATGTACGAGTATGTTCCAACGATCACTTAAAACACGATGGCAACACTCTATATACACCTTTACTAATTGTTCTTTGTTAAAAGGAATGGCGTTATGAACCCTTTCTATCGATTCTGATTTACGATATACTATCGAAGAACTTATCGTTCAGTCTAAAATTCTATTATTATTTCTACAATCTCCTAAAAATATATTTATATACAAAAAAGAACTCAAACGAATCCCTGGAAAGTAAGAAGTTCTAGAGTAAATGTGGCCAACTTCATTCTAGGCACACCTGTGAATTACAGACCCCACTTTCCAATTAAAAAAAAAAAAAAAACAATTTTCACTGTGAATGAAAGTTTAGTGTTGGTAAGTAGAAATCTGTCATTTAAGTGTTATATAAATTAGCATTTTGTAATAAAATTGCTGAAGTAGACAGTAATGCCGGACAGTTTCAATCTTGTGTGAGGAAGTCATTGGTTTAAGAGGAAAATAAAGGTGATTTGTCAGGATTGATTTTAATTTTCGACACCGTTCTTCTTGGACTATGATTTATGATTGGTGATTTTTTTATGCAATAATGGGGTCATTATTAGCCAGATTACTAACCATTATCATTATTAACCAGATAGCACAAGTTTCATCGGCGTACATAGTGGTAACTGTATCAGGATGGATTGGGTTGGGAGCCGTGTAAACTGTATAGTGAATGGGACCGAAAATACTACCTTGAGGAATACCACCAGACTGAATGAACAGAGACGAATTAGCATTATTGTGAATGAAAGTTTAGTGTTCCCTTTCCGGCAGCACTTAAGCATGTCACTTTCAAAAAATGTTCACTTTTAAGTAAAAAAAAAAATGTACTAAGTGAAAGTCGTGTTACGCGCGTACCGCATCAGATATTTCTAATATTGTTATCTAAAGTTACATTTCCTAATCCAACCCTTAGGTATAGGTATATTTAACCCTTAAATATAGGTATATTTATATATTTTTTTCACGCTCAAAATACGCTTTAGGCCTCTCTTTTTTATTTCAAAAAAGAGAAACATAAAATTTCAATAAAAAATTTCAGTTTTGCCACTTACACCTCCTTTCCCAGTATGAACGTCTCATTTGAAAAATATAGCTACCGAACGATTAGTATTTTCACTGGTGGGTAGAAGGAATACAGTAGCCATCTGGGTCAATGGGTAAGGTGGGGTCCACATACCTTAAGCACCTAGTCCGTTATTGCTTAGTAAACTTATATAGTTTAGTAATTATGCGACTCTTCATGTTATATGACGTATGTTCTAGCATACATAAGCTTATTCTCCAAAAGACATTCAAGGCATTTCTAAATATGTAAACTAAATATTGTAAACAAGAAAGTATATTCATCGCAGAAAATTGGTTAAAAAAAAAAATTGATATCCTTACTTTACTAGTTTCAAACAAGATAAAATTCTTAAACTATTTAATTAGAAGACAAAAGATTCGACTCCCGGCCGTAATCGAATCGTTTATCTTCTAATTAAATAATTTTCTTTTCTTTCTTTTTTATCTTCAAACTTTTATTCGCACCTGTCAACCATTGGCGACATTCAGCCAATGTGATCATATAAAATAAATAAATATACAGGCATTGTAGGCGTGAGGAAGGAAAGTGCCCAACTTCTTTCCGGACATGACACTAAATCAGGAGAGGAGGTCTCTCATCCAGCATCTTTTTAGCTACGTTCTAAAGGGCATTTCAATCGTGGCCATGTCGATAATTAGACTATTGTTATGTCCGCGTAATTTAACGAAAAAACGTGACTAAACAGTTAGTATGTGTTGTTCGATTGTTGGTTGTTGTGAGTCTGTATGCAGAGTTTGTTTACTTACGTACCTAGGAGCGTCCGTTATTAGTTTTAACCCTCCAAAGGCACACTAATAGTTTTTTTCATACATGCCACACTGGGGTCCTACAGACCCAAAAAGTTAATCCTTTATATAAATTATAGTTTTAAAATATTTTTGGAAGCTTTTATTCAGACATTTATAAAAAACGTACAAGATCAAGGAAACAATAAATTGGATAAAAAATATTTATTTTAATTTACGTTATATAAAAAGAACACATATGAAATGAACATTTTTCAAGTATTTTTTACAGTTTTTAAAAAACGTATTTATAAATTTAAAATTTTATACAAATCAAGATTTATTATTTTTCTATTGTTACTTAGAATATTCTAAATATAAAAAATATGTTTTACAAAATTTATTGCCGACTACTTTTCTTACATGAAGCCCTCATTGACTGCATTCTAAGTAAAAGTGTGTGGCTGTGGCATTCCCTACAAACTAGTTTTGTTTTCCTATCTTTTTGTCTAGAACAATAAGAGCATCTTCCTTTATAAACTGTCCTAGGGCTTTGGACCCGTGCCATTGACTCCTAATTGTTTTAATTAATATTTTTATTGACCTTCTCACTTTAGGCCTAAGCCATTCTGAAAAAATTCACATTTATCAGAAAGTTAAGCAATAAATAAAAAATAAAACATAACCCACAAAAAAAATATAAACCACACAATAAAACATTTTGAAAGAAATATTTGTTACACTTACCTCACTTACAAAGCAAATTGTAATAAAAGTGTAATAACAAAAAGAAGACCTTAGATGCCACACTGGGCCAATACAAGTTTTTAATTTTCTGTAAAAACAACAGAATGAACGACAACTTTTCCAACAAAGGTGCAAAGGCGGTAGGTGTACCAACTTCGAATACACAGAAGTCACAGCCATTAGAATAATTTTATCAATTAGATATTCGTACATAATATGTTCTTGGGGTCTGTCAGACCCCAGTGTGCCTTGCGAGTGTTAAAATTTTAGATTGAAAAGTTTGTAATTTCCGTAAGTGTGTCTTTTTGGCTGAGCCTAAAATCTGTAAGGCGTATGTCCAAATGGGTTTAAGTAAGTAGGTATATGTATTCAGCTTCTGTATAAATTTCAAATTAGCAGATTTGGAAAAAAGAGAGTATATTCAGTGTTTTTTTTTTTCTCATTTTTACATGTGGGTCCCAAGTCATCCTTCTGTCGAACAGAAGTCCAAGATAGCGTACTGTTTCTGTCTGAGGAATTTGGTTGTCGCCGATATAACCTGGGGGACACGTTTCTCTTCTGAGTGTAAATTTATGTGTTGCGATTAGTCATGGTTTAATTTAATTTTTCCAGAGTGAGTACCTTTTCTGTGAATGTAGGAAATGGTGTTGTAAATTCCATGAGGCAAGTCTGTGGTCATGGTGTATTGTTATAATTGCTGTATCGTCAGCATAAGTTGAAGTCAAAATTTTATAGTTGGTACATCATGAATGTATATGATATAAAGTAATGGAACCAGTATTGATCCCTGAGAGACTCCGATTGAATAGGATTGAGGAAATCTCTGAGCTCAGCGCTGAGCTGAGAAGTAGTTTAAAAGTTATAAATTAATTATTTAACAAAAACCAATTATTAAATACAATATACAAAATAAAATTCGCTTGGCCAAACAGGCTGCCACCTACTCTCTCTTACCTGTTTAGTGTTGTGTTGTCATTCCTATATCTTACAAGAGTTACCAGGTTTATTAAAAAAATGAAAGAAAGTTTTAAAATGATTTTTTCATCAGATTGCTTTTGGTATTGACCAACAGGTATTACTCCCAAAATAAAAAAAATATTATATTTCTGAGCATGTCTGGAATCCTTAAACATTAAAACTCCAGACGAACCTTTTATTGGATGCTCTTCACGATGCGATCGGGTAAACAATAATGATTTTGAAGCGAATTCTAAGAACAGTTACCAGCTGCAGAAGAATGAACAAGACTTGAATAAATTGTGATGTCCGCGAGGAGAAAACTTGTTGATAAATCCAACGTTCGTTTGCGAAACTTTAATGATATTTTCTCCTCCTCATAGTTTAAATCAATTTTTAAATCTTTTATGAAATTATTTCGATAGTATAATTCTTTTCATGGCTAAATGAATTTGTCTGTAAAAATATTATTTATTATTTTCAACAGAATTTCAGTGAGGTTTGGCTTAGGCCTACCTTTCACCTGTTGAGACTGAATCCCTTACACATTATCCTTGATTATAAGTACGATATTGAAATTAAAACTAAATCAAAATTTGTTTAATTTCCTTTGATAACGGAATACTATACATAAAGGCAATAAGGCGAAAAAAAATTGACAATCGTTTGTTTAATTGTTAAACGGCCATTTACGCTACTAAGGCTAATCGGACGATGCTTCCTAATTTTGAGGAAATAGGAAAAAAACTCCTAAAAATGAAACAAAATTTATGAAATAAAGAGCTCTCTCCGTTTACTTAATTTTGGTGAAATGTTTGCTGTCACATCTGTCATTGACGGGGAGGAAAACATAGGTTAAGTAGGTAAGGTAGTTTATTTACGTCACTTTATGCCAGTAAGGCTAATCGGACGGTGCAACAGTGGGAGTCCTAAATTTTGCCTATCCAGGTATAATTAGGATCGGGATCTTTAACGAGTACCTGACATCGTACAGGCTCGGGACCTCTATTTTATGTCCTATGCAAGGGACGGGATAGCCAACGATTTTTTACTCCCTATAAAAAATCCTACGGCCACTTCGGACATCAGAGTATTATTACATCTGAATAGTTTTTCTAGTAGTAAGTATACACTTTGTGAATAGATTTACACCATACGGAAACTATAGAAATGTTCATCATTCCAAACCAAATGCTTTTGTTTAACGTTGCAATATTTTATGTATTTTTGTTATAAATACTTTTTTATTTTGTATACTATATAAATGGAATTTTACTGTATTTTTATACATATATAAGTTCTCAAATTTCATCACAGCAATAAAACCTATTTTCCTTCTCTGTCTCTTCTTTTTTCATAAGTAATTTTTGGGAATGATTCTAAGTCATCGAAATCATTTTAGTAACTCATATTCACTAACAATCATTTTACTTATCAGATTTTTTTTAAATAATTGATCCTTGAACCTTTCTGGTCAACTTCGTATTCCAGGTGTTACATTCATAAAGTCCGGTTTTATTCACTTGGGATGGAATCTGGATGATAACAGGACTCTTGAGGACATTGAAACATATTGGTCACTCTTACCTTTGATCCTACAAACTTAAGTTATTTATAGTAATCCTACTTATTCGCTGACGACATACCGGATTCGGTGCCCTCTCCCGGATTACTCTCCTACCATGCTCTCTTGCAGAAGACAACAAAGGCAGTAGATCTTGGAGGAATGAGTTATCAAGGACTGAGCCGGACCCTGCTAAATTCTTATCTTGATACATGACCTAGCCCTATCTACAACCTCAGCTCTGCATCTGCAACATCAATCAATCCGTATGCCACGTGTGATTCTCTGGGGTAAAGGGGTCTGTTTTTCTTTATTAAAGTTTACAATGGCATATTAAATTATATCCAGGAAATTTAAATGAAATGAAATGAAAAATAATTTTATTATCCTGGTACTGATGTCCCTTCAGAATAAATTTTACATACATAACACAGAAATCTAGCCAGTATGGCCATATATGAATGATATTAAATATTTACAAATATAGTTTACAAATAATATTCACGGAAAGAAAAAATAAAACAGAAACAAAAAGTGTGTTCCTACATGAAAATAATCTTTAAGTATAATAGGTGAAATAAAAAAAAAAGAGGAAGAAAGAATACCGATACATGTAGACAACGGAATATAATAAAACGTCCTGAATAAATCGATAAGGAATTCTGTAATAGAGATAATGCTACACAGAGTTGCTTCCAAAGCTCTATTGTGTCCCTTCAGTGATCAGTAGTTGGTTTGGGAGTTGAATAGGAAATCGAAGAGAAGGGATTTGAAAGTGGATGCAGATGAAGCGTGTCGGATATTAGAGGGGATAGAGTTCCAGAGGGATACGGCTTGCATTATGAAGGATTTTTCATAAGTTTCAGTTCGATGAGGAGGAGGATAGAGGTCGGAAGTACGGGATCTGGTTGGGCGGGATTGAATGGAGGATTTGAATTGCTGGTTCTGTAGGATTTAGGAGGATTGTTGAGTTTTGATGGTATAAGAAGGAAGCCAGTTTGTACCGACGACGTTAGGAGGGGTAGAGCCACTTCAACTCGGAGTAGTACTGGGTTATACGTATGCGTATCTCTTGGGATCCCAAAGACAGAAAGTATTGTGCAATTCGTTAGGAGTTTAAGTTTGGCTTCGAGTTCCCCGGACAGTCCGCCGTACACCATACAGCCGTAGTCAAAGTGGGGAAAGATAAGGGAGGAGACTAGGAGTTGGCGGGTTTTGAATGGGAGAAGATATCGTTGACGGTTGAACTGTTTTAGGGTAGAGACAGTAAGACGGGAAATTTGTGAGATGTGGGGTTTCCATGAGAGGGATTGATCTAAGGTAACGCCTAAGTTTTTAACGGAAATGTGGAATGAGATAGAGGAGTTGTTCAGGACTAGGTTTGGATTTTTTTTGTTGGATGAAATAAAGTGAAATGATGCCATAAAAAGTAATGTTGAGAAACTCTTCAGTATTTCTAATTTAAAAGATCTTCTTTTCAGACACCTTGGTGGATCGCTTGGAATAAAGGAGGAAGCGAGATTGGAAACAAGAGGGTTCGGCTGGTTTGGGAGCTTATTTTGAAAGATGTGGTACTTGGATCGGGCCAAATCAGTGATGATGGAACATTTAGGTCATTGTGGGTGATTTTAGTAGCGACAAAATAAGGAGCATTGCGGATTTTGAGTAGGATTTTGGAATTAAGATTGGATTAGAGAGGAAATTGATGTTTTTATGGAGCTCAATATAGAATTGCTTCATTAGATTCATCTTCGGTGTCCCCAGGCGCTACCACGTCTCCAGTTGGTATGCTGAGTTGAATTGGCTCTACCCAGTTTTTCGAGGGCAATACTTCCTAGGTGTGTATCTTTTCCGAACCTTTAGAACCAAGAAGCCTCCTTGTATCCTCAACTTGTTCACACCCTGCTCCTCAATACATTCCCTAAACACCAGATCCCAAACCTCTAACCTGTACATCCCTTTCCATCGAACTTCCTGCTTTAAAAAATCACTTATCATCCGTGCTGCCACCTTCTGGAATTGCTTACCTGTCTCCATCCGTAATTTTTATTATAATTTTCTAAGCTCGAAAGCTTAGAAGCTGAAAAATGTTCGTTTTTGTTTGCGAAAAGTTCTTTTTCATACTGTCTATTTTTTTCTTCTGATGTTTACTTATATTTTTAATTTTTTTCTTTTATTCTTTAATATTTTATCCATTTGTTCTGTTCAACTAGCCAGAAAAATGGTTCTGGAACTGACCATGATTTGCTATTCTTAGGGGACTAGAGGTCCTAGAATAAAATTAATTTTTGTCTCTCTTCCCAATAGCTCATAGCTAAATCTCAATAGTCCAAATACCCAGTTTTGAGTTTTGAACGTTCGTCAAGTAAGCATTGTATTAGACGGTAGCGTCGAAGG
The DNA here is from genome assembly GCA_911387785.2 of Aelia acuminata. Taxonomy (NCBI): domain Eukaryota; kingdom Metazoa; phylum Arthropoda; class Insecta; order Hemiptera; family Pentatomidae; genus Aelia; species Aelia acuminata. Next base: position 115,997,186 of record OU426983.1, on the reverse strand, counting down.
TTTCTTGTCGTTTCAATCTGGTGTGAGGATTCCAAGTAAGACGTTTGTCCAGTTTGATTCCTGCGAATCTGTTCGACAGGGATAAGTGGAGTATTGTCGAAGGATAAGGTAGGACAGGAAGTCGTAGGTTTACGAAAAATTTGGTCGATTTTGGAGAGTTTGGGATTGGATCATTATTAACATAAATAACATATAACATACATACATTTATCATCGGTGCAGTAGTGATAACAGTATGTAAGGGTAGATAGCGATATCAGCTTTATAAACTGTGTAAAGGATGGGACCGAGGATGCTATCTTGAGGAACACCTGCATACTGAGGGAACCGACATGGATAGGCATTATTATGATAAACTTTGAATAATCCGTCTGGGAGATAGGAGAGGATAATGAGAAAGCTTGTAGGAGGTAGAAATTAAAGGAATTTGTCCCGGGTGCCAGACTCGATCAAATACCTGTATGTAAACGAGTTAACATTAAAATATGACCTGGGAGTTTGCATTTCTTTTACGAGATTTCTTCATTTAACTATTGTTAGATTTTAATAATTACGCATTTAATGTAATTCTTGCATACATATCAACAACCTGTAATAACAAAATGTCAGGAAAAACCTCTTCTTCTTCTTCTTCCTCTAACTCCTTGGAACAGGAAAAACCCAAGAACTCTTTTTTTTCCTTATCTCCCTTTTGCTTTACAATCTTTTGTTAGTTTGTTTAACGTCACTTTATGCTACTAAAGCTAATCAGACGATGCTACAGTGGGAGTCCTAAATTTCGCCTATCCAGGTATAATTAGGATAGGGATCTTTAACGATCACCTGACATCGTACTCTATATTAATTAACCCTATCCGAGGGACGGCATAAACAAGGACTTTTTAGCTTTACAGTCTTGAACTTGCCGTTGTACATAAGAGTAATATAGTTAATTAGTCCTTTATCATCGTGTGGTTTAGTTAGCAAAATCCATCAGCAGCATTGTAAGTATATTCATACACTTTTATCATCACAATAATACACAGTCATACAACCTATTTGTTTTATACATTACTGTTAACTTTAGTTGAATTTTACCTACATGGGTCAAATAATTGTATTCAAGCCTATTTGTTTGCTTATTTGTTTTTGGGCTATTTGTTTTTTGTACGGCATGATTATAAGAACAATATAGTCTCGGAACGTCGCCATAATATAGATTTTTATGATTTACTGAAGCTCAATAACCTAGCTATTATAACATATACATTTATAATATATATTGGTGTGTGTATCGGTCTCACCAATCGGCCTTAAGAAGCCCTTTCTCATTCATAGCCTGGTTTCGAAAGAGCCAGTAAATCTGCTCTGGTATTTACATTTTTTTTTTTTTTTTTTATTAAACTATATATCTGAATATTAGATTAAGCTCTTAGTAATGGTATAATGATGTCGAAATATGTTGCCTCACTTAGCTTGAGTTGTCAAGTCAAATCAAGCAACTGACATTAACGATGTAATTATAATATTATTTTAACTTTTACATTAATTACAGGCAGAGTATATATTTAATACTTACTATTGATGTTTGATGTAAGATAGTTATGTATATGCTGCAATCAAAATTATAGGATATCTAATCGAGCTAGATACAATTTTTTTTTTTAAGAATCATATATAGGTTTATGAAATATGAATTTTTAAAAGGTATTTTTTTGTCGGTACGACTTAATTTTTTTTTTTTTATCCTATTCGATTATTTAGATATCATTTTTAAGATTTCTTACTTCCACAGGAATCTGTATATGACTACCATTTATCTCCCTTAATTCTTGTTATTACATAATGTTATTTGTATATTATGTTATATAGCACGTATCTAATAACTTTCTAGCTTGACACCAACACTTTTTATGTTTTGATATCAGTAAGATACGATTATCAACTCGATTTTTGTGACGAGAGGCTTTGGTTTTCCTGAATCAAACTTTAGTACACAAAACTGCTCAAATGTGACATAAAAATAACATATAATTTCTTTAAAAAATAATTTTTGACCATTACATTTTTGGATATTTCACTGTAAAAATGGCTTTACATTATAAAAAGTCATGTGCATAATCCTGATGTGAAATAGTTCTGTTGTTTGTATCTATCAATTTTACAATTTTCACAAACGCATTTTTTTTAAGACTTCATGTTCCCTTAAATTGGAGTATACAGTACTAATAACATGCAATATGATAAAGTGTTTCGTTATTTTTATATTACAACTTTTTTTTCTTAATGTATGGGTCATTCTCCCATTTCATTAAAATTTCTTAGTTCTGATTTCAATGCGAAAAAATTACATTTTCCAATGATTTTTTTCCAAAAATTGCTAGAGGTAGGGTGCTAATGGTGTTTACAAAAATATACCTTCATAGAATTAATTTTTTAAAGAAACCATAGGATCATGATTAAAATCAAAACCAATGGAGGAGATAGAAAATACTCAAAATTATACGAATTCTAATTGTATATTTTATTTATTTGTACAACAAGATTTTAAAGAATATATTATTCAGAAATCTTCTGTCTTTAATGCAGCAAAACCCAATTAAGGATTCGAAAATATTAACTGACTAAGGAATATTATTTTGATTTATTTTGCAACATTTTGCCTTTTGCATTGTCAAACCTCTTCATTATGGTTTTTATAAAAATTGTTAGAAGTTTGACTGTTTGATTTGACAAACTGTAGTGGTTTGGTTTCATATTTTGAAAATATTGTAATCTAAATGCTATTTTATTTAAATGTTTACATACCAACAGAACACATAAAAAAAAAAAAAAAAAAAAAAAAAATGAATTATAAAAATGAGCTTAAAAGAAATTAACTTTTAAAAGAAAAAGAAAAATGTGGAAGGTAATCAATTCGTGTGTTAAGATAATATTCAGAAATAGTTACGTTGTTCTTATCGGTAGAAAAAGAAATACGTATCAACTAATTAAGTCTTTGTGATTTCTTAATGTTATTTAAGTGCTCAAAACAAACCTGAAAATAAATTGTACTTAAATATTTAAATAAGTTTAGAGTTCAGGTTCTACTAAACTCAAACATCACCTTGTTCCTATTTCCCTTACTCAAATTCTATCTCCCTCATTCCCTAACCAGTGAGGGAGATCGATGTGAGGGAGATAGGTTTTTGAGGTTACATTTAAGTAGACCATTCCATGCCAATCTCTTAATAACAACATTTATGGGTTATGGAAATCCCTTGTAAACCTACAAATTAACTGTAATATAACATGAATAAAACTCACCTTTTGGGAAATATCACTGTGTGAGAGAGATGGGAGATGAAACGACACTTACTGATTTCACTGATAAAAACACCCTTACAAGGGAATTGGAGCAGAAGTACTGTGCAATAGGTTATCTTTATAGCCTTGTTGAGGCGGAAATCTGTTACAGTGTTGCCAGCAAGTTTTTTAAGTTCTGTTGCCCATTTAAAAAAAATGTAATGGAGCTAGGTTGCATCTATGGGGCAGGTAGATTATGGATTATAAATTTTTTACTATAATACGAAAAGAGCAATAGATCCTAAAAACAAATAATTAAGACCTAACAACTATGGAATTAAATTAGGCCATAAATAAAAAAAATCTGTTGCGTATTCGCAACACACAATTTTCTCTTACCGACTTACTTAGATTAGAAATTAATGCGTTTTGTTAATTGCCACTTCTCGAATGAACAGAACTGCTTTAATTATGAACAATGGTCTGTCATTAAAGGCGTACTCCGCATGCTTGGGCTCAACGAGTTTTATGAGTTGACTGAATATTTTTCTTTTTTTCTCCTCTTTATGTCTTCTTTATTTTTATCATATCACATATTTAGCCATTTCTTATTTTTAGGCGTAACGAGAACAGTTATAAGAAAGAAACAAACAAACAAAAAAGGCCCCCCCCCAAAAAAAAAGCCCCCTCAGAACATTTTAATAATGATAAAGCTTACCTGATATTAAAGAAAACCTAATTTTCATTAAACATGAAGAATTTGATAAAAATCGTTAAAGCCGTTTTTGAGATAATCGAAAAAAAAGGTAAAAATTGGAAAAAAGTCAAGAAATAAAGTGCCCCCTCAGTTGGACCAATTTTGATGAAATGTTGGCTTTCACATATTTGGTATATACATACATCAAATACCCAGTTTCTTCAAAATCGTTAAAGCCGTTTTTGAGTAAATAAAAAATATGTACACGTGAAATTAGTACAAAATTTATTAAGTAAAGTCCCCCCTCTGGTTGATCAATTTTGATGAAAGTTTTACAGTCGTATCTCGGGCATATACATACATCAAATACCCAGTTTGATCAAAATCCTTAAAGCCGTTTTTGAGTAAATAAAAAAAACACGTGAAAATGATACAAAATTTATTGAGTAAAGTCCCCCCCTCCGGTTAACCAATTTTGATGAAATTTTCACAGTCATATCTCGGGCATATAAATAGATGAAATACTCAGTTTAATCAAAATCGCTAGAGCCGTTTTTGAGAAAATCGAAAAAACTTAAAAAGTTATTATATAAAGTACCCCTTCCCTTTGAGCAATTTTGATGAAATTTTTGCTGTCGCATTGCGGGCATATACCTACACTAAATACCCAATTTCAGGTTCCCACGGTTCATAGTTTCTGAGCTAGTCTGTTCACACACATACACACATACACACACACACACACACACACACACACACACACACACACACACACACACAGACCATTTCGCGGACTTGGTTATTTCGACTCAGGGGGTGTCCCAAAACGTGTATTTCCGTTGAAAACCGGAAGTCGAAATTTTTCACGATCGCAATACTTCCACTTACTATATATTTCATATATAGGTAAGTGAAAGTAAAAAGACATATCTTTTTTTTGCTATCAAAGTCAGAAACTTGAGCTGTGGGGCAGGTGACTGGGATAGATATTGAAATTTTAAGTTTAAATTTAGGCCTATAAATAAATTCATACTGAGATGAAAATCCTTGAGCAACAAGCCGAGGTTTTCTATTAACCAATGGATGCAATCGAATTATTGGCAATTTCACACAAATAATATAATCTCAGTGGGACCTAAATTTGTATGTATTGGGATAATGACCCGTATACAGTTTTCTTACCGCTCTTGTGGCGGATTTATGATTCCAGCTCTTTTCTTTTAAAATTTTACTTTCAGAAAAAATTAATCAGTTTTTCTTTTTGAACGGGTTCATATTCGTTCTGTCGGCAAATAAAAATATTAAAAAAATGATGTTGACCCGATTGGAAATTTTTTTTAGAAGTTCAGGTATTTTTACATTTGTCATTAGGTAAAGAAGGATTCACGCTAAACTTATAAACTAACAGCTAAGCGAGAGAAACTGTTACTGCTAGTAGATTATGATTTTAGTTTGATGGTCCACATTTATTTTAATGGTCCACTTTTGTATGGGATTTTCGATGTCGACCAATGCATTAGGACTGTATATACTATTGTGGCACACCCAGCCCGTATAATGTTGATATTCTTAATTAAATAATTAACAAGGATTAATTAACTAATACTTTATTAATGAATTAGAGATTGCGTGTCGTGTGAAATAAAATAAATCATCTTGGAAAACCTGTTGTTGTAATAGAGGTTTCTTTTCTTCTTTTTTTACTATGAAACTAGGACATTCACTAGTCTTGATTAATTTAAAGACACCTGTGATTCGAATTAACATGTATTCCAAAAAAAAAAAAATGTTTTAATTATATTTATGTTACTGCTATCAAGTGGAATGTTAATGTAACCCAGTTTATGAAAACATGACTTGTTATTTTCCTAAGATTGCCAAGTTCTAAGTCAATGCTTACCCTCTGAGATCATAGAAAACATTGTTAGTTAAAAAATATGGCTTGCTACCGACAATATGTGGTTTCGTGACGTATATCTTATGAATATTGATGTCCGTTGAGTGGCATTCATTAGGGCAGTTATCTCTTTGGAAGTAGGAAGTAAACTATCACACTGCCAATTGTCATCGGCATTTTTTCTCTTCTAGGACATAGTTTTTTTTTTTTGTTGTTTGTTTAACGTCCCTCTATGCTACTAAGGCTAATCGGACGATGCTACAGTTGGATTCCTAAATTCTGCCTATCCATACTTAGGATAGGAATCTTTAAAGAGTATCTGACATCGTACAGGCTCGGGACCTCCACTATACGTCCTGCTTAGATTACGCAAAAAGACCTTTGATAAGGTGTGGTGTCTTGCAGTATTAATCGCGGACGTCACGGCCGGGGGGGCAGGGGGGACGCCCCCCTTAATATTTTGACAGGAGGGGACACAATGTAAAAAATTAAATAAAAATGCGATTTTACGAATTGATCCAAGTTTAACCAATAAAATATAAATATAAAATGTTAGTTAATTTCAGCACACTCTGTTGTTAAAAGCTTATCAGACGTATTTTATATTTGATGAATTACATTTTTTTTTATTTCAGCTCGAACTGTATTGTTTTATTGCTCTACATTTATTTTTTAAACCAAGCAGCTTGATCCTACTTTCCATCAATTTGATGAAGCTTGTAGAACTCAATGAAATTAGTGGGATAAGAATCAGATGAAAAACTTGGACAAAATTCAATCAAGAAATTTTGGCCCTCATCCTTCAACAATAAGCCTTAACAATTACCCATTTTAGTGTATAACTGAGGCATAAATTGACAAGTTTTAAGAGAATATAAATACCTTTAAAATACAAGATAAATTTAATTGCCCCTAAAGTTGTTTTTTGGGGTTATTATTTCAACTTTTAGCCCCTCGAATTTCCACCTACTCTATCTAGGAAAATATTGAGCCGTCCGCCCCCCCCAATAATTTGGTGGTGGTGAAGCCCATGATATTAATTATGTCTCAATCAGTGTACGTCGTATACTTACTTAAATAAAAAATATGCCAAAAAATACCTAAAAATAAAAACGATATGTTGTTTGAACATTCGTGGATTTCTTACTCGTGGGCTAGGAGTTAGATTTTAGAGTTGGAACAAAGAACAGTTTATAAACTTGTCTCAATTTTAATATCATCATATATTAATACGTTTTCATTTCATATGTCATCCTACAGACTCGGGATCTCCATTTTACGTCCTATCCGAGAGACGGCATTGACAAGCATTGATTTTTTTACCTCCTTAAACAATCCTAGGGCCACTACTGGACGTGAACCATCGACCTTTAGGTTGCTATTCTAACCACCACACTGCAGGTGACCCCCTCTAGGACTTTCTTATACGTGTTTAACACGTTAGGTGCCGCATCGGTCCCCGACGTCTGATGTCGTACATTCCCTTCTAAACAGCCGATTTTCACATGAAAATGTCCGAAAGTCCGAACTCTCAATTTAGTCGATTTTTAATGAGATTATTTCATTTTAGTGCAGAAAATGTTGCTAACAGTTGAAATTCAATTGTTTTTTAGAATCGGACTCCGGGGTCCAATTTTCAGTAAAGTATGTCGTTAATCCTGTATCGGCCTGTCCTGCGCCTATTATGTCTTGTTCAAATCCTTACCAAGAGATAATGCCTTTGAGACGCTCATTTAATTCATTTTTTAGTCAAAAGATAAAGCTTTCGTCAAAGCATTCCCATCGGACCCCGACGTCCGATATCGTCTGTGGCTCATCCCAGCAGTCGGACCCCGGGGACCGGCACCGTTCAATCCAGGATACCCCTAAAATACTCCGTCGCACTTAACGTGTTAACCTTTTATTTGTTATTATATTTTGTCATTTTGCCTAAAGCAGTTGTTGGCTTCATACAATATTTATGTGTTGTGTTTTTCAGGAATCGAAAATTCGCTTTTCATTACCCTACTAAAATTTTCTATACGGTTTAAAAAGAGCTATTTCATTTATTGGTCTTTATTTTTTGAATTAGGGCCATTCTTGGGACAAAGTTAAGATGGATTACTTGAGTCATCAAAGAGTACTTGAGTGACTGTCTCCATATATATTGTTTCTACTTATATCAAATCCAGAAAGAGTGGAACCATATTAGAAAGTAATAGCTCTACAGGAAGTGAATAAAAGAATAATCAGTGGCCGAAAAGTCACTGGTTTGCTTAATTCACTTCTCTGGGGCAGCAATAGTCTAGGCAAAACCAAAAAATTAATACATAGTGCTCTGATTGATAGTAGGGAAGAGCGGGGTTGGTTGGCAACAGTTTTCACTTTTTTTATTGTTGAGTCGTTCCTGTTAATATAATCCCAATAGGGATGATGCCACTGTAAACTCCAAGTATTAGAGTACTTCAAGTATTTTTTCACCACATAATATTTAACACTATGATCATAGAAAATTGAAGAATTCGTCAAGCCAGAGTATGCCAATTAACCCTCTGTGTGGGGCAGGTTGGCCTAGAAGGTGAGGGAGGTTGTTTGGCCATCTAATTCAAGTACTGCCTGACACATATTATTTTTATTAAAAGTTGCACTATAATGGTATAATAATTTTGAATCGGTTCTAACCAGCTTTTAAGGGAAAATAGAATGACAATAGAAGAAGATAGAAGTTTAGACTGTCGTCACTTTCTGCATAAGAAAAATTGCTCTCATCCTCTTTGCTGGAACGAAAGACAATTGTTTAGTTTCATCTTTGTTTATTTTTACCTTGCTTTTGTGAATTGCTACTGCTCTAACAAACCCCAGTTGAAGAGAGCCAACTAACCTCACAGGAGAGATAATATGAAAGATGGCTGCCAGGACACGAGAGAACAATCAAACAAGAAACTGGTTAGTCGAAAGGTTAAGTTTTTGAAAGGAGTTTGGGGCTATGTGAACAGAATCGGTGTCAAATGTTTTGCCATTACTTTAAACCAAATTTACTGAACATATAAAAATTTACTTACATGTTGTAAAATCAATCAATGAAGCACACTCTTCTCTACACTATTAGCATCGGATTGAAAACTCAGGACAAGGCTCCCGAGGTCGAGCGGGTCACATGGTACAATGGCGGGGCCTTCAGGTGTAACGGAAACTATAAGCCAATGGCCAACCTACCCCATGTGCCAACTAACCCCGCTCTCCCCTATAATGCTGTATGATTCCTAGACATGGACTCTTAACAGAGCACAGGAAAAACGTCTTTTGACGGTAGAAATGAATTTTGGAGGTGATCGGCCAGGATTTCAAGGATAGACCATATGCAAATGTCTTAATTTTCTCGTTTTGTTTTTTCTAGTTATTGTAGATCCTAAATATCTAAATTTTTCCACTGCTTCAAACATTTTCTCTTCTACTTCAATATTGCCAAAATCGACACCGTTTCTACAGCTAACCATGTATTTAGTCTTATATTTATATACCTATATTCGTATATACTTATTCCTACCATACTTCTTTCCCGGCTCTTATTAACGTAATTGTACATAGTTCTATTGTTTCCATAGATCGCCAAGTAAAACCAAATCATCGGCACCGAGTACGCATATATTTCCTCCTAGATTCTTACTACAGACCTAGATTCCTACTATAGATTCCAATTATAGATTCTTCTTCTTCTTATAGACCGGTACTTATCACCTCCGTAATGACATTGTCTAGAATTAAATAAAATAAAACAGTAGATAGCGAATCCCCTTGTCTCAAACCAAAATAATATTTAGTAGTACTATTGAAGTAGTGTTATTCTATATTATATTATATTATTTGTATTGTTCAATAGTTCTTAAGTAGTATTTAGATATAGTAATTCGACAAGAAAATATGATTTGCTTAAACAAAGCGTAAGTAGAATTTTAGTTGTTTTTTTCGTTCTGCATAGACATTTATTTATTATTTAATATTAATTTTGTACATTAATACTTTATTTATTTTTTATTTTATATATATATATATATATATATATATATATATATATATATATATATAAAACTTGTTATGCTATCAGACTTGAAGAAAATACAAGTTGCTTAAGCTTAGAGAAACAGACGCATCTAAAGTGAACATAAACAACTGCCTACGGAGAAAAATGTGGCGTTACGTAATATACAACAGGAAACGACGGTTCATTGTCATAAATGATAATCAACTAACTCTCTGTTTTCCGCTTAATTGTAGTTGTATTTTTAGTGAGCTATTAATTTATAGCAGAGGTTACTGCAAGCAGACAATGAAGCCAAGGTCTGCTTACTTCCCTGCGTCGGCGGCAATACTGTAAATCTTACAGAGGAGGAAGCGTATCTGTATCTAGTATCTGGGAAGTATCTCGCGCTTCTGCCATCTACGGGGGTTATCTGGGCACCCCATGATCGCTCGATGTATTTGTCGTGGAATAATTAGCAAGTCGAAGGTAAGTCAATAAACCATTGTTTAGTCCCAACAAGCAGTTCACAACTGTTCTGGAGCGCACGCAATGTTTTTTCAATAAGTACAGTACATTTGGACGGCTTTAGGTGAATGGAACCATTCAATAATATATGTAGAAATGAGTTGGAAATGGCTTTCAACCGGAACGAGACTTGTTAATTCAGGTATATCCGACAGAAAATGTAAGTAAGAACTAATATTTTAAATCTCAGAAAAATCCAAGTTACTAATATAATTATTGTCTAACTATTTGAAATGTTCGTTGTTAAAAGAAACTCGAGAAATCCAGGACATTGGAAATATATTCCTGTAACCAAAGCAGTAAGTACATTTTGGCGTAAAATAATTGCTTAGCTTGTCACTGTCAAAGAACGTTTAGAAGATTTGAATGAAGAACATTGGGGTCACCTGTGGTGTAGTGGTTAGCATAGAAATTTACTTTGCTAAAGTTCGGAGATTCGCGTCCCGAGGTGGCCCTATGATTTTTTAATAGGAATAAGAAATCCTTTTCTATGCAGTCCTTCGGAAAGGACGTAAAATGGAGGTCCCGTGCCTGTATGATGTAAGGTACACGTTAGAGATCCCTGCCCTAATTATACTTGGATAGGCAAAATTTAGGACTCCCACTGCAGCATCATTCGGTTAGTCTTACAAGGGGAGGGCACAGCTATGGGGTCGTCGATCGGGCCCATTTTTACTTTCACTTACCTATATATGAAATATATAGTAAGTGGAAGTATTGCGATCGTGAAAAATTTCGACTCCTGGTTTTCAACGGAAATACACGTTTTGGGACCCCCTGAGTCGAAATAACCAAGTCCCGCGAAATGGTCTGTGTGTGTGTGTGTGTGTGAACAGACTAGCTCAAAAACTATAAACCGTGGGAACCTGAAATTAGATATTTAGTGTATATATATGCCCGCGATGTGACAGCAAAAATTGCTCAAAGGGAGGGGGTAGTTTATTTAATAACTTTTTAGGTTTTTTTCGATTTTCTCAAAAACGGCTCTAACGATTTTGATTAAACTGAGTATTTCAACTATTTATATGCCCGAGATATAACTGTAAAAATTTCATCAAAATTGATTAACCGGAGGGGGGACTTTACTTAATAAATTTTGTAACATTTTCACGTGTTTTTTTGATTTTCTCAAAAACGGCTCTAACGATTTTGATTAAACTTAGTATTTGATCTACTTATATGCCCGAGATATGTCTGTAAAAATTTCATCAAAATTGATCAACCGCAGGGGGCACTTTACTTAATAAATTTTGTATCTTTTTTACGTGCTTTTTTTATTTACTCAAAAACGGCTTTCACGATTGTGACCAAACTGGGTATTTGATGTATGTATATGCCCGCGATGCGACAGCCGAAATTTCATCAATATTGGTGAAACGGAGGGGGTACTTCATTAATTAAACTTTTTCTTATGTTCACGTGTTTTTTTTTTATTTACTCAACACCGGCTGTAATGATTTTTATCAGACTGGATATTTGGTGTATGTATATGCTCACAATGTGAGACAACATTTCATCAAAATTGGTCAAATGCATGGGGCTCTTTATTTCATAACTTTTTTTTCCAATTTTTACATTTTTTTGGAATATCTCAAAAACGGCTTTAATGATTTTGATTAAATTAATCATTTTTAATCAAAATCAAGTCATCTTTTTTATATATTTATAAAAATGGCAATTAAAAAAACATGCCGATTTCTAATGTAAGTAAGTTGGTAAGTGAAAGTTGTGTGTTGCGCGCATCGCACCAGATTTTTACTTTCACTTACCTATATATGTAATATATAGTAAGTGGAAGTATTGCGATCGTGAAAAATTTCGACTTCCGGTTTTCAACGGAAATACACGTTTTGGGGTCCCCTGAGTCGAAATGACCAAGTCCCGCGAAATGGTCTGTGTGTGTGTGTGTGCCTGTGTGTGTGTGTGTGTATGTGAACAGACTAGCTCAAGAACTATAAACCGTGCGAATCTGAAATTGGGTATTTAGTGTAGGTATATGCCCGCGATGTGACAGCAAAAATTTCATCAAAATTGCTCAAAGGGAGGGGTTACTTTATTTAATAACTTTTTAGGTTTTTTTTTCGATTTTGATTAAACTGAGTATTTCAACTATTTATATGCCCGAGATATAACTGTAAAAATTTCATCAAAATTGATTAACCGGAGGGGGGACTTTACTTAATAAATTTTGTAACATTTTCACGTGTTTTTTTGATTTTCTCAAAAACGGCTCTAACGATTTTGATTAAACTTAGTATTTGATCTACTTATATGCCCGAGATATGTCTGTAAAAATTTCATCAAAATTGATCAACCGCAGGGGGCACTTTACTTAATAAATTTTGTATCTTTTTTACGTGCTTTTTTTATTTACTCAAAAACGGCTTTCACGATTGTGACCAAACTGGGTATTTGATGTATGTATATGCCAAATATGTGATAGCCATCATTTCATCAAAATTGATCAACCGAAAGGGGGACTTTACTTAATAAATTTTGTATCATTTTCACGGGGTTTTTTATTTACTCAAAAACGGCTTTAACGATTAATAAAAATAAGATATGAATGTAGAAAAATGTGTGATTTTGGGAAATGATATCTAACAAAACACGTCAATTTCTTATCTAAGTAAGTTGGTAAGTGAAAGTTGTGTGTTGCGCGCACTTCGATTCTACATCGAAAAATAGTCGACACGTATCCAAGCGTTCCGTCCAATGGGCCTTAGGTGCTTGGTTAGTTGTACAAATTTATAGGGTAACTAAAGGCTCTACAGTTACACATTTTTACCTAATCGAGATATTTTTACGTGTTCAGGAATCAACATAATATAAAGAAAAGTGTGAATTTAATTTTTATTTTGAGGACCATTTTTTACAAGAGCTTCCCGAGATAATACAATAGTTATTTATATGGTCAGAAAAAGGAAGCTTTCTTCTATACAACGTGCTCAAGAACGTAAAACTCGGATCAGCTCAACATGATATGCAGAATTTAAAACTACACATACAATTTTGCTGAAACATTTTTAAGCTGCTCCTGGTAGGAAAAAAAAATTATTTTTTGTTTTGGATGATATTTAAGACATCGGGGTTTCTTGAGTGCTGAACTCAATTCTGCTATTCCTTTTTATGTGAAAAAAATTATAAAGCTATTTTACTTGAAAACATGAAGCTTTTTTAAATTAAATTGAAGAAATATGAATAATTATTTAACGATTGTATTTTTACTTTAATCTACTCTCTAAAATAAATGAATTAGTGAAAGAATCATGGCGCTATCATTTTCCAAACTCAAGATAAAAAAATAAAGGATTTTCAAGGTATTTTATTTTATTTCTCAGCACCTAAGGCCCATTGGACGGAACGCTCGGATACGTGTCGACTATTTTTCGATGTAGAATCACCAGAAAAAAAATGGGCCCGATCAACGACCCCATAGCTGTGCCCTACCCTTGTTAGTGGCATAACGTTATGTTTAAACAAACAACAGAACCATACATTTGAATTTTACCCATTTCAACCTTTTAAATTTATACTTTCAGTTACTTTTCATTTATCAGAGAATATGTCTAAGCTTGTAGAGTAATTTCCAAAATATATGGTTTGTAACAATCGCTTGTCTTCTTTAATCAAGAGAAACCCAACATGACCAAACAAAAAGATTTATTTTTCTGATCTATCAAATGAACATAGATTTATCAAATCATAAAAAATGTATTCTAAGTAGAAATATGTATAATTTGAATTTGTAGACATAGTTTCTCATGCGACCGATCCAATTGTAGATTGATAGAACCAGGGGCATAACTAGTGGTGGGTCACAAATTTCATGACCCCCCTCAAATGGTAGGGCTTATAATTATATTTGTTCATATTTTTATAGAAATAATGCAATTGCACAGCTATTAAAGCTTATGTGCAATGCATTTGGTTGTAATGATCGCATCGAAGTATATATTAAGAAAGAAAAATCGTTATTGGTGACAACCTATGACAATGAATAATAATTCGAACACAAAAACACAAAAATTTGTTATAATTTTGTTTTCATCAGTGAGAGTATTTTCTATTTCGATAATTAAACACAAAATACAATAAAAACAAAAAATATATTTTGCTCTTGTTGATATTAGGAGGCACTTGATATAAAACTTTTTGAAGTAAACATAAACAATAGCACGATCTATTGTTCGATGGACTCCGGGACTATCTTGTTTATAAATAGTTGTGCGATCCAGGGCTATCCTCTAGACTAACGGGGGCATCCTCTCCTACCCCCAAAAGCAAAAGAAAAATAAATTATAATTATTTCTCTAAAAGTTTTTTTAAAAACTTTTAGAGAAAAGTTTTTATTCCCTAAAAATTTAGTTATATATTTTTTTGTCCTCCCCTTCATTGCCTATTAGGCTATACGGGGTTTCCCGGGCCAAGGGAGAGGTTGGGGGATTAATGCCGAGTACTATTAAGTGTAGCAGCCTAGCTCCGAGTTTTGAACTTACTAACTTCGGGTTCTCTATCATGTGTCTGGTTGTCAGCGTATATTCTAACGCGTTTGCCTACAAGGCTATACCGCCACCCTAGGAATATTTTATATCTTTAAATTTAAAATTGATTTTATTACACATGAGGTATAAAGTAAGGGAAAGTATTGCGAACGAGATAAATTTCGACCTCCGGGTTTCAACGGAAATACACAACTTTGGGGTCTCCGTAGTCCAAATAACCAAGTCCCGCGAAATGATCTGTGTGTGAACAGACTAGCTCAAAGCTATAAACCGTACGACCTTGATATTGGGTATTTGGTCATACGATGGGGCACTTTATTTTTAATTTTTATTTTCTCCAGAATGGCTGTAACTATTTTGATCAAACTGGGTATTTGATGTATGTATATGCCCGCGATGCGATAGCCAAGATTTCATAATCCGTATTATCATCAATGAAAATAAAAACTTTTATTTAACAAAAAAAAAAAAAAAAAATTATTTTATTTTAGAGAGTAAATACGATACGCTTAAATTATTTAACCATCTAAGTTGTGAACAAATATGGTATAAGATAATCTTTAATTAATTATATTTTATTACTATAGAAACTTTAGTCCCATAATAGATTTCTGAATGCAATTTGAAGTGATTTTAAAGAACAGTTATCGTTCTCGGTTTCTAGAAAGGCATAAGGGACGTAAATACACCTTCACGATGTATATACAAAAAGCAGCTAGCAGTAGAAAAGAACCAAGCAGAAAAAGAAAAACTTGACTTTTGGTGAAATTAGGTTATTTATAAAAATAAATAAGCTAATGTATTGAGAAATTTTAAATTTTGCAATACAAATACTCTATAGCTTATAGAGCTATACAAATATAAGCATATATATGTCGGAAAACGAAGTTGAGGAATAGCGTTTACATATAATCGAAACCCTTCAATTTCTAATCTAAGTAAGTTCGTAAGTGAAAATTGTGTGTTGCGAGCATCGCACCAGATTTTTGTGATTTACAAGGTTGCTATGTATTTATATTGTACATTAGGTCCTTCACAAATCATGAAAAAAAAAAATTGAACTACTTTTAGAACACTTTTGGATCAGTTTTGGCATTTTCTATTCTGTAGTCTATATAATGTTTATATGTCAAATTAAATTGAATAAAGTAGACACTCCTGATGACTCTCTGAAAATATACAAAGAGATCTATGTTTCTGTTCTATAATACAGTTCCTAGTCCTAGCCTATTATATACTACGATTCATATTCTATTTTCCTAGGACTGGAGGCCGAAGAGTGTTAGAGAGTTGTCCATCACTAGCGAGAGACCTCACTGAGCTCAATGGCCCAATCAGTGTGCCGTCAATCACAGCCACGCCTACATAACCGTTCGATCAAAAGAGTGTATGGCATCGTTTAGTTCTTCGTTCGGGATCAGTTCAACCGACTAACCGAATTATGGCACTCTTAAATATTTCATATATTTTTTAGATATTACCAACAAAGTTTAGTTAGCTTAAATTTTTAATTTTAACATAAATACATTCGCCTTAAAGGATATTTAATTGTCTGTGAACCTAAACGAAAAGTATGCGATTGAGGTCGGTAGAAGTTTTACAGTAAACTCTCGATATAGCGAACTGGTAGGGGGTTTGATATTCATAGTTCGCTATAACGAGATTCGTTATACCCGAGGATTCTTTTTTCAATGTTTTTTTTAGCCAATGGCCGCACTAATTTGATCATATTTAGAAGGATATTCATTCATTAGAACTAGTTAAATTAAAACGCATGTATGTAATTTATTTTTAGATAAACTCCATATTAATTAAAAAATGAGATTCATTAATTTACCTGCCAAGTTCACTTTAGAGTTCTTTAGCCTTAGCTTTAATAAGAGGGTCTGAGATTGGTATTTGAGATCTCATTTGTTTAAAGCAATTTATTCATTTTTTTCCAAATATTCACGAGCCGCGGAGCGCAGTCGTTTATTTGACGCTGAAGTTAATCCTTAGGTTGCGGTTGAATCTATTTTATCTTTGTTTTTATAATGGTTGACAATGTTGATTTTGGAATTCCATATTTTTCTACAATGGTTTTCTTACTTAAAATTCCCGATGCAATATCCTGGAGAATTTTCAATTTTTCCTCGATTGATAAGGATTTACATTTGTGACACACGTTTACCAACGAGCTCATTATGTATTAAAAAACAAACAGTATAAACGACTACAGAACACCGATTAGAATAATACAGAGGTCGAAACAGAACTGAGTTAGCTTTGAGAAAAAAGTCAATCCAATCAGAGAAAGAGCAAAAGGAAATCGGATTAGTTAAGAGTAAAAAAACACGTCAATTCTAGTAACTGGAGCTATTTCGTCTTCCCGCGCTCATTCTACGTAATACAGTAAAAAAAATAATAAACATTCTAGCAGTTCGTTATAACAGAATGTAATAATTCTCACGCATCAAATTTAGTTCGTAGTTCGCACTAGCCGAGGGATTTCGCTATACCGAGCAGAAATATAATGGGAATTTTGGGGAGATAGTATTTTGGTTCGCTATATCGAGGTGTTCGTTATATCCGAGTTCGTAATAATGAGGGTTTACTGTATACTGTTTCTACTCTGTTCACGCACAAGTAAAAATATTGTTGTTCCGTTTAGTATTTTTCATGCTATAAGGTTATTTAAAAAGTGTTAAATAACGTCTAATGTTAAGTCTGAAATTCTAATACGAGTTTTAAACTGAACGAACGAGTTTTTCAATGATATATGATATATAGAAACACTAGAGATCCTTACTTCGTTATTCTTGATTCAATACTATACCTAAATAATTATATTCTGATTTATATTTTTCTTACATTAAACGATGAAAATACTAGTACAATTTTATAAAATTGTAACGTGAAATAAAAAACATACGATTGAAAAGAGTTCTAGACTTGTTGCAACAAACTGTTCTTGTTCATATTCATGACTGATCAAGAATAGTATACGCTTGTCCGGAACCGTCGAGACAGTTCTAATATATAGAAAATATAGGGAGCGATGGATAGGAGTGTTAGTCTTGTTCTGAAGCTAGAATCATATAGTTATTTATATGTTATGGGAGAGCGGGGTTGGTTGGCATAGGGGGTAGGTTGGCCATTGGCTTATAGTTTCCGTCACGCCTGTTGTGAAGGCCCCACCATTGTACCATGTCACCCGCTCGACCTCGGGAGTCTTGTCCTGAGTTTTCAATCCGATGCTAACAGTGTAGAGAAAAGTGTGCTTCATTGATTGATTTAACAACATGTAAGTAAATTTTTATATTTTCAGTAAATCTGGTTTAAAAGCATGGTAAAACATTTGACTCCGATTCTGTTCACATAGCCCCAAACTCCTTTCAAAAACTGAACCTTTCGAGTAACCAGTTTCTTGTTTGATTGTTCTATCGTGTCCTGGCAGCCATCTTTCATATTATCTCTCCTGTGCGGTTAGTTGGCTCTCTTCAACTGGGGTTTGTTGGCGTATTAGCAATTATCAAAAGCAAGTTAAACATAAACAAAGGTGAAACTACCAATTGTCTTTAGTTCCAGCAAGGAGGATGAGAGCAATTTTTCTTATGCAGAAAGTGACGACAGTCTAAACTTCTATCTTCTTCTATTGTCATTCTATTTCCCCTTAGAAGCTGTTAAAAACCGATTCAAAATTATTATACTATTATAGTGCACCTTTTAATAACAAAAAAATGTGTCAGACAGTACTTGAATGAGATGGCTAAACAACCCCACCTTCTAGGCCAACCTGCCCCACCTTGGGGTTAATTGGCATACTATAGATTGACGAATTCTTCAATTTTCTATGATCTTAGTTTTAAATATTATGCGGTGAAAAAAATACTTGAAGTACTCTAATACTTGGAGTTAACAGTGGTATCAGCCGTATTGGGATTATATTAACAGAAACGACTCAACAATCAAAAAAATGAAAACTGTTGCCAACCAACCCCGCTCTCCCCTATTGTATCATTATAAGTTGATATTTTTTGTAACCTTGTTAATAATTTAAGTTTACTATTGTCTGTCAGGCATTTTAAACTATTTATTTCTTCTAATAAAATTATTTAAACCTTAAATAAAATTTCTGTAACCCACTAAAAAAATACTCATATAAAATATTCTATCCAATCATGGGCGGATTCAGCCGGTTAAAGGGGGTGCTCAAACCCCACAACCCTTCCCCTGGATCTGTCAATCAGCTTATTTACCTTTATGTTCCTTTCCCACAACTAACATTCTACTAGATCTATTCATTATTTCTTCTTTACCTTACTTCCTTACTTTAAGTAGAGTTAAATTCTATCTTTCAGTGCCGAAAAAATTCCAAAAGGGGGGGGGGCTGCAGCCTCCAATGAGCACAGGAAAGTACCGTATCCCA
The DNA here is from genome assembly GCA_911387785.2 of Aelia acuminata. Lineage (NCBI taxonomy): Eukaryota > Metazoa > Arthropoda > Insecta > Hemiptera > Pentatomidae > Aelia > Aelia acuminata. Next base: position 115,977,890 of record OU426983.1, on the reverse strand, counting down.
TTCATAAGAGGGACCAACTTCATTCTTCGCTCACCATTTTGTGAAGCACCACTTTTCAATAGAAAAATAAATGTCTATTTTTAGGCAAAGATAGTAGCATTGAAGGGAAAGTTGTGTGATGCGCGCACCTACTGATTTTTTATCTCTTTTAAAAAGCCCCCTGAGGGGCTGCGATCATGCGATATTTAGGAAGTTGTTATGCTAATCACTACACAAAGAGTATATTTTTTTTTTTTTTTTAATGTAAGATTATGAATCTTATATTCATTAATATTTATATAGCAAAAGGCAAAAAAAAAAAAAAAAAAAACTTATATAAACGTGGATTGTGCAAAATAGGATTTGCACTGAGAAGTCTTAAAGACAAAAAAAAAAGGTCTATAATTTCTGATATGATATAGCTACTAAATGATTGGAACACTAAGCTTTTTTAGTTGTTTAATTTATGTATATCTAATTTACGACGGAAACAAACATAAATATTACATTAATGAATTTATTACTCTTGTAAATTATAAAACCTGGAAGTTGCAGAATGTGCCAAAAAATTTCTGATAAGGAACTAACTAGTGGCAGATAATTGGTCCGACCGGAAACTGAACTGACCTAGGGCAAGGGCGCCATGAATGTCGTTTCCGTCTCCGTCACAGTTCCCACTGCCACTTCGATATATCTGATTTATTCCGGTTATTTAAAACTGAATAATGTATACTAATATACATAATGATGTATACATGATGATGTGTACATTGTACCTTACTATCTTACATCTTAAAGTATTTTTTTATAGTGAAAATGTTTGTCTCATAAATTCATAATGGAACTAATAATAGAATCAGAATTATTTAAAAAAATTGAGCAGTTTAGGCACATTTATTAAATTTAAACGAGGTCAAGTAATATTAGAAAGTAGAAGTAGAAATATTTATTTTGTTGGTCTGATCAGCTATTATTTATTTATTTTTTTTTTGCTATATTAATTTTTCTTTTTTTTCCTATTTATTTATCTGCTTTGGGTTGTTTGATTGATTTTTTTTTGTTATTGTCTACGAGATTTTTGGTTTCCTAATCAACTCTTTGAATTTAAGCTTCCTCGGCTGTTCTTATTTTCTATCATCAGTAGATGTACTCGTATAGCTTTTTTGGAATAACTTATTCCGAATAAGACTGCCAAAATCTAAAAAAAACAAATTTTCCTGGAGAAGTATATGTTCTGATCATTATTGCGATTTATTAACTTTAAGGCCTTCCATATTATTGACTTCTCTCAAGCTTTATATTTGGGATTCAAAAATGTGGCCTTATTTTGTTTCAAAGTACCTATGTCAAAGTAAAAAAAAAAAACAAAGTATCGGGGTCACTTGTGCTATAGTGGTTAGCATGGCAACTTACACTACTTAAGGTCGCGGGTTCGAGTCCCGTGGAGGTCCTAGGCTTTCTTAATGGGAGTAAAAATCCTTGGCTAGGCCGTCCCCAAATAGGGCGTAAAATAGAGGTCCCGAGCCTGTACGATGCCATGTACTCGTTAAAGATCCCTATCCTAATTATACCTGGATAGGCAAAATAATTAGTACTCCCACTGTAGCATCGTCCGATTAACCTTAGTGGCATAAAGCGACGTTAAATAAACAAAAGTAACCTACCATTTTATTTACTTTGTTGGTCTGATCATCTGTTTTTAATATAAACTTCTTCGTAATTCATTTCCACTTATTTTTCTTTTGGCTTTATGAATTTTTCATTTTTTTTTTCTATTTAGTTATCTACTTTGGGTAGTTTGATTGATTTTTTGTTCTCATTCGTGTGATTTTTTTTTTTTATAAGCATCTTGATTTTTACCTTTCCTGGCTGAACTTATTTTCTATCATTAGTACATGTATCGCTCGTTTGAAAGAAGACTGCCACAGGCTACAAAAACTAAAAGTTTGCTGAGGAAGCACATATTATCATCTTTATTGCAATTTCTCAACTTTATTGTCTTCCATATTGTTGATTTCTCCCTAGCTTTGAATCGGAATTTTTTTATCAAAGAATAAGAAGGACCTTTCGTAAAAAAACCAAGAAACAGTAACTAACTATACTTTTGATTAGAGATATATTGCCTTGTTTTTTTTTTTTTTTTTTGTTTATTGTTAAAGGAATTTTTCGTTTTTATCTCACTATACTTTAACAGGTTAGTTCATTTGACATTGGTGTCATTTCCGCCCCTATCAAAATTCAATAAATCATACTTATTAAATAATTGGAAAATAATCTTTAAACAATTTTGTTATTTGGGGCCACCTGTGGCTTATTGTTTAGATTTCACAGAAGATCGCGGATTCGTAGACCGTCAGGTGGCTATAAAATTAAAGGGAGTAAACAATCTTTGGCTATACCGTCCTTCGTAAGGGATGTAAATAGAGGCTCCGTTCATGTGCGATGTCATGTCGTTAAAGATCCTAATTATACCACGATAGTAATCATTTAGGACTTGTCTTTTAAATGGAAATAACAAGTTAAAATGTTGGCTGCGAACAACCATATTAAGGAGAATTTTACAGCCTTTCAACAAATACAAATAATTTATTGTCGAAGGACATTGATAGAGCACTTAACTCAAACTATAACACAATATATAAAACCATTCGTAACTACACCAACCCAGAACCGGAATGTTATTTAAAGTTCAATGTAAATATAGGTAAATTAAGAACAATAAGCCAGTTAAGAATTTTAAATTCTGAATATTTGAAAATATTATTAAAAAAATACCACCTATGTTTTTCAAACTGATGATATGGTGATAAACCAAATAATTTTACATTGCCTGTTTTTCTCAACACAAGAACAGTTCCTGCAAAATTATACAGTTCAGTAGCAGTTCAGTACGAAGCATTGCCCGTACAAAATGTTCTTACATATGATAGTGTTGAAAAATTAAATAATATTTTTCTCTATATAATATCTATTCTAAAGTCACTGTAAATTGAAAAAGAAAAAAACAAAACAGAATAATATGAGTTTTGTAACACATATTTACAAATCAAATTCCCCGGGTGAAACCGGTATATACAGCTGGTATATTATAAAACTAAGTAGGATAATAATTATTGTTTATATTTGTTTTGAATTTATATTTAACATAACTCATATACTATTACATAAAGGGCCAGACGCCATGGCTGCCTGTTGTAACATATAAGCCAATAACAATTTGTATCTATCATTTAGCATTTCCTAGTGTACTATCATGTAGTATATGTAGCATTGGCCGATAAGGTATTGCCGCGGAATAAGTGACGTTTTATTAACAAACGAAACTAAATATCTGTAATTATGTTTAAGTTTGTTTATTTAAAGTCACTTTATGCCACAGAGGTTAATCAGACGATGCTACAGCGGGAGTCATAATTTTGCCTATCCAGGTATAATTAGGATAGGGATCTTTAACGAGTACCTGACATCTTACCATTTTACGTCCTATCCGAGGGACGGCATAGACAAGGATTTTTCACTCCCATAAAAAAATCCAAGAGCCACCTCGGGACGCGAACCCGCGACGTTTAGTATTGTAAGTTTTTATGCTAACCACTACACCACAGGTGACTCCTCTGTTATTATGTGTATACCTCAATTAAAGTCCCCTCGCCTTCTGTGACATATGCTACGTAATATTAAGCCACTCGCATTAGAAGGTTATGAATATACATTTTCATAGGTAGGTAGGTATCTCATCATATTTCGGAGTTAGCGGAAGAAGTGGATATATAAAGAAGAATAGATTGGACAAGAGGTTAACCAACCGAAGGACGGAATCCCGAAGAGAAATATATCCCCTATTAATGTTAAGCAGAAATTAAAATTCTACCCGAGGCTCCAGCTGTAAACTGGTTTTCTAGACATTTTTCGAACCATCAGACAACTCTTCCGAATGTCTTTCCCTGTCGTGAAGGCCCAAAATTGGCTATCGATATTAGTAAATTCTAGGCTAAGGGTTATAAAGGATTTAAATTGGGCGAATTTATCTCAGACCGGAATCCCTATCTCCAATGCCCTTTAAATATTTCACGACGACTTGCAACATAGTTCTCACATTTTATTATCCTATTATTTGAAAAAATAAAATAAAAAAATAACATAAATGGAAACGTGGATAATTGTTCAATATAAATATAATAAAACACCATGCTTGACCAACATCAATAATGACTTTTTTTTTTCTTTCCCTAATACAATAACCCTGTATGAGAGCTGTATAGAGTAGGGTTCCGATTAACCGAGGTCCGGTCAACTGAGGTGCAAAGTCTGGGTTAAATAATATTTATTAACAGAAATATATAGTTATCACAATGCCAACGAATTAATAAAACTTAGACAATTGAGCAGGTTACAAAATTGATAACGTTATTACACACAATCATATGACTTGAGCAACACAGTCAAGACACAGACTTTAACTAACTCCTTCAGTCACTGCTCCTTATATATAATCGTAAATAGTGAGGCCTGAATCATTCTAGAGCAATGTCGGCAGTTCTCCGCCATCATGGAATGATCTAGACAAAAACAGTTCGTTCCAACCGCTTATTTTGTTCCAACAAGCGGTCCGGGAGGTTACGCCATATGTTTTTTTTATTTTTTTGCTTATCGTTTTAACAATATTATTAAATACTAGCATTCCCCGTCGCGGCTTCGCCCGCGAGCCTTTAAAATCACTTCTGTGATCATTCTTGGTATTGATTTAATATAATATGTTAACTGATGTTAAGGAGATTTAGTAGAATCGGAGCTTCCGGGAGGTGAAATGTTGGAGGGGAAAGCTGCCGTCTCGGTAGAAGAGAGGGAGGCGCGCAATGGAGAGTTCACTAAAACAGCCGAAACAAAAAATTGCTTACTCCTCATGAAAGCTTCATTTTTCGGCTTTAAAACATGGTTTTCGACGCCCCGTAAGAGCTTTCGAGTTAAACTCGTCGTATCAAGATCTTTAAAATGTGTCCACATTAGATATTTTTTCTCGAAGTGCAAAAATAGGTGTCCGTTAGTGTTAAACGACAATTTCGCCATTTAAATCCCTTATGGGTCACATTTTTGATATTCCTTTCTTAGTGGTTACCTACATCGCTTTTAAAATCTAAATACCGAACTTTTTTTAGCTGATTTTAATTGGTCTTTCCGTGTTGCATTGCAGTACCTGACACGTCGCCTTTTAACTTGCTTCTTCTCCTCAGAAAGTTGCGGTAGTAGAGCTTCACACATGTCAAAATGGCCATTACATAGCGTACCAGTAAAACGTCGTCTTTTCGTGGGATTAGAATTATTGGCAAATACCGCATAAAGCTCATCATTGCGATATACTTCGAAAAGGTAAGGAATCAATTCCCCAGCTGCAGATAGTTCCACAAATCCGGCATGGGTTGAATGCTGAGACATATGAGTGTAATAACTACTGAAATCAGAATAATTGTTACCGTAATCATTTTGAGTAAATCCAGAAAATTTGTCCCAATTTGGATGACATGTTGTAATACAATTTGCCGAAAATGACAACATTTTTCTTGAGAATTCTTGATAGTATATGATAGAGATCGAAATAAACACGCACCATTCCCAATCATGGGAATCACAGAGTGCATAATTTGATTACCACTAATATTTAAATAATCAGTAGCCATATTCTATGTGGATGTCTATTTTAATGATATTGTCTATTTAATACATAAAAAAAAAACATATGGTTTAAAATCTCAAAAATAGGTGTCCGTAAGAGTTAAACGACAATTTCACCATTTAAACCCCTTAGAGGTTACATTTTTGAAATTTCTTTCTTAGCGGTTACCTAAAATCTAAATTCCGAACTTCAAGTTTCTATCATTAGTAGTTTTTGCTCTGCATTGATTCTATCAGTCAGGACAAAGCCTCATATATATATAGAGAGAGATTTATTAGGTTTTTAAGCATGTATGTAGTTTTTATTTAAAAATAACCTAAATTTTTAGTTGGTATTCATATGGTTCCGATTAACCGATTATCTATATTACTATCTATCGTACAAAATTGATGTCCTCAATTTTTTTTTTTTTTTTTTTGGGAAGTGCTCCATTATGATAAAATTGACTACAGAATCAGTCTATTTCCTGGAACTTTATACATTTTAATAATTTATAGTTTTTTTTCAGTTGTTTTGATATACTGTACTCAAGCATACTGTACACATTTAAATACAATCATATGGTGATTTGTAACACTGCTTGAGTGATGAAGTTTAATCATGTGTTTAACTGTCCTCATTATTAATGGGAGAAAGAGCTCCCGCTTTAAATATTCTGTTATAAATCAGCTGGTTTCATGATTTCATTTTGCATCGTCCATTTAATAAATAATAATGAGGGAACAGGAAGATATCCATTCAGTTTTCATTGACATTTCGTTTGAATCTTAAAAAATCTCGTGCGATGCGCGCAACACACAACTTTTGCCAACAAGAACGCCATTCTTCAACTTCACACATTTTCCCACATTTATATGCTTTTATTTGTATATCTCCATAAGTTATAGAGCTTGAGTGTATATTGATAGTTCTCAGTACTTTTCGATTCATTATTGTTATTTTATTTTTTAAGGGACCTAATTTCATCACATATCATCAGTCCAGTTTTTTTTTAATGCTTGCTCGTTTATTACTGCGAGTTCCTTTTTGTAAATATATGGTGAAGGTGAATTGATAGAAGGTGTATTTACGTCTCATAGTAAAGTGCCCCCTCCGTTTGACCAATTCTCATGAAATTTCGGCTGTCACGTAGCGGGCATATACATACGTCGAATACCCATTTTGATAAAATTCGTTAATGTTGTTTGTTATTAGGAGCCGATGTTATTTATTGTTAAAAAAAATAATTAAACATATTTTCACAGATAAACTAGGTGTATGAATAATTTTTTGACCGACTGTAGGAAGGAATGAAAAAAAAAAGAAAAGAAAAACTACATTGCAGATAAGTATTATTTAATATTGACACCTAAGCAATAACCATGAATATTTCATTTAACACACATGGTGCACTGTTACAATTCTAAAGTTGGAGCATGATAATACTTATGGCTACCAATAAATTTCTAATAGCTAGTTTTAATATCATATATGTTCTTTAACATGGGTAATGACTAACAGGAAGTTGATATGACATACTATAAATACAATGCAATAATTTATACATATTACCTAATTTTCATAAATTAACAGTAACAAATCTTACATATTAAACAACAAACATCGATCAAATCACTGATAAAAAGAATGAACAGTTTACTTAATAATACACAAAACTCATTACTACCTCATGGTAGTTATTATCATAAAATCAAATCTTGTAAGAAAAAAATCTTAGGAAGGAAAATACAAATTTGTCTCATGACAGCATTCTCAAAGATCTAGTAAGTTGGTTATAATGAGGGTATTGAATTCTACCAAGTAAGACTTAGGAAGGTAATAATGAAATTATTAAGTACTAAAAAATCAATAAAATAAATTACAAGTGAGATTATTCCTCAGCAGCATTAGATGCCTGCTCCAATATAATTTCAAATGTGTAGTGTAGTGTAGTAATAAGGTTGGAATGTGTAGCCAACGCCACCATAAAATTTGCTTTGGAATTCAACCCTAGGACAAAATAAGGAAAAATTAACAAACAACATAAATCATTACATCTCTAAATCAAATTAATACCTAAAATTGAACTAATATTGTCTCTAATTACCAAGTAGGGTCCACTGAAAGCACTCTTATTTGTTTTTACTATGTCTTGCTCGTAAAAACAGAAATTTGATTTAAGACATTCGCTTTTCACAAAAACATAGTTTAGAGTACCTATGAACCCCCACTAAGTATTTTAAATGTATGGAATTTCAGATGGGATTTTCAGATTCGTTTATTTATTTTTTCTTAAAACCAGTGGGTGGGAGGCCAAGCTGTCTAACATGTTTGAAATACCCTCTATATGGCATTCTGATAATATAAACACATTTTTTCAAGTTTTTCCTTTTTCTTTTAGTCTTCTTAAACTTCTACTTTCATTTTGGTAATTCCCAGATTTTATTTCAATTAATATAGATATAGAATGCAGGCCCCAAAGTCTCGTATAACCTCAATAATTCACTTAATAGTGCAGGTTACATGCCAAATTTTCGCCTATTCAGGCATCTTCAGGGCTGAAGATGCCTGAATAGGCGAAAATTTGGCATGTAACCTGCACTATTAAGTGAATTATTGAGGTTATACGAGACTTTGGGGCCTGCATTCTATATCTATAATTGAATAGTCTCTTCCTAAAAGCTTGTTTATTCAATTAATATTTTATTTATTTTTTATGGTATCTTATTAGCCAATTCCATTAATACATGAATTCAATATGAGTTTGGAACAACTAAATTAACGCAAACAGCAAAAATCACCAACAAATTAGCCTTTTTTGAGTAAATAAAAAAAAAACACGTGAAATGAGACAACATTTATACAGTAAAGTGCCCCCTCTAATTGATAAATTTTGATGAAATTTTGACTATCACATCGCGGGCATATACATACATCAAATGACGAGTTTAATCAAAATTGCTTAAGCGGTTTTTGAGTAAATAAAAAAAAAAACACGTGAAAATAAGACAAAATTTATTAAGTAAAGTGACCCCTCCAATTGATCAATTTTGACTGTCACATAGCGGGCATATACCTACATTCATCAAATACCGAGTATAATCAAAATCATTAGATCCGCTTTCGAGAAAATCGAAAAAACGTAAAAGTTAGACAAAATTCTTTAAATAAAGTACCTCCTCCATTTGACCAATTTTGATGAAATTTTCGCTGTCTCATCGCGGCTACAAATACACCAAATTCCCAATTTCAGGCTTGTTTATAGTTTTTGAGCTAGTCTGTTCACACACATATACAGACCATTTCGCGGGACTTAGTTATTTGGACTCAGGGGACCCCAAAACATGTATTACCGTTGAAAACCGGAAGTCGAAACTTTTCATGATCACAATGCTTTCTCTTAGTATATATTTCATATATAGGTAAGTGAAAGTAAAAACACTTGTAAATTTAGATTGTTTTACGTCACAATTGAACCATTACCATAATTAATTGAAGTAATACAATAAAATAAAAAAATATTTCTTATAAAATTGAGAAAATGTATAGTCAGGATGGCGTTATATTATATAATTTATTATGGTTATTATCACCGATTTTTGAGATAATCAGTTACCAGTTGAGATAACCAGTTGTTCATTAAAGTGAACGATGCTTATCACCCGATCTGAGGTGTCAGTACAGCGATTTGTTGAATTGAGGTGCGCAATAAACCAACCACCAGTTTTACGGACCCTATAATTAGTATAATATACATAACACGAAATAACCCTGACTTTATTTAAATATTATATAATAACTACGTAAGTATGAATTAATCGATTAAAAAATAATATAAATATTTAAAAGAGAATTATTTTGACCTGAGGAAAGGAAAAATGCATTGGACCGAAAATTGGGCGCCGTAATATTAATTAATGCAATATAAAACAGGTTATTTAGGTCTCAAGGACTTGAGAAGTGGGCAACAAAACGACTCGTAGGCACTTGTTTGTGTGCTTCGGTTTCCTTAGGCACCTGCTCCGAATAACACTCAATGGGGAGGTGCGTATATACCTTCATCTAAAGTCGTAAAATCCTTTTCTTTTCGAAAAGATTTTTTCTAATTTTCTAAATTTAAAAAAAAAAAAAAAAGATTGGTAAAATAAATTAGTACAAATTTTGGGGTCACATTATAACTAAATATAAATTTATGTTAAATATTGAAATTGGAGAGAAAAACTTTATTGAACAATGAGATGCTGCCAAATTATATTGGGTTGCTAATACACAGCATGCTTATTTATTTTTTAGTGAATATTTTTTATATCTTATATACTAATATTGTTCAGGGAACCCATTTTTTTATTTTATATAATTCTTTAGTTTAATTTTTAATTCAGAATTTTTAAATTAATTCTAAATTCAATAATTAATAAGTTGTAAATTCAGAAATTATTATATTGTCGTTAATTTATTAATCAAATTTAACATTGAATATTATACCAATCGAGTATTTAAGTATTTAATTAGCATTAGTTTAGTGTTATGTGCGTGGGCGTTTTTGATTGGTCGAAGACGCTCTGAGACAAACAAAAGACGCTTCACCAAGTCAGTCAGTTGTTGATTCTCGCCAGCCGAGTACGCATTACACCTCACGCTTAAAACATTTATTATATTCTCGTTCACCCAGGGTGTTCAGTTGTGTATTGTGCATATTTGCAGACATTATTTTATAAGACTGAGCGAAGAGGAAGATTAAGTTCCCATGGATGGATGGACATTTAAAGTAAAATAACTCCAATATTGTTTTTTATATAATGTCTGAACTTTAAATTTTGTTTAACCTTCAACTTTAAATAACATTCTCTAAACATTGAACTTTACCTTTTAACATTAAATCAAATTGCTGTACATAGATAGTTATGCACATAGATAGTTAATATATCTATCTATGTATTATAGTTATTAGTCGTTTGTTTATTACTTTACTCTTTAGTTCATCAATGGCCATTCGATTAAAGAATATTTTTGTCTATAAAAGTTTATAAGTTGTCTTTCATTTTCATTCAATCATTTTAGTTTCATTCTTTTTTAATAAATTATTTGTATTTAATAAATTATAGTTTAAGCTTTAAATATCAGAGAATTTTCTTTATTTCCTTTCATTCATATTATTTTGTTCTCCTTTTTTATTATGCTATTATTTTCTAAATTACACAGGTAAACTTTATGTTAAATATCTTCCATCTTATTCTTTTATTATTTAAACCTTTTTAATACATTAACCAACAAAACTAAGAGCATTGAGCACCGGCCATACTTTCTTCATCAGGGAAGCGAAAGGTTTTTATTATTAAAACCTAACTTGCCTGAACAAATATACCTTATATATCCCAATTGATAAAGCAATACAATCCTCATTTAGCAATATATAAATATAGAAATATATCAACGCTTCCCTTAGGTGAAGATTACGTAAAATATCGATGCCACCTAAATAAAATAAGACTAATCTCACAAGTAATATTAGGTGGTAGGTCATCTGTGGTTAGCATAGAAACTTACTATACTAAAGGTCGCGGGTTCGCGTCCCGAGGTGGCAGTAGGATTTTTTAATGGGAGTAAAAAATTCTTGTCTATGCCGTCCCTCTGATAGGACGTAAATTGGAGGTCCCGAGCTTGTACGATGTGAGGTACTCGTTAAAGATCCCTATCCAAATTATATCTGGATAGGCAAAATTTAGGGCTCCCACTGTAGCATCGTCCGATTAGCCTTATTGGCATAAAGTGACGTTAAAACAAACAAACAAGTAAAAAAACAAACGATTAGCTTGTTCGAAATTTCAGAGAACTCAATCCTATATAATTTTGATCCGAAATCCTGATATCCTCTTTGCAACAAGAATAAACCAGACAAATTTCAACAAATTTTCCACATCTTGTCCCATTTTAAATCCGATCAGGAACCAATTTCTTATAAAATACTGTGACATTAAGAAAACCATGTTCCAAAATGTTCCAGGACATCCTAACAAACACGGATTATAATAAACTCAAAGATATTTTTATTTTTATTGTAGAGTGGTGAAAACATTCCAGTTAAAGAGTTATTTAAAGGAAAAATGATGGGACAAGTTTTACACCACTTATAGTTGTATTCCACTTAATCAGGCCCCACTGCCAGTTCGACTGCATTTGATTTAAAAGTCTGGAAAGATACTGTAATTATAAGTCTTCTTCTTCTTTATCCAACCCTTATACCTTCCGGTGTCGGGGCAGCTTGTAACCATTTTCTGTATACCTCTCTATCCGCAGCCAACCTCCTAACTCACTCATCGTGAGTCCCTTTTTCCTCGCCAGATCCGATATGAGGTCCTCCCATTTATTTCTCTGTCGTCGTCTAGGTCGTTTTCCGATTGCTCTTGATTCCCATACCCTTTTTGGAAACCGATTGATTGGCATTCTTTGTACATGACCAAACCACTTCAATTCTTTTCTGTGGATTAAGTCCATCAGCGGTTCCTGTCCTGTATCTTCTCTTATTCGTTGGTTTCGCACTCGGTCCAATTTTGTCTTACCGAGAGCTTTTGTAAGGAATTTCATTTGTGTGGCTTGTATGCGGCTTTCAAACTTCTTGATGCTAGGCCAGCTTTCAGCCCCATAGGTCAGTGTAGGGATGAATACTTGTTTATAAACTGTCATTTTGGTTTTCATCTCTACTTCCCTTTTTCCAATTATGACATTGCGGAGCTCGTAATATACATTTGTCGCTTTCCTTATACGTTGATTTATTTCGTGATAAAGCCTACCATCATTACTAATTTTGACGCCTAAGTATTGATAGGCATTAACTTGCTCCAAATCTGAACCTCCACATGCCACAGTTTCTTGCTCCATAGAACCACTTTTGGATACGACCATATACTTTGATTTCTTGGGGTTAATAGTCATACCTTTTCTGCTTAGTGCTTCTTGCAAAGCTACTCTGCTCTCCGCAATTAAGAGAATGTCATCGGCAAATACCAAATTCTGAATATACATGGGATGCATTCTCCAGTTTCCTACTTTGAATTTGGGGCTCCTCTGTTTAGCTTCCCATTATAAGTCGTTTAAGTAAAAAAAAAAAAAAAAAAGATAAGGAACTATACACTGATATTCTGGCTTCACACTCTTTAATTATACCACTGAATTTTATTTGTCACCATTGGATTACATTAAATATTTAAGTAAGAATGATAATATAATAATATAGTAATAAGTGATTTTCTAATAAAAATGTTCCGATCGAACCGAGAAAATTGTTTTGTTTTTTTTGGATCTTAATATAACGAATGATGGCTTTGGGATCTCCACTAAGTAAATGTCACAGTAAGGGAAATGCCGATGCTAGATATTCCAGATATACTTTTCTAAAATGCCAATAATACAAATTATGAGATGGTCTTAAGGCGTCTTGCACAAGAGGTCATACAGTCAGCTGTTTTATTATAAAAAAGAAAGAAAAAGAAAAAGAAGCAGATGTCGTGATCGCTTACAGCCTCGATTATAGCGGTACCTCTTCGGATAATATCAGGGTTGATATTGCGACTATATTGAATGGAGTCCCGATCTTTCGGCAGCCTTGACCGCTACTCGATGCCGACCTTTCTGAACTTCTAGGGTTCAAGATCTCTAAATAAATCTAGCTCTGATCGTGAACTTCTTTTCGATAATTATTATCCTATTCCGCGAAGGACCCCCGACGAGTTTCCGACGATTGTACATCACGAAAGTTTTGACTTGAAGTCCCGGCGTAGCATAATAACAAATAACCAAAACGTTTAATAGAAATACATAGATAGTTATCCAGTTCAGCTACATACAGTCCCTGGCCAAATTATTAGACGCGCTGCAAGGTTTCATGTAAAACATTAATAACCGAGTGATATTTTACCGTTTTACTGTTTTAAATTGAATTGTTTTTATTTTTATATTATCCAATCAATGACCGATTAATTTAAAATAAATAAAACAGCATTAATTTAGAAAATCATATGTTTATTATGTTTTAAAGAAAACTGAAAATAATGTGAGTGAATATTTATTGGAGCCAGCCAGCTTTAGCTGCTTTCAATGCAACACTCTACTGTCTCCTGCATTTGATTGCACCGGTTATTGTTGGTGATCACATCTGTAGCCACTTAATATTGTATACAATAATATTGTAGTTTAAATATACAATTACTGCATAAAAACTCTTAAGGAACATAGAATTATTAAAAAAATACAGTGCGTCTAATAATTTTGCCAGGGACTGTACATGTATGACATAAAAATATTATTTTGGTCATCTGTGCTATAGTGGTTAGTATGGCGACCTACAATACTAAAGGTCGCAGGTTCGCGCCTCGGGGTGGCCATAGGATTTTTTTAAGGGACTAAAAAATCCTTGGCTTTGCCGTCCCTCGGATAGGACGTAAAATGGAGGTCCCGAGCCTGTATGATGCCAGGTATTCGCAAAAGGTACCTATCCTAATTATACTTAGATAGGCAAAATTTAGGGCTCCCATCGTAACATCGTCCGAGTAGCCTTAGCGGCTTAAAGGGACGTTAAACAAACAACAAACCAAACAAACTATGTCCTAGAAGAGAACAAACACCGATGACAATTGTCAGTGTGATAGTTTACTTCCTACTTCCAAAGAGATAACTGCCCTAATGAATGCCACTCAACGGACATCAATATTTATAAGATATACGTCACGAAACCACACATTATTGATTAGCCTTAGTGGCATAAAGTGACGTCAAAGAAACAAAAAAGCAATGAAGTTTTTATTAAAAATTTTTTTTTTTTTTTGCTCCCATTAAAAAATCCACTTGGCGGGATGCAAACCCAGGACCTTCGGCATGGTCAGCTGCTATGAGAGCCACTAAATCACTGGTTAACTCTCTTCATTAGTTAAATGACATGATTTCGTTTCCATAGCTGTTATTTTATTTTTTTCAAAATAAAAAGGTTCAGATTTAAGATTTGTCCATTATTCTCTATTTTTTAAATCACATTGGGTGTCCCATCGAGAAGTTTTTAAGACAAAAAAACTTAAATTCTAAAAATATTTTCCCAATCGAACATTTAATATTTGAGATTCATATTTAAAAGTAAAGTAGATAAGTACTCGTATTTCAAGCTAGAAGAAGTTCCTATAGCTTAGTTTTATGTTTATGTATATGTTTTCTGTAAACATGAACCTTCGTATTATCAATCACAACTCATGAATGGTGGGTGAAGTTAAACCACCGATGTAATTTAAATTCAAGAAATTAAAAAGAAAAAAATACAATATTATTAACAACAAATTTAAGCTTGGAAACCTTTCTACTTAGCCGATACATAGGGACTCCTGGCGGGATGCGACCCAGCAACTAAGGTATTCTAAATTGAAAATTTAGTTCCAATTTATTATCGTCCGTTCATTTTTGCGTTATATCGTCGAAAAACATGATCGTTCAATCTGAAACTCCTAATCTAATTACTGACTCAACTAAAAAAAATTTCATAAAAAATAATCTTTTATTCATAGTAATAAAAAAACAAAAGCAATTTTCATTGCGAAAGATATTTTATTGTTTTCTCTCCGTTAACGCGTAAATATGCCATTAAAAAAATTGTCTATTTTTAGTAAAAAAGAGTCGTAAATACGCCTATCGATTCCCCTTCACGATAAATTAACAGAAAGCAAATCGCTGTAAAAAAAAAAAAACGATTGTTGATGAAATTAAGTCCCTTAAAAAAAGAAATAAGCAATATTGATTCGAAAAGTACTGGGAACTTTCAAGTTTTGCATTACAGATACATTATAACTTATGAAGATATACAAATATAAGCATATAAATGTGGAAAAGTGTGGCGTTTACATGTTATCGAAATGCCTCGATTTCTTATCGAAGTAAGTTCGTAAGTGAAATTGTGTGTTACGCACACCACACCGGATTTTTTTTCACTAACACACTAAAAAGAAGTAGGTCAGACTCTATGGCTACATGTTGTAACGTAAAATCCATTATTAAAATCTTATCTATCTATCTATTCATAGAATGTTTGGCTTTTATAGAACAGATACAGATAGACTATAGAAATTTGACATATTTTGAAATAATACCTTCTTGAATGAATGAGCTATATATCTGCTACTCTGTACTGTTATAAATCAAATCTACTTCACTTTGTGCCGTTTGAATATTGTTAAGGACAAATGTACGACTTAGCGAGTATTGAGATAGGACTAAGGAATTTATTAAGGATTATATAATGTTGATGGTATTCTCCTTCGGCCGTGAGCTTCTGGTCTTTCAAAGGAATTTGTCTCCAGGAGGTAGTGAGTGCCTGCAAGGCCGCTGGGCTCTGATACAATTATAAATCATTAACATATGTTTATAATCACACCTCATGAATAATTTTCAAGGAAAGGCTAACTTACGACTGTCTAATTGCCGGCAGCGCTGTCTGTCTTGAAAGGAGGGAAATATGCTTCGCATAGGCTTCTTATCACGTGATTTTATTCCACTGTCACCCGAGTACTCCAGCCCATCGCTCTTTATATTTAGTCCGAATTAGAACAGTTTATAACGTTCCAGACAAGCGTAGATTATTCTTGAAAAGTCACTAGAACGGTTTGTTCCAACGTTTTTTACTTTCACTTACCTATATATGAAATATTTATATAGTAAGTGGAAGTATTGCGATCGTGAAAAATTTCGACTTCCGGTTTTCGAACGGAAATATACGTTTTGGGATCCCCTGAGTCCAAATAACCAACTCCCGCGAAATGGTCTGTGTGTGTGAACAGACTAGCTCAAAAACTATAACCCTTGCGAACCTGAAATTGGGTATTTAGTGTATGTATATGCCGGCGATGTGACAGCAAAAATTTCATCAAAATTGCCCAAAGGGAGGGTGTACTTTATTTAATAACTTTTTAATTTTTTTTTCCATTTTCTCAAAAACGGCTTTAACGATTTTGATTTAACCGAGTATTTGATGTATTGATATGCCCGAGGTATGACTGTAAAAATTTGATCAAAATTGATCAATCAGAGGGGAATAAAGTCTTAAAAATGTCTCATTTCACGTGTTTTTACTTTCACTTACCTATATATGAAATAGATAGTAAGTGGAAGTATTGCGATCGTGAAAAATTTCAACTTCCGGTTTTGAATTGAAATACACGTTTTGGGGTCCCTGAGTCCAATTAACCAAGTCCCGCGAAATGGTCTGTGTGTGTGTGTGTGTGTGAACAGACTAGCTCAAAAACTATTAACCGTGCGAACCTGAAATTCGGTATTTAGTGTATGTATAGACCCGCGATGTGACAGCAAAAATTTCATCAAAATTGCTCAACTTGAGGGGGTACTTTACTTAATAAATTGTGTCCCACTTTTACGTGTTTTTTTTATTTACCCAAAAACGGCTTTAACGATTTTGATCAAACTTGGTATTTAGTATATGTATGTGCCCGCGATGTGGCAGTAAAAATTTCATCAAAATTGATCAATTGGGGTGGGCACTTTATTTCATAATTTTTTTCCAATTATCACCTTTTTTTCGATGATCTCAAAAACGGCTTTAACGATTTTTATCAAATTCGTCATGTTTAATGAAAATTAGGAGTTCTTTAATATCAGGTAAGCTTTATCATTTATAAAATGTCCTGAGGGGGCTTTTTTGTTTGTTTGTTTCCTATAAAGTACCTTTGTTTTTGTTTACATGGAGAAATTAAATGTCTCTCGTTACGCCTAAAAATAAGAAATAGCTAAATATGAGATATGATAAAAATAAAGAAAACATAAAGAGGAGAAAAAAAGAAAAATATTCAGTCAACTCATAAAACTCGTTGAGCCCACGCATGCGGAGTACGCCTTTAATGATGAACCATTGTTCATAATTAAAGCCGTTCTGTTCATTTGAAAAGTGGCAATTAACAAAACGCATTTATTTCTAATCTAAGTAAGTTGGTAAGTGAAAGTTGTGTGTTGCGCGCACGCACCAGATTTTTTTTTTAATTACTCAAAAACGGTTTCAACGATTTTGATCAAACTGGGTATCTGATGTATGTATATACCAACGATGTGATAGCCAACATTTCATCAAAATTGATCAACCACAGTGGGGACTTTTTTTAATAAATTTTGTATAATTTTCATGTATTTTTTTTTATTTACTCAAAAAAGGCTTTAACGTTTTCGATCAAACTGGGTATTCGATGTATGTATATGTCAAAGATGTGATCACCAACATTTCATTAAAATTGGTCAAACGGAGGGGGCACTTCATTTCATAATTTTTTTCCAATTTTTACCTTTTTTTCGATGATCTCAAAAACGGCTTTAAAGATTTTTATCAAATGCGTCATGTTTAATGAAAATTAGATATTCTTTAATATCAGGTAAGCTTTATCATTATTAAAATGTTCTGAGGGGGCTTAAATGGGGTAGGAACCTTTTTTGTTTGTTTGTTTTTTTTTGTTTCCTATATAGTACCTTTGTTTTTGTTCATATGGAGAAATTAACTGTCACTTGTTACACCTAAAAATAAGGAATGGCTAAATATGAGATATAATAAAAATAAAGAAAACATATAGAGGAGAAAAAAGAGAAAAATATTCAGTCAACTTATAAAACTCGTTGAGCCCACGCATGCGGTGTACGCCTTTATTTACTCACCATCGTTCATAATTAAAGCCGTTCTGTTCATTTGAGAAGTGGTAATTAACAAAACGCATTAATTTTTGATTTAGGTAAGTTGGTAAGTGAAAGTTGTGTGTTGCGAACACGCACCAGATTTCTTCAATTTTGCAATAATTTGAATTTGTGGAGATGTTAGGATTCTCTAATTAATCAACCGATTCAATTATGATGACCACCGCTATGCTACGATAATAATTTTTCGCGTCAATGTGAATTTAAGAAATTTAAGTAGAAATCTATGTGCATTAGAATGCCTACGGGGGGGGGGGGGGAAGTTAAAATATTCGTATAGACTCCTGGAGGAAGCCTCGATTATCGCAATGTTTAGAGTGTAATATTGATTTTTTTCCCCTTTTTTGAAAATATAATTGCACGGAATTTAATGAGAGTTGGAATGAAAATTTATGCTTCATTCCTAATTAGGCGAGGATTAAGCACGTCCAGTGTTTCTTATCTACCCTAATATTTCATTTTAGAGGTTCTGATCCAGTATGTGGTGCGTCTGTAGCTGGAGTGCGGACTTCGTTTACGTTGCGCACCGATTAATTAATGTTAATTAATGCATTTAATTAATGCACAATTATTAATCAATGTTCTGATAACCAAATGAACCGTTCCAATCAATAAATTATGCTTACTATTGGTCTAGTTTTGTAGTTGAGTAGGCATATAAATAGGTAATAACTACTTATTAACATTGTTAAGCCCAGTTTTGCCGAAGAAATGTTAGAAATGTGTTGAAGCATTCGAGGCATGCAAGGCTAGTCTTACCAGATAGCCTTGGTGTTAATCTATATTTTCTGCTGTAACTATTAAAACTATCTAACGATTACATAAAACCAATATTATATTAGTTTTCATGGTTTTAGTTATGTTGCAACGATATTATTGATTAGTATTCGCGACTTTAACATAAATAAATAATACAATATTCCAAAACAAAAACCTTTCTTTTTACTTTCACTTACCTATTTAAGAAATATGTGGTAAGGGAAAGTTTTGCGATCGCGAAAAATTTCGTCTTCCGGTTTTCAACGGAAATACACGTTTTGGGGTCCCCGGAGTGCAAATAACCAAGTCCCGCGAAAAGGTCTGTGTGTGCCTGTGTAAAAAAAAGTGTGTGTGTGTGAACAGACTAGCTCGAAAACAATAAACCATGCGAACCTGAAATTGAGTATTTAGTGTATCTATATGCCTGCGATGTGATAGCAAAAATTTAATCAAAATTAGTCAAACGCAGGGGGTACTTTATTTAATACCTTTTTAGGTTTTGTTCGGTTTTCTCAAAAACGGCTCGAACGTTTTTTATTTTACTGATTATTTGGTGGATTAATATTCCCGAGATTTGACTGTAAAAATTTCATCAAAATTGGTCGAACGGAGGGGGCACTTTATTTCATAACTTTTTTTTTCAAATTTTTACCTTTTTTTCGATTATTTCAAAAACGACATTAATGATTTTTATCAAATTCGTCATGTATAATGAAAATTAGGTTTTCTTTAATATCAGGTAAGCTTTATCATTATTAAAATGTTCTGAGAGGCTTTAATGGGGAAGGGGCCTTTTTTAGTTTCCTATAAAGTACCTTTGTTTTTGTTTATATGAAGAAATTAACTGTCTCTCATTGCGCCTAAAAATGAGAAGTGGCTAAATATGAAATATGAAAAAATCAAGTAAACATATACAGGAGAAAAAAAAACATATTCCGTAAACTCGTTGAGCACTTATATTCCCTTCCCTGTTCTATTCATTTAATGGAAATTATTTGTTTCGTGGTAACTAAATGATTTCAACTACTTTCTAGAGAATTATAAAATTAGACGACTTGGAGTACTATGCTTGTATTGCCAAATATCGCAAGTATTTAATAATAAAAAAGATGATTACAATTTGTAGACGAGAGCCGATGACTAAATTAAAATATTAAGATTTCTGCTAACCGTGATGTGTTAAATAAACTGAAAAAAGTAATTTTACAAAAGCCCCTTCACATTTTTCTTAAATCTATGATTTTGGATTAAAAAACTCTTCACATTACAAGCACGGATACAGTACCAGTCAAATGTTTAGACTCACTTGTATTTAATTCACAATCTTCAAGCTTAAAAAAAATATTGTCACTCAAGAGATAACATTTCAGAAATTATATGATTGTTT
Source organism: Aelia acuminata (assembly GCA_911387785.2). Classification (NCBI taxonomy): domain Eukaryota; kingdom Metazoa; phylum Arthropoda; class Insecta; order Hemiptera; family Pentatomidae; genus Aelia; species Aelia acuminata. The sequence continues at coordinate 115,957,395 of OU426983.1, read as the reverse complement.
CAATACAATCTGTATAAATAAATAAAGATGAAATTCTGTTAGTTTGTTTTTTTGTTTGTTCTTTTCGGAAATCCATACCGTTTGTCCTACATTCTCCGAATTTCGTTCAGCGGTTCTTTCATACCAGGTGCAAACACCTGTCCATATTAAAGTTGCATTACTTCAGCCAATCTCTGCGTTATTATTTATTGTTATAAAATTCGTTATGATCTCGCTATACATTAGATTTTTACGAAATCGACCGTTGGAGTCAGAAAAAATCTCATTTCTGTCCTAACGAACTTTTCTTGACCCACGGCTTTTCTCATTGTTTTCCAAGCGCAGTGGGTGAAACCGGGATATACAGCTAGTTATAAATAAATTAAAAATAAAATTATAAATTTATTTAAAATAGGGGTTAGAGACTTTGAAGTTATAAAGGAAAGTAATTTGGATCTTCGTCTCTACTACTGTTTATTATATTTTGTACATTACAAACGTTTCGACCTCCAGGGCCGTCTTCAGTGTCTAAAAATTACATAAATTAATGTTTGGTTAGTCAACTTTTTTTAAAAATTAATAAAAGATATGTATAACAAGGAGATATTACTTCTTTAATTACTGCATCATCCTAATCATATTACTGCCTTCCCAGTAGTTAACCCTAAACGTACCAAAGAGGTTTAACAAGGATGTATATATGTATTCTAAGTATAATAACTGTCAACTTAAACATATTTACAAGCAGGCCAGTGACTGTGTTGTCTATTACGACGATGTAGGCCAGTGTTATTTGTTATTATTGTTATTGTTATAAAATTATATGTGTCATGTTGTTCAATAAATAACATGTTGTTATTTATTTATTTTACAAAATCTAAGGGTGAGTCTAAACTTTTGACTGGTACTGTATATAGACGCATAAATACCCCGATTGATTCATCAATTTCCTTTCATAACATTCGATGTCATTCCCTTATTTACTAAAACTGTTACCGCCTGAGGAGATGGATACGAGAGAACTGTAACCTTCGGATCTTCACGTCCATTAAATTTGGGCAACTCCGAATTCCTAATTGTGTCATGAACCTTGCCATTTTTCGGCCAGCTTAGCCGTATTAAAAAAAAAAATGCTAAAATTATTAAGAAGATACATGAACATTCATTCTCGACAGAAAATTATTGGGCTGCCAGATTCGGCCCAGAAGATTAATATGATCCAAACAGGTCAAGGTCTCATCACACTAATGTAATAGAATGGTCTGACTTAAGTAGAAAGTGGGCCATTAAATTTGCTGAATTTCGGATCCTTCTTAGATTATGGAAATCAAATTACTATTTATTATGTGTTCTTCAAATGTCTTAAAAGAGTTCTAAACTTTTTGTTGAAACAAACTGTTCCAGTACATTTTTGTGAATGTTCCAGTAAATGTTTCTGACTGTTCGAGTATCTTCTAAGCTTGTCAAGAACTTACTAGATTGTTCAGATTCAGACTAAATATAAAGGAGCCTTTACACTGCGCGAACGTCACTCTCCCACAGGTAATCCCCCGAACCTTGCGATACTCAACTTACGTCGAACACCTATTTACACTTAACCCTTTGCGGACCAACCCTTGATTTGAATGAATGAATGAATGAATGAATAAAATACTGTATTTTGTAATAATTACAATTACAGGAGGTCTGGCTCCATATACAAAAAATAAAATGGTCATACAAAACAAACGAAAAAAAGAAAGAAAAAAAAATTAAATAAAAAAATAATAAAATAAAATCCTAAAATATAACATAAAAAGAAAAGTAGTAATATTAATATAACAATGATAGACAGATAGCACAATATGTTTGTAAAGAAAAATGTTAAAATTAAATTACGTACAGAATATTTACAAATAGCGAAAATAAAACATAAAAATTCTTTGTTGATAGAACAAAAAAAAAAAAAAAAAAAAAAAAACTCACAAAAAATAAAATAAATACAATTCTTACAAAATATTATTAATAAGCTGCAATTAAGTATTATGGATTTTTATTTTCTATTGTCGTTCTTTCCTAAGTGATTTAAGTACAAATAAATAAATATTGTTAATTTGACTTTCATTTTTAATTAACAAAAGATTCTGGAGATTCCATTCTTTTGTACTATTTGGTTGGATATACTTTTTCAAAAAGGTTTGTCTCATATCATGAAAGGCTGAACAATTAATTAAAATATGTGAGATTTCATCGCTACAACTGGTTTCACAATATTTACAATCTTGATCACTATTGAAAGTTCTATGCATGTTGTTTATTGATAACCGTGTATACTTCTTACCCGCCATCCTCAATTGAGCTACTATCCTTTGCTTATTTACATGAATATTAAAGTTAAGATACTCTTGGGGATTTCCGAAAATAACAATATTCCTATAAAACAAACTAAATTCTGATTGGGCCACTTTATCAAAATCCAAACTTATTAAGTGATTTTTCATTGATTCTTGAATTTCGATCGTGTGATTTTTTATGAAATTTAAATTTTGGGAAGCCCACAAATTAGTTGCCCCAATCATGGAGAGGAGTTTAATTAGTTCAGTTACCCAATTATGAGGTATAGATGGATGGAAACTAAGCTCGGCAAGTCGGTCGTAACAAATTTTGGGACGTTGATGGTTCTCCATAGCTAATATTTTTAACCACCAATACAGCATCCTTTTAAATATTTTTAGTAATACATGCACTTTACCGGTTTCGACTCTTATATAAAAATTAGGCGTATTACGAGGCAGTTTTAATAAGTATTTAATAAATTTTAATTGACCTCTTTCAATAATTTCCGAATACTGGCATCCCCAAATTTCAGTCATGTATAACAATACACTTTCGGATAGCGAATCGTATAGCTGACACTTAGTATCCCAGCTGTCTGATTTACACGCTTGTAATAAAAAAACCTGTGACCACTCCATTTGCAGCCGCATGCTTAGCTAAAGCTGAATCGCAAGATTGCCTAAATTTCCCCGATGAAGAAATAGGTACACCCAGGTAATTAAATGTTTTCACTACTTCGATGTTAGAACCCTCGTAAGAAAAAGTATTGAGCTTCCCTAGACGCCCACCTTTATGTGAGACCATAATCTTTGTTTTATTGGAGTTGATGACCAAAAAATTAGCCCTACAGTATTCTGAGAGAATCCTAAGGTTTGTTTGAGTTTCGGCCCATGTTGAGGAGAGGAAGACCATATCATCTGCATATAGTAGAGCGATCAAATCGTTATTATTGCAAATGTTTATTCCTTTTGAGTTTCTATCTTTAAAAAATTTTATGATGTCGGAAATATATAAAGAAAACAAAAGAGGGCTGAGAATTTCCCCTGTAATATATTACGATTGTTTACCAATTCAATTGTTTATTTATTCTCCTTCCTTCATAAATTTTTTATTTTCTTATTTTTCCTTCTTATCGTAATATGGGTGTAAGTAATGAAGATATAATGGAGGCTATTAAGCAGAATATTAATGAAAGAAAAGAAATAAAAGGAGTAATTGAAACAATTGTTTCCACCCTCAATGCTACTATGGAAGAATTAACCACAATAAAGGGAAAATATGAACTTCTAGAAAACAAAAATGTACTTTTAGAAAGGGAAATAGTGTTTTTGAAAAGACAGTTAAAGCGTAATAATTTCATTATTCATAAGGTGCCAGAATTGGAAAATAGAAAAGAAGAAAATGTTCTAAATACAGTTATAACAGTGTGTGAAACGGCTGAAATAAAATTTCCACCCAATGCTATTAATAACTGCTTTAGATTAGGTAAAGGAACTAAAAATCGACCTATCCTTGTTTCGCTTAATAGTAATATTCTCAAAAAAGAAATCATGAAGAAGAAAGATTTATTTTTAAAACATAAAACACCAACCCTTGATTTCATGAATTGTCCAAACGGGCCGATACCTGTCCAAGACCGGCATAAACAACCTCCGCTATCAGTCCATGTTTACTAGTTTACATTGCACCCTGGTGGTCCGTGTAGGGTTCTGCCAAATAGCACATTTTGTTTTAGGGGTAATAAAAATGGAAAAAAAAAATTAAAACATAACAATCTATATAAATAAGATTATAGGCCTATTTCACTACTCTCGTGCGTATCTAAGACGTTAGAAAGGATGGTTAACTTGAGACTTATTGACACATTGGAAAGTAAACGCATCCTCTCCCCACACCAATTCGGCTTTAGTGATCAGCGATCAACAACCGATGCCATACTATCACTAAGCTTAGAAGTCGCAGAGGCTTTTTCCCACAAAGAACATATGATCGCAGTGTTTTTGGACTTAGAGAAAGCATACGACAAAATGGTAAGAGAGCGGGTGTTAACAATTTTAGAAGAATCGGGAATAGAAAAAAATATGTGGGTCTATTTGAAAAATTTCCTAACAGTGAGGAAATTCTGTGTCCGAGTAGGAAATTCAGTATCCTCGGATTACATCTTCGAAAATGGTACCCCGCAAGGATCACCACTAAGTGCGACCCTATTCCTCTTAGCAATAAACGGAATCACGTCCAACATCAAGAACCCGGTTAAGTGCTTATTATTCGCTGACGACATAGTCATAATGTGCCGAAGTAAATCCTTAGCGCTCATACAATGGAAATTACAAGATTCATTAAATAAAGTGGCAAATTGGACAAAAGAAGCCAAGTTTAAATTATCAAACACAAAAACAAAATGTATACATTTTTGTAGAAAAAGAACCTGTCATCAGAACCCTCCATTGATGTTAGAAGGGTCCATTATCGAATACGTAGAAGAGCATGTCTACATAGGGATGATATTGGATAAGAGGCTAACCTGGACGCAACACATAAAATATGTTAAAGAAGAATGTATGAAAAGAACCGGAATTCTGAAATGCATCTCTCACTCAAGTTGGGGCGCTGATAGAGATACTCTATTCAAAGTATATCACAACTTAATAAGAAGCAAAATTGAATACGGTGCTGCAATATATGGAATAGGTAAGAAAACAGCATTAAAAATGTTAGATTCTATACATAACACCGCCCTTAGAATATGTACGGGAGCCTACCGAACTTCTCCAGTAGAGAGTATATATGCTGAATCAGGCGAACCGTCCCTAAACCTGCGGCGAGAATACCTATCACTAAAATACATCTCAAAATTGAAGACTCGTATACATCACCCCCTAAAATGTATCCTCTTCGAAGAAGAGTCTGAAATGCTGGGACTTACAAATGTTGGTAGCGCTTTCAAAGAAATGATATATAACTGTTTACAACATACTAACATGGACCTAAACAATATCAGACCAATACCTAATCTGAATATACCAAGGTGGAGGAAAGAAAGACCCTTTATAGATTTTTCAATGGTCAAATATTCTAAAGAATGTCCCTTGATAATCCAAAAATCGTTTTTGCAGCTCCTGGAGAAATACAGGGGCTTTGAAACAATGTACACCGACGCTTCCAAAATAGAAGACAACACAGGCTGTGTGGTATACACTAACCGAACTAAAACTTTATATAGGTTACCTGGAGCATGTTCCATCTTTACTGGAGAAGCAACGGCCATTTTAAAAGCTCTCAACTTGATAGGAGAATCGGAAAAGGAGAAGGGGTTAGTTGTAACAGACTCCAAAAGCGTCCTAACAGCAATACAAAAGTCATCTCCAAGTAATTCTATTATAAGGGATATAATAAACATGTGGTGGGAGCTAAAATTAAGAGCGAAAACGGTGAGTTTAGCCTGCGTCCCGTCCCACAGAGGAATCAGAGGCAACGAAAACGCTGACCACGCAGCCAACTTGGCGAGACAAGAAGATTCCGAAAACGTAATACCATTAAAAGAGATCACAATAGAAGATTGGCTAACAACATTAAAGAAACATCTGACAGAAAAATGGGAATCACAATGGAGGAACATACCGTCAAAATTATCCGAGATAAAAAAAGACTGCAAAAAATGGACGACAAGCTTGAGAAGCTCAAGAAGAGAGGAAATCATATTGTGCCGTCTAAGGATCGGGCATGGCCAGTTCACCCATGGCTACCTTCTTAGGGGTCTGGAGGCACCCACATGCCAAAAATGTGACAATGTTGCTCTGACGGTAAAGCACATTTTATTAGATTGTACACAGTTCAGATCTCAGGAAAAAACATAATATGGACAAAACGCTGGCAGAATTATTAAGAGACAACGAAACGAAAATAGCCACTCTATTGCAGTACTTAAAAGAAGCAAAGTATTACAGTATAGTTTAACTGAACACAACGCCAATGACCCTAAAGGGTAGAGGCTAAAAAGAAGGAAAAAATAAAATAAAATAAAGTTGAAATTCTGTTTGTTTGTTTGTTGGTCTGTTTATTTGTTCTTTATAGAAATCCATACCGTTTGTCCTAAATTCTCCAAATTTCGCTCAGAGGTTCTTTCAGACCAGGTGCGAACACCTGTCCATATCAAAATTGCATAAGTGCAGCCGATCTTCAGCTGATATTCTTTATTGTTATAAAAATAATAATGATCTCACTTTACAATGTTTTTTTTTTACGAAATCGGCCGTTTCTATAGAAATCCCCGTGATAAACAGGGATATACAGCTATAATCTATGTATATAAAGATGAAATTCTGTTTGTTCTTTTTAGAAATCCATACCGTTTGTCATAAATTCTCCAAATTTCGCTCAGTCGTTCTTTCAGACCAGGTGCAATGTACCTGTCCATATTAAAATTGCATAACTTCAGCCGATCTCTGGGTATATTCTTTATTGTCATAATAATAGTTTTGATCTCTCTTTACATTGGTTTTTACCTAAGATTTAAAAAATGAAATTCTCCGGGTGAAACCGGGATATACAGCTAGTACGTAATATAATTTAATTTATCGATAATTTTCATAATGTGGTACTTCGCAACGCCTTCCCCAATAAGAAGAACGGGATTTGTGGAGCATGTCTTACAGTAAATATTAGTCTCTCTCGTTCCATTTTTCAATTTAAAACTCCAAAAATTACAACGAAAATGATAAAACTGACACTAAAAAGTTTCAAGGTTTAAGAAATAACAACAAACTAAGAAGCTTTAGAGTGCTGTAGTTCACAGAACATTTACAGTCCAAATCTATTGGTTGTTGTGGGTACTATTTGGTACCAAAATGATCATCTGATCGTCTTGAATAGCGCTTTGTATTTAACTTATTCCTAGGAGGGCTTGACAAAAGTCTAGAGGGACTGAAAATCGATGCCGGTGAGACGCCGGCCTGGGACCTCTAGTGTTAAATATGTTTGCCGGTCCCAGCTCGTCAAAGGACCGGTAGGACTGGTGATGGATAGATACTCGAGGACGTATGAAGAACTTGTTTATGCCGGCCCCAGGTCGGCATTGGCCCGCAAAGGGTTAAACTTTAAGTCGAGAGAACACTGATGTCTGACTGCACCTATGCACCTTAATTGAATTCGAAGTCTGCAAACTAACCCCTTCGTTGTTTACATGGAAGGTGGAAGCGACGCTACACGTGATTACTATTAGCTTACTACTCAATGACTGATCACGCAGATGTTCCTTGTGACTGAGATCAGTCAGCAACACGTGCGATCCGCAATGAATTAAAAAAGTGGTCTTCTCCAGGGAATTATATACCAGGTCTGCAAGTTTAAAATGTCGTTTTAATTCCAATAGAATGCGCTCTTAGCCTATTGAAGGATTTGCTTATCTCTAAACGCTATTTTGTTTGTTAGTCATTTGTTTACAAAAGTCAGTTGTTTTTAAGTCGTTTACGTGGACTTATCATACCTTTCTTTGGTGTTAAAAATGTCTAATTTTAAGCCAAATAAAGAGCATTTGCGGCATGTCATGATTTTCTTATTCAATCAAAAGAAAAAGGCATCTGAATGTCATCGAATTCTTGTTGAGACTTATGGCGATCTTGCTCCAACCGTCAAGACATGTGAACGTTGGTTTCAAAGTTTCAAACGTGGTGATTTTGATGTTACTGATAAAAAACGAGAAAATCGACCAAAAAAGTTTGAGGACGTCGATTTGCACGACGAGCTTCTCAAACCCGGCGAAACAGTCAATACCGACCGCTACCGACAACAAATGATCAATTTGAGTCACGCATTGATCGAAAAACGCCCAGAATGGGCTCACAGGCACGCCAAAGTCATTCTTCAGCATGATAACGCTCCTGCACATTCAGCCAGATTGACTAAGGAAACGATTTCTTCGCTTGGTTGGGAACTCCTACTCCACCCGCCGTATTCACCTGACCTGGCGCCTTCTGATTATCATCTCTTCTCATCGATGGGACACTCATTGGCTGAGCAACACTTTAACAATTTGGAGGATGTAAGAAAATGGCTCGATGAATGGATTTCAAATAAAGATGAAGCATTCTTTTGGAATGGTATCCATAAATTGCCCGAGAGATGGACAAAATGTGTAGAAAGCGAGGGCCAGTACTTTGAATAAAATATATTATACTTTTTTTTTAAATTACTGTGTATATATTTTAAGAAATAAACGACATTTTAAACTTGCAGACCTGGTATAATACTAGCATTTAAAATTTTGCTTTGCCCGCGAGCCTTTAAAATCAATTCTGGGATCATTATCTTGATATTGATTTAATATAACATATTAACTGATGTTAAGGTGATTTAGTAGAATCGAAGTTTCCGGTAGGTGGAATGTTGGAGGGGGAAGCTGCCGGCTCGGTAGAAGAGAGGGAGACGCGCAATGGAGAGTTCACTAAAACCGCCGAGTTAAACTCGTCGCATCAAGATCTTAAAAATGAGTACAAATTAGATATTTTTTCTTGAAGTGCAAAAATAGGTGTCCGTTAGAGTTAAACGACAATATCGCCATTTCAACCCCTTAGGGGTTACATTTTTGAAATCCTTTCTTAGCGGTCACCTAAAATCTAAATTCCGAACTTTAAGTTTCTATCATTAGTAGTTTTTGCTTTGCATTGATTCTATCAGTCAGGAGAAAGCCTCTTATATGTATAGAGAAGAGATCAAAATAAACACGCACCATCCCCAATCGTTAAACGACAATTTCGCCATTTAAGCCCCTTAGGGGTTACATTTTTGAAATTCCTTTCTTATTGGTTACCTACATCGCGTTTAAAATCTAAATTCCGAACTTCAAGTTTCTATCATTAGTAGTTTTTGCTCTGCGTTGATTCTGTAAGTCAGGACAAAGCCTCTTATATATATAGAGATTACAATTAGTTATAGGTCTACATCACAATTATCAGAATAAAATCGTTTATTTTATTCACTTAGCGCGTTTGGACAAAAAATATAATATAATAATAAAAATCGTGTGCGATTCGCGCAACACACAACATTCACTTTTGAGAAAATTGACAAAATGGTAAAAAAAGTCATGAAATAAAGTGACCCCTCCGTTTGATCAATTTTGATGAATATACACATATCAAATACCCAATTTGCAGACTATCCCACACACACACACACACACACACACACACACACACACACACACACACACACACACACACACACACACACACACACACACACACACACACACTCACACACAGCGGGGACCATTCGGACTAACCATTTGGAAAAACGTGTATTTCCGTTGAAAACCGGAAGTCGAAAATTTTCATGATCACAATACTTTTCCTTACAATACATTTCATATATATGTAAGTGAAAGTAAAAATTTTAACACTGATATTTAACATCATTTGAAGTTTAGATTTTTACTGCATTGATGTTTATCCAAGTTTACATGAAGAGGGGGAGGCTTAACTTAAGCCAGAAGTCACATCAAATTAAAACAAATTACACATGTAAAATGATTTTCAAAACGTTTCAGTTTGCAAGCTTATTTCGCCGGTGTAACGCCAAATTGAAATAAGAGCCTTGCATCATATTTTCAAAAGAACTGTTGAATAGTTGATTTTTGTCAAATGGAATTGTGTTTACTTCTACCGCTTTTAAAGTACAATATATTTCAATTTGCCTTACGTGTTTTAACACTTATGTGGGTTAAATAATTTTCTTCGAAGAGAATAATAATTTAAAATGTCACACAAACGACATAAACTCGGCATCATAAATAAATATTGGCAAAGGTTAGAATCAGTATCTACTTGTAACGACAGCTTAACACACAGATAACCAACAATATGATCGATCTTTAGAGCAAGTATACCTATCCAGTCCATGCTCCTCGAGTCATGTCAGGTGAGGCTCGTTTGACATATCGGCATTTGCAAAATTGTGGATTTGATCTGATAGACATTTATGAGAACAGACATTAAAAAGTACTTGTGTAAGTAGAGTAATATTGTAAACATGAATGGCACAGCTAACCTAAATAGACAATTTAATAAATAAATTTAAATAAATAAATACTTTATTTATTTGTTCTGGGACAGTGTCCATTAAGAACAAATTTAAATAGTATACAATGGGGGCTTTAGAGCCTTAAATTTAGCTGGTAAAATATTATAAAAAACTTGTAAAATATTATAAAAGAGCGAGAGGCGCAATGTTGAGCTCTTAACAGATAGAGGTCTACTCTAAGACTGAGTTGTTAATAGTACGTTTATTGTTAATTATGAATGATAATAAAAATACTCATTTACATTTATTAACTTATTTTGTTCCCATTAATCCACGAACACTTGATAGAAAAGAAAAAGACGATTTTCTGAAATAAGGTCTAAAATATAAACAAAAAATAAATCATATTAACCTACCATAGTAGTTTTTTGTTTTGCGTTACAATATTATTCAAGTATAAAGAAGCATGATTTTATGCATTCCTTGTGTTTATATTTATGCTCACGCTTTGTATGTATGTATTTTATTGTTGCATTGTATTCTATTTTATATTCCATTAGTTATAAATCTTTTCATTGTTAAATTTCTATGTATGTATGATATACACTTACTAACAAAAGTCTCTGCACACCCTCAAGCTTTTTTTTTATTTTACCTAAAGTTACCTTATGAGCCAGATATGGGCAACGAAACTCACATATTTTTTTCATAATTTAATCTATTTTAATGACCAACAATTACATTTAATACAATTTACTTAACTTATAATTTATGAGGAAAATTACATAAAATGTCAAAATACCAAAAGCTGCATCAATTGATTTTATGCATGTAATTAAATACGCGTTATGTCGTAAGATGGTAAGCGTAGAAATAAAATCGCTCATTACTGTAATGAGAAAACAACAACAAGCATGATTTAAAATAATAACCACAGTTAATTTAAAAAAAAAAACTTAAAACAATATTAAATGATTAGCGGCATAGTTCATCATGGCTTTACACCGACCATTTAAGTTATACAAATTCTATATATCTATGGGACTAAGAAAAGGTTCAAAGCTAGGGGAAATCTACCCCGATGCATTAATAAGTCTGTAATAAATTGCAAGATAAAACCATCGGACAAAAAAAAAAAGACTTAATCCATAATGAAATGGATTTTACAGAAGAAAAGAAGAGATAGACAGCGAAGGACATGCAAAGTGTAAACTGGAGGCCAGCCGGTTTGTGATCTTCGCAGGGGAAGGAATGCTTGCAGCGGAGGTGGCGGCGAAGCTGCAAGTTCTGCTTAACAAAGCTCTTTGCATCTAGGTCGATATTGATGGATAGTAGTTGTTGTTTGCTTAACGTCACCTTATGCCACTAAGGCTAATCGGAAGATGCTACAGTGGGAGTCCTAAATTTTGCATATCCAGGTGTAACTAGGATAGGGATCTTTAACGAGTACATGGTAACGTACAGGATCGAGAATCCATTTCACGTCATATCCAAAGTACGGCAATACAAAATCCTAGGGCCACCACGGGACGCGAACCCGTGCCCTTTAGTTTTATAGGTTGTTATGCTAACCACTTAACTAAACCATAAGTGACCCAGATGAATAGTAGTATCGGAAAATGTTTTGGAGTTTCGGAGGGGATGATCTCCCTGCTACCCTTTGAATGCCCTTGGGCGCTATGTGTCCAAGTATAAAAAAAGTTCTTAATTTTATAAATAATAAAATTTCAGTGATTTGTTTAAATATCATGAACTAAGAAAGCGTGTCGATTCTCAAATCAGTCGCCATTTTTGGCTCCAAAATAAAAATGTTTCGATATTGGACCCCTGGTGATTACCGAAATCGTTATATTCCTTCATGGCGGTTATATTTTACATTCGGTACCAAAGTAGGGGAGAGCGGGATTGGTTGGCAACAGTTTTCACTATTTTGATTGTTGAGTTGTTCCTGTTAATATAATCCCAATGGGGCTGATACCACTGTAAACTCCAAGTATTAGAGTACTTCAAGCATTTTTTTCACAACATAATATTTAATAATAAGATCATAGAGAATTAAAGAATTCGTCAATCCAGAATATGCCAATAAACCCCTATGTGGGGCAGGTTGGCCTAGAAGGTGGGGTTGTTTAGCCATCTTATCTAAGTACTGCCTGACACGTATTATTGTTATTAAAAGCTGCACTATAATAGTATAATAATTTTGAATCGGTTTTTAACAGCTTTTAAGGGAAAATAGAATGACAATAGACGAAGATAGAAGTTTAGACTGTAGTTACTTTTTGCATGAGAAAAATTGCTCTCATCTTCCTCGCTGGAACTAAAGACAATTGTTAGTTTTACTTTTGATTATGTATACCATGCTTTTGAGAATTGCTACTGCGCCAAAAAAAAAAAAATTGAAGAAAGCCAATTAACCCCACAGGAGATATCATATGAAAGATGACTGCCAGGACAGGGGAGAACAATCAAACAAGAAACTGGTTAGTCGAAAGGTTAGGTTTTTCAAAGGAGTTTGAGGCTATCTGAACAGAATCGGAGTCAAATGTTTTTCCATGCCGTTAAACTAACTTTACTGAAAATATAAAAATTTACTTACATGTTGTAAAATCAATCAATGAAGCACACTCTTATCTACACTGTCAGCATCGGATTGAAAACGCAGGACAATACACCCGAGGTCGAGCGGGTCACATGGTACAAAGGTGTGGCCTTCACAACATGTGTGACGGAAACTATAAGCCAATGGCCAACCTACCCCCTATGCCAACCAACCCCGCTCTCCCCTACAGATATGTCGCATAGCTCTATATATGTATACGTTGTCGGAATCGAGTCATTGGTTTTTCTGAGATTTCATAATGGTTATTTCTAAAGTTATTTTGTATTTTCACTATGTGACTTTTTTTTCTCAAATCTAACATAAATCCTGCCTCATCCAACAATCATTTAACATTAGACATAACTCAGAGTTAGGTATTGGCAAACTGTAGTTTAGAAGTTAGCACAGCCAACTACAACACAGATGGTGGCGGGTTCGTAGCCCGCCAGGTGGTCATACTACTTTTTAAAGGAAATAAAAGACCCCTGGCTGTGCCGTCCTTCGAACAGGACGCGAAATTAAGGTGCCGAGCCTGTACGATGTCAGGTACTAGATATATATTCCTATTCTAATTATAACCGCATAGGCAAAATTTAGGACTTCCTCTTCAGCATCGTCTGATTAGCCGTAGCAGCATAAAAGTGTCGCTAAATAAACAAACTAACTTATGATTTATTTCTTATCAACGTTGTGTATACAAGTATATGTTAAAATGTTTTTGATTAGATTTATAATAATTAACTAACTACATACAACTAATACTTGTTTAAACATATTTCAATGATCTATACAATGCCAGAATAACAACCGAAATTCCTAGCTCGACATCAACAACGGCGCAGGTTACATAACCCAGAGCAATGACTGAGTTCCACGGCGGTTCGGATCGGATACTTTCGGCTAGGGGAGGTCAACAACCATCGATCACCAATGTTGAAATATAAACAATTATTATTGTATTGTTTATTTTATCCAAATTATTGCAAAATAAAAAAGATTTTTGAGGAAAAGTTGTAAACTGAAAAATTATCCTTAGATCAACGATCTCGGTTATATTTAGAAAGCCAAAATAATCTTAATCGTGTATCAGTTGTGTTGGATTCGAGAAATACGCATCTAGCTTTGTTTAATACATTTTTTATTTGTTTAAGGTCACTTTTTGCCACTAAGGCTAATCGGATGATGCAATTGTGGGAGTCCTAATTATCAAGGTATAATTAGGATATAAATTCCTTGTACATCACTACCTCTCCCTTCATATAAACTTACGCTAGTAATAATAGTCAACTCAAAATAAGTAAATAAAATAATTTCTCTCATCCATGCTTTACATGTAAAGAATTCATTCTTTACCTCTCGAGTTCTTTACGTTGAGTGTTAAGAATACTTTTTTTTACTTGAGTAACGTGAGAATCCATACTTTTCTATCGATTCAAATTCGGAGAGAAAAAGTTTCTACTATTACACTAATAAATAATCTGAAATTAAATTATTTTTCCGATATGCATCCTTTGATGTTAATAGCTTAGAATTAAAAATATAGTTCTCTTTAATTATATGTCATGGAATGCTAGGAGCGCCGAATTAAGTATAAGGGATTCTAATAAGGTTCACTCAATAAATACTTCATTGAACTATAAAGAAATAACAAAAGTAACTATTTACAAAAATTATCTTTCTCAAATAAAAGTAAAAAAAATAAAGGAAATGCAACTGCAGGTACAAATAAAATGAACTGAATAAAAACAATATTTAAATAAGCAAAATTACAAAAGCAAAACAAATATAACTCTATAAAAAAAAAATCTGGTGCGTGCACGCAACACACAACTTTCACTTACCAACTTACTTAGATTAGAAATTAATGCGTTTTGTTAATTGCCACTTCTCAAATGAACAGAACGGCTTTAATTATGAACAATGGTCTGTCATTAAAGGCTTACTCCGTAAGCGTGGGCTCAACAAGTTTTAAGAGTTGACTGAATATTTTTCTTTTTTTCTCCTCTTTATGTTTTCTTTATTTTTATCATATCTCATATTTAGCCATTTCTTATTTTTAGGCGTACCGAGAGACAGTTAATTTCTCCATGTAAACAAAAACAAAGGTACTTTATAAGAAAGAAACAACCAAACAAAAAAGCCCCCCCCCCAAAAAAAAAGCCCCCTCAGAACATTTTAATAATAATAAAGCTTTCCTGATATTAAAGAAAACCTAATTTTCATTAAACATGACGAATTTGATAAAACTCGTTAAAGCCGTTTTTGAGATAATCGAAAAAAAGGTAAAAATTGGAAAAAAGTCATGAAATAAATAGCCCCCTCAGTTGGACCAATTTTGATGAAATGTTGGCTTTTACATATTTGTTATATACACATCCCTCTTACCCAGTCTCTTCAAAATCGTTATAGCCGTTTTTGAATAAATAAAAAATATGTACATGTGAATTGGTACAAAATTTATCAAGTAAAGACCCCCTCCGGTTGGTCAATTTTGATGAAATTTTTACAGTCGTATCTCGGGCATAAACATACATCATATACCCAGTTTGATCAAAATCGTTAAAGCCTTTTTTGAGTAAATAAAAAAAACACGTGAAAATGATACAAAATTTATTAAGTAAAGTCCACCCTCCGGTTAATCAATTTTGATGAAATTTTTACAGTCCTAACTCGGGCATAAACATACATCATATACCCAGTTTGATCAAAATCGTTAAAGCCTTTTTTGAGTAAATAAAAAAAACACGTGAAAATGATACAAAATTTATTAAGTAAAGTCCACCCTCCGGTTAATCAATTTTGATGAAATTTTTACAGTCCTAACTCGGGCATATAAATAGATCAAATACTCAGTTTAATCAAAATCGTTAGAGCCGTTTTTGAGAAAATCGAAAAAAACGAAAAAAGTTATTAAATAAAGTACCCCCTCCCTTTGGGCAATTTTGATGAAATTTTCGGTGTCACATCGCGGGCATATATATACACTAAATACCCAATTTCAGGTTCCCTCGGTTTATAGTTTTTGAGCTAGTCTGTTCACACACACACACACACACACACACACACACACACACACACACACACACACACACACACACACACACACACACACACACACACAGACCATTTCGCGGGACTTGGTCATTTCGACTCAGGGGGTCCCAAAACGTGTATTTCCGTTGAAAACCGGAAGTCGAAATTTTTCACGATCGCAATACTTCCACTTACAATATATTTCATTTATAGGTAAGTGAAAGTAAAAATCTGGTGCGTGCGCGCAACACACAACTTTCACTTACCAACTTACTTAGATAAGAAATTGACGTGTTTTGTTAAATATAATTTCCCAAAGTCACACACTTTTCTACATCCATATCTTATTTTTGTTAATCGTTAAAGCCGTTTTTGAGTAAATAAAAAAACCCGTGAAAATGATACAAAATTTTTTAAGTAAAGTCCCCCCTCCGGTTAATCAATTTTAATGAAATTTTAACAGTCATATCTCGGGCATATACATACATCAAATACCCAGTTTGATCAAAATCGTTAAAGCCTTTTTTGAGTACATAAAAAAAACACGTGAAAATGAAACAAAATTTATAAAGTAAAGTCCCCCCTCCGGTTGATCAATTTTGATGAAATTTATGCAATCATATCTCGGGCATATACATAGATCAAATACTCAGTTTAATCAAAATCGTTAGAGCCGTTTTTGAGAAAATCGAAAAAAACTTAAAAAGTTATTAAATAAAGTACCCCCTCCCTTTGAGCAATTTTGATGAAATTTTTGCTGTTATATCACGGGCATATACAAACACCAAATACCCAATTTCATATTCGCACAGCTTATAGTTTTTGAGCTAGTCTGTTCACACAGACACACACACACACAGACCATTTCGCGGGACTTGGTCATTTGGACTCAGGGGACCCCAAAACGTGTATTTCCGTTGAAAACCGGAAGTCGAAATTTTTCACGATCGCAATACTTCCACTTACTATATATTTCATATATAGGTAAGTGAAAGTAAAAAAACTACTCTACAGAAATAAGCAAAAAAAATAACTTTACAAAATAATTTAAGCAGAATATGCCCAGGCTATGGACCAATATAAGCTGACTTAACTACTTCTACTACTTGTGCAATTAGTTGGCATTAATAATTACTAAAAGTTCATTAATTAATACAAAATAAGCATGCAGTGCAGCATAGACAGAAACCTCTCTCGTGCTACTCAGTCAGGAGCCCAAAGAGGTAGGACAGTCCTCATTGACCTAAGAGCCACTACATAAGTTAAAACGATAATCGACATTTTTTTATATGTCTGTTATTTGTTTGCTTTTTTAGTTTACTAGCACTGCAAGGGTTTATTTCTAATCCTTTACATTCATAACCGAACACTTTTAAGGATTAACTATTTATGCGATACGGCACCTCCATTGATTATGAGTATGTACAGTGAAATACTAACCTTCATTGTCATTAAAATTTCGCTTTTGGTTGTTTATTTAACGTTAAATTATGCTACTAAGGCTTTTCGGACGATACTACAATGGGAGTCCTAACCTTTGCCCTCGGGCGTCACCGCCGGGGAGGACAGGGGGGACGCGTACCCCCCAATATTTTGACAGGAGGGGACTGTCCCCCCCAATATTTTGGCAGGAGAGGACCCAATGTAAAGAATTAAATAAAGATATGATTTTACGAATTTATCCGAGTTTAACCAATAAAATATAAATATAAAAGGTTAGTTAATTTTAGCACACTCTATTGTTAAAAGCTAGTCAGGCGTATTGTATATTTGATGAATTATATTTTTTTTAGCCCCTCGAATTTCTACCTACCTTATCTAGGACAATATTGAGCCGTCCCCCCCAATAATTTGGTGCTGGTGACGCCCATGCTTTTGCCTATCCAGGTATAATTAGGATAGGGTTCTTTAACGAGTAACTTCCATCGCACAGGCTTGGTACCTCCATTTTATGTCTCACCTGGGGACGGCCAAGGATTATTACTCTCTTAAGAATATCGTAGAGCCAACGCGGAATAGGAACTCACGACCTTTAGTGTTGTAGGGTGCTATGATAGCCACTACACCAAAGGTGACCTAATTCACTTTTATTATAAGGTTTTTTCTATATTTTTTTATTTGTAAACTTTTCCCAGAAAGCCAAAGGTCGGAAAACCCCGGAAAAGCCGGTCACGAAATCCAACCCCTCAACTGCGGCCTGCTCTTTCTTGGGTAATCAGTAAGCGTTTCATATATGATAATTATAAATGCATACCGGTGACCAATTATCTGGCGTCTGGTCGTTTGCGAAACCCCCCAAGGACAGCTTCCTACCTTTTTTTTCCCGCTCAATTTCCTTCGGAGGGCATTTTTCTTTTCTTTTTTATCCTCTTTCCCCCCGCCTCCTCGATCCGTCACTGGCAACGTTTTCTTGGGTTCTCTGAGGGTTTTTCCCGTTTCATCTTATTTTTTAATGCAATATTTTTTTTTTTTTTTTTTGTCTTTATTTTCGTTAAAAGAAAGTTTTCAGAATACGAAGATTTACCTTACTGGGAAGACACAAGGTAGTCCTCCTCACGTCACGAGACTTCGTTATTTTCATTTCCCAAGGATATGATATCTCTATCTCTCTGTTATACGAATTAATTTCGTCTCTCTTCTGAATGGTCTGTAAAAATCATCTATGTGCACATATATGTATATATAAAAAATCTGGTGCGATGCGCGCAACACACAAATTTCACTTAACAACTTACTTAGATTAGAAATTTACGTGTTTTTTTAATGACCATTTCTCGGAGTATTGGAGTATGTACAACTCTATATAGTTGTACAGCATAAATTTCATCAAAATTACTTAAAGGGAGGGGGTACTTTACTTAATAACTTTTTAGGTTTTTTTTATTTACTCAAAAACGGTTTTAACGACTTTGATCAAACTGGGTATTTGATGTATGTATATGCCAAAGATGCGATAGCCAACATTAAATCAAAATTGGTCAACCGGAGGGGGGACTTTACATATTAAATTTTGTATCATTTTCACGGTTTTTATTTATTTAGTCAAAAAAGGCTTTAACGATCTTGATTAAACTGGGTATTTGATGTATGTATATGCCAAAGATGTGATAGCCATCATTTAATCAAAATTGGTCAAACCGAGAGGGCACTTTATTTCATAATTTTTTTCCAATTTTTACCTTTTTTCGATGATCTCAAAAACGGCTTTAACAATTTTTATCAAATTCGTCATGTTAAATGAAAATTAGGTGTTCTTTAATATCAGGTAAGCTTTATCATTATGAAATTGTTCTGTGGGTTTTTTTTTTTTTTTGGGGAGGACTCCTTTTTTGTTTGTTTGTTTCCTATAAAGTACCTTTGTTTTTGTTTATATGGAGAAATTAGCCCTCTCTCGTTACGCCTAAAAATAAGAAATGGCTAAATATGAGATATGATAAAAATAAAGAAAACATAAAGAGGAGAAAAAAAGAAAAATATTCAGTCAACTAATTAAAATCGGTGAGCCCACGCATGAGTACGCCTTTAATGACAGACAATTGTTCATAATTAAAGCCGTTCTGTTCATTTGAGAAGTAGCAATTAACAAAACGCATTAATTTCTAATCTAAGTAAGTTGGTAAGTGAAAGTTGTGTGTTGCGCACACGCATCAGATTTTTTATAATATTAACATTTCTTTGAAAATGTTTCGTCATCGCTTATTAAACAATTTTTCATAACTAACTCATTGCTTTCTTGTGGACTGGTTCCCCTCTTTTTTTTAAAGATTAAAGTTAAAAATAAAAAGCATTGTATATTGTTGATTTGTTTTTAAAGTGTAATATAATTATATATATTGTGTTTTAAATAGAATGAAAAATGTTTTAAATACTTGAAAATGGACAAACAATAAGTCCGAAACGTATAGATACGAACAAATAGATGGTTGGATGTATAAATAACCTGAAAAAATAAAAAACACGTAATATTAACTTGCAATATTTCAAAGGATAGACTATGTTTTTTAGTATAATAATTTATAATTTGTGTTTCACAAGGGTATTTAGCATACTTCATTGTAACAGTTTTCAGGCGCTGGAAATCTAAGATATCATTGAACTGAATGCCAAAACGTCGGACATAAATAAATAAGATAGCTAATGCTACAATTAAGGATCACTTTGTATACAATCTTTGACTTCAAATAAGGGGGAAACTTTAATTAAAAGTAATCATTTTTTTAATTGGGTAAGATGTCCCTAAATTAATGGTTAACGCATAGCAATGTGTCTCAAATCATTTTTAAATTTCAAATTTTTAAATTTTGAATGAATTACAAAATTTAAAGTCGAAGAGAATTTGAAGAGACCAGGCGACAGGGCGACCAGGAGACGATGTGGGAAGATAATACGACAAAAATCCGACCGAAAAAAAGAAAGAGAACTTTCCAAAAATAAAAAATAATCCTGCTGTCCCTCGGTCAGTGGGTCTGCCAAAGGTCTCTCTCTCACACTCTCACACTCTCTCTCTCATCCTTTATCCCTCTCTCTCTCTCTCTCTCTCATAAGGAAAACACCCACGACAAACTCAAGTAGGAAAATAATCATCTCTAACAATGATACAGCTTTTATTTGGAAATAAATATCAGTGAACATTGCCGTTACTGCTCTCTTAAACTTCTAGCTGGTGCCGTACACTTTTCCTTTACCATATGATCCTGGACCATTTCCTCCAGAGCAGAATAAGACTACAAGACGCTGAACAATGCTTTTAAGTACGAGAAGATCCAGTATATAACTAAAAAGCTATTCGCTCTGATTTAACATATTACACACATACATACGCAAGATTGCTTATTCAATTCATTATTCTTTTGTTTTTTAAATGAATTATTTTTTATGTTCCAGGCTCTTTATTGAAGTCATTAAACCGAGAAAATCTTACCAAAGGATGTAAGGATGTTGAAATGAATCATGTAAGCCTTCTTAACACTCCAGTTTTAAAATTCCTAAATACTCGTTAAGGAATAAATCGAATTTTTTTTCTTTATTAGGAAGTTTGAAATATCGCCAACTCTTAAAGTCCTTAAAAAAAAGGATTCAATGGATTCGGAAAATGAAAAGGGTTGCTTTTTGAACGTGAAACGAAACATATAAACTAACAATTGGAACAAACCGTCATAGTACATATTTGTGACTACGATGTTCGTGTACCATCTACGCCGGCCTAGAACCTTCGAGGCTGTTCTTCTTACGACTAAATATAAAGAGCGATGGTCTGGAAAGTTAGTTTGGTTCTGAAATTCAAGTCATATCGTTATTTTTGTGTAACAAAGTGTTAATTTTTGTAACCTGTTATATTATTTGTGTTTAAATAAATTGTGTGGCATTGTATTTTCTTTGAATAAAAATAGTTAATAATTTTTTTTTTTTTTACTTTAATTATTAATTCGCACCTGTCTGCAAAGTGCGGGCAATCAGCGAATGAGATGGCGGTAAGATGAAATAATGACATGTGAGGCATGAGGAGGGAAAGCACCCAGCAGCACCCCCTTCTTGGCTTGAGTCAATTACCTTGGCTGTCTAAGAGAGCAGATCCCTCATCCAGCGCCTTTTTAGTCTTCTCGTATCCATGCGAATGTCAGCCATATTGCTTATTAAACTGTTTGGATGTCCGTACAAATTACTAAAAAATAGTTCGTAAAGTGTCGTTATGTGTTGGTCGACTGTCGGCAGATGGAGGTCAGTATGTAAAGTGTAGTTAGTCACGTACCAAGGTACTTTTGTAATGAGTCGTAACAATTTTGATTGAAATGTTTGCAGTTTTTGTAAGTGAGTCTTTTTAGCTATGCCGAATATCTGTGAGGAATATAAGTCCATATGGGTTTGAGTAAGTAAGTGTACGTATTTAATTTTTGTTTTAGTTTTAATTTTGAAGATTTGGAAAGTAATGAATACAGAAGTTTAAGTCTTTTGGTAAGCCTTCTTTTTTAATAATTAATTATAGAATGAAAGCAATTATTTGTAACGTTTGATTTGATGAATGAAAATATGGTACATATAAGATGTTATTGTTTGATTGTACGCACTTAGGCTAATCGGACGATGCTACAGTGCGAGTCCGAAGTTTAGCCAATCCAGATAAAATTAGGATAGTGATGTTAGCGAGTAACTGACATCTTACAGGCTCGGGGACCTCCATTTCACGTCCCATCAGAAAGAGGGCATATCCAAGGGATTTTTCAATCTCTTTAAAAAATTCTTGGGTCACTTGGCGGGATTTTTTACGTTGTTATTAGTTTCATGTTGCGTATTAACGCAATTTAGGTTTTAGGTTTAAGGGTAGTTTTTTTTGATTGAAAAATGTTCCTATGTCTCGAAAATTAAATTGGTGGCGGTTTTCATATTTATACCAGTTAGTGTTTTCGATTAAATGTCTTACCGCCCATAAATTTTTAAATTAATTAGCGGACTCCATTATATAAGAAAGTATGTATTGAATGAGTAATATTTTATTTTTCTGTTCTAAAACGGAAATGTGTAAGTAATAAAGTGATTTTTTGTTTCTAATGTTGATAACTGAAATTCAAGTCATATCGTTATTTTTGTTTAACAAAGTGATAATTTTTATATATAATTAGGATAGTGGTGGTAATGAGTACCTTTACATCTTACCTTTACATCCAATCCGAGGGACGGTATAGCCAAGGTTTTTTTACTTCCTTTAAAAAATCCTAGGGCCACCTCGGACAACAGAGTTTTATTTACTCTTATTTTCATCTGTATAGTCAATATATATTTTGTGAATAGATTACGAAAATCTGGTGCGTGCGCGCAACACACAACTTTCACTTACCAACGTACTTATATTAGAAATTGATGTGTTTTGTTAATTGCCACTTCTCAAAGTAACAAATTTTTCCTTGTTTTCCTTTGTTTTATAAATAACAAAAATTTTTTTTATTATTATTAAATAAAAGTTTTCACTTGTGATAATTCGGCAATGCAAGCATAATACTCCAAGTCGTCTGATTTCATAATTCTCTATTTTCTTAGTTGTTGAAAACTTCATTTATTTACCATGAAACTGAACGGCTTTGATTATGAACAATGGTCTGTCATTAAAGGCGTACTCCGCATGCGTGGGCTCAACGTGTTTTATGAGTTGACGGAATATTTTTCTTTTTTCCTCATCTATATGTTTATTTGATTTTTTTCATATTTCATATTTAGCCATTCCTTATTTTTAGGCGCAGGC
This sequence comes from Aelia acuminata, assembly GCA_911387785.2. Taxonomy (NCBI): domain Eukaryota; kingdom Metazoa; phylum Arthropoda; class Insecta; order Hemiptera; family Pentatomidae; genus Aelia; species Aelia acuminata. The sequence continues at coordinate 115,934,212 of OU426983.1, read as the reverse complement.
AGTTAATTTCTCCATATAAACAAAAACAAAGGTTCTTTATAGGAAAACAAAAAAGACCCCTTCCATATTTAAACCCACTCAGAACATTTTAATAATGATAAAGCTTGCCTGATATTAAAGAACACCTAATTTTCATTAAACATGACGAATTTGATCAAAATTAATTAAGCCGTTTTTGAGGTAATATAAAAAAAGGTAATAATTGGAAAAAAAATTATGAAAAAAAGTGCCTCCTCTGTTTGGCCAATGTTGATGAAATGTTGGCTGTCACATATTTGGCATATACATACATAAAATACCCAGTTTGATCAAAATCGTTAGAGCCGTTTTTGAGTAAATAAAAAAAATACGTGAAAATTATACAATATTTATTAAGAAAAGTGCCCTCTCCGGTTGATCAATTTTGATGAAATTTTCGCAGTCATATCTCGGGCATATTAAGACACCAAATAGTTATATATATTTCATATGTAGGTAAGTGAAAGTAAATATTATAGAATTATACGAATTTTTATCAACTAGAAGTTTTAAAAGAACTCACAACAACTGCATCATATTTTATATATAGACAGAGTTAGGCGTGATCCTCTCAAACAGGAAAATCATCGCAACTGATGTATTATAATAGTTGGACATTTCGACTTGAGGAAGTAACGCATATGATGAAAATGTCAAGATCGCTAGATCTTTCCATAACAGCTGATTATATATCATCATATAATGATATAATAACTACACCCTATTTCAATGTTACGCCATGAAGCTTTGCATATCCTTGCTGGAGATAACTAGTTGCCGATTTGCTATTTTCAAGGAGATGTGTAGGGAAATGTTTATATATCAACTTCAGCTTTCAGTAGATTATAACTTCACTTCCTCTACAACTAAATCGTTGCAAATCTATATATTTAGAGACGAACATCTATGGAACATGAAGTTTCCTTATTAAAAAATACAATTATATAAGAAAAGTTCTTAGTTGAGATACTAAAGAAAGGTCGGTGAAGTTAGGAACCAGAAGAAGTTGAGAGGATAATGTTGAGACTGATCTGGCCAAGTTGGATAGAGGCTAATTTACTCTATAATCTTATATATTTTTTTAAATTCTATAATTTTTTATGTTATTTTTATTTTATATATTTATTTTTGTTTAATGTTACACATACAGTTGTTAGTTCGTTGGTTAACGTACCTGTATGCTGCGAAGACTAATCGCACGATGCTACAGTGGGAGTCCTAAATTTTGCCTATCCTGGTATAATTAGGATAGTGATCTTTAACGAGTACCTGACATCGTACAGGCTCGGGACCTCCATATACAAGGATTTTTTAATCCCATTAAAAAATCCTAGGGCCACCTTGGGACGCGAACCCACGACCTTTATTATTTTAGGTTTCTACGCTAACCACTACACCAAAAGTGACCCCTCACACATACAGTTGATATTTCTTTATGTAGTTTCTCTGATTGGTTGTTGTCTGGTTTTTCATGGTACTGATGAGGACCTCACCTTCGATTCAAAACGTTGATAAAAATGAACTATGTGATTCCAGCATGTTAATGTTATTTATTTCGACCGCACTCCCAAACATTTCCTATTTATAATAACAATATGAGCAAAGGTACAAGTAAGTATACTTATTAAAACTGAACTCGTCATTTACATGGACACTAGGAAATAAACAATTATTTTTGAATAAGATATATCTAACAAAATTTATAAAATAAATTATAAAGATCAAAGAAGAATTCGCCCGTTTTTTACAACAGATATTATTTTTTATTTTTATTTTTTATTTTCCTCTACTGTAATTTTTACATACACAGATACTGAAAAAAAGTGTCTTAATATGATATCTTCATCCTGCATGTGTTTAAATTGTTCGTTAAAATCTTTTTAATCACAACAGTTGACCCACTCAAAAAATAAAATAATAAATAAATAATAATGAAAAAACACTACACCTCAGAAAATGATGAAAATGATGGACCTTAAATTTCATCATTTGTAACCTTATTTTCTTTGTAAAGTTATCAACATTAAAAGGCTAAAAAATCACGTTATAACTTACAAATTTCCGTTTTAGAACAGGAAAATAAAATATTACTCATTGTATACTTACTTTCTGATATATTAGAGCCCGCTGATTAATTTAAAAATTTATCAGAGGTACGACGTTTAATCGGAAATACAGCTAGCTGGTATATATATGGATACGACCACCAATTAAATTTTAGAGTCATTAGGTCGTTTTTCACTCACAAATCACAAAAATAACTACCCTTTATACTAAAAACAATTATTTTCGATTTTACAACAATAATACGCAACAAGAAACAAATAAGAACGCAAAAAATCCCGCCAGGTGTCCCTAGGATTTTTTAAAGATAGCAAAAAATCTGTGGATATGCCGTCTTTCCGATAGGACGTAAAATGGAGTGTCCGAGCCTGTGTGATGCCATGCACCCATTAAAGATCGCTATCCTAATTATACCTGTAGGTAACAGTTAAGACTCCAACTGCATCGTCCGTCGTTAAACAAACGACTCAATATAGGAGGAAAAAACTCATTAGTAGCACTCAACTAGTACACTTAGCATAGAACATCTCTAGGCCATCTTCTTTTCAGACGCCTAGGAGGATTGTCTAGACTAGAGGAGGAAGCAAGGCTGGAAACAAGAGGATTCGGGTTGGCCGGGAGTTTATTATGAACGGACTGGTATCTTGATCGGGCGAAATCGGCGATATATGGAATATTAAGGTCTATATGGATGAGTTTATTTGTGACGATGTTAGGAGTATTAAGGATTTTGGATAGCAAGGATTGGATTCAAGAGGAATTTGATGGTTTGGTGGAGCCCCAAAGCTCGATTCCGTAAGTCCATATCGGTCATATAACTGTCATCTAAATTAGCCTTTTGTAATAGATCGTGAGTTTTGAACGTTTTTCAAGTAAGTGTTGAAGTAGTCGAAATTTTAAAATAGCAGGCAAGATAAATATTTTTACTTTCTCTTACCTATATATGAAATATATAGTAAGTGGAAGTATTGCGATCGTGAAAAATTCCGACTTCCGGTTTTCAACGGAAATACACGATTTGGGGTCCCCTGAGTCCAATTAATTAAGTCCCACGAAATGGTCTGTGTGTGTGTCTGTGTGTGTGTGTGTGTGTGTGTGTGTGTGTGTGTGTGTGTGTGTGTGTGTGTCTGTGTGTGTGTGTGTGAACAGACTAGCTCAAAAACTATAAACCGGGCGAACCTGAAAATTGGGTATTTAGTGTATGTATATGCCCGCGATGTGACAGCTATCAATCAAAATTGTTCAAAGGGAGGGGGTTCTTTATTTAATAACTTTTTAAGTTTTTTTCGATTTTCTCAAAAACGGCTCTAACGATTTTGATTAAACTGAGTATTTGATCTATTTATTTGCCCGAGATATGACTGTAAAAATTTCATCAAAATTGATCAACCGGAGGGGGAACTTTACTTAATAAATTTTGTATCATTTTCACGTGTTTTTTTTATTTACTCAAGAACGGTTTTAAGGATTTTGATCAAACTGGGTATTTGATGTATGTATATGCCAAAGATGCGATAGCCAACATTACATCAAAATTGATCAACCGAAGGGGGGACTTTACTTAATAATTTTTTTATCATTTTCACGTGTTTTTTTTTATTTACTCAAAAAAGGCTTTAACGATTTTTATCAAACTGGGTATTTGATGTATGTATATGCCAAAGATGTGATAGCCAACATTTCATCTAAATTGGTCAAATGGAGCGGGCACTTTATTTCATATTTCTTTTCCCAATTTTTACCTTTTTTTCGATTATCTCAAAAACGGCTTTAATGATTTTGATCAAATTCGTCATGTTTAATGAAAATTAGTTCAATTCAATTCAATTAGTAGATATGTTCAACAATATCAGGTAAGTTTTATCAGTATTAAAATTTTCTGAGGGGGCTTAAATAGGGAAGGGGCCTTTTTCGTTTTCCTATAAAGTACCTTTGTTTTAGTTTATATTGAGAAATCAACTGTCTCTAATCACACCTAAAAATACGAAATGGCTAAATATGATATACGAAGAAAATCAAGTAAACATATACAGTAGAAAAAAAGAAAACTATTCCGTTTCCTAACACCTTGAGCATGCGCCGTACGCCTTTAATGTCAAACCAATGCGTTATAATTAAAGATGTTCTGTTTATTTAATGAAAATTATTTGTAACAAGTACATAGAGAATTATAAAATCAGACGACTTGGAGTATTATGCTTGGATTGCCGAATTATCACAAGTAAAAACTTTTATTAATTAATAAAAGAAATTATTTTTTTTTTTGAGCAAATGAAAACAAAAATAAGAAATGAATGTGGAAAAATGTATAACTTTGAGAAGTGGAAATTAACAAAACACATTAATTTCTAATCTAAGTAAGTTTGTAAGTGAAAGTTGTGTGATGCGCGTACGCACCAGACTTGTTTTTTTTTTTATTCATATACCATCGTATACGAGATCGTCTCGGAAACGATATTTTTTTTATTTTTTTTATATTAAAAATTAAATATCTTCTGGAAGATATCAATAGTCGATAATGTCAAAATAGATGCCTTCGGTGGTAAAATATCAATATTTCGATACTATCGGCTATAGATGGCCATCCCTATGTTGAAGTGATAAAGTTCTCAGCCACTCAAGGAATTTATCCTTTGAAAGTGCTACAAATAAATAAATAATAATAATGTTTTCATTCAAATTGATGGGTTAAAAATGAATAATAGAAACAAGGGCATTATGCAAATAACTTATAATGGGGGGCACAAAACACCCTAATTTCTAAAGAAACCTAGCTAAAATACTGAGAGGGAAAAAAAAAATTAGGTGAGAGTGAAATTGCCGAAGAAGACCCCTTGGAAGTTTTTACAAAGGTCGGCCCAGGGGCAAATGATGGGTTGTGGCTGCCGAATCCTCCGGTTTTCCCCACCCTGGCGAAAAAAGGATCGCAGGTCTCAGGAAAAAAACCACAGGACCTAAAGGATTGAGGGGCCGATTGACGAGCTGGTGGGAGGAGCCAATTTTTTTTGGGGCCCCCTTCAACCCCCTCAAGATTTATTATTGTGCTGAACCCTTTATTAATTGGGGGAGGGCAGGGCAAAAAGGGGGTGAAGTAACCCTTCCGCATACCTGGATCCGCAGGTAGCTCTGTCTGCCCCGCGTCTAGTCCCACCCTTCCTTGTTCCAGAGCAGCTGTTCTCAGCTATCAACTTTATAAGATCTACTTTTTTTTTTTTCTTTTTTTTTTAAATACTTTTATTTATTGATTTACGAGCAAACGTTCCACGTTACGACGAGCAGACAGTGCTGTGGCTTAGTAGCTACAATGCGTTGAATTATTAATATCCTATTCTTTTTAATACGGCCAAATAAAAAACTCACTGATAAAGATAAAAACGTTTCAATCTAAAAACCGACGGTATTTAAAATAGAATTTTACGCAAAATTTAAAATTGGTAAATGATTTAGAAGGATTATGGTTTTTATTTTTCACATCTCATATTTGACTCTAGTGACTACTAGCCCCTAGCCCGGCTTCGCTCTGGTAGTTGTGTGGTAGTATAACAAAAAAAATTTGCACCTTCTTGAAACATCGTTTTTAACTTGGTATTTATTAATATTAAGATTCGAGATTTGCAGAGTCCACCCAAATAAGGGACCCTATATACTTTATGGGAGATTGAAAATGGTAAAAGAAAAATTAATTTTACGCAAATCAAGGCACAATTTCTTTACCATATTCCTTTTTATCCTGAACTATAAGGAGTGATAAAAACTTATTAAAAAAATTCTGAAATTGGAGTTAGCCATTTTGGCAACTGGAAGGCTCATCATACATAGTAATCAAACCAACTTCTTTTTCATAACATATACAGTAAGAAAACTTCAAAATCTTTGTTTTGATTTATATTCAGTCAGGTTATCTGTTTTTTTTTATTTCTGTTTTTATTCGCTCACTGTACTACTAAGAAATGTTCGATCACATTGCATTAAATTTACTTATTTTAATTAATCTAATCTTAATTTGTGACTGACCACACATTTTAAATTATTTTTAAATAATTTATTTTTTGAAGAGAAAAGATTTGGCTCCGCCGGGAGTCGAACCCGGGTCTCCTGTACTCGCAAAACTTGTGAGATAGGGGGAGTAGGTATCAGTGAAGAGGAAGGATTTGTTCTGCCTTGAGCCGAGCTCTGTGGTGTAGTGGTTAGCATCCTCGCATGTAACGCAGGAGACCCGGGTTCGACTCCCGGCGGAGCCAAATCTTTTCTCTTCAAAAAATAAATTATTTATAAATTTACTTATTTATTATATATTGATTAAATGTAATGTGTTGATTAATTACCCCTTTTATGTGAAAATTAATTTGTTAAGGAATCTAGTTGGTTTTCTAATTCATTGCAGAGGTGTAAAATCATTATTATTATTTTTTTTTTTTTAATGCAAAGGAGAAACTACTTATTTGCGCTTAATTTTTTAGAAATTTTTAAAGAACTGTGAAAAAATATACGAGTATAACCCTGAACAAACTGAAGAATGGACAATAAACATTGAACACCCTAGCGCTTCCTGGTAGTCTGGAGCTCGAACTAAATTTTTCATTCGCTAACCCGTAAAGGTAGGCTAATTACATGGTGCGAGAGGCTTGAAATTCCGATCCTTTTCTCTTAAAATTTAAAACCCTAAAGATAAAAACGGAAAACTTCTCCACGGTTAGGGGTTATACTGCTATACGACAACATAGCCTTCTTGGTAGTGCCTACAGTCGTTTTTGAGCCTTTTCGGCACGCACATTGTACACTTTGCTTTATAATATATATTGATTAATGATCCAATCATTTAGCACTTACATGAATATTTCAGCCGATTAAATATAAATAAAACATATATATAAGAAACCAATAAAGAATATATTTGGAATAGGACGTAGTACAATCACAATAGAAAGTTACCAAAAATATACCAAATTAATCTTTTGCCATTATTATTAATTTAATTCAGAATATAACACATGATGATATGAGATAATCGCTTCAGTAGGCTCTACCTGAAACATGTTATCAAAAGCGAGCAACCTCAAACCATTCTGCATATTCTTACAGTACTACTTATCAAAAGATAAAAAAATAATTTTATGAATGAGATAGATAACGTTAATTTATAACTTTTTATAATAATAATTTACATTTTTTTTTTATTATTAGAAATCACCATTTCTATTTATTGTAGTGCTAATAGGTGCAAATTGAATTTGGTTAACCTTTCTTTTGCTAAAACAAATAAATTCGTAGTTTTCTCTAAACGTGAAAAGGCGACGTATAATTGCTCATGGGAAAAACATGGATTTTTCTTTTCAAACCCGGAAGAAATAGATTTGGCTACTGTATGCTTACCCACCCTAAATATCAAAAGAGAATGAAGTGTTGTGACAACAAATCAATTTACACCCTCATCTTTTGCAAATTGACATAACTTACAAATAATCATACTCCTAGTATAATAAGTATTTAATTTACAATAAAAGAAATATTGGAGTCAATAAACGAGATAAAAACTATCCTATCTTTTAAGATGAACAAAACTACAGATAATGAGCCACATTTCATCAAAAACGGTTGAGTAGTTTCTGATTTTACGAGATTTTTATACATATAAAGATTTGCAACTGCGATTTACTGCGCATATTTGATAATTTTTTTTTAATGAGTAACCTATATAATTTTTTTTCTTCTTTTATTGACACAACAGACACGTATGCCTGTCCTTAGCCAGCTTAAAAAAACCTTCCCATTGTGACCTATCATCTGCCAATTTGATACTAATTCCTAGTTTTCCGAGATCACTGCTGACATTATCTCGCTACATTGCTACTAGAACAGTCACAAACATGTACTAGAGTTTGTTCCAACTATTCCAACAATAGTGTAGATCTCTTTTAAATCACATGTTCGTGTTTTGTTTTTGTTTCACGTTACAATAAAATAAACAAAAACTCAAATCTAAAAAATTAGTCAGACATCTACGTTTCGGCCAACAAAGGTGATACACTCAGTGCTTATACACTTTTTTTAGGGATTAACTAATCACTGAGAATGCTCAGGGTCTCACGCTCTCGTTACAGATTTCTTTTCTTAGACCAAGATGGATCTCTTGACCCAGAATATTAAGCCTACAAAGGGACAGAATGAAAGCCCCAGACTGGATGCGCAGCAGGAGCAGACACAGTAATTCATTCTCTATAATATTGCTCTGAGGGAGAAAGCACGACGGCTGGAAATATTGTTCTGTCAAGTGCACGCATGTGAGATCCTGGCGGGCTTGTCTTTGAAGGGAGAGGGCTTCTTGTTTTGGATCTCGTAGGAAATCCAGGACGAAATTATTCTTCTGTACAACTTTAATAAGAAGAAGAGTGAAAGAGAGAGAGGCAGCAACAAATAAAATATCAATTTAAAGTTGTTTTTTTTTAATATTGTTTTAATTTATTTTATCTGTTTATCAGAGTTCCTTATTCACAAACATAGAATGAGCCAGATAGTGGCAAGGGTGGTATTGTGGTGTGACCCACACACACATAGTTAGTGGTTATTAATTATATTATATTGTAAGAGGGCTAGTATATAAATATTCTGTATGTACATATTAATGAGAGTGACTATATATTAGTATAAATTAGGTGCCCAAATAGACAATTGAATATTTGAATTTATATAAAATGCTAACTAATAACGTAGGGTCAAACTTAGTACCCTAAGCCCTCCTTATCGCCCCACTCCAAAAAGGCACCAACAGTCTAGAATCTGCGTCCAGAGATACATATTGTTGCCCTAGCTCCGGCCTAAACCTCTCTATAATAATTCTTGATTTTTATATAATTAATTTATTTTTTTGAAACCCACGATTTAAAAAAAAATCGTAAACACGCTGACTGCTAACAATTTTTCGATGTCCCTTGTTTAATTAAATTAATATGGATTATTAAAAATGGACAGTTAAGGTCCGTTAAGGTCCGTGGATCTTAATTATCTAAATAATTAGGACAAGCAAAAATAAACAGAATTAAGCAGTGGAAGTGATTATTATTAGTGAATAAATAATGAATATAAATAATATACAGGCCTTAATTACTAGGAGTGAGGTTTTGGCCGGAGCTAGGGCAACAATATGTATCTCTGGACGCAGATTCTAGACTGTTGGTGCCTTTTTGGAGTGGGGCGATAAGGAGGGCTTAAGGGACAAAGTCTGGCCCTACGTTATTAGTTAGCATTTTATATAAACTCAAATATTCAATTATCTATTTGGGCAACTAATTTAGAATAATATATAATCACTCTCATTAATATCTACATACAGAATATTTATATACTAGCCCTCACACAATATAATATAATAACAGCTTACTATGTGTGTGTGTGTGACCCACACACATTATTATGGTACCTATTTTCGTTTTTTACTATAAAAAGTTTAATAGATCTAAAGGTTAACAGATAAGATATAACGCTAACATTATAACATAGATATAACAACAGAGGCGTGTTAAAAATGTTTCTACTGTTACATACATTTTCAGAAAAATTCCAGTTGTGTAGGTAATATGGGCACAACGATCAATAAATATAATTAAATTTTATGTTTTTCTAAAAACTAAAAATAGTAAAAAATTCAGTGAAGCCGTGTTCGACATCCTGCCGAAGGGATGAGGTCGCCCTGACCCGCTTGAGATTCAGGCAAGGCGCTAAAGCATTCACACCTTTTTACAAAACAACCCCGTCATTTCAATTTTGCCAGTCAACTCTTTCGTTTAAACATATTTTTGAACAATGCTCTCAATATTACTAACATTAATCAGATAAATTGGATTTATGTATGGCTAAAGCGATACAAGACACAAGTAAGCCTTTAGTTCCTTATTTCCTTAATTCATGTTAAATCCTTATAATAACATTTTATGTATGTGAATATGAAATTTATAGGTACACAATGTTACGCAAACTATTTAGAGATGAATGGAACAAACATGTCAGCCGAAGCTACCAAAGACTTTACATTTAAGTAAAATATATTATTGGTAATACAGATTAAAATGGTAAAAGAAGTCGGATTTGGGAGCTGCGTATGGCAGCTACCTTGTAATTGGCATTGGAGTTCACTTTTCCTACTGACCTTCGACATATCACCACTCTTGTACGACCTGGATCTTCCAGAAGTCGATGGCCAGTGGGAAGCCATGAGGGAAATACATCTGGCCGGCGAACATGATCCAAAAATATATCAATTTTCAGTTATGCATATCATTGGCATCAGAAAGACAGAACATACAATATCATAATACAGTCATAATAGTATTAATAATTTCGTTCGCTGAAAGCGCAATTTACTATATTCTTTTACAGAGGGGATAATCGTGTTAATGCAAGTAGAGGGCTTGAGTTACAGTTAGTACCGGTGGTATTAACTGCCCCGACTATCTTCCCTATTCACATTTTGTAGGTGTTTAGTAAAATTGAGAAAGGAGTTAAAACTTCACACGTGATCATCCAAAAGAATCAGTTTTTGAGTTGCAACCATCTTCATACTTTTATACGAGACATTACAACTCATTAAAATCCGTTATTTTGATACAATTAGCCGTTTTTCAAGTGCTAATGCGATAGAAAACACAATTAGGTCTATTTACCTCATATTCTTATAATCTAGCTCATTATTCTGTTGAGTTATTTTGCACTTTTCGGAACAAAGTTACTTTTTTTTTCTCAAATCAAAAAAAAGAGAACAGTAAGAACAAAAATCAAAAAAATTTAATCCGGATTCAAAAAAACCGATCATGAAATAACAAGAGATTCTTATAATTCTCCACAAACGTTAATTTAAAATTAAGGAAATAAAATAAAAGCTTTTTAATGAGGACGTTGATATACCCCCGCATAGGAATTTAGGTCTCTTGCTCAATGTATGCAATCTTTATTCTCTGAATAAATTCCTTCCACAATCCTTTAGGTTGTAGAATAAAAGATAAACAAAACAAATATAAGCGAAACGAGTAAGCAATTGGCTTTTAAAAATGTTATCTCGACAAATATCCAATGCATTCCTACCGTGGTGGGTGCACAAGATGCTTGGCAAGTCAAGGCGTTGTGAACGTGAGATCTTTAACATCTTGCGGGCTATCTTATTAAAAGCTTATTTTATTTATTTTTTTTAACTATTTAGAACATTATCATTTATGTTTATAAATTAAGTATTGTTCGAAATTATCTTAGAATCAATTTATTTTCTTACTCTTATTCCATAATTCCATTCCAATTCCATATTTTACAACTGTTAACATCAACAATTATTCCATTACGTTGTAAAATGATCATTTCACTGTATAGTATAGCTTAATTCATAATAAAATAATATTTGAAGAGACGTACATATTTTGAGATAACTCTCACATTAGATGCTTCAGTTTTTTTTTCTATTATATTTAAAGTGATAATAGAAAGAAGTGAAAGATAACATTATACTATACTAAAGGTCATGGGTTCGCGTCCCGAGGTGGCCATAGGATTTTTTAATGGGAGTAAAAATCCTTGTATATGCCGTCCTTCGGATAGGACATAAAATGGAGGTCCCGAGCCTGTACGATGTCAGGTGCTCGTTAAAGATCCTGGCATAAAGTGACGTAAATACAAACAAACAAAAAATATAGGAATAATATGTGGACACAAAACAAAAATCGCTCTTTCCCAATGGAATGATAAACTTAATACAGACAAAAAAAAGGTAACCACATTCTTTCCAATACCTGATATCACCCCTGATTTTTTTCTTTTTTTTAATGGAAAGATTAGGAAAAAAAACATGATATCAAAAATGGAAAAAATAAGTGATGTTGTCTAAGTGAATTATTTCGGTGAATCTTATTTAATTTTTTAGTGGTTTTTCTATTTCCCAAAACACGTTTTCCAGTGGTAACGTTAACATCAAAAGTAAATAGAAACACTGTTTAACCAAAAAACTAATATTTAAAAAAAATTAAGTCAATCTATCCACATACAATGGATTTGAGGAAACAAACATATGGTTGTGCATTTTTAGATGTAAAGATATACGTAATACAAGATGAGATATACATTTATACATAAATCTACATATTTCTTTTTGTAAATACTTCTTTATTTAAAAGGCTAGGGGACACTCAGCTTCAATTGTGCTTGTCTGCCAGGCTACAGCACATTTTCAAAATAAAATAGTACACGGTCACTAAAAACTTTTATGTAATGAAGATATCGGTACCCTCTGACTGTCTAATGGAAAGCAAACTGCTGTTCAGCTAGTACCGTGCTTATCTACCTCTGAAAACCACAGTTGCATAATAAAATATTACAAGGTTACTAAATCTTTTTATGTAATGGAGATCAACTTAAATATTTCAAATTTTAATTATTTTGAGAGACGTATTAAACTCCTATAAATTTATAAAAAAGAATAAAATAATAAAAAAACAAACAAAAAATAATATGAGAATCCTATTCATCACCAGTACAATGAGCGGAAAATTATGTTATTTTTGTAGATACGCTTTTCTATTACAGTAAAACTATGTTCAATAAGAAATTGTTCATTTTATCACTACAATTTCAAACCATCTTCAAACGTTGTCATATAATCTATTTTCAGATTGAAGCCCGCTAAGTATTAAGACAATAAATTGAACTGAGAAGTATAAATAAATGTGAGTGGATACAATACTAAAATGACATTTAAAAATTGTATATAATTATTTATAATTAACATTGTAAATAATTAAATATGCCTTAATTAATTATCAAGATTATTTAAAGGTTAGCAGAAAATTATAGAGACAAATAAAAAGTAAAAAAAACTGTACAACCTTCGATATCAGACACGCGATGATATAATAGGATTGGTATTCGAATCTAAATGGACTCATTTAAGGAGCAAAGTAGCGAAATTAGTCAATGATATCATGTTTGATATATCGAACAAAGAAATAAATCGATACGTGAACTTTTCATGCAAATCCTAAAACAATGTTCACGCGCTCCAGGTGGAAGATGCCTTAAATTTATTCCTCTTTATTTTCTAAAAAAAAAAAAAATTCATAATAAAAAAATGTTCCGACCACTCGAAACACTGACCTTGATTCTTATTCATGGGCAAATATATCCAGTCTCGTACGATATTTGCCTTTTCTTTTTTATTTTCGAAGTTTCTGTACCCGACACACTCCTCTCCGGTAGCCCAACGAACACCAAATGTCAAACATCGCAGTAACCCTTCCCTGTAACAACAGAGAATGGATGAAATATCTAATATATAATGATAAGAATCAATAAAATATCGTTGAAGAAATGTCATTGTAAGGACTTTAAGAACAAATAAGGAAATCTCTTAAAAAAAAAAAAAAAAAATCTAAAATAATTTTAGAATCAAATAGAGAATAGAAAAGTCCTTTATTTAAAAAACAATAAGTATATACAAAGCTATATACATATCTAAGGAAAAATGTTGAGATGGCTTACGCCGTCTGCCAGGAGTCCTAAAAATAATAGTACATTCATAGAGACCAAAGAAAATATTTACAATTTTAAGAGAACTCAGATAATAATAATCTTCATGCTTCTTTAACATAAAAATAAATGTCATTTAGTTTATTTTTGTTGAAAAATACTAATAACTCTTCTGTATTGATCAATATTTTCCCAAAATATTTCATCCTGATGTAGTTAAAAATTGGGCATACTCCAATATAATGCACCTTGTCCTCTATTTCATTTTTGCCACAAATGGTACAATAATAACTTACTCCATCCACCCATGATTTGTAATTTAGGTCTAACAGTTTTCCTTTTAGTTTAAATATTATTTTTATTAAATCTAAACTGATAACGTCATTTATGTCGTTATTATGGGGGAGTCCGTAGCGAGTAGCCATAGTGAATACATGCTCTGTAAAGTTGTCTTAGTAATCTTAGTTAAACAGTGATTTAGAAGAGTAGTTTAGTTGTGAAAAGTGGTGTAAGTGGTGCATTAACTATTTCTCAATATTGTACTAATACGAAAGTTGAGTTTTATACCTTAAATAAGAAATTATTACTTTCACTTACCTATATATGAATTATATAGTAAGTGGAAGTATTGCGATCGTGAAAAATTTTGACTTCCGGTTTTCAACGGAAATACACGTTTTGGGGCCCTCTGAGTCCAAATAACCAAGTCCCGAGAAATGGTCTGTGTGTGAACAGACTAGCTCAAAAACTATAAACCGTGCGAACCTGAAATTGGGTATTTAGTGTAGGTATATTCCCGCGATGTGACAGCAGAACTTTCATAAAAATTGCTCAAAGGGAGGGGGTACTTTATTTAATAACTTTTTACGTTTTTTTCGATTTTCTCAAAAACGACTCTAACGATTTTGATTAAACTGAGTATTTGATCTATTTATATGCCCGAGATGTGTCTGTAAAAATTTCATCAAAATTCATCAACCAGAGGGGGGACTTTACTTAATAAATTTTGTATCGTATTCACGTGTTTTTTTTATTTACTCAAAAACGGCTTTCACGATTTCGATCAAACTGGGTATTTGATGTATGTCTATGCCAAAGATGTGATAGCCAACATTTCATCAAAATTGGTCAAACGGAGGGGGCACTTTATTTCATAACTTTTTTCCAAGTTTTACCTTTTTTTCGATTATCTTAAAAACGGCTTTAACGATTTTCATCAAATTCGTCATGTTTAATGAAAATTAGGTGTTCTTTAATATCGGATAAGCTTTATCATTATTAAAATGTTCTCAAGGGGCTTAATTGGGGAAGGGACCCTTTTCGTTTCCTATAAAGCACCTTTGCTTTTGTTTATATGGAGAAATTAACTGTCTCTCGTTACTTTTAAAAATAAGAAATGGCTAAATATAAGATATGATAAAAACCAAGTAAGCATATAGGGGAGAAAAAAAGAAAAATATTCCGTCAACTCATAAAACACGTTGAGCCCACGCATGCGTCGTACGCGTTTAATAACAGAACATTGTTCATAATTAAAGCAGTTCTGTTATTTCCATGTTCCATGTATTCCATGTATGTTTCATGGTAACTAAATGAAATTTTCAACAAGTACATAGAGAATTAAAAATCAGTCGACTTGGAGTATTATGCTTGCATTGCCGAATTATCTAGAGTAAACACTTTTATTTAATAATAAAAGATATTAGTGTTTGTTATAGAGCAAATGAAAACAGAATTAAAAAATGAATGTGGAAAAATGTGTAACTTTGAGAAGTGGCATTAACACAATTTCTAATCTAAGTAAGTTGGTAAGTGAAAGTTGTGTGTTGCGCGCACGCACCAGAATTTTTACTAGGAAAACAGTGGAGATATTAGGCATAGACCAGAAGCCAAGTAAGTCACGTGACTATCCAATTCTAGGCATAACCTAACTTCAAGATAAATATCTCTATTTTAATGAATAAATCTAATACAATAGATAAATATTGTATAACTCCAAAAACGAAAAGGCGACGTAGTAATTCCTTACCAGAATTAAACATAACAGAAATAATTTTATGTAAAGAGAAAGATTTTATTTGATTTTAATTAAGCCAGTTTATTTAATACAGCACTGGAATATACCATTAGAGAGGTGACACGTACCGGAAAGGGTTTGAATCTGAGAGGAAACATAACCGTCCTCGGATACGCCTATGATTTGATTTTGCTTGGTGAGGACTCGGAAACTATAGAACTAAATACAAATTGGGTGGCGGGATGGCCGAGTGGGCAAACGCATTAGAAAATATGCGTTGCCCAAGTCAACGTCTGTTTAGAAACATGAAGATAGCAAGTTCAAAACGCGGAGCCAGGGGAAAATTTAATTAATCTCGGCATCAATCCCCAACCCTCTCCCCTGGCCCGGGAAACCCCGTATAGCCTACAAGGCGAGGAAGGGGAGGAACCAAAAAAAAAAAAAAAGAAAAGAAATAAATACAAAAACGTTGATGAAATACAAAGCCGGTTAAGAACTTCGGGAGAAAATAAATATGGATAAGACAAAATATATGGTTTGCCGTAGAAATGGTGACAATATTTCTGATGTTATTGTAGAAAGGACTACGTTTGAAAACCTTGAGAAATTTAGATATTTAGGGACGATAGTAACTAGAAAAAACGAAATCAATGAGGAAATTAAGTCTAGATTAAGAGCTGGAAATACTTGATACTTTTTAGTTGCGATATCGCTTAGTTCGCGCTTCCTATCCCAAAACTTAAAAATTAGGATTTAAAAAACTATCAATCTACGGTCCTTTATTGTTGCGAAATGTGGTCTTTGACATATAGGAATGAGCAAAGGCTTAGGGTTTTTGAAAGTAAAGTAGGGTAAACAGTACAGCCTTAAACATAGATTCACACAATTTTAATTTAAACTACCAAAAATTACTAACAAGTGCCGATGGATTCTGGGTACAAATTAATTTATACAGACCTCGCAATTTGATTTCAGGAGGTATGATCCTGTGTCAAAAAAAATCATATAGAAACTTTCAATTCGCTACTATAAAATAAATAACGAAATGAGCTATGAGAAAGGTTGAAAATTATTAGGGTTTCATGTTATTTCGTAATTTTTTATTATATTTTTTAATTCCGTAAAAATACATCAAAACTTCTCTCCACGGTGTTAAAATGTTCTCTCCACGTCTTCTCCTAATGTTAAAAAATAATTTTACAGTACATAGGTAAAAATAATTTACAGTACCTATATACAACAACAATTAAAATAAATAATTATATGGTCGGTGCCTACATCATATTTTGAGAACAGAGCATAATCTGGCTTGATGAATTCTTAAATTTTCTATGATAATATTGTTGAACATTATGTGTTGAAAAAAAGTACTCTAATACTTGGGGTTTACAGTGGTATCAGCTCTATTGGGATTATATTAACAGGAACGACTCAACAATAAAGAAAGTGAAAACTGTTGCCAAAAAAAAAAATTATTTTCTGAAGAATTTTCGTTGTTAATGGTTTTAATTGACGTTTACATTAATTCTACACCCAAAAAATTATACACTTTATCTAATTTACTTTTTTCTTGTTCTTGAAGTAAGCGATATGAAAACATCTATTTGCATAAGTATTAACCTTTGTTTTTAAGTTGTTCCAATCCTAAACTAAATTTTGCTTTATATTCACATAGGTAACATTGTTGCTTACAGTCATTAAGTTCATTATATGACATACATTATATTAAAGTAAGCTGTTCTTGGTCCATTGGAAAATATGACAAATTCTTTAATCAATGATCCCAACAGAATTGGTTTAATGTGTGATTTAATCGGTCATCTCCATTATTTTAGCAAAATATGTTAAATTTAAAATATGGGTAAATACAGATTAAAATATTTTTTCTCCAACTTTTGAATTTCTCCAAAGGCCTGATGGGGAAAGGTCAGAAAGTTGAGAAAATCGCTGGAACCTTGTCACCCCAAGGACAGTAGGATCGACACCTGCTCTAAATCAAAAGATGTCACCTGTTACTTTTTTTAAAACCGATCTTCAATTTTTTACTTTTCATTATGCATGTCGAAATGGAATATTTTAAGAGTCGCAATTGTTTTATTTCAATGCTATAAGTTTAAGGAAGGTCGTTTGCATAAACAAGGAGGGCAGTATGACCAAAAATAAAAATATATGCCGATAGTATATATCTTTTATCGAAATTCTCAGAATGCATTATTATTCATATTATCGCTTGCGTGCTTTATAAATATATTATTTCTTCTGGATATGCCATTACTATTATTTTTTAAAATAAAAAGGAAATAGAAGTATTTAATTTATTCTGTTCAAGAGAGGAGAAAACCTTTGTATGTGTCCTGAAAGGATCTTATTACCAGTGTTACTTGTTTTTAAGTGTTTTTCACAGCTTTTTGAAAATTTATTAAAATAAAACGTTAGTACGTAGGCCAGCCCCCCTACCGTGCACCCCCCACATTCTTGTAAATTGTTGTGTTTCTTGCGATAAAAAAAATAAGAAAAAGCCAATGTTCACAGAAAAAGACGTTGTCGCACTATCCCAAAATGGCGTTCAAACATGGCGGAATGATGAATTTGATTTGAGGTCGACTTTTGATCACTGACATTCACCATTATGCTTATATTCGCCATAACTGGTCTTTTGTTAATGCTGGATAGTTATAAATTCAGAATAAATAAACAAATGTATAGAAATAATTAGTCTAAACAACATAAAATTCCTTTAAAGCCAATCTTTTTTAAAAGTTAAAATTCCAAGTTAATTTGATATCAACAAAAGTCTGTAATTCATGCTCCTTGCTCATTGGTGGCTGAACTTAATGATTTTTGCTCTTTAGGGCGAGAGTTATTCAAGAGCATTGTGCAGTATTGACAATCTAACAATAATGAAATTCTACTTAATACCCAACCGTCGTGGAAAGTTTTGTGATTGACTAAGGTGTTCGATGAGGCAGTCTAGTGCGGGCCACCGGTGGTACACCCCGGTGTGAGCGTGTTGAAACGAGAATTTAAGAAAAACATAAACATGTAAGCTTTTAACTTTTAGCTTTTATAATATCATAATTTATTTATTATATCATAATAAAATTAAGATTTAGAAAAGTTCATGGGTTGGCAGCGCTGACTGACGTATCACGGGACGTACCGTGCGTGACGTGACGGGCAGCAAGACCGCATGGTGGCAGAACCTAATTTCAGCAGATACTCATCGCCAAATCATCAGTGAATAAATTTCGAAGACTCTAGTGGGTCCTGGGGACCGAGAATGAAGACGTAGAAGCTGAGTGAGTGCTGACCAGCCAAAATGTTCAATTTAGTCACAGGCACAAGAAGAGCCAATTTTATTTAACTACTTCAAATATCAAGGTAGGAGACTACTTAAATTCATCATTCACTTCCTTAAATGCATCACTCATCCATGAAGAAGTCAGCATCAAATTATTAGTCAAAATTTTAAACTAACAGCCAATGTAACTTTTCGGCCATTTCTTTTCCAGCATTATTTTCTATATCATTATAAATATAACCCCATATTTTTTTCAATCAATAGCTTAATTTTTTCTATCATTCCCCCATTATATAGTCCACATTTGATTACCATTAATACCAGCAGAACCACCAATGAATGGTTCGTGGTGTATAATATTCTTAAAAGAATTATAGACCACACAATAGTAATATATTAATAAAATCTGGTGCGTGAGCGCAACACACAACTTTCACTTACCAACTTACTAAGATAAGAAATTGACGTGTTTTGTTAAATATAATTTCCCAAAGTCACACATTTTTCTACATCCATATCTTATTTTTGTTAATCGTTAAAGCCGTTGTTGAGTAAATAAAAAAACCCGTGAAAATGATACAAAATTTATTAAGTAAAGTCCCCCCTCCGGTTAATCAATTTTAATGAAATTTTAACATTATCCGCATTTCTTCTTCCAGGTTTGACCATGTCACAGGTTTTCCAACAGCCAAGCTTTCACCCATCTTGCTGTGGGCTTCTTCAGGGCTAATACAAGAATGAGAGTGGAGAAGGGGATCACTAACTTATAATCTTCCGTCGGGGGCGAAGTCTGTGTTCCCATTGGCTAGCGCCCGAGGGGGCGTGGTCAGGTGGAGGGGGTAGGGGAGGGGGGATGTCATCCGCTCTCTGAGATATGTTTTGTTGTCTAATGTTGTTTAGTGCAGGGTACCAGTTTTTGCTAAGTCTGTATCCGTCTTCTTTGTTTATATTATTTGGTTGTTTTATAATTTCTATAGCTTCCCTGATGGATCTGTGGTGGTAGTTGTCAATCCTAACTATGGCTTTGGTGTCTTCGAAGGCTATAGTGTGTTGTGTATTGTAAAAGTGTTCTGCTATGGCTGATTTGTCTGTTTGTATTTTCTTAACTGCGGCAATATGTTCTTTCAGTCGTGTGGTAATGTTTCTTCCTGTCTGTCCTATGTATTGTTTACCGCATGAGCAAGGGATACTGTAAAGTCCAGGTTTGTTGAGTCCAAGATTGTCCTTTGGATTGGGCAGGATCTGTCCAATTTTCCTGTCTGTGGTGAAAATTGTTTTGATGTTGTTTTTTGTAAGTGTTCTGGCTATTTTTTCCGAGGTGCCTTTTACGTAGGGGATGACGGCTATAGGCTTCTTTTCTGTTTCAGTTTCTTTGGGGTGAAAGTTGTCGGTCTTAAATTCTTGTTTAGTGAATTCGGAAGTTATAGTCTCGTCTGAGTATCCGTTCTTTTTGAGGGCTGTCCGGAGTTTTCTTTTTTCTTTTGGAATTTTTGTGGGTTCAGTTATGGTCAATGCTCTGTGTATTAGTGTAGCAATGATCCCTCTCTTTTGTGATGGATGGTGGTGAGACTCTGCGTGTAAGTATCTGTCCGTGTGGGTCGGTTTTCTATAAACTGAATGCCCTAGAGTGAGGTCTTCCTTCTTTTCTACTAGTACGTCCAGAAAGGGTAGCTTGTTGTCCTCCTCGGTCTCCATGGTAAACTGTATGTTGGTGTGTATGTGGTTGATATGTTCAAGAAACTCTTTAAGCAATTTTTCTCCGTGCTCCCATATTATGAAGGTGTCGTCTACGTAGCGATACCAAACAGCTGGTTTGAACTTGGCTCTTCTTAGGGCTTCTTCTTCAAAATGTTCCATGTATAGATCTGCTATGACAGGACTTAGTGGGTTGCCCATGCTTGCTCCTTCTTTTTGCTTGTAATACTTCCCGTTGAAGAGGAAGTATTACATAAGGAATATATAAGGAAAAGGCACCTCGGAAAAAAATAGCCAGAACACTTACAAAAAACAACATCAAAACAATTTTCACCACAGACAGGAAAATTGGACAGATCCTGCCCAATCCAAAGGACAATCTTGGACTCAACAAACCTGGACTTTACAGTATCCCTTGCTCATGCGGTAAACAATACATAGGACAGACAGGAAGAAACATTACCACACGACTGAAAGAACATATTGCCGCAGTTAAGAAAATACAAACAGACAAATCAGCCATAGCAGAACACTTTTACAATACACAACACACTATAGCCTTCGAAGACACCAAAGCCATAGTTAGGATTGACAACTACCACCACAGATCCATCAGGGAAGCTATAGAAATTATAAAACAACCAAATAATATAAACAAAGAAGACGGATACAGACTTAGCAAAAACTGGTACCCTGCACTAAACAACATTAGACAACAAAACATATCTCAGAGAGCGGATGACATCCCCCCTCCCCTACCCCCTCCACCTGACCACGCCCCCTCGGGCGCTAGCCAATGGGAACACAGACTTCGCCCCCGACGGAAGATTATAAGTTAGTGATCCCCTTCTCCACTCTCATTCTTGTATTAGCCCTGAAGAAGCCCACAGCAAGATGGGTGAAAGCTTGGCTGTTGGAAAACCTGTGACATGGTCAAACCTGGAAGAAGAAATGCGGATAATGGATTCAGACCATGGAAGCCTGAAACAACACGAAATTTTAACAGTCATATCTCGGGCATATACATGCATCAAATACCCAGTTTGATCAAAATCGTTAATGCCGATTTAGAGTAAATAAAAAAAACCCGTGAAAATGATACAAAATTTATTAAGTAAAGTCCCCCCTCCGGTTAATCAATTTTAATGAAATTTTTACAGTCATATCTCGGGCATATAAATAAATGAAATACTCAGTTTAATCAAAATCGTTAGAGCCGTTTTTGAGAAAATCGAAAAATACCTAAAAAGTTATTAAGTAAAGTACCCCCTCCCTTTAAGTAATTTTAATGAAATTTATGCTGTCACATCGCGGGCATATACCTACACTAAATACCCAATTTCAGGATCGCACGGTTTATAGTTTTTGAGCTAGTCTGTTCACACACACACACACACACACAAAGACCATTTCGCGGGACTTGGTCATTTCGACTCAGGGGACCCCAAAACGTCTATTTCCGTTGAAAACCGAAAGTCGAATTTTTTCACGATCGCAATACTTCGACTTACTATATATTTCATATATAGGTAAGTGAAAGTAATAAAATATTATTAATTTAAAAATAAAATATGATAAGCATGAGGATATTTTACGAACTTATTTCTGCTTTGGTTTAAAACATTATCCAAATTATGCATGTTTATGTGTTTCCTAAAATCTTTTCAAATTAGGATACACCCTTTTGCATCCCCACGCCTGCTTTTCCATAAATATAATATTCTTTCATGGACTGTTATATAAAACACTATGCGGTGAAGAAAAAAATAAAATAAGTACAAAAAAGAACACCCTTGGCGAGTAGACAAAAGCTAGATAAACCGGTCAAGATTTCTGAAATATGTGAAGTGCGACGCCATCAGCTGTAAGATAGGAATGGAGGTGTATTATTCAATTAGCCAGTGCCTTGTGTATATACAAGGTGAACCCTAGCGCCGCCGACGGTAGCTGATGCAATCACTGATAAAGCGGTCTCCTCTGTCACTGATAAGGCATCCTTGACTAGCCGCTAGGGACAGTTAGATCGCGAGCCCGTTCCGTTCGAGAAACCGTACGGTCAGCTTACGGTTGCATATCATTATAAATTCTCCGTTCATCCGAGGTTATATTTAAATACTACGTACACACACGGACATTGTATATTTATATATATATATATATATATATATATATAACATGTAATATGTAATGTATATATATATATATATATATATATATATAAATTTAGCCATTTCTTGTGGATCCATTTAACTTTACTTACCTATACCTACTATAATTTTACTCACCTATACAATACTAACCATTAAACCACTTCATTTAATTTTAAATATTTTAGTTTGAAGAAAAAAGATTGGTCTTGGGGCCCAACTCATGAGAGTCGAACCGGGTGTCCCGCGTGACATGCGCGGTACGCTATCCACTGGGCCACCGAGCTCGCTTCCAAGCCGAGTCAATCTCTCCTCTTCCCTGATCTCTCTTCCCCAATCTCACATGTTTTGCGAATTTATATGCATGGTCAATTTTTGTCAAACTGACGGGAATTCTTGAAATTTCGTAATATTAAAAAAAATACATTAAAATAATATAGGGGAGAGTGGGGTTGGTTGGCAACAGTTTTCAATTTTTTGATTGTTGAGTCGTTCCTGTTAATATAATCCCAATGGGGCTGATACCACTGTAAACTCCAAGTATTAGAGTACTTCAAGTATTTTTTTTCACGACATAATATTTAATACTAAGATCATAGTAAATTGAAGAATTCGTCAATCCAGAGTATGCCAATTAACCCCCTATGTGGGGCAGGTTGGCCTAGAAGGTGGGGTTGTTTAGACATCTCATTCAAGTACTGCCTGACACATATTAATGTTATTAAAAGCTGCACTATAATGGTATAATAATTTTGAATCGGTTTTTAACAGCTTTTAATGGAAAATAGAATAACAATATAAGAAGAAGAAAGTTTAGACTTTCGTCACTTTCTGCATGAGAAAAATTGCTCTCATCTTCCTAGCTGGAACTAAAGACAATTGGTAGTTTCACCTTTGATTATGTTTACCTTGCTTTTGTGAATTGCTACTGCGCCAAAAAAAAGTTTAAGAGAGCCAACTAACCCTACTGGAGAGATCATATGAAGGATGACTGCCTGGACAAGGGAGAACAATAAAAAAAGAAACTGGTTAGTCGAAAGGTTAGGTTTTTCAAAGGAGTTTGGGGCTATGAGAACAGAATCGGAGTCAAATGTTTTTCAGTGCCTTTAAACCAACTTTACTGAAAATATAAAAATTTACTTGTATGTTGTAAAATCAATCAGTGAAGCACACTCTTATCTACACTGTTAGCATCGGATTGAAAACTCAGGACAAGACTCCCGAGGTCGAGCGGGTCACATGGTACAATGATGGAGCCTTCACAACAGGTGTGACGGAAACTATAAGCCTATGGCCAACTTACCCCCTATGCCAACCAATATAAAAATATTTTTAAAAATCACAGAGTTCCCGACAATTAGACAAAAAATAGAACTGAGTACTGTTTCTTGGTCAGCAGACTTGCAAGGAGGTACATTGTCCGTGATAATCTTAGTAATCAAGTTTGTAGGAAGACACTATTTAATTATAGATATAGAATTACAGGCCTCAAAGTCTCAATAATTTCAATAATTCACTAAATCATGCAGATTACAAGCTAAATTTTCGCCTATTCAGGCATCTTCAGGGCAGTAAGGGTTCCACAAGCAAGATAGAAACAGACTGTTTGACTGACAGTAAGACTAGTCTGTTTCTATCGCATTATACGAGACTTTGACCACGAAACTGACCTTACACGGTAAAGTTTATTTGATTAATCTTGGTATGAAAATGTTCACTTATTAACTATTTCAAAAGAATAATAATCATCACTGATTAATAGTCCCTCAAAATTTGATAAAAATATTACCGTGTAAAAAGGACTATTTTGCCCATTTTAATCGCCAATAATAAGCAAATGTTTTAATTATATTACAATTTATATAATTATAATTATATAATATAATTATAAAATATGTATTTATAAAATAGAACTGATGTTCAAATCAGATTTCAATAATCAGGTACTGAATTTGATTGAAATTTATGAATTAAAAAAAATGAAAATAATGAACCTTATATATATTTATATGTATATATATATTTCTAATTTCAACTATGTTTTTCAAATTTACTTGCAACCAGATAAATATCATTTAGACCCTTGTCATTTAGGTAAAAATTTATCAATTTCAATGATTAGAAAGTAGGTGTGCGCGTGGTTTAGTGGCTAGCAGCCTACAATACTTAAGGTCGATCGAATTGGTTGTACCGTCCCTCGGATAGGAAGTAAAATGGATGTCCCGATCCTGTGCGATGTCAGTTACTCGTTAAAAATACCTATTCTAAATATTAGGTCTGGATAAGGAAAATGTAGGACTCCCACTGTAGGGTTCGTCCTTAGTGGCATAAAGTGACTTTAAACAAAAATTAAGTCAACTTCCCTTATTTAACAGACATTTTGAAGTTTAAACAATATTAGTATAAAATTGACGTTAATCAAACAACAAAAAGTAGCATTTCCAAATTTTCTTTATAATAGTATAAAGCAACTTCAAGGCGTCTTTATAAACACGCTGTCACAGATAAAAATATAATATTAAAAAAACTTCTCTTATGTTAATGAACAAAAGAAGTGGTTAATAAGCAAAAATAAAAAAGGAACGCACGAAGACCAGTTATTACAAAATGCAAGTTATATGAAAGTAACGACATGCAAGGTTACACGTGTGACCGGTCCGATACTCAAGTTTCGAAATAAATTATTTATTAGCAATTAAAATTAATAAATACAAATTTACAATAGCATAGATTTATAATAGGAAAATTATAATTATATCAAATTTCCCTACCTGTTCTATTATCACTTCAAAGGTATTCCCATTCATGGAAAAATTTATAAAATGTGGTACTTACGTATTATACAGGCCACTTGCAACATAGCCTGTTCCTTCTCTATCATTGCCTTTTGTAAATTTATTGTTTCAGGTATTTCAGTAAAAATCTTTATCTATGAATACATGTATTGATGCCTATTTTCGCTACATAAATTTTCATAAATACGAGGCTAGGCCTTATGTGACAGCTTATATAGGCCGAAGCACAGTTCTTCGGGAATATGGCGACAAAAATCTCTTGTATTTGTAATTTCATAGGAAATTCCAGGATTAACAAGGGACATTTGGTGGAACAAATTTCCTCAATCCTTCTATATCCTCAACCTTCTAATATAAATTATTTATTTATTTATTTATTTTTTTTTTTTCGGTTGGCGCATTAGGCCTAATGAGACCTTTGGCCGCGCAGTGTGGTCTTCTTACAGACATTTGTTTTGCTTGCGGGAGTACAGGCAGCCTGGATGGGGTAGCCCAAACCTCACGTTGCTGCAAGCCATGGTCACCATGGTGCAGCGGCAGACTGCCGATAGCTCCATAACCAATCCCATTGGGGCCAATTTGGCAGTGTCCTTTCCACCGATAGCGTCAGCTCTCTCGGGTTCAAGGACAGTGACAAACTGGTCTAGGTCCAAGGATTATGGTAGCTCAGAGCCAGCAGGCCCCGAGGACCTATATTTCTTTCCGTGAAGCATACCGTCCCTGAACCAAACCTCCGGGCGGTTACTGACATCCTGGAAAACCACACCACGATTCTCGATGAGATACACGGGGAAGGTTCATCACTCCTACGCCCGGCTAATATAAATTATTTAAGCCCACAATATTGTTACAATATTTTACTGATGTTTTCATAAACAATTTTTATTTGTTATTTGCGAGTTATGGAAGTAGTATATGATACAACTAATAGAACTTGTAACATGTATAGTTTTTGATTAAATATTTCTATTATTACTTGGTTATCCAAGTTATTAAATTTAATTTCATTAGATAAATTTTTCTTGAAACCTAATAATTTACCTCCAGATGCCCTTCTAAACTTTTTTTCTTAAACTGCTGGAATCCATTTAATACTAAATTCACTAAAGAACTTATCATATTTTTTGTATTTTCTTCGGTTATATGTGACTCACATAAATGAATAATATCAAATTTGTTTACATATAGAATGAAATTATTTTGAATTGTTTTATTAGCAGTCCACATGCATTATATGACAAAATTGAAAGAGAGTTAATTTTTTCTATGGAATCATTTATAGTTTTAGGTGTTTCCTTATTTAGTCAATTTTTACTACTTAGTTTAGTTATTTAAAGTGCAAACTAATCTGTTTTCAAAATTTTTATTTTAATGTTTAGTATTACTTTGCTATTTTCTTAGTAGACTATCGCCCCCTATAAAAAAACATGTATTAAGTAAACTGTTACTTTGACATATCCGTTGTTAAATATGCACAATGCTTAATTATCTAATTGAATATGATGAAAAGACTTTGTTGATTGTATTAGATGCTGTTTATAAATATTTTTCCCTAATGTCGCTTACATTTGAAGTAGTTGTTAGAAAAAAAAAAAAAAAATAATTGGTATTTGATTTGAGAGTTTTCAATTCAATAGTTCAATTTCAATTCAATTCAAGAGTTTAGTTTTAATAAAAACCTAATAGTATACTATGAATAAAAAAAAGATCAAAATTTTTTTTTTGTATCTAAATAAGAAGTCCCACGCAATGAACTAAAATTATTCTCTGTTAAATGGGAAATTTCTTAGAATTAGTACTATTCATGGAACTTCAATTAATATTCAAATGTACGAAAGCAATTTAATTTTAAATTTAAAACAGTGCTTCAAAATAATTAAAATATAAATTTATATGCAGTAATAAATGACTGTATATTAGCTGATTCGACTACGAAACCATTAAAAATAAAAATGACATGCAATTATGATGAGTTTTTCAATTGCAATTTATCTATAGCAAAAGATAAACTGTCATTAAAATATTAAAATACGTTTTACAATATATTGAAAACTTGAATAATTATTTTGTTAATGATTTATAATGAGTTAATGATACAGTTTATTTTTTGTTTCGTGTTCTCTACATGCAGTGAACATTAGCGTTACCTACTTTAAATCAAAGTTTTCATAAATAAAATAAGCGAGGCTGTAATTTATAATCAATTTGTAAATATTTGAATTATTTATTATACCTTGACGTGACGGGCAACCTTGCTCGTACTAAGATTTCCTTAATCCATTATCAAATTTAAAGTCACTCTTATACGTCAATATTTCACTTTTAACATATTAACCGTATCTGTTAATATAAAAAGTTTGCTTTTAAAATTTATGGCAATACACAATACCACTAAAATAATTTTTGTTATTTACAGATTAGGGATCTATTTATTAAAGAGTAACCTGTGCTAATTTCTCCTAAAATATAATAAATATTGAATTATTTTTGAATTTGTAAGGTAACGTTGTATTTATTGTAGAAAAATGCATCTTTTCTGCGATAATAAATGTATATGAGGAAACCTAAATACACATTTCATTATATATGTATTTATTTATAGTTTAAGTACTTATTTTTATTAGTTTTTAGTTTTTTTAAAGCATTAGGTATATTTTGTTTTTATCACTGATTATCTTCTATTGGATTGTTTTTATATAAGTAATTATTTATGATACTTATAGTATATATTTATAATAGCATCTTCTTATTTTTATTTTTTTATTTTATTTTTTAAATCATTATATTTTCTATCTTTTTTTTCACTGATTTCATTCTATTCGTTTTTTTTTTTTTTTTGTATTTTTGTTGCATTCTTCGGCAAACATCACCACAGCATTGGATTGCCTGTAACAATTAAAATAAAATAATTATTGTAATTTTTATTGAAATAATTGCTTCCCCTGGAAGGCTGGAAGCAATAATTTTTTAGGCTTTTACGACTGGAAGCAATAATAGAATACATTTTTTTCAAGCAAATAATTGTAATAACTTAGTTGATAAAGCACTGCTATAATTATACATAATTTTGGTTTCATTCTCCTTTGCCGTGGTAAGGTGTTACAACCTGAAGGACCATAGCTGCCCCCCCCTAGTTTTTAGCTTGCCACCCCCTAGTTTTGATCCTGGGTACGCCTTTGCTTCTTCCTGTGTAGAAAAGGTATACTGTGAACTATATTTTAAGTGAATTTCTTAATTCGAAAGTCGTAATTATTTTGGAAAATAATTTATGGCCAAGGGTAAGAAATTTTTTTTACTCACTCGATGTTTTACTAATTTTAAAGTCAAATATTATAAAATGTCCGCAAAACGCCCTTTTCATTTTTTTAATATTTGCACTCTAACTAATTTAGAATAAAAATGTATAAAAATCATCTGCGATAACCTGCGACTTTGACTTTGACAATTTTTTTTCAAATGAAATCAGGCACTTTCTTGAAAACCAATTCGCATCTACAACAATTTGAATTAATTATAACATAGTTTAAAATTAACAAAATTTATATAAATAAATTTAACATGGAAATTTTCGCCATTGAACCCGAAGATTCAGCTTTTTATTTTATTACTTTCACTTACCTATATATGAAATATATAGTAAGTGAAAGTATTGCGATCGTGAAAAATTTCGACTTCCGGTTTTCAACGGAAATACACGTTTTGGGGTCCCCTGAGTCCAATTAACCAAGTCCCGCGAAATGGTCTGTGTGTGTGTGTGTGTGTCTGTGTGTCTGTGTGTGTGTGTGTGTGTGTGTGTGTGAACAGACTAGCTCAAAAACTATAAACCGTGCGAACCTGAGATTGGGTATTTAGTGGATGTATATGCCCGCGATGTGACAGCAAAAATTTCATCAAAATTGCTCAAAGGGAAGGGGTACTTTATTTAATAACTTTTTAAGTTTTTTTCGATTTTCTCAAAAACGGCTCTAACGATTTTGATTAAACTGAGTATTTGATCTATTTATATGCCCGAGATATGACAGTAAAAATTTCATCAAAATTGATCAACCGGAGGGGGGACTTTACTTAATAAATTTTGTATCATTTTCAAGTGTTTTTTTTTTATTCACTCAAAAACGGCTTTCACGATTTTGAACAAACTGGGTATTTGATGTATGTATATGCAAAAGATGTGATAGCCAACATTTCATCAAAATTGATCAACCGGAGGGGGGACTTTACTTAATAAATTTTTTATAATTTTTTACGTGTTTTTTTACTTTCACTTACCTATATGAAATATATAGTAAGTGGAAGTATTGCGATCGTGAAAAATTTCGACTTCCGGTTTTCAACGGAAATACACGTTTTGGGGTCCCCTGAGTCCAATTAACCAAGTCCCGCGAAATGGTCTGTGTGTGTGTGTGTGTGTGTGTGTCTGTGTGTGTGTGTGTGTGTGTGTGAACAGACTAGCTCAAAAACTATAAACCGTGCGAACCTGAAATTGGGTATTTAAAGTATGTATAAGCCCGCGATGTGACAGCAAAAATTTCATCGAAATTGCTCAAAGGGAGGGGGTACTTTATTTGATAACTTTTTAAGTTTTTTTCGATTTTCTCAAAAACGGCTCTAACGATTTTGATTAAACTGAGTATTTGATCTAATTATATGCCCGAGATATGACTGTCAAAATTTATCAACCGGAGGGGGGACTTTACTTAATAAATTTTGTATCATTTTCAAGTGTTTTTTTTTTATTTACTCAAAAACGGTTTTAACGATTTTGATCAAACTGGGTATTTGATGTATGTATATGCCAAAGATGCGATAGCCAACATTACATCAAAATTGATCAACCGGAGGGAGGACTTTACTTAATAAATTTTGTATAATTTTCCAGTGTTTTTTTTTATTTACTCAAAAACGGTTTTAACGATTTTGATCAAACTGGGTATTTGATGTATGTATATGCCAAAGATGCGATAGCCAACATTACATCAAAATTGATCAACCGGAGGGGGGACTTTATTTCATAACTTTTTTTCCAATTTTTAACTTTTTTTCGATTATCTCAAAAACGGCTTTAATGATTTCGATCAAATTCGTCTTGTTTAATGAAAATTAGGTGTTAAATAATATCAAGTAAGTTTTATCAGTATTAAAATGTTCGGAGGGGGCTTAAATGGGGAAGGGGCCTTTTTTGTTTTCCTATGAAGTACCTTTGTTTTAGTTTATACTGAGAAATTAACTGTCTCTCATCACGCCTTAAAAATAAGAAATGGCTAAATATGATATATGAGAAAAATCAATTAAACAAATACAGGAGAAAAAAAGAAAAATATTCCGTCAACTCATAAAACACCTTGAGCTCACGCATGCGCCGTACGCCTTTAATGACAAACCAATGCGTTATAATTAAAGATTTTCAGTTCATTTAATGAGAATTATTTGTTTCATGGGAAATAAATGAAATATTCAACAAGTACATAGAGAATTATAAAATACGACTTGGAGTATTATGCTTGCATTGCCGAATTATCACAAGTAAAAACTTTTAAATAATAATAAAATTAATTAGTGTTTTCTTTTGAGCAAATGAAAACAAAAATAAGAAATGAATGTGGAAAAATGTATAACTTTGAGAAGTGGCAATTAACGAATTAATTTCTAATCTAAGTAAGTTGGTAAGTGAAAGTTGTGTGTTGCGCGCACGCACCAGATTTTTTATTTACTCAAAAACGGTTTTTACGATTTTGATCAAACTGGGTATTTGATGTATGTATATGCCAAAGATGTGATAGCCAACATTTCATCAAAATTGATCAACCGGAGGGGGGAATTTACTTAATAAATTTTGTATCAATTTCACGTGTTTTTTTAATTTACTCAAAAACGGCTTTCACGATTTTGATCAAACTGGGTATTTATGTATGTATATGCCAAAGATATGATAGCCAACATTTCATCAAGATTGATCAACCGAAGGGGACACTTTAGTTCATACCTTTTTTTCTAATTTTTAGATTATCTCAAAAACGGCTTTAACGATTTTCTTCATATTCGTCATGTTTAATGAAAATTGAGTGTTATTTAATATCAGGTAAGCGTTATCATTATTAAAATGTTCTGAGGGGTTTATAGAGCAAATGAAAACAAAAATAAGAAATGAATGTGGAAAATGTGTAACTTTGAGAAGTGGCATTAACAAAACGCATTAATTTCTTATCTAAGTAAGTTGGTAAGTGAAAGTTGTGTGTTGCGCGCACGCACCAGATTTTTTTTTTTATTTAGATTTCTCTTATATACATACTTTTAAAAATTATTTTATTATGATAAATATTATTTTTATAAGTAGATGAAGAAAGTATTTTTTGTATTTGATAAGTTGTGTTTGGTTAATTTGTTATTAAAAATAATAAATAAGATGAGTAAGTTAAACATTAACTAACCGATAATGATTCTCTAATTTCTCTTAAATTTAAGATACTTTTGCAAAATCATGATTAGCCTTTTTTTTTTTGGCTATAACTTGGTCAAATATTATTTCCGTCCCCGCATATGATGTATATTCGTAATCAGCTCAGCATTTCCTATAATATTCTATGCTCAAAAGATTTTTGTCTAAAAACTCCATATAAACGAAGCACTTTGCAACGGGTCAAAGCACTGTGCGTGGTATAACAAACAGACACTATAGATACGTAAGGTATAATAGTTGCGTATTATGACCATCACTCTGCCTCCAGAGAAGACACGAAGTTCCATCCTTTTAGAGTCTTTCTGTTATTTATGGCCCAATATAAAAATAGACACGTCAGTAAAGATCAAGGCCTCATTGGCTGACATTAACACGAACGAAGCCGGGTGTAGAGATTGCGCTTAGCGGATCTTGTAGATATCTGTTAGATATAGACTCTTGTAATGTAGCCTTATAAAACTGTAAAACTCATCCTCCTGAATTTACTAGCTGCTATTTACAACTGTTGTAACTGGATGTAAATGAAGGCAGTCGTTATCAGATCGTGTCCTCCGCTGGCAACAAATCATTTCAGTTCCTCGCGCTCTATCCCGGCGTCCTCCAAGTCTTGGGTACGATTTGTAACTTATGCTAATAATCGTGTGATAACCTTTAAAAAGGATCGGAAGTAACTCATTATACAAAAAAAATTATCCTGATTTACTTTGAATAGACTATTTTACAAAAAAACTTACAATAATTAAGAAGCTTACAAGCACGAATATTTACGAATTGATCCTCAATCACCGTCTCACTTATTTTATTTATGTTCGACGTTTCGGCATTCTACCTATTTTCAAGGTTAAGCTGCCTTTACACTGCACGAACTTCACCCTCAAACACTATTCAGCAAATGTAAAATAGTCATAAACTCGAACAGGTAGGTACTTTCTCCATACGCCTGTGTGTTCCGGGATAGCGCTAGTGTCGCTTTTGTGTCAGTTAAGATAAGCTTCTAGACCTTGTTTTAGTTGCATTAAGGTGCATAGGTGCGGTAAGACATCATTGGGTTATAAACAATTTAACCAAAAATAAACTGGGGTCACCTGGTATGTAGCGGTTAGCTGGGAATCCTTCAATACTAAAGGTCGCGGGTTCGCGTCCTGCGATGGCCCTAGAATTTTTTAAAGGTTGTAAAATATCCTTAGTTATGAAGTCCCTCGTATAGGATGTAAAATGGAGGTCCCGAGCCTGTGCGATGTCAGGTACTCGTTAGAGATCCCTATCCTAATTATACCTGGATAGGCAAAGTTAGGACTCCCACAGTAGCATCGGCCGATTAGCCTTAGTAGCACTAAGGGACGTTAAACTAATAAATAATAAACTATATGCTTCTTAATTATATTCAATATATAATTGGTTTCTTAACCTCCTGGGATATTTTTATTATATGGGTATAGTTGCTTTTAACAGTATTGGAGCAATCACCAGGACAATCACA
This sequence comes from Aelia acuminata, assembly GCA_911387785.2. NCBI lineage: Eukaryota > Metazoa > Arthropoda > Insecta > Hemiptera > Pentatomidae > Aelia > Aelia acuminata. The sequence goes on along the minus strand of OU426983.1, from coordinate 115,900,739 downwards.
CAAACAACATTTGTTGCTTCATCTACAACGTTTCGGCTATGTCGCCATTTTCAAGTCTCAATCTGAATAATGATTTAATTTATCCAGCATTAAAAACATTGCCTTCATCAACCAAAATAAAACTTTTTTTTTATATATATAAACCATTAACTGGTGTCGTCATATGTGAAGATGAAAGACTTTTAAGACACAATTTAAGTCTTTCATCTTAATATGTGACGACACCGGTTAATGGTTTATGTATCTAAAAAAAGAAGTTTTATTATGGTTGATGAAGGCAATTTTTATATTTATAAAAAAAGATGTTTTATTTTGGTTGAAGAAGGCAATGTTTTTTAAGCTGGATAAATTAAAACATTATTTAGATTGAGAATTGAAAATTGCTACATAGCCGAAACGTTGTAGATGAAGCAATAAATGTTATTTGTGTGATTGTCGTGGTGATTGCTCCAATACCGTTAACAGCAACTATACCTATATAATAAACTTTATTTAATACACACTCATTTTAAGGTACATTTTAGCTAAGTGACCAATGTTTTTGATAAAAAAAACTGTCTTAGTTATTTTATTATAAATATCAGATAACCATATCATGTTTTAAGAAAAAAAGGTTTCGTAGACTCTTATGAGCGAGTTCTCAAATATACTTCAAAGGAAACTAAATAATTTAACTACAAAAAAAATATTTAAAATAATAAATATATCTTATAACCGTTCATTAGAATAATTGATTTATGTGATATAATAATGCTTTAATTAATAATTGGTAAAATTATGTTATTATTTATGAATTATGATTGCTCAATATATATATTAATTATAGCATATGAAATTGCTTTTAAAAAAAAAAAATTGATTCCGGCCAGGATCGAACTGGCGACCTTCTGCGTGTAAAGCAGATGTGATAACCACTACACCACGGAACCGGTTAGTCTTCCCGCCTTTTATTTATTCTCATAAATAAAATTATAATTCTTACTTGTAATAGTATTATTAATTATTATTAATATTATTTGAACTAAATTATGTATAAATTTCATTAAAAAATAATATTAATAACACGGTACATTACTTTTTCATGACAAAATATTTGCTAAAAAATTATAATCATTTCTTGTGTTGGAAATTTGCACACAGATACTTTTTTTTTATATAATAAAAATTCCATCTTTCATCAATCTTTTCCGCGTTTACTGGCGTTTTTTCCTAGAGTCAGTGTTTTAGTTTTTTTTTATTACGAAACCATAGGCCTTTTATTCTGTTCAATAATATTTCATCATAAATCATTATTTGCATTTAACTGGACCAAGCCTACAAATTTTTCATTTCAGAATCCACTATTAATTATATTATTTTGTAATAATTTTTTTTCGATTCTTAACTTATTTGATGGATTAATTTATATTGTATTAAGCAATAATGATGAAAAAATTTATTTTTTTCTGTAATCGTTGAATAATGGTAACATTACTAAACTGAAATGAGTGAAGAAAGTGAAACATTTTGCAATAGAGTGAAGAAAGTGATTACTTTCTTCACAAGTGAAGAAAGTGAATTGCCTTCTTAATTAGTAATAAGTATAAATTAAAAAATAATTTGAAGTTGGAAATTAAATGCTTTTAAATGTTTTTTAACATTGTAAGAATTTATTTTAACAAAATAAATTGAAATGTGAATGAATTATTGGTGGAAATAATCAATATATTTTAAAATTTAAATATAATAATAATTACCTTCCTTGTTTATAACCTGCACTTGTTTATAACTGCACTACTTCACAACCATGCTTATAACCTACCAACAACATACCATAATCTTCACAACATCCTAATTTTGTTCATATTCTGGTTAGATCTGATCATTTATTAAACGATTACAGAAAAAATTTAATATTACACTCGTGAAAAAAGTAGAATTTACTTTCGTCACTTGTATAATAAATAACTATTAATACCTAAACAGTGAGTGTAAGAAAAAAATTGGTAGGGCGGGTGGTCGATATAAAAAAAAAAAAAAAAAAAAAAAAAAAAACTAAGAAACATTACAGTTAATTATCTAAAATAAAAATATTAAAGTATAAATTATTATTATTAATTATTATGTAACAATTAAGCAACTGATATTGATGTTCAGACCATAGGACAAAATTTCATATATACATGGATGGAGAGAGACTAGATAAAATTATAAATTTAAATTGTATGAGTGTGGATATAACAAAATAGGTAGAAATAATTATAATGTAATGTTAAAAAACATGGAAAGACATCGAATTACAGACCGAAAAGAAGATGAAGCAAGCTCATCAGAATATAAAAAGAAAAAAAAATATAAGGAGAATTATATTAAGACATAAAAATAGTTTTCATGTTAATTTTATGTTTATCTATAGCATTAAATACAAAATTTGTCTTGTTTGGTTCTGTCTAGCTTTGCCTAGTAATGTTTGCCGGGAACATGTCTAAATGAACATCTGATTTTGCTAAAAAGTAATGCATGCAGCTAGCTTTGCTTTATAATAAAAAAGAAGTAATTAATGGCTAATTTATCATTGAGAAAATATTTTATGCATTAAAAACATCTAAGTTTGCCGACTTATCTATCATGGACGATCATAATTTTTCAGTCCCATCTATGTTGGTGGCTAACATAATGGTTGCTTGCTTGTTCATTAAGTTTCTATCAGGGCTCTGTTCTTCCATAAAAAAAAATATAATGAGTGATCATATCTTTCAACACATCTTTTAAGTCACAACAAACTTAAATCGGCAAGTAAAAATTACGTGCTTCTTTTATGTAAATACATACATAGTTTCAAATTATCTAGTTCTGCGTATTCACCCATCTTGAATTGCTTTAATTTACTGCTCACAGCCATAGTATATTATGTCTTTGTTTAAGGCTTATGACCCAAATTGAGATATTTAAAATATTATGTCGACGAAAATAAATACGAATTATGGAGTGGACCAAATTGCGTTATTTTATACGAATATCATGGGACCAGCGAAGTTATACGAATTATCTGGATATATGAATTACCCGGATACGAATTATTGGAATTTTACAGTTTTATAATGTAAGAATGTATATATTTAACTGTTATGAATGTTAATTGTATATCTTTATATACTATACTCAACCGATCTTAATGAAATTTGGCTCATTGTCCAATTTAAAAGGTAGGATAGTTTTTATCTCGATTATTGGCCTCAATATTTCTTTTTTTGCAAATTAAATGCTTATTATACTACAATTGAGTGTAATTATTTGTAAGTTCTATACATTTTTAAGATATGGCGGTGTTAATTGATTTAATGAGACAACACTTCATTTTCTTTCGATTTTAGGGAGGGTAAGCATAAATCTATTTTTCCGGCTTGGACTAGGAATATCCGTGTTTTCCCATGGGAAATTATGTGTCGACTTATCACGTGTAGGGAAAATATCGACTCTGTTTTAGCAAAAGACGGAATAACTCCTGATACGATATCTCTTATCATCATGTTTTATGTTCTGAATTTAATTAATATGTATTATGGCAAAAGATTAATTTGGTACATTTTCGCTGTCTATTGTGATTGTACTAAACGCTGTTCTAATTATTTTCTTTATTAGTTCCTTTTACATGTGTCTTTCATTATTATGGTCAAATATAAGATGTAAACAATAAGAACTTTAACCCATCTAAATTCTTTACTAAACAATTTTAAATTTGGCGTAAAGTTCTATTTTATATCCCGTTGGTTTCTAGATTAGCTGAAACGTTATTATATTTATCAGTGAATTTTTATTTGACTAAAAAAAAAAATTGGAGCCACAGCAACGCGTGGTAGGGTCTGCTTGTTTTAGGTAGTATATGATGACATTAATATACATCTAAAAATGTACATCTGTCTGCGGTGTACGAACTGCATTGCACCTTTAAGACATATTTTTTGTTCAACTGGATACCTTTCACTTTAACATAAAAATAACTGAGGACGTCCCACGCGAAAGGTGAACTATTAAAAAATTCTTCCTCCAGCACGATTTCCCTCCCACAATCCGACGAAAAAGATCACATTTCCCACGCGATAATAATTATAAAAAAAAAAAAGCAAGAAAAAAAATTAGGTGACGTTCCCCCCTCGACAACACCCGGAAGAAAGCTCCTGTTACATTTTAAAAAATGTTTCAACCCCTGAGCATTTCCATTTTTTACCTAAGAGGGGATGGTATTGCGTAAGGGTCTTGCTTTTTTATAACAAGGGGTGGTGCTGTTGTAGTGAGCCCTCGAGAAAAGAACCCGGAAAAAATCCTGCCGAAATAAAAAACAAACCCAGGGCCCCAGAAGAAGGGAGATATATTTTTTATCTTTTACGACGGGGGGGACACAAAGCCACCCCTTTCTGTCGATTTGTTTGTTACTCTAAATTATCTCTCTGGGGCAATATTTATCCCGTGCCGTCGGCCTCGTCAAAGAGACGTCCTCGTTTACCTGGGCTGAGTGCTGTCACTTCCGCGTTATTTCGTCGAATAGCTTCTTCAGGGTATTAAGTAGGGGAGAGGAAATTGTAGAGATTTCTCGGAACTTAAAATCGGTAGCGATTTGGCAACTTCGCTTATCAAACACTTCCCTCCGCCTCACTGTGGGACGAATTGCCAATCTAGGTGGAAATAGTTAACATCAACTAAATGAAAAAATCATGTCGGTCTCATAAAAACAACAATCTAGCTAGGTCATTTCCAAATTATTAATTGATTGAAGCAAATTTAACAGAATAATGGGGAGTTGAACACATATACCATTACCACTTAATTTATATACCAGGCTACGAAAGGTGATTCGGCAAGAAAGTTAATATCTCTGTTTGGCTTTTAAAATGAGGAGTACACTCATTTATTTCCAGTAGTCGGTAAGCTACTCATTTTATTATTACTTTCACTTACATATATATGAAAGTATTGCGATCGTGAAAAATTTCGACTTCCGGTTTTCAACGGAAATACACGTTTGGAGTCCCCTGAGTCCAATTAACCAAGTCCCACAAAATGTTCTGTGTGTCTGTGAACAGACTAGCTCAAAAACTATAAAAAGCACAGACCTGAAATTGGGTATTTAGTGTATGTATAAGCCAGCGAGGCTTATACATACACTAAGGAATTTTAACGGAATAAAATATTGTCATATAATTCAACGAGAAGTATGTTTTATGATTTAGTCTAATTCGCGGCTGAAAATATATTGAAAGTTCAAATATAGGGATTTAAATCTTAAAATCGATATATCGTCGATCGATCGCATTTGATCGATCGAGTTCTATTATAATATTTTATATATATATATATATATATATATATATATATATATATATATATAGATATATATATATATAAAGGTGAGATATAGGAGATGCTGCTAGAAGAGATCCTTTCTGCAGAGGAACACCTGCAGATTGAGAGATAGGGGAGGACATGCATATTGCATGAGGACAATCCACAACAATCCAGGTAGGGGTGGCGCGGGGGCAAAAAACTTAGGGCGGCTGCTTCCGTGCCAACAGCCAATGTCGTGCAGACCACGTGCGTCGAGGCAGCGACTCTTGTAAGGGTTGGTTAAAATTATACATGTCTTCAGGAAAGAGGCTGTAATTTTTCCTCCAATCCTATTAAAGCAAAGTAAAAAATAATATTTAAAAAAAAAAACAATACAATAGTCGGTATCAGAATCTTATGGTTGTTTAAATGGACATAATTTTAAATGCAATATTTTAAAATTCTATATAAAATATTTACGTTTTTATTATCAATTTATTATAAATTATTAATTGAAGAGGAAATGGTTGGGGTGCGGTCAATATAAATAGCAGTACAGTAAACCCTCGATACAGCGGTAGGGGGTTTGATTTTCATAGTTCGCTATAACGAGATTCGTTATAACCGAGGATTATTTTTTTTTTAATATTTTTTTTTAACCAATGGCCACACTAATTTGATCATATTTCGAAGAAAATTCATTCATTAGAACTAGTTAAATTAATTCGCATTTATGTAATTAATTTTTAGATAAACTACATATTAATTAAACAATGAGATTCAATTATTTACCTGCCAAGTTCACTTGAGAGTTCTTTAGCCTTAGCTTTAATAAGATGGTCTAAGATTGGTATTGGAGATCTCATTTGTTTTAAGCAATTTATCAATTTTTTTCCAAATATTCATGAGCGGCAGAGCGCAGTCATTTATTTGATGCAGAAGTTAATCCTTGGACTGCGGTTGAATCTAATTTATCTTTTTTTTTATAATGGTTGACAATGTTCACTTTGGAATCCCATATTTTTCTGCGATGGTTTTCTTACTTAGAATTCCCGATTCAATATCCATGAGAATTTTTAATTTTTTCTCGATTGATAAGGATTTACGTTTGCGACACGTTTACCAACGAACTCATTGTGTATTTAAAAAACCACTATAAACGACTACAGAACGCTGATTCGAATAATACAGAAGTCGAAACAGAACTGAGCTAGTTTTGAGAAAAAAGTCAATGGAATTAGAGAGAGAGCAAAAGTAAATCGGATTAGTTAAGAGTAAAAAAAACACCTCAATTCTAGAAACTGGGGCCACTTCGTCTTCCCGCACTCATTCTACGTAATACAGTAAAAAAAAAATAATAATAAAAATTCTAGCAGTTCGTTATAACAGAATATAATAATTCCCATGCATCAAATTTAGTTCGTAGTTCGCACTAACCGAGGATTTCGCTATACCGAGGGGTTCAGCAGAAATATAATGGTAATTTTGGGGGGATAGTATTTTGGTTCGCTATATCGAGGTGTTCGTTATATCCGAGTTCGTAATAATGAGGGTTTACTGTAATATGTAACAATCACATATTTGGTTGGTTGTGTCCAACAGTCCGGTTTTATTTTTTAATGGTTTAGTTCTCAAAGGTTCATGTCAAATTTTTTGATATATTGGCGCCATTTGTTCCAATAGCTGTTAAATTACGTCAATTAATAATTAATTAAATTAAAAATCTCGATGCATATGAAATATATGAATGTATATTTATATGGAAGGTACTGTGAAATATGTGTTTCACAATCTCGCACACCCTATCAGTGTTAAAGAGGGGTAAAGTCACATCCCCCATAATTTAGTCCTAAATCCACCACTGCTGAGAACAGAAGGCTTTTAAATGCTCGTATGCTCGTCTATTTTTAACTTTATTTGAAGTCGAAGATTCAGAAAAGCCAACTCAGCATTGATTATGAAAATGGATAAAAAATTCGATTTGCGGACATGTCCCAGAATATCTAGATAAAACGAAACATTTAAAAATACTAAATAATCTTAAATAGTATTATGTTCGTAGTAGTGATTCATCATCGAGGCTATGGGCTTTCCTGACAACAACTTAAAAATCCACCACCCAACTTTACAAACACGGATGTGAAATTCCATCAAGGTTTCAGATTCAAATTGTAACATCGAACCTATTATTTTTTATCACCGGGCCTGAAAATATCTGAAATTCTTCCTCAAAGAAAAAAAAAAATAAAAAAAAAATAAATAAAAAATAAAAATAACAGCATCTGCTTACTACCGTTGATGTTTTTAATAAATTGCTCTGAAAGCAATTAAATTTTATATGGCGCCATCAAATCAGATTGTGCCAATTCATGCTTAATAGCCCTTTAATCAAAAAGAAATAAAATCGATGCGCTTCTTGAAAAGGAATAAAGCGAAAAAAAATCGATTTACTTTTCGATTCCAGCCGGTGTTTAGCTGACCATTATGACCACTGATTAAATCTAAACATTAATATGTGGCCAGACCAAGGTTGCGAATTCCTGAATGCACCGACACCTACACAAAATGGAACAGGTTATAAAAAAAAAAAAAAAAAATGTTTTTCATGTTTAATTTAAATAATAAATCAAAATAAATTTAATCCATTGGTTTATAATACTAAAAGTCGTGGGTTTGCATCCCTCTAGGTTCCCCTAAAAATATATTTTTTTTTTATATTCATTTAAGATACCTATCCTACTTACACCTGGATCGATTAGCCTTAGTAGTAAACAGGAACGTTAAACAAAACAAGCGAACATTATTGAGTTCTTAGCATAATAAAACTGGCCTTGTCAACTTTCAAAATTTTCACTGTAGCCTAAAAAGTGTTTTTATAAATTTCATTGACTATTCAAAGCTAAAATCAGACAAGCAGTTGTGGCAAACATAAAGTGCCCCACCAGTGCAAGTTTTATGAGCCCCGTTGCACGGTGGGAAAATTTTGTCATTTAGCGGCCAAAAATCTATAACTCCTGTCTACATTAATGACGATAATCGAATAATTCTTTTTTCATTAAAGAGCATGGAATTCCCTTTATTAGTGAGAATAAAAAAAAATAAAAATATCATCGCTCAAAGTATTCCAAATAAATTTTTAAATGAATCCTTCCTTCACTTAAATTTAAATAAAATAGTTCGTTATAGTATAGAGATATATACTATACTATGGCAAATAAAAAAACAAATGCCTTAATAACAGCTGTTTCAAATTAATTATTGTGGTTCCGACACTTCTTTTGAAGTAAAACATAATTATTTTTATATGTTAAGCCCTCTTCGATAATTCATTAATGATTTTTTTTAATAAAAAAATTTTTTTTGTTTATTTTGTTGAAATCTTGCTATCTTCTGGTTCGCAAACGTCTATACAAAATAATTTAAGTCTATCAACTTATTCTTTCATCACCTACAGGTTATAAGTGAAAACCTAATTACAGTAGGATTCCGATTAACCGAGGTCCGGTCAACCGAGGTCCCGATTAACCGAGTTGGCAAGTCTGAGTGGGTTGGGGGATGTGTAAGTATATAGATGCCTTTAAACTCTACGAACCTAACCTTCGAACAGGTTCTCCCCCGAATCTTGCCATACCGACGTTACACGAACAGCCATTAATACTTAACGTGACGTTAAGCGAACCAATATGGCAGACGCACCCAACGCTAGCTTATGATGAAGAAATAATCTCCATTCGCAATATCTCATTGTCATTGTCTCGAAAATAACTTGGAGACGAATTACAACGGCGCACAGTGGTTGAAAGGCGGAAAAAACCTATTTTTTGAAGGTATTGGAATATTCTTTTTCTTTTCATTATTAATTAATAGAATAGTTACCTAACACATTCCATCAATTTATTCGGAGATATTCTGATTTTTAAACTCTTTAGGACCCTTTGAAAATCGATCATTGAAAAAGTCTATTTTTCAGCGGAAAATTTATAACACTATAATAATTTTTAAATCTCGCATTTTTGTTTCTTAGAGCGATTTTCCTTCATAATCATGAAGAGCGATCTCACATATTACACTAGCATAAAAATGATGCTATTCTGTCTATGTTTTAACCCAGAAATAAAATCCCGAATAAATGAAATAAAATTAAGACAAAAAATTTTTTTGGTAATTCATATTTTTCAAGCGCAGCCGAGCGCAGTTTTAAAATCCATTTTTTTAAGAAGAAGATACATTCAAGGAAATATTAAAACGTATTCTAGCTGCGTCCACCTGCGTCTGTACATGTGGGATATTTTTTTTTGTTGTAATACCTATGCTATTTCGTGCAGTTTATTCGCTATGGAGCTTGTGCTTCGAATTAGGTTATTACTAATCATTTCGTAAAACATCATGCCTTACTTACCAGGTCTGTAGCATCATTTATAAAGTCAGTCTGAATCTTTATTAGGTCGATAATAAATCAACTTTTTCACCTACCGTGATTTTAGAATGAATTTGAAAATTATTAATAATAAGTTTATTAATATGACCTCCGATAACTTAAAGGATTCGGCACTTTTAATTTTTAAGCATCCATTTGTTTTTAGAAGATTGGTATTAAAAAAAAAGGTTCACCTATTATTTAACGTGAATAAGGGAACTAAATTTTCACAGATAGAGTTGCAGTTATTAAACCTACATTGAACAGTCAATCCCACCATCTCCTATCAAAATTATATTAAAGTCGGATGATCCCAATCTTATATTTTAATATGATATACATTTAATAGTTAAGAATTAAAACATAACGACAAAAATAATTGATAGTTGCTATGTATAATTTTTTTTTTTTTTTTACCTAAGTTGAGTGTTTTCATGAAATAAAATAATGTTGCAAGTACTATCAATGATATTACTAGCATAAAACAGCAAAAGTGTTTTAACTAGCCGATTTCGAGTCGAAAATTGATGTATAATTTTTTTTTTCTAAAAAAATTTTCTTACACTGCCGGTTAATCCGAATAGCCGGTTAAGTGGGGCTCGAACCTATACATTTTATAGGAAATTCAATCGTGGTTATGATAATATCAACTTTATTTTTTTGCGGCTCACAGATTGGGTTTGACAAGGTTTTTTTCCGAAAATAGTCGATTTTCAACCACTGTGCGGCGCACTAGTATCACAAACAACTCCTGTCACTTGGGGAAAAAGCCAAACCAAAGGTGACACTATCGCTACCCCCGAACACAGGCGAACAGATGAAGTACCTAAAATACCCGAACAGCCCACAGGCCTCGAAGGCAATTCGAGGTTCAAGTTCGTAGAGTGTAAAGGCACCTTACGAGTTCATTTAAACAAACTACAATAAAAGATTTCTTTTTAAAAAAATAGTTTAATAATTTCTGTTATTATGCATTATTATTACTAAATATTTATTATGTTTTTAAACATATATGTAGTTTTTATTTAAAAATAACCTACATTTTCAGTTGGTATTGGTATGGTTCCGATTAACCGATTATTTCGATTACCTGATGTAACCTTGGTCCCCATCGACTCGGTTATTCGGAACCCTACTGTACATGTAATTATATTTACGTTTACAAAACGCATCACCTAAATCGCTCTTACTGCAAATAAATAAATAAAAAACTGCTATATCAAGCAGTTTTATCTAAGCAGCATATCAATTAGAAGCGAAATAGCAAGGTTTACTCATTATTAAGACATTCCCTTCAAATTCAGAGACACTTATATTATACGCTACACACTATTAGGCATTTATTACTAATGCGAATCAGGTCTAGTAATAATTACATGTTTGGCTTAACAACCCTTGTCATATTTTTAAAACAACATGCCGTTTTCTCGGCACCTTCTCACAGCTTGTATAATTATAGCTATTCCGTATCGGCAATAATATACAGAGCATTGTTCCCAAGTAATAAATATAGTTTGCACTATAACATTACCCGCGATTATTATTAGCTTCGTAGGTGGGTGCTTGCAAACTGCAGTAATGGCTCTTTCGCATGGTCTCATACGTTAAAAAAAAAAAAAAATAAGGAAAAAATACATTTATAATATACCAAGGATACCAATATTTGCATAATTGCACGCTTGAAAAATTAAACTTTGCGTAATTTTTTAAAAACCTACATCTCCTCAGTTTTTTCCACTTCCTAGTTTCTTGATTTATTGTGACTTATTCTGTAGTTACCAGAACCTCTGAATATAAACTAGAAAAAACAAACTGGGAGTCATTATTTCTGATAATTGTTAGTACTTAAACACCTTGTCTATTTGTATTGCTACAAGCTTCGGTCAAGGGCATTAAATGAGTTAAAATTTTAAATGTTCTCATTCATAATAATATTTCAAATCCAGCAAACTCATTCATGAATTTTTTAATTGAGGCCATAATCAATGAATGTTTCATTCATAATAAAGGAATAAAAGAGGTGAGAAGTAGTCAACTGTTATTCTATACGATAGGTGGATTGATAGTCAAGATTTTCAGTTCGACGTTTTTTATTTTTAAAAGCCAACGTTTCGATCCCTACATGCCGATCTTCATCAGGGCTAAAAGAAGACATATATATGATCTCTGCTACAAGATGACAATTCAATGTTTATCAGTAATTATTATTTATAGATAGTTACAACTAGGAGTAACAGAATAATGGAAAAATCTGGTATGATGCGCGCAACCCACAACTTTCACTTACCAACTTACTTAGATTAGGAATTGACGTGTTTAGTTAATTGCCATTTCTCAAAGTCACACATTTTTCCACATTCACACTCTAAAAAACGTGAGACAGATAATTTCTCCGTATAAACAAAAACAAAGGTATTTTTAAATAATTTATTTTTTTAAGAGAAAAGATTTGGCTCCGCCGGGAGTCGAACCCGGGTCTCCCGCGTGACATGCCCGGATGCTAACCACTGCACCACAGGGCTCGGGATCAAGTAGAGCCAATCCTTCCTCTTCACTGATTGATACCTACTCCCCCTATCTCGCAATTTTTGCGAGTAGTAACGGGAGGTGGACAATTTTTGTCCAATTTTTGGTATTTATTGACATACGTCAACTTTTAATTATTTTATATTAATCTAATCTTAATTGTGGATGACCACCTTTTTTAAATCATTTTTAAATAATTAATTTTTTGAAGAGAAAAGATTGGCTCTGCTTGAAGCCGAGCTCTGTGGTGCAGTGGTTAGCATCCGCGCTTGTCAGGCGGGAGACCCGGTTTCGACTCCCGGCGGAGCCAAATCTTTTCTCTTCAAAAAATAAATTATTTGAAAAATAATTTAAAAAAGGTAGTCATCCACAATTAAGATTAGATTAATATAAAAACAAAGGTACTTTATAAAAAAAACATAAAGGCCCCTTCCCCATTTAAGCTCACTCAGAATATTTTAATAATGATAAAGCTTACCTGATATTAAAGAAAATTCGATTCTCTTTAAACAACACGCGTTTGATCAAAATCTTTAAAGCTGTTTTCGAGGAAATCGAAAAAAAAAAAAAACAACGTAAAACTGGGAAAAAAGTTATGAAATAAAGTGCCCCTCCGTTTGACCAATTTTGATGGAATTTTTGCTGTCCCATCACGGGCATATACATATATATATATATGTATCTATAGCAAATCCCCAATTTCAGGTTCGTAAGGTTTATAGTGTTTGAGCTAGTCTGTTCACAGACACACAGTCCATTACTTGGTTATTTGACTCAGGGTGGCATTCATTTTATTAAGTTAACTAGCTATTTATTCATTTTTTCATTTATATATTTTAGATTATTAATTATTAGATTCATAAGTACCCATGACGTGTAAACATACCATGAGCTGGATTTTGTTACTTCTTATTGATACTATAAATTAATTAATATCTTCTAATCTCATTTTTTTTTTTTTTTTTTTTTTTTTTTTTTTTTTTTTTTTTTTTTTTTTTTTTTTTTTTTTTTTTTTTTTTTGGGACTTTAAGGCTTCCACTGAAGCCCTATACTGCCCATACTAACACCCATGGCACTGGGTGGTACTTCTCCTACGAAAGAAGAGCACCACCCAGGACGGGACTCGAACCCGCAGCTCCGGCATGGGAGTACGGCGCTTTACCGCACAGCCACACCGGGCCCCTCTAATCTCATTTATGTGTCTTCATTTTAGCCCTGATGAAGGAGGCCAAACAAAATTTCACTCCAAAACCTACTGCTTTGGTTACAGGAAGATATTTTTCAATATCCTGGATTCTTCATTTGTACGAACTTTACCCTCGAATAGCGTTCTCGGAGACTTTTCGGGTATTCTAGGTACTTCATCTGTTCGCCTATGTTCGGGGGTAGCGCTAGTGTAACTTTTGATTTGGCTTTTCCCAAGTGACAGAAGTTTTTTGTGATACTAGTGCTCCGTTTGTGATTCGTCTCCTATTTTTTTATTTCTCAGGTAATATAAAATATATTGACTATGGAGATTTTTTCTTTATCATAAGCTAGCTTTGGGTGCGTCAGCCATATTGGTTCGCTTAACGTCACGTGAAGTATAAATGGCTGTTTGCTTCACGTCGTTAGGGCAAGGTTCGAAGGAGAACTTGTTCGAATGTGAGGTTCGTAAGATGTAAAGGCACCTTTAATAAGACACGAACTCGAACACGTACTTTATCCGTCCGCCTGTATGTTCCTAATAGTCGCTTTTGTGTCAGTTAAGATAAGCTTCTAGACCTTCTTTTAGCATTTTTCTGACGTGGCTTTTATCCATAAAAAGTCAGAGCTGAAGCCGCTAGCTGCAAGTCAACCGTCTTTGTAATTAAAATTATTGCATTGAGGTGCATTGGTGCGGTCAGACATCATTGGTTTATAAACAATTTAACCAAAAATAAACTGGGGTCACAAAAATCTACATTTATTATATATGTTAATGGATTTAGGATAAAATAATTACTAACTAACCTTTTAAGCTAAGCTAACCTTTTGACCTGACATAAAGTGACGTTAAACAAACAAACATATAAACACATTTGACATTAAATTGCAGTTAGTATCATTATTTTCAATTAAACAATACATTATGAACTATCAGATTGCTACTTAACTAAGCCTATGTTCTAATGTTTTTTTTTTCATATTAAACTATTTATTTAATTCAATAATCAATATATATTATAAAGCAAAGTGTACAATGTGCGTGCCGATAAGGCTCAAAAACGACTCAACGTACGTTTAAGAAAGTTATGTTAGCGTGTTGCTATATAACCCCTAACGGAGAAGGTTTCCGTTTTTCTCTTAAGGGTGTAAAATTGAAGAGAAAAGGACTGGAATTTTAAGCCTCTCGCACCATGTAATTAGCGTACCTGAGAATGACATACGAGTTTATGAATCAAAAATTTAGTTCGAGCTCCAGGCTACCAGGAAGCGCTAGGGTGTGTTTCACTCAATGTTTATTGTTCATTCCTGTTCAGTTTGTAAAAGTTAGGTATATATTTTTTCAGCTGTTCTTTTTAAATTACTAAAAAATCAAGCGAAAATAGTTAGTTTCACCTTTTCTTTCAAAATAAAATAATAATTTTACATCTCTGCAATCAATTAAAAAACCAACTGGATTCCTTAAAAAAATTGTTTTATCATAAGAAGGCTAATTGATTAACACATTACATTTAATCAATATATAACATATACTTAAGTAAATTTAATGCAATATGAGTGAACATTTTTTAATAGTACAGTGAGCGAATAAAAACAGGCATAAAACAAAAAAGAAGAGCTGAATTGACTGATTATAAATCGAAAATAAAAAATTATTATTTTATCAATAATATTGATAAAATGTTAAAAGTTTCAAGAAAGTGTTAATTTTGTTCTATATTTCCTTTAATTTTAAGTTTTTTCTGCTATTAAAACTACCACACAACTACCGGAACGAAGCCGGGCACCCTAGTTAAACATAAGTTTAATTAGAACATTTAGTTATCATTATGATAATTGATATTGGAGATTTTTCTTCATCAGCTATATTTGTTTCTTCTACGTCACGCAGCCATGTTTAAATGGCTGTTCGTGGAACGCCGGTACGACAAGGTTCGGGGGAGAATCAGTCAGAGTGTGAGGTTCGTTGAGTGTAAAGGCACCTTTAAACTTTCAGATTTATCCATCGGCTACTTTTCCAGTTCTTTGGTAACAAACATACGGCCCTTGCATTTTTAGATTGCATGAGATTAGGTTACCTGGTGTTGCGCAGGGCTGAGTACTAGGTCCCCTGCCCTCTGCAATAATGCGCGAGGAGGAGGATGTGGGGTCAGGAGAGTGACCTCGGCAAATATTTGTTCCAGAGGCCCACTGAGCTCTTGGGCACATTCAGCTGCCCTTGGGCCTATCTCAAGGAGAAATTTTTTCTTTTTCAAGTTTTTTCCTTTTTCCGTCTCCACTGGCTGCTAACTTTTCAAAACAAATTTCATCTTGTACGGACGGGTTTTTGTTTTTGCAGCGTGTCCCTCAAAGCAGCTAAATGTTAAATGTAATTAATTTTCCTGGTGGAGGCTGCTTTCATTCCTCTCGACCGAAGATAAGGTTTAAAGGTTCTATGTCTTCTAGCAGGAAGTTAAATGCGTCTTAGTTTTGTTTTTATTTTAATTGTAAGCGGGAAACAATTCATTCAAAAAGCAATGCTGTTCGACTACATTGTGTTGCTTTTATACACCGTACTATGTTTCTTCAATAGATTACATCAGGTCATACCGATAAGTAATGTCGGTTTTTAATGGCGTGCTATAAGGTATAGGATAAAATCAATGAAACGCGTTTAATCAAAAGTGTATTTACCATCTTGTTGCATAACAGTTTGCCATCTTGAAACCAAATTTGAAAGTTGCTCCCTCACTAATTAAGCCCCTGTAATTTGCAACAGCTGGTGAAGACTTGCTTTTCTCTCATCTCATGTTTAAATCAAGAACCTTTTCTGAACAGGATAGCAACTGGAGATAAAAAGTGGGTTTCCTATCGGAATGTTTGACGATCGCGGCAGTGGTGTATGGCGGGATATGGAAGGAATCCTTCATCATGAATTCCTTGATTTTAACCAACCTACCAATAAAGATCTGTCCTGTGATCAGCTGGACCAATTGAGAGGAGAAACATCTATCACTTATCAATAGACGCGGAATTTTATTCCAACATAACAATGCGAGGCTACATATTGCAAAACAACCATTGCAGAAAATTAAAGGATTTTGGATGGGAAATTATTCCTCACCCACCGTATTCCCCAGACTTGGCGCCTTCGGATTATCACCTTTTCCGTGGTCTCCAAAACTCATTAAGCGGCAAGTACGAAATTCAGTCGATGAGGTGAAAAACGAGGTGTCAGCTTTATTTAATTCAACACCAAAGGATGTTTTCAGAACAGGCATTCAAAATTTTGTTTCAAAATGGCAAACTGTTATACAACAAGATGATAAGTACATTTTGATTGAACGTGTTTCATTGATTTTATCATATTGCTTATAGTACGCCATTAAAAACCGGCATTACTTATGGAATGTCCTGATATTATTAAATCATTTGATCGTATAAGTAGAATTCAATATAAATATGAATATATCCATTAAAAATCCATAGTTTCTTGATTCACTTAACCCAAACTTATATTTGGAAGGAATAGACAGGGGCGAATTTAGCAGGAAATGGGGGGGGGGGGGGCATGACTTCCTGTCTCATATTCAGGAGGCAGGCAGCACCATATTTGCATGGGATTATTACCTTGTATTAAGAGAGACTAAGATCTAAATGACATAAAGTAATATGTCGAGGGTATAATAACCAGCTAATTACATTAATCGTTTAATAATGCAAAAAAATTTAATAACCAAAATATTTAAGGGGGCCATCAACCCCTGATCCCCCCCCTGAAAACACCCATGGGAATAGAGGCGAATTCACGATATTTGGTATGGAAGTTACTTTTTCTACAAGAATCAAGAATTAAAAGGGCAGGGGGAATAAAAAGGTCGTTCTAAAAAAAAAATCAAAATTTTATTATTTTCACTTCATTTTTTTCAAACAAAACAAGTATTTAATAGTAAAAAAAAATTATATAATTAAAATTGAAAAGTAGAATTTCTGATGGTTGGAAAGAGAGAATTAGAGGGACGCACTGACTGAAACAGGCAACCTATTAAGGGACAGGACCTGCAAGAGTAGAGTAAAAATAAATACAATTCAAAATGAAAATTTGAATTTTATTGATTTAATAAGACTTTTCCCAGAACGCTTTACATATAAAGGAGAATGAACAACAATAATTTCTTAGACAATTGAGACAATTTAGACGACACACTCAAATTTAACGAAAACACAGAAGTGCAAAAAGTCATCTAACTAGAAATCTGTATCTTTTATTTCGGGTTTTTTATTATACATCCAACTATATATTCATATATAAATACTTTTTATTTTTCATTTATTTTTCACAACGTTTCAGACTTTTTTCCCATTTTCAAGTTTTTTTCATGATATGCAAATCAATGTATAAATATATTTAAATTACAATTCTGCCTACCTATATACACATAAAATCAATCCATCAGCAATAAAAAAAATATATATATATATATATACATAAAACTTTTTTATTTCTAATTAATCTATTTTCTATAATTTAAAAAAAAATAGCCAATATCATAAAAAACTAGTTGGGTTTAAATCAAATATCATCCAAAGAAAATTATGAGACGAAGGAATAAGGTGAAAAATTATAAAAATCTGTAGGTTTTTCATATATCCGCATTGTTAACCGTATGCATTTTTTTTTTTTTTTTTCAATTATCATTAGGATCCATTAAACCAATATTTAACATTGAAGCCCAATTCTTGTATCCTTCAATGTTATCTTCTGTATCTATCATCCGATTCTGTGTATATTACATATTATATTACAGTAAATAACCCTTCATTGTACACGATTCTTTGAAATTTATTAGAGCCTTCAAACTTATTTACTTATTATAATTTTTCAACATTTTTTTGGTTTTGTTAAATTGTTTCTGTTTTGCATTATGATATAAATGCCCCAGCAACATATAAAGTATTATTATAATTCATTTATTATTTTTAAATGAGATTTGCTACGACTTTAATAGTTATTATCCAGTTACAATTAAAACAAATAATTTAGTAACATTTCGTGACTGTTATATTGATGTATGATCGTTAACATCTTTACCTCAAGTATTATTATTAGTGTTGTGGTTCCTAACAGGTTCCTAACGAGCAGTACGAATCGTAAGTAAATTTCGATTGCATAATTGAAAAATATGATTCACGAAATGGCAGGAAGGTATCTCAAGGCCGAAACCAACCTGACCACAACCAAATTGATTGGGGCCGATTTGTAAAGAAGGCGAGTCTTCCATATCTGAGTCAAGGTCTTCACGGAGGAATAACTTTCATTCATCAACCCAGGAAGGCTTCCCCGAAGAAGGAGATAGCGATGGAATCCCGGCGAGATAGGAAGAAGGCAGGTAGTATCCATGGGACAGAGTTGGGTAACTCCAGGTATCCAGCCATCCTCCAGCCGTCGCAATATTCCAGAATATTTATTGCTTTATTAAGGTACTAAGTTTTGAAATCATGCACAAAAGTGCCGACACAGAGAAAAGTTAAGTGGTTTTAAGCAATACGTACAACGCGTTATTGTAAATAACTAGATGTCATCGTAATTAACTTATCTATAAAGCAGTATATAACCACCACGTATTAGGAATTTAGGTCATTCATAAAATAAATAATTATTCAAAAAGATTTATAAATCAAGAGCAGACCCGACTATGCGTCGCTGTTGCTCATAGCTGTAATGCGTCGAATTTTTTGCAAGAAGAGGTTTCTTAGTTAATCATGGCCTAGGAGAGAGGTGTACTTTGAGATATCTATTGACAAGATTTTTAAGAAATTGATGTATCGTTTAACTAAATTATTAACTAAAATATTGTTAATTGGGATTAGAGAGGAGTATGAGGCATCGAAACGTTGTGATTATGTTGTAATGTATTGCAAAAAATATACATATCATAATGTACGTTTGTGTACGGGTGGAAAACAGCACTGGGTCCAGATGCTTTTAACCTAGGTAGAAGGAATCCTACTCCTGGAAGGCCACCGGATTCAGGAACTGCGAGAGAAGACTAGAATAAAAGAATAAATAAGAATATCAGGAAGAAATAAAGAAGCGGAAGAAGAATTGCGCAACATTACCATACACATGAGCGTTATATGTTAATGTTGCCAAAACCCGTGTTGCCGAAAGGCAGGGAAGGGCGTTTAATAAATAATAAATAAATAAATATATCATAATGGAAAATGTGAATTTTCACTGTTTAAAAATTAGAATAATTCTTTTTTTTTTTTTTTTTAAAGTTTTTTATGATTGTCATAACGGGACTGGAGAAACGCCTAAACCATAAGTACCAATAAACGGTCCCTCAAAGGGAAGAGTTGCGGAAACACTTTGCGGGTGCGGCCGCAGGCAAAAACCCTTTGCCAACTTTAGAGACCCTTTTGACATTTATTGGGTTTGGTCATTATGTCCTAATATTTGGTCTCTTAAATATACATTTACTTCCTTTAAGTAAATACTATATTATATATCATTACTGTATATACATTATATATTTATTACCTATTCCTCTATTCAAGAATAAATGAAAAGAATCCATGAGCATTGATGAATAATACAATCATTGTAAGTTACTGACTGAATGTTGTTTTTTTTCTTTTAAGGAACCATTGAAATACTCTGGATATCATAAACATTTTTGAAAGTTGAATCATATTGGCACCATATATAAATTTAAAGAGAAACTTTATTATATATTTATATTAATTTAACCATTATTGTGGAGTAACCACCTATTTTTTAAATTATTTAAAATAATAAATTGTTTAAAATAATTTAAAAAATAGGTGGTTACTCCACAATAATGGTTGTAATGGATAGCATACCGCACATGTCACTCGGAAGACCCGGGTTCGATTCCCGGCGGAGCCAAATCTTTTCTCTTCAAAAATTAAATTATTTAAAATAACTAAAAAATTGGTGGTTACTCCAAAATAATGGTTAGTAATGGATAGCATACCGCGCATGTCACGCGGAAGACCTTTTCTCTTCAAAAATAAATGATTTAATATTATATATTTATTAAAATATACCAATATGTGAATATTACTTGAAGACTCTAGTATTTACCAATCATAATGTTACGCAACGTATAAAATCAAATTGAATATCAAAATTACAAAGTTATAAAGTGTTTATAGAAGCTATTTTTTAAAATCATTTGATGTTTTATAATTCGGCTTATGAGTTAAACATCTACAATTGGCGAATAACTCACATTCCAAAACGCTGGTTTAATTGTCCTACTATCAGAATAAATAAACAAAAAATATATTCTTGGGTTTTATTATATCTTATTATAGGAAAACTAAAATATTCAAAGAAAATCGTTTTTTTACTTTTTCTGATATGTAGCACACGGGCTACATTTATGTGTAAATTTATTTGAATGAGTATAAGTTTTATTTACTTTTACTTACCAATATTTGAAATATATAGTAAGGGAAAGTATTGCGATCATGAAAAATTTCGACTTTTCAACGGAAATACACGTTTTGGGGTCTCCTGAGTCCAAATAATCAAGCCCCGCGAAATAGTCTGGTGTGAACAGACTAGCTCAAAAACTATAAACCGTACGAATCTCAAATTGGGTTTTTAGTGTACGTATATACCCGCGATGTGACAACTAAAATTGGTCTAACGGAGGTGGCACTTACAGTACCAGTCAAAAGTTTAGACTCACCCTTAGATTTTGTAAAATAAATAAGTAACAACATTTTATTTATTGGACAACATAACAACTATAATTTTATTTTTAATTTATTTATAACTAGCTTTAATATCCCGGTTTCACCCACGGAATTTTGAAAACAATGAGAAAAGCCGTGGGTCCAGAAAAGTTCGTTAGGACAGAAATGAGATTTTTTTTTTTACTCCAACGGTGGATTTCGTAAAAATTTAATGTAAAGCGAGATCATAACGATTTTTATAACAATAAATAATATACCCAGAGATTAGCTGAAGTGATGGAATTTTAATATGGACAGGTGAATGAAAGAACCACTAAGCGAAATTTGGAGAATTTAGGACAAACGGTATGTATTTCTATAAAAAAAAACAAAAAAAAAAACAGAATATCATCTTTATTTGTATAGTTTGTATTTAAAACAACCATATAATTTTTGAAATGTTATCTCTTTCGTTACAATTACTTTTTTAAACTTGAAGATTGTGAATTAGATGCAAGTGAGTCTAAACTATTGACTGGTACTGTACGTTTATTTAATTTTCTAAAAAACGGCTATAACGATTTCGATTAAACTCGTCGTTTTTAATCAGAATCAAGTATTCTTTAATATCAGGTATAATATAATATAATATTCTGAAAACTTCAATAGGATTACACACATGAAATTATAATATTTGTAGTTCAGAATATTTTTGCGTTATTCCCGATATACGAAAGGCATTCGATGCAGAAACCTGGGCATTTAAAACCAAAAATGCTATATGTGAATAACGAAATAAAAATACTACAAAACAATTATATTTAAATAATATATGTAATTTAATGGATCTTCCATAACGTGATTAAGTCTCGTTCGTGCTCTCATCCTCCTGGGAGGAAAAAGAGTATCACAAGAGGAGAAAATAAAAAGCAGTGGCATGCTGTCGGAATTTCCGGCGCTAGTTCGGATCGCCATTAATCACCGGCTCTAAAACCAAAAAGTTCAAAACTGACTCTCGTCAAAACGGAGCCAAGAAAATAAACCAAAAAACCCAAATGGTTCCGCCGGACCCTAATTGTCAGCGATATGTTCTATTTCGGGAATACGTTACTACCATCCAAGGACGGTCGTGTTTGTTCCTAATATTATCGTTCCCATTAGCAGGGAAAGGGTTGTCTGTTTGGCGCACGTTGTTTTCCCATTGGAAATGGATGTCTAATGGATGAATGGTAAAAGGATATCTTAAAAAAAAAATAATAATGAAATAAAATAAATATGTTTCGGTGGGCGCATCACACGTTCACTTATCTCTTATCACCTAATTTGAGTTGAATTCCTATTTATTGACTCCTCATACACATTGATTCCTATTCCTACTCAACTAGCGAAAGATAATATCTTATGATTATTCTATAGAATACTTTTTTCCTTTGATTTTTGAAATTTACAGTAATTACAACAATTAAATAATGCGTGCGTTATGAATACGCTCCTAAATGGTGCGCAGGTCTGGGGGCTCCGATATGCAAATCACTTAGAGCGGGTTAATACCAACTTCTATAAGCGCCTTCTACATTTATCGAGATGCACACCAGGGTATACAGTACGGCTAGAAACAGGAAAACTACACATTAGTTATTATATTCTGAGATCTGCTATTAAATGGTTGCTCACGATACAACTAATGGACCAAAATAGACTTCCGAAAATCTGTTACAACGAGCTATTACTGAATACCCAAGCAGGACTAAATTCCTCTATAAAATATAATTGGTACTTGCAGTTGCAAACATGTCTGAAGAAAATCGGCGAAGAAGAACTAGTTTTTACCAAAGAACCGTATTCAATAAAACAAAAAACAGGTGCAATTCTATCAAAATTCCAGTTATATCTCCATAATGCCGATCTAGAAGCTTTAAATAAATCACTATTCAACCCATTTTATAAAAATATCGCCCCTAAATCGCAATTAACAGCAGCCTATATTAGATCCAATTCCAATATTAATATCATCCGTTTAATAGCACAGCTCAGAACTGCAAATAACCACCATATTCGATTCAGCCACAAGAATAATTTCATAGAAATTACGCCATCTTCAATCTGCCCTATCTGCAATATGAAAACAGAAGAAAACCTCATCCACATACTCTGCACTTGTCCTCAATATAATGGCGCAAGAAAGTACTTTTTCCCAAATATCACCACGACAAACTTCATTAATATACTCGACCCAGAATCAAAGGATGAAGCTACAAAACTGTCTAATTTCGCATCTACTATACTTAAAATAAGGACATTCTACTTAGAAGAATAAATGGAACTGTTAAATTATATATCAGTGAAATTATATTAATAACCTTTATTTCATTGTAAAATTTATTTTTAGCATATCCTATT
Source organism: Aelia acuminata (assembly GCA_911387785.2). NCBI lineage: Eukaryota > Metazoa > Arthropoda > Insecta > Hemiptera > Pentatomidae > Aelia > Aelia acuminata. The sequence continues at coordinate 115,877,221 of OU426983.1, read as the reverse complement.
TCTTTTCTTTTTTTTCTTTTGTATATTGTAATTATTATCTCAAAGTAGAACAGACTACCTTGTATAGGGCATGCCCTTAAAACATGTAAATAATAAATAAAAAAACGTTATTACAACAAATACATCCAGTAAATGAGTTCACAATCAGAAAGTCAATGTCAGGAAGAAGCATAAAGATAAACTAAAAAAGGTCCCGAGGCCGTATTCTTTTCAGACGCCTAGGAGGGTTGTCTGGAATAGAGAAGGAAGCGACGCTGGAATCAAGAGGGTTCGGATGGTTTGGGAGTTTATTGCAGAAGGATTTGTATCTGGATCGGGCCAAATCGGCGACATATGGGACATTAAGGTCTTTATGGATAAGTTTATTTGTGACGAAATAAGGATCATTAAAGATTATACGAAGGGTTTTGGATTGCAAGGATTTGATTCGAGAGGAATTTGAAGGTTTTGTGGAGCCCCAAAGCTCGATTCCTAAAGTCCACATCGGTCATATAATTACCATATCAATTAGCCTTTTATAATTTTGAACGTTTGTCAAGTAAGTGTTAAATTAGTCGGTAACGACGAGCAGTTTCCTGTTTCAGTCTGTTCGACGGGTTAAACTGGAGAATCATTAAAATACAATAGTTTAATGGTAAAAACTGGGATAATCAACATATTTTAAACTAGCCTGGGCCTGTAGGACAACGTTGATAACTTAGTTTAACATCTAAATTTATGTAAAATACAGTAATTGATAAATAAAAAAAATCAAAGTAGGTAATAAACTTAAATTATATAACTTATAAATTTATAATTAAAAACGTTTAGTCCGGGAGCTGAGGGCCAAAAAGGTGCCTGATTTTAGGTAAAATTTTTATCATATAGGCTGAAAGTACTCATTTCTTAGACAAATGTGAACGTCTGCCACCTTAGATCGGTTGCCATCAAATTTTATCCGAACAAAAAGTTATTTTTCGCTAATAACTCTATAACGATTTATCGCAGAGGCATTCGTGTTCTTTCTAAAATAAAAGGGCATTAAATTTCACGTCGACTGAGTTCCTCACAGTTAAAATCAGTTGTCTATTTAGCCCCTTAAGCGGAAAAATGATTAGCTCATGTTCCAAAGCCTGTAATTTGAAGAGGACTACTGTAAATAAAAAAAATTATCTGTATAGTCGTAGAATATAGAATTCTGTGTAAAACGGTATAGTTAATTTTAAAATTAGCCCACTCCTGTGGAGAAAAAGTAATTAAAACGTGAACATATTTAGCGCCATGTGGTCTATAATCCGTGAAAATTTTGGGATTTTTTTTTAGTTTCTCGCATATAATTCGTCAAATACAGATCACAAAGTATTGATTATCTTCTTACCATAAGAGGCTAAACTATCGTAGATGGAATGATATATTTGAAGTTTAAATCGGTTTAGTGGTTTAGTCGGGTGCGGTATATCAAAAATCTGTAATGATTACGATTTTGGTGGAAACCGTATTCCAACGCCCATGATTCAAAAACACCTAGTTTAAATGAACAATGTTATAGATAAAAGTTACTGAGCATCAAATTTATTGAATTGAATTTTTCATTTAATATGAAGAAAAAAAAAACTGCTTATAAAAATGATGTATGCTTTCGGCAAAGATCAAAGTAAAAATAATTTTTTATTACTCCGTCTATCTTCAGATCCTGAGCCGGACCGTGACCTCCTTCAAGGTATAAAGTAATAAGTAATAAGGTGCTTAAGCAAAGACGAGAAGAGAGCAGGTAGGTGGTAGTGGCGATGGTTAGTAGGCAAATTCAGGCAATACCTGACCTGACCTGATCTTCTCAAATCGAGCTCGCCGACACTTTGTTGCACTTGTTTAACGTAACTTGCACCTTTTTTAACTTCAAAGGCGGGCCTTTGAACTATATTTATGAGCTCTTGGGTGAAAAAAAATAAACTTAAGACGCCAGTCACACTGCCTGTGGGTATGCAAAAATTGTTCAAAGGAGCCGTCTGCTACAGATGTTGAGGCGACAAGATAAAAATGTTGATATTAATATATATAATCAATATTTATAAGCTATTGATAAATACTGTGCCTAGGATTATTGTTTTGAGAAGAATGCAGTATCGAAAATTCCAGTAGCAAAAGTTAAGATTTTAGATCATATTTACCCACTTGTTTGCACAATTAAAATTAAAACTAAAATAAGGAAAATTGTTACTGAAAATTATAAAACTTATTGAATTTTACCTTTTACCTACTCTAGGATACCAAGATTATTCATGTTTTTCTAACATAAATGAGATAAGAATGGAAAAAGATAATTTAATAGAAAAGTGGGAAAATCATTTGAAATCTAAAGATGTAACTAGATGCTTAAATTCTAAATTTAATAACAACTTTCGATTGATTATCACATTTGGGCTAAGAGAGGATTATTTAATAAACAACAATAATATCAATAAACAGAGAATTATAATGCAGTTGAGACTATCCTCTATAAATGTCATACGATTTTATATAAATGGTATTAAATATGCAATAGAAACAAATGAAAACTGCACATTATGCAATTTAAACGTACCGGAATCCATGCAGCATATTTTGATTATCTGTCCAATATATAATCCTCCTAGATTACACTATCTCAAAAAATATATTAGCGGTTCTGGTAACTTAGATATTGATTTTGCAAATATTGTAACAATCAAAAATCGGGAACAATTGGATAATGTTAGTAACTTTATTAAACAAGCAATGAAAATAAGGTCTTTTATTATCAATGAGTAGGTAACTAATCGGCTCAGTGTTGTTGTTAGTATAACTTCCATATAACATTCTCTTAATTTAAAGGATTAAAGTACATTATTTTATTTTGGCTCTTTTTTTTAAGTTTCTTTGATTTATTTAATTAATTCTATTACTATTTTCTTTTAATATTGCTTGGGATTACAAAAGTAAAACAATTAAGAATGTTTCCAGGCATTCCATAATTTGTGTACCAATATGTTATACACATCTGTAATTTATATATAAATTAAACTATTATATATTCTTATATTGTACCATTGTTGGCTGTGGGATATGTAATTATGATTACATGTCATATGCTATATGTATATAGTGTTTATAAATAATGATTCATATATCCATAAACATAATTCAATAATATAGACTGTCAATTGTATTGCACATTCTAAACATTCACTATTATGTTTCGATATTAAAATAATGATGCCAGACTACCTGTAAAATGTAAAAGCATGTAGGATACAGTATAACAAAAAAAAAAAAAAAAAAAGGTATTAACACTGTTTTGAAGGATTTCGTCCAGCATTGTGTCCGATTTTGACGGAGCTTCGTAGTTCGACGATGTCATTAAATAAGGACTTTTTTTGATTGAACGTCAATTTATTCCACTTAGGCTAAGTGGACGATGCTACAGTGGGAGTCCTAAATTTTGCCAATCCAGGTATAATTAGGATAGGGATCTGCTAGGTTCTTTTTCTTTACTTAGTGAGGAAGAGTGCTTTAATATATAGGATTTTTTAATGAAGGAGTCTCTTCCGTGTTTAAGGTTTATTTACGAGTATTTCCCAACGTTTCGAGCTATTGGCTCATCCTCTGGGGTTATCTTATCCTATGTAACTTCTTTTTACATGTTAGCCATTTGTCATCTTATAATTTTTTTAAAACAGTATATAAATACTTATGTCTATCCTTATTTCTTATTACATTTTATGGCATATTACAAATTTTCTAGTCTTTTTAATCCAGTAAAAATGTGACAGTGAATTAAAAAAGACTAGAAAATGTGTAATATGCCATAAAATGTAATAAGAAATAAGGATAAACATAAGTATTTATATACTGTTTTAAAAAATATATAAGATGACAAATGGCTAACGTGGAAAAAGAAGTTACATAGGATCAGATAACCCCAGAGGATGAGCCAATAGCACGAAACGTTGGAAAACAAATAAACTTTAAACGCGGAAGAGACTTCTTCATTAAAAAATCCTGTAGGATAGGGATCTTTAACGAGTACCTGATATCGTACAGGCTCGCGACCTCCATTTTACGTCCTATCCGAGGGACGGCATTTTACTCCCATTAAAATATCCTATGGCCTCCTCGGGACGCGAACTAGCGACCTGTAGTACTGTAGGTTTCTATGCTAACCACTACATCACAGGTGACCCCAAATAAGGACCTTAAACTATCTCTACGCGAACGTATTTATTTATGACAATTTATGCATGTTGGGACTTCCAATTTTGGTAGAAGGTTCAAAAACTTGTGAGTTCAACACAATGTCAACTATGGGGGCGGCAGAAAATAACTTCTTCCCTTCTTGATCTTCGGTTCAAAGTTTTTGCTTAAAGTAGGTTCATTTTTTAAATATTTTTCTAACAAGGGAAGAGATTGGCCTTGCCTGGGATTCGAACCCGGATTTCATTATCACTTGTAAATTGCTCTTGCTTCTGGAGCTATCAGGCACATATCCCGAACTGACCTCTTTCCCACTGATCTTGCATTTTTTGCGAATTATACGGGGGAGTGGATAATTCGTCCATTATGTGAGATGTCTTGATCATTGTCAATTTTTTCTAAAAATATTACTTCAATCTTAATATTAATTAATTTGGCATTCATTAGGAATAAGGCATATCCGCAAAAGTTGTCAGACGTTAAAATGTACCTGGATTAAAAACCTGGCAAATATGCGCCTACGCTGATGACTTAGTAATTATGGACAGAAGTGGAGCAGCCTTAAAAGAGGAGTTCGAATTGATTATAAAACGTGGGAGCAAAGTTTGGCTCAACAAGAACCAAGAAAAGAATAAATATATGCTGCTAACGAGTACAAATAACAACCCAGATAGGAAAAATATCTCTCTACTTCATTATAAATTTGAAAGAATAGTTGATTTCACTTACCTGGGCTCTTCGATAAATAGTGAAAACAATATAAATAGAGAAATATAAAATAGAATAATGGCCGGTAATAGGGCCTACTTTGCGAACCTAAAGCTCTTCAACTCAAATATTCTCTCAAGAAAAACAAAATTAAAATTGTATAAATATAAAATTTATATTTATATACCTACCACCCTTTTTTGGCCTCATCCAATTTCCTATTAGCTGGAATAACTAATTGGATATTCCTATTTGATTAACTAATCAAATAAGTGAAATATTAGCCAATTTAGTACTTTAATTATTGATTTTTGTTTTGTATATAAGAAACGTGCAATAGTTCCATTATTTGTTTAAGCCAGAACTATTCAAACATGATATTTATCAGGCAACTAAATTTTATTAAAATTGTATCGTATTAATGTAAAAAAAAAAATAAAAAATGTATACATCTATACTGGTAGTATGGCATATGGCATAGAAATAAAATTTGTTTATTTAGAAATGCACAACTCTTCCATAAGATCATTATGGAGGGGAAAAAGATTAATATAATTCATGGGAATACAAATTTGTTCAGCGTGGACAATTTAAAGGGAATTAAACATAGAAAATTAAAAGCATAAACATGGATAGAAATAAGATAAGAATATTATCTTATTTTGCATATAGTAAAATATAGATTAAATAGTATTTTTTTTTAAAACAAGAGAGTCAGTCTTTTCGTTGTTGTGAATTTATTCCAGTCTTTCTTTCTTCAAAGGTTTAGGCCTTGGCTCTAGTTGACGGTTGGTGCCTTCCAGCGTCAGAATGCCAAAAACTTTTGAGCTATGTTGTTAGGCGAAAAATAATAGGAAAATATATGTCATGGTTTAGTGAGAATTTGAATTGAGCCTGGATCGAACCGGATGTACTTTAACAATGGGATACATCAAGTCATTCAAGATTTTGCAGTTCAATAGACAATGCTAAGTAAATCATATGCTTCTTTCTGAGACAACTCAAAAAACAACTAAAAACTGTTTTTAAAATTATACATAAGTTACGTAGACACAGATGGACAAGCTGGGTGCGGCTCTGGTACAAGAGGGAATGAGGGGTCAACGACGATAATAAATATGACAAGGAAAATGTATAATGTACAAAGAGCCCAAAGGAGCAATAAAGATATGTAAAGCGCTTTATGTACAGCAATATGAACCCATCAAGCTATTCCCACTCAAGTTTTTTAATACTTTTTATTTTATTTTTTCAAAAATAATTGTAACTATATGTATAATGATGTAATACACAATAGGTACTTTTTCCGGCTCAACGGAACGTAGGATTTCAATGAATGGGGAAAATTATATACATATAACATAGAGAGATAGATAGTTATTGGCTAATACAATCATCGCTTTAGCCATGTAGTCTGACCCATTCAGTGTTAGTGGTATTAGTATAATATACATAAACTAAACGAATATAAATATTCAAATACGTACATATATAAATTAACATTACCTGAGGTAATAAATAATATTTTTATAATATAGATAAATAATAAAAATTACAGAAGAGGCACTAGCAGAAATAGGGAAATATTTTCTTTAGCTTGATTTCCTAAATATAACAATAATAATAATACATTTAACAGTTTTCCTTTCAAATTCTCTAATATCGAATGTTGAACAAGGTGAACATAATACCTGAATTTATGATTTTATTAAAAAACAAAGAGAATAAACTTTACTAGTAATAAAATAAATATTTTGACCACAAAAATTATGTTCCTTTTATTCATATATAACAAAGTTCCTTATTTTTTAATGAGAGTAATAAATATTGTCTTGTTATTCAATAGAATAAAAAAAAGAATATTCTGTAGTGATACTTGCTTGAAGTTTTGAACTATATAGTTGTGTAGGTATTTGGATCTGCCAGTAGTTATAGAAGGGCAGTATAGTGATAAATGTTCCAAGCTGTGATTGATAATTTCTGATGAATAATTGAGTGATTTTGACACCACCTGCATATTTCATATGTTGTTATAATTACAGTAGTATTGTAATGAATTTTTTTCAATTTTTCTCAATCCGTAATGTCTTGACTGGCTGAATAATTTCATTTTGTTTATAATTACGTTATAATTTAAATATTCCTGTTGTTGGGGACTATTTTAACTATTATTAAGCTACAAATGGTTTTATGAAATTAGTTGTATTTTGAGTTGAGTGCCCTATCAATAAATATCCTTGTGATTGAGTAGCCAAGTAGGTTTTAACTGTTTAAAGAACAAGTCTTCTTTATAATTATTTGCTACTATTTTTCTGATTTGCGAAACCGAGTTAAAATTTGTGGCACTCTTTTTAGGGTATAAATGATGGAGTCTAACAAAACATTTACGCGGCAATCGATTCTTCAGAAGTTAGTAATTTTCTTCTGTAATATATTTTTATGTAGAATATAAAAATATTTTTGTATACAATATAATTTTCCATGCTGTATGCGTGCACAATATTCTCTTACACATTTGTTATAAATACGGATTTTACATATTTTCACTCTAAAAACATATTTCTAGTATAAATTCATATTTTTACATTTTCCGTCTATTTTTACTTTCACTTACCTATATATTAAATATATAGTAAGTGGAAGTATTGCGATCGTGAAAAATTTCGACTTCGAAATACACGTTTTGGGGCCCCCTGAGTCCAAATAACCAAGTCCCGCGAAATGTTCTTTGTGTGTGTGTGTGTGTGTGTGTGTGTGAATAGACTAGCTCAAAAACTATAAACCGTGCGAACGTGAAATTGGGTATTTAGTGTCAAAGGGAGGGGGTACTTTATTTAATAACTTTTTATGGTTTTTTCGATTTTCTCAAAAACGGCTCAAACGATTTGGATTAAACTGAGTATTTGATATATTAATATGCCCGAGATATTACTGTAAAAATTTCATCAAAATTGATTAACCGGAGGGAGGACTTTACTTAGCAAATTTTGTATCATTTTCACGTATTTCTTTTATTTACTCAAAAACGGCTTAAACGATTTTGATCAAACAGGGTATATATATTTGATGTATGTGTATGCCAAAGATGTGATAGTCAACATTTCATCAAAATTGGTCAAACCGAGGGAGCACTTTATTTCATAACTTTTTTTCCAAATTTTACCTTATGTTTAATGAAAAATGGGTGTTCTTTAATATCAGGTAAGCTTTATCATTATTAAAATGTTCTGAGGGGGCTTAAATGGGGAAGGGGCCTTTTTTGTTTGTTTTTTTGTTTCCTATATAGTACCTTAGTTTTTGTTTATATGGAGAAATTAATTGTCTCTCGTTAGCCTAAAAATAAGAAATGTCTAAATATGAGATATGAGATGAAGCCGTTCTGTTCATTCAATGGAAATTATTTGTTTCATGGTAACTAAATGAAATTTTCAACATAGAGAATTATAAAATCAGTCGACTTGGAGTATTATGCTTGCATTGCCGAACTATCTCAAGTAAAAACTTTTATTTAATAATAAAAGAAATTAGTTTTTTTTATAGAGCAAATGAAAACAAAAATAAGAAATGAATGTGGAAAAATGTGTAACTTTGTGAAGTGGCATTAACACAACGCATTAATTTTTAATCTAAGTAAGTTGGTAAGTGAAAGTTGTGTGTTGCGCGCACGCACCAAATTTTTTTTAACATGTGTTGGATCTCTAAAGCTCCATCTTAAGCTACCTCACGTGAATCCTCACGTGACCAACGTATCAAGTCTCGTGAACTGTAAGTCACTATCCAGGCCTGGCACATTTAGAATATTTTCGCTACTGAAAATGAATGTTAATATGAAGGAGTAGATTGAAAACAGCCCCTTGGGCTCCTGAGAGGAGGCAGAAGAGAAGAATGGCCAACAAAATTCGCTGTAAGTCAACTCAGTTAAAATTCACCAACAATTTCAACATGCTGCTTCGTCACCGATCTAATTACTTTATTTTATTTTACTCCGCAATTTTTATTTTCTACATTATTTATTTCTATTATTTATTTTCATACTCACATCACTAACCAGAATTGTTCCTGTTTTATTTTACATTTTATTTCTCCCTTTTTATTCATTGTAAATAGGTTAATAGATATATATTATAATCTAAGACGTATCTTATTCAATTTTCCCATACAGTCCACTTAAAGATAACTAATTTAGGGGTTGTGTCACCTCACGATACAAAGTGAAGGCATACCCCACAACATGTCATTATTCGTATTGCTTTAAAAAAAATTTTAAAAATAAAAATACATACTATCTATTCTTTCTGTGGTATAGTAAACATAAAAAAAAATTAGTTACTTTTTTGAGGAAGTTATTATTTAGCAACTAAATAGACTTTTCTTATATTTAAATAGACTTTTCTTATATTTAAATGGACTTTTCTTAAATTTAATACTATATAGACTATAGACTTTTCTTATATTTGCCCAAGATGTATTAATCCTATGATACTAGATTATTGACCATAGGTCCTTGGTAGTGGATCATTGAGATTCCGGAAAAGGTAAAAGGTCTATCCAAAGCATTGATAACAACTGCTTCCTCTGATTCTAAAGGCAAGTGATCTTTTAATACAATCATTAATTAGAGCGAATATAACTATTTATAAAATTATCGCATATGATGATTTAGAAATTACTTTCAACCGATACATTTTTGTAACATATTTCTTAACATATATATGTACATGTTTGGCTTTTTATTTTACATTAAAATCCGTTCCCAGGGTCACCTGTAGTGTTATGGTTAGCATAGCAACCTGCAATAATCTGCAATAATAAAGGTCGGGGGTCTGAGATGATTCTAGGATTTTTTAATGGGAGTAAAAAATCCTTGGCTATGCCGTCCCTCGGATAGGACGCAAAATGGAGTTCCTGAGCCTGTATGTCAGGTACTCGTTATAGATCCCTATCCTAATTATACCTGGATAGGCAAAATTTAGGACTCCCACTGTAGCATCGTCCGATTAGCCTTAGTAGCATTAAGTGACGTTAAACAGACAACAGCAACAAATCCTTTCCAAGTTATAAAGTAGATCCTGTTTTTTGCGCCTTCACTAGTAACCAACACTATACCGCAAGATTTGTTGTCCCCTGTATTTATCTTGTGATTATTATTTTTTTCATGACAAACTGTGTGGAGTTAAATATCTCACGTCAGCTAGAGGATAGTTGCAACTTAAAATATATCGATTTTGTGTTATGCATACAAAAATATCGTCTAAGGCGGGCAGGCTGGTAAAATCAAAAAAAGGGGTCGATGTATTCTGTCGTTGTAAGGCTCAGTTAATTGTTAAAATAAAACTTATTGATATATAAAAGTTGAAATATGTGTTTATTTTGTAATACGTATGTGGGTCAACTATTTTCATTCAAAGAAAATAACGATTTTCAATGCCACACAAATCATGAAAACACAAATATTTAAACAGGTGACAAAAATTATCACTTAGTTGTCCAGAAATAACGATATGACTTGAGCTTCAGAACAAAAACTAACTCTCCAGTCCATCGCTCCTTATATTTAGTCGTAAGGAGTACGGCCTCGAATGTTCAAGACTAGCGTAGATGGTACTCGGACATCGTAGTCACAAACATTAATTATGACAGTTAATTCCAACAACATGTCTAGAAATATTCTAAACCATATTTTTTGGTGTTTTGTTTTACGTTACAATATAATGTGGTAACCATACAGTGAGTAACCACCTTATTTTAATTTTATATTATTTTTAAATATTTGATTTTTAAAGAAAAAAGAATGGGCTCGACCGGAAGGGGAACCCGGGTCTCCCATGTGAGATGCGCGGTACGCTAACCACTGCGCCAACGGGCTGGCTTCCAAGCGGAACCAATCTCTCCTCTTCACTCATCCCTCTCCCCCGATCTCGCAAGTTTTGCGAGTTGTCAGGAGATACCGCAAATCAGTAGTATCAGTGAAGAGAAGAGATTGGCTCCGCTTGGAAGCGAGCTCGGTGGCGCAATGGTTAGAGTACCGTGCATGTCACATGGGAGACCCGCATTCAACTCTTGGCCGAGCCCCATTGTATTTACAAATAATATAAACTTAATATATATATAGTAAATTAATACGAATTTATTTTATTGGTTGTTTCCGTTTTTGCAGACGTTTCTCTCTAGGCACTGTCCAAGACTTACACAATAATGCTTAGGTAAAAGTTCGAAATTTTGCGTTTAGTTAAGATAGTATTGGATCTACTTCCTCGGGTGCATCAAGGCTCTATAAAAGTGGATATTCTATAATATTTTATTTTAAAATAATTTATTTTTTGAAGAGAAAAGTAAATTAATAATAAAAGACACGCGGGGGACCCGGGTTCGACTCCCGGCGGAGCCAAATCTTTTCTCTTCAAAAAATAAATTATTTAAAAATAATTTAAAAAAGGTGTTCACCCACAAATTAAGATTAGATTAATATAAAAATAATTTAAAATTGACGTTCGTCAATAAATACCATAAATTGGACAAACTTTGTCCACCTCCCGTTACTCGCAAAATTTGCGTAATCGGGTAGTAGGTATCAGTGAAGAGGAAGGATTGGCTCTACTTGGAGCCGAGCTCTGTGGTGTAGTGGTTAGCATCCGCGCATGCCACGCGGGAGACCCGGGTTCGACTCCCGGCGGAGCCAAATCTTTTCTCTTCAAAAAAAAAAAAATAAATAAAAATAAAATAAATTATTTAAAAAAGGTGGTCACCCACAGATTAAGATTAGATTAATATAAAATATATAATATTTTATAGAATAAATTATCTAATCTTAGTTCGTGGCTGGCCACCATTTTAAATTATTTTTAAATAATTTATTTTTTGAAGAGAAAAGATTTGGCTCTGCCGGGAGTCGAACCCGCGTCTCCTGCGTTACATGCGAGGATGCTAACCACTACACCACAGAGCTCGGCTCAAGGCAGAGCAAGGAAGAGGAAGCAGTGAAGAGGAAGGATTTGCTCTGCCTTGAGCCGACCTCTGTGGTGTAATGGTTAGCATCCTCGCATGTAACGCAGGAGACCCGGGTTCGACTCCCGGCAGAGCCAAATCTTTTCTCTTCAAAAAATAAATTATTTAATAATATTTTATAGGTTAGAAATATTATTCTATAGAATTTATATTTATAAATATAAATAATTTATAAATGGAACGACCTTTTGTGGCGTTTGAGCTGGGTCTCAGTTAATTAACTCCTTCCGTAACCGTGTATCAAGAACCTTATGAAGAACTGAACGCTAGATCTTAGAGGATTGTATTATTTAATTTATGGGTTTTGGCTTGAATTCTAACAGGAATCCTTCGACGATCTGTACCACCATCGCAGTATATTATAATGATTCATAGAAGTATTTTGTATTTATGTTCATAAATAAAAGAGACCAAAAAAAAAACAACAACATAATTGTCTTCAAAATTAATTTCATTGAAACCATTTATTAACTACATCAAGCCTATCTTCAAACCTCTGGAAGGAAATTTAAAAGTCTGACCACTTCTGTGATATGGTAAGGAGTGGTAATTTCCGGTTGAAACCGGTTTGGTCCTGTCAAATCTAGCCCTACCACCGCCATTGTAGAAGACTATGTCACTTCGACCCACGGTAAGAATAAGATGGAGATTTGGAGAAGAAGAATTTTCTAAGCAAAACCTTCCCAATACATAATATTAACAAATGCAATCATTTGAATTATCTTAGAAATCATTAAATGAGCTTGACGAAACATAAGTTTTAATGCTTGAATTAAATAGTGATAATTCTTGTACACTTTTTTATCAATGAATGTTATTTTAAAAACAAAACAAACAGAAATTGTTTTGTTTGTTAGGGCTAAGAAGCGTAAAACCCTTGGGTCATAAAAGCCTGGATAGTTTGCCATTCCATTTGATATTTTTTACAAAGAAAGGGCATCGTATTTAAATATAAAATCCACGAGAATAGCTGGATTTGAAATGTACCTTCTAAGTAGTGGAAAAAATATGATTACACTCATGATGGATTATTTGTATGTTAGTCCCCAAACTTCAAGCATTGTGCTAACTAACTTCGCGAAAATGAAAAGTTGGCAAAACAAATTAAAAAAAAATTAATTACCGAACGTGGATTAATTATAGGAATGTTAGTAGTTCAATAGCTTAAAAAAGTACATCTCTTGTGGCTTATCTTAGCTGAAAACATTTTTTTAAATGCTGGTTAGTTGAAACTAGTTCGGACTGGTTCTACACTTGCAGCTGACTTCTAAACCATTCCTGAACCTAGTTTAATCCAAGGAAATGCTCATAGGTTCAAAACGTCTCCTTTGTTCTCTTCGGTTTCCTATTGTACATCATTAACACTCTAATCGAGTTTTAAGATTCTTTTTAGAACCTCAGTATTCTTCCATCAAAGATCAACACTTTACCCGGAACCATCACTTTACCCAAATCATCCGAAAATCTCAGTTCTTAAACAGATTCCAAGATTCCCAGACTCATTTCCTCAAAGTACTCGCTGTCTTTTAGTTCCCTGCCTTACCCTTAGAAACGGATTACGTGGCCACTACAGCATTTATTTTAGAGAAGGGTTTTAGAGATGAAGTGTGCTTGACAGGAAATATGCAATAGAATTTGGATAATGGGTAAGATTAGTGTTGAATTTGGAGAACTTGCCTAGGGGATTGATTAAGGGTTTTGTTGGTAACGTAAAAAGGAACATTAACAGATGGCCGAAGTACTTTCTGAATGATTGGATGCGCTTGATTTCTCTCCCAAAGTTTGAATCCATAGGTCCATGATTTCAGAATAGTTATGCATATAAGTAGTTTGTTTTCAGTTGATAGTTTTGATGTTCTGTTTAAAATTCTATAAATTTGGTCAAATCTTCTGCTAAGCTCTTGTCGTACCTGTCTGGTATGTTGGTTAATTCTTCGTCTTCTTTCTAAGAGAAAACCAAAGAACCTGACAGTGTCTGAGTTAGGAAGTAGTGTGGAGTTAAAACTTACCAGTATATAGTAAAATACCACTATACGAGTTGTGTAGATTAATTTTGGATTGTAAGGTTTGGTGGAGAGAGAAATTTAATAGTTTTGGTATAGACCCAAATCTGAATCCGTAGCTCCACATAGGTCTTTATATACGAGGTATTACTGTCTCATAAAAGAGATTTTTACTATAAATCGATTTGAGAGTCTGTCTGTTGGTAGTTTCGAGTTTACCACTATATTAAAATACCAGTATATAGTAAAATACCACTATACGAGTTTGTAGATTTTACCGAGGATTTTGGATTATAAGGTTTGGTGGAGAGAGAAACTTAATGATTCGGTGTATACCCAAACCAGAAATCATAGCTGCATACGAGTCCTGTTATTCGAGATATTAATGTCATATAAAAGAGATTTTTACTATAAATACATTTGAGAGTCTGCCTGTTGGTACTTTCGAGTTTACCACTATATTAAAATACCACGTAACGGTTTTTTTTTTGTTTCGCTTCGATTACGTCGGTCTGGAGTCGCGAAGAGACCTTTTGCGCTCTTTTGCGCAAAGCGGATGTTTGCGCGGGTATTTTGAATTTAAAATAGTTACGGTGTCGCTACCTATGGTTCCCACCATATTAGCCATTAAGAACTGTGGTACCGAGTGGATGTGCCGTACCTTCCATTTTTTCAGTTTTATTTTTTTTGTTTGGTGAAGAAGTGCCCATTATTTTATTATTCATTTATTTTGAGGATCTCAGCGGTAAGCCTCCTGAGTTAAATTATTATTGTATTATTTTAATTTTAATTTAAAACTAATTATTTCAAAATGATTTTTAGTTGGTGTCTGAGCTGTTATATTACATTGGTGTCTGAAATATTATATTACCTTGGTATCTGAATAGGTTCGTGTTATATTGTAAGGACCTCTGGACAAAAACCAATAAACCATGTCTCAACCAGTAAATAGTAAAATACCACTATACGAGTAGTGTAGATTTTACCGAGGATTTTGGATTGTAAGGTTTGGTGGAGAAATTTAATGGTTATTGGACCAAACCTGAAATCGCTGTTTCAAATAGGACCTTTTATACGAGATATTAATGTCATATAAAAGAGATTTTTACTATAAATCGATTTGAGAGTCCTTCTTTGGATTCCAATTAAGACTGTTGAAGTTGAATCTTAAAAAAAGGACAATGATATCCTGTACAAGTTCAGGGTGTCATTGTTTTTCGACTAGGAGTAAGTATGATTTGATGGGATAACTTGGATTTTATTTTAATTGAGTATGATTTTAAAATCAATTTTCGAACAGGTAAAAAAACACATTAACGCCTAACACACTTTTTCACCCACACAGCAATTGAGAAGTAAAAAAATCAATCTGTTAATTGAAAAAAGCTAAAACTACAGGCACAATCCTTGTTTTTTCCCGGTTATAAAGGAGCCTGGAACGCGAGGGAAGTCGGTATTAAAAATGATCCCAAAGAGAATACAAATCAAGCCAGGGGCCACTAATTGAGATAGACGGACTGTGAGGCGAAAAGGGCCGGAGTATAAGGAGATGGGATTATCGATAGGGCAAGGAGTGTTCGGTTGTGAAGGGACCAGCGTAGTCGGGAAAGAAGAAAAAAAAAACTGTATAATTGACCCTTAGCCAGGTCAGTGAACCTGTAGGGCCTCCTAGGGCCACAGCTTCGGCTTCTTCCAGCTCTAATATCAAGGGTCTCTTCCTCTCCCATCTTCCTCATAGCTCGAAGAAGCTCTTCTATCTTTTGTCTCAGCGAAGGAGGAAATCAAGGATAAAATATGAAGGAAAAGCATTGAAAATTATAACACAGGGATTTATTATTTCAAAATTTATACATTGTTATATAACAAAGATATCTTGAGTACTTAGCCTATCACAGACATCCTTAACATTTTGGATCTTCCTCATAGTTCGAAGAAGCTCTCCTATCTTTTGTCTCAGCGAAGGAGGGTGTTGATAGGTCACTGAGAGACCTATTGAAGTGGCCTACCAGTACAGAAACCTAAGAAGCTAATGGGAGTAAAAAAATTCTTGCCTAGGATGCCCCTCGGAAAGGACGTAAAATGGAGGTCCCGAGCCTGTACGATGTCAGGTACTTGTTAAATATCCCTAATCTAATTATTCCTGGATAGGTAACATTTAGGATTCCCACTGTAGCATCGTCCAATTAGACTTTGTGGCATAAAGCGATGTTAAACAAACAACAATACATCTAAATTACTTTTTAAAAGTCTTCAAAAACTACGTACCTTAACATCGACAAAAACACATCGATATTTAAATACGTTCGGGCCTAACGGGGTATTGGCTGTAGTCACAGGCGTCACCAGCACATAATAGTGGGGGGGGGGACGGCTCAATATTTTCCTAGATTAAGTAGAAATTCGAGGAGCTAAATGTTGAAATAATCCTAAAAACAACTGTTGCGACCTTTAATTCGTGCTACAACGATATGTTTTAAAGGTATTTATAGTCTCTTAAAACTTGTCAATTTATGCCTCAGGTAGAATATAGGTAGTTGCTAAGGCTTCACGCTGAAGGATGTGGGTTCTCCTTCTGATCCTAATTGCTTTCCATTCATTGCTTTCCATCAAGTTCTATAAGCTTCATCGAATTGATGGAAATTAGGATCAAGCTTAGTCAAATAAATTATCAGATGCAGATGGAAATTGGGTATAATAAATCAATAGAATATGCTGTAATTAACTAATATTTTATACATATATTTCCTTAAAATTGATTGGTTAAACTCGGATAAGTTCGAAAAATACCATTTTTACTTAACTTTTTTACATTGGTTTCTCTTCTGCCAAGATATTGGGGGGGGGGATAGTCCCCTCCTGCAAAAATGGCGTGACGCCCGTGCCTGTAGTTACTAAAATAGTTCAGGGTGTAAAATTACGAAGTTCCAATGTTTATGCGCAACATAGGTATATTCTGCTTAGTATCTTCATGTTGCCGACATCAGTGTTTTCGAAATGGAAGCTAGGGAAGAAACGGAAATGATTATTCTAAATATAAAGTTCTCATTCACTTAAATTACCTCATTTTGAAGACTATTTCACTTAGCAATCGATCTTAACGAGAAATAATGGAACATAGAGATCAACGATCAGGGGTCAAGGTGTGGGAGGAGCCGGCATTAAAGTTTTCTACCTCTTTGTTTTTTCAACAACTCGAGAACCAAAGTGATTTGTATATAGTAGGTGGAGTTATTATTTCCCTCGTAAATATTATATTAGACACGGCCTTGGATCGACAATGGTTTACTTCAATAAGGGCATAAATAATAAATGCGGATAATAAAGGCATTGGCTATTGCTTTTCCCATCCGGTATCTCCCGATAGACGGATGGTATCGACGCAAAGTCGTTTTATCATAAAGTAAATCCAACATCGTAAATCTACTTCTAAGTATACATAATTATTTTCACTAGGATATTTTATGGGAATTTTCTAGTTAAATGGAAAATTGTTGTCTCATAAATCGTTAAAATTATCTTTTATTAATATCTTCGTGTCGTAATAAATAAAAAAAAAGATTTATCTCATTGTTTTGTATATAATTTATACAAAGATATCGATTGTTTAAGAATAAGTGTTATTTTGCATACCGCAGAATCTCAAAAAAGTAAGGTTAAAATATAAGGATCACGAAAATAATTGACTAAACTTTGTCTAGCTTCATATTAGTAAAAAATGATCGGGTCTTTTCTACATTAGGGTCTTCTCGTTTTCACCCGAGGAATCTCATTTTTCTAATTAACGTGAACAATTCTATAAAAAAAAAAAAAAAAAAAAAAAAAAAAAAAAAAAAAAAAAAAACAAAAATATTATTATTCCAAAGCTTTAGGATATACTATATTTATAGTTTTACCCTCTGGGGCATATACTATTAGGTCATTAGATGGACCTGCTCTTGAGCATACAACCTAAAGCTGACCATGAGAAAAACATGGGGATTCCAAGTTGATACCAGCTACCCTCAGTGATTGCCCTAGAGCTTTATATAGAGTCATCGCAAATGCGACCCGAACTGGGCTGGGAATCATGCTCCTTTGAAATCAAAGGGCATATCACTGGGGACAATGGGGATTCCATACATGGAAAGCCGTAAGGGCAGAAGGGGATGAGCAAGGAGGTGATTTAAATTGTGCACTTTGATTCAAGGAATAACACTAAATAACAGTACAACAGTTGTATTATTTCGTGTTATTCCATGAATAACTCTGCTGGATATCATGGGTCTTCTTTACAAAAAGACCTCATGTTACTTTTTACTTTCACTGACCTATATATGAAATATATAGTAAGTGGAAGTATTGCGATCGTGAAAAAATTCGACTTCCGGTTTTCAACGGAAATACACGTTTTGGGGTCCCCTGAGTCGAAATGACCAAGTCCCGCGAAATGGTCTGTGTGTCTGTGTGTCTGTGTGTCTGTGTGTGTGTGTGTGTGTGTGTGTGTGTGTGTGTGTGTGTGTGTGTGTGTGTGAACAGACTAGCTCAAAAACTATAAACCGTGCGATCCTGAAATTGGGTATTTAGTGTAGGTATATGCCCGCGATGTGACAGCATAAATGTCATCAAAATTACTTAAAGGGAGGGGGTACTTTACTTAATAACTTTTTTGTTTTTTTTTTCGATTTTCTCAAAAACGGCTCTAACGATTTTGATTAAACTGAGTATTTCATCTATTTATATGCCCGAGATATGACTGTAAAAATTTCATCAAAATTGATCAACCGGAGGGGGGACTTTACTTAATAAATTTTGTATCATTTTCACATGTTTTTTTTATTTACTCAAAAACGGTTTTAACGATTTTGATCAAACTTGGTATTTGATGTATTTATATGCCAAAGATGTGATAACCAACATTTCATCACAATTGATCAACCGGAGGGGGGATTTTACTTAATAAATTTTGTATCATTTTCACGTGTTTTTTTTATTTACTCAAAAACGGTTTTAAGGATTTTGATCAAAGTTGGTATTTGATGTATTTATATGCCCGAGATAAGACTGTAAAAATTTCATCAAAATTGATCTACGGGAGGGGGGACTTTACTTAATAAATTTTGTATCATTTTCACGGGTTTTTTTTAATTACTCAAAAACGGCTTTAACGATTAACAAAAATAAGATATGAATGTAGAAAAATGTGTGACTTTGGGAAATGATATTTAGCAAAACACGTCAATTTCTAATCTAAGTTGGTAAGTAAAAGTTGTGTGTTGCGCGCACGCACCAGATTTTTAACTGTTACATTTATACTCACTCGTAACCGGAAAGGTAAACACATGATTTTATAAGCAAGGTTATAAACTGCATGACAAAGACAAAGTGAATCTTTTCGAATTAAGCAATTCATTATCATCTCAAGAAAAGTGTATTGAAATACTAAGAAGTTATGGCATTCTCCATAAGAAGAGGAAGTGTTCCCTGGAACATGACATGAAGTTGGAGATTACAGGAGGTCACACACCAAGATGGAGATGCTACAGAAAAGGTTGCAGGTCAAGTTTTAGTATTTTTAAGGAGACTTGGTTTAATTTTAGCAAGCTAAGAGGGAGTGCGGGACTCGTCGAAGTTTGTTTGACTCGTATCTCTGTGAGTTCGTTTGGAGGAGGAGATACGAGAATCGTGACCTTTTTGAAAAAATTATGGACGGCATAAGAAACTATTGGCCACCAGCGGAATAAGGCTACTTATTAATAACTTTTCAAAGTTCTTTTTTTTAAATAATATCATTACCTATGACATTTATTTACTAAAATATCCATGGTTTTATAAATTAACATTTGTTCTTATAAATGTAACTAGCTGTATGTCCCGGTTTCACCCGGGGAATTTCATTTTTCTAATGAAACGGTCGATTTCGTAAAAAAACCATTGTAAAGCGAGATCATTAAGTCATCATCCTAATTTTTATTAGGATAAAGGATATCAGCTGAAGATCGGCTGAAGCTATGTAATTTTTAATATGGGCAGGTGTTAACGCACCTGGTATGAAAGAACCACTGAGC
This sequence comes from Aelia acuminata, assembly GCA_911387785.2. Classification (NCBI taxonomy): domain Eukaryota; kingdom Metazoa; phylum Arthropoda; class Insecta; order Hemiptera; family Pentatomidae; genus Aelia; species Aelia acuminata. The sequence continues at coordinate 115,857,273 of OU426983.1, read as the reverse complement.
GAAATTTGGAGAATTTAGGATAAACGGTATGGTATTCTATAAATAACAAACAAACAAACAGAAATATTGCCCTGCAGTTTCAGCTTCTCGCAAATCGGCTTGCCTAAGCCTCTGTGGCGCAAGGCGGGCCTCGTATTTCTGGGCAGACTCAGTTTCCCGCGATTCTAAGCCTCTGTTGTTCAATTCTATTTTGATGTTCGTCGAGAGTTTCATCTGCTCGTATTTGACATAGTTTTTTAGTTGTTGAGCTCACTACTCATATTGAAGCTCGCTCCTTAGGAGGCATTTAAAAAAAATAAATTCACCATACATGTAAATAAACGTATTTTAATGTTAAAAAAACAAAAAAACATATGGTTTAAAAATCCCAGAACTCGACGACTGCTAAGGGACGGTCTTACCGGGCCTTTTTGGCCTCTTCAAAATCTATAAAATGAATTTTTAGGCCGTTTTTTCGACTCAAACGGTCGATTTCGTAAAAAAAACCATTGTAAAGCGAGATCATGACGAATTTTATAACAATAATGAATATACCCAGAGATTGGCTGAAGTTATGCATCTTCGATATGGACAGGTGTTCGCACCTGGTATCAAAGAACCACTGAGCGAAATTTAGGAGAAACGGTATGGATTTCTATAAAGAACAAACAAACAAACAGAATTTCAAATTTATTTATATAGATTGTAACAGTTAAAAACTAACATGAGGTCGTTTTGTAAAGAAGACCCGATATCATTAGTAATTAATTATAAGTTACAAAATGATTCGCATTTTCAGGTCGGGCGTTTTTGTACCTATGTCGAAGGTATGAGAATTACTCATATGTCTTTCTTTGTTTCACTGTTTTTTTTTTTTTTTTTTTCCATGTCTACAAAATCCCTGTCATATTTTTTGTGTGGAAGGTCTTCTTCTTGCATTTCCGCAATTCGCTTTATGGCAATTATAACAATTCGCTTCGAAGTATAAACAAGGGCTATTTCATTATGGATAGGGCTAAGGAATTTAAAAACCAATCTTCTGATCTGAATAGAAACAATGGGAGTTTGAATGAATAAAATAAAACAGTAAACTAAATAAAATAAAACTTGAGAAGAAAAAAAGGAAAGGAACATAAAGTATTAAAAAAAAAAACACCCAAAAAAATGTTAACCCAAGAGCAACAATTGAAGAACTCAATTAAAAGAGAACACTGATGCGTAGAAGCTAACAACTTGTACATATCGAGTGAAAGGCGCGGCGTTCATAAATAATGGCGCATGCTCTTCCTCTCCGCTTGCATAATACCTAGTTCTAATTGCTGTCGTAAATCACACCTTTTCCGATTCGACAAAGGTGTAATCCGTGAGATCTCCCCCCACTTCCCGCAGTACCTAATAGCAAGAGAACACAGTTTAAACAGGGGATTTTCGACAAGAATCCGGATGGATTACCTCCTTACAGAAGACGGGTAGTTTGACTCCACGGCGGCCATAACCTTTCACGAAGACCTCCCTTCCTCTTCTCGTACAAAGAGAACAAAGGTGAAGATTCCTCTTGATTAGAATAAAATCACCTTTAGCCTCCCTTGATCGGCGATCGTCTGTGATAGATCTCTCCCCGGTGACGTAACGTCTTCGGCGCCACCTTGCGGGCAGCCCGCTGCAGTCACGATCCGTATCAAGTGGTCACTCCGCCACAAAGTCCTTTTCAGGGAAGTTCCTCATTCTTTGGATATCTCGTCGATCTGGGAGACTTAAACGCTCGCATCTTCTATCAAGCCACAATTTTTGTCTGGAGGTCAAGTTTAATTTATCATCTAAATTAAATTAAATTATTGTTGGTTGTTTGTTTATTTAACGTCACTTTATGCCACTAAGACTAATCGGACGATGTCACAGTGGGAGTCCTAAATTTTGCCTATCAAGGTATAATTAGGGTAGGAATCTTTAACAAGTACCTGACATCGTACAGGCTCTGGACCTACATTTTACTTCCTGTCTGAGTGACGGCATAGCAAAGGATTTTTTACTCCCTCTATAAAATCCAAGGGCCACCGCGGTACGCGAACCCGCGACCTTTTGTACTGTAAGTTGATATGCTAACCACTCACAGTCACAGGTGAACCCTAAATAAAGCATTAATTACCATATTGCTACTATAAAAAAGCTACTGGTCTAACTCTAAATAATAGAAAAATTATTATTATTTACTAGCTGTGGGGCCCGGCTTCGCCCAGGGAGTTGTGGAATAGGTGGAATGAAACAATAACTTTGAAATGTAATAGTACAGAAAAATATACCAAAATTAATCATGATTAAAACAAAATTTGTACCATCCTGAAACTTCAGTTAAGTATTAGAGTAAGTTTCGAAACCTCAGAGTCCGCCCATATATGGTTTGGGTATAAGAGACCCTATTAATGCGGTTCTCTCAATGCGTTTTCTTCCCTTTTCTTGATTAAGAAAAATTATTTTGGCAGCAAATAGGTACTGTTATGTTCCTTTTTCGAATTCGGTTGAAAATTTACGAACAGAACAGAACTATTAAACAGAAATATTATACGAACACTTTATTTTCGATATATAATCCATTAGGTTATATCTTTTATTCATATTATCAATAGGTCATCTATTTTATTCAGTGTTAGTTTTTATTTGCTCACTACACTAATAAGCAATTTTTCTTTTGTTGTAAATTTACTCTTATGTTGTATATTGATTAAAGGCAATGTTTCGACCAATTCTTTCCTTTTCTGTAAAACTTAATTTGCTTAGGAATCCAGTAGGTTTTGTTTATTTTTAATTTAAATTCATTGCAGAGATGTAATGGACCTTATTGAAAAATAAAAAGGAAAAAATAATCGGTTATACATAATCTCGTGCAATTTAAAGAAAACAGCTGAAGCTAAAACCATAACAATGCGAACTAATGAACGATAACCTTAAGAATATATATGAATGAGATTAGCTAGCGCTCCTGGCTTCCAAATGTTGAACTAATTTTTTTCATTCATTAACTCGCCTGGGCTTATTAGAGGGGCTAATTACATGTAGCGAGAAGCTTAAAACTACAGCCCTTGTCCCTTTAACATTACACACTTAAAATGAAAACTGAAACCTTCTTCATCGTTAGGGGCAATAGGGCAATGTAACGACATAACATTCTTGATAGTATGTGTAGTCGTTTTTGAGCCTTTTCGACACGCACATTGTACACTTTGCTTTATAATATATATTGGTTATTTTGATATTCTTCAAGCAAATGTGATCTCTTATTTTTCACTTTGGGTTTCTTGAACCATTTTGTGTCACAATTTCGCTGTATAATGTCTCTAAGCCATTGTCGTCTTAGCTAACATGGAGGAAGAAAGAGTACCTAATATTGAAGTGTAAAATGTTTGGTATTTGTATTGTACTGTCGTTGTTAAGTGTGATTTGAAAAAAACAAACAAAAAAACAGGGTGATTTATTGAGTTTTCGACAAATTTTGGATTGTGAAATACGTATTTTGTTAACGTGGACGTGTTTTACGGAATCCTAACTCCGTATGTCCAAATAGTACGTAGATAGTTCGGATGTATATAGGTGCAGACCAATATGGTGGTTTTTATTAGTCGTTTTCTTCTTAAATTTTGTAGCCCAGGAGATGTGCGAGCTCTTGTTTTTTAAAAATATGTTCCAAGTGAGCCTTTTGTTTACGTACAGTCCAAGGAAGAAAAAAATTTTTGGGAAGGTACTTGGGTTGTTGATTTTTACAGTTAGACTACTAATTTTTCTTAAAGAGAAGTTTTGTGGCTAGATTTGTTTGGATTGATTTTTATTTTTCGTTTTTCGTTTGATCGTTCGTTTTTCATTTAAACAAGGGTCGCTTTTCTTGTTTAAAGGGATGTTAATGAAAGTGGAAGAAATCGTTGGATTTTTGTGCGAAGAAAGGATTTCCGTGTCTTTTGCGAAGCTATAGATTGCGGTCGGGGGATGTTCAGGGATATCTGATGTGTAAATTGAATAGAGAACATGGCTTAGAACACTACCATGAGGTATGCCTGCAAAGTGAGGAAAGAAGGAGGAATGGGAGGAATCAACAGAAACACAGAAAAATCTATTCAGAAAGAAAGATTGAAAAATCAGGAAGTAAGTAGATGAAATGTGCGGTTTTATTTTGCACTACCATCTGTCAAAACTTTCTCAATGTCGAAGAAAACGTCAGAACAGTAGTCTTAAAAAAAAAAACAAATAGTTACTTCTCTTTTTGTCTTCGCTGTCGATCGCGGGTTGTAACCTGACGTAAATTTTAACACGTTAGGTGCGGCATCGGTCCCCGGGGTCTGATTCCCTTACATTCCATTCTTAACAGCCGTTTTTACATGAAAATGTCCGAAAGACCGAACACTTCAATTAGTCTATTTTTAATGAGATTATTGTATTTTAGTGCAGAAAATGTTGCTAACAGCTGAAATTCTGTTTTTTTTTTAGAATCGGACTCCGAGGTGTGATTTTCGATAAAGAATGGCGTAAATCCTGTTTCGGCCTGTCGTGAGCCTATTATGTCTAGTTCCAATCCTTACCAAGAGATAATGCCCTTGAGACGCTCATTTAATTCCCTTTTAATCAAAAGATAACGCTTTCGTCAAAGTATTCCCATCGGACCCCGACGTCCGATATCGTCTGTGGCTAAAATACGCCGCCGCACCCAATGTATTAATAATAATCCAATAATGATTTTTCAAATGCGATACATATTTGAAAATTCACTCAGACAAAAGACAGACATAGAATACCCATATCAGACAGATAATAAAGCAACTAAACCAACGATATGGATTATTATCAAGATTACTTTCAACACGCTGTGAGGTACCCTTAACTAACAGACATATATTACGGTATCCATACATTGTAGTAATTAGACCTCTACAGACGTACGGGATAGAACTATTGGCACTGCTAAGCCATCAAATATCCAAGTAATCCAATAATAAGTATTAAGGAAGATAGTATATGCACCGTATAATGTGACTGGTCAGGGAACCCATTTTTTTATTTTATATAATTCTTTAGTTTAATTTTTAGTTCGGCATTTTTAAATTAATTCTAAATTCAATAATTAATAAGTTGTAAATTCAGTAACTAATATGTTGTCGTTAATTTATTAATCAAATTTAACATTGAATATCATACCAATCTATATTAAGTATTTAATTAGCATTAGTTTAGTGTTATGTGCGTGGGCGTCTGTGATTGGTCGAAGACGCTCTGGGACAAACAAAAGACGCTTCACCAAGTCAGTCAGCTGTTGATTCTCGCCAAGCGAGTACGCATTACACCTCACACTTAAAAACATTATTTAAAAACATTTATTACATTCCCGTTCACCCAGGGTGTTCAATTGTGTATTGTGCACATTTGCAAACATTATTTTAGAAGACGAGTGAAGAGGAAGATTAAATTCCCAGAGGGATGGACCTTTAAAGTAAAATACTTCCATCATTATTTTTTTTAAATACTGTATGAGCATTGCATTGTATTTAATCTTCAGATTTAAATAGCATTTTCTGAACATTGAACTTTGCCTTTCAGCATTCAGTTATTATCTATCAATGTATTATATTTATTAACCGATTGTTTATTGTTTCACTCTATAGTTCCTATCAATGGCCATTCAATTAAAACATATTTTTGTCTATAATAGTTTATAAGTTATGTTTCATTTTCGTTCAATCATTTGTTTCATTTTTGTTCAATAAATTATTTGTATTTAATAAATTATAGTTTAAGCTTTAAATATCAGAGAATTTTCTTAATTTCCCTTCATTCATATTATTTTGTTCTCCTTTTTTATTATGCTATTATTTTCTAAATTACACAGGTAAACTTTATGTTAAATAAATTTTATGTTATTCTATTCTATCTTTCATCTTATTCTTTTATTATTTAAAACTTTTTAATACATTAACCAACAAAACTAAGAGCATTGAGCATCTGCCATACTTTCTTCATCAGGGAAGCGAAAGGTTTTTATTATTAAAACCTAACTTGCCTGAACAGTGACTAATGAATTACTTTACAAAGATCATTACATTCCTAAATTCATAAATTAGTTATTGTTTGATGTTGAAGACTCAAACAGAAACCCGCGATAGTTCGGTCACTCGGGCTGGAAGACCATCTTGATCTGGCTCGTGTTCAAGATATCTCAACGACCATCAGTCTTCCTCATTCCAGGTCTGACCGCCTGTTCGTCGTAACAAGCCTAGTCTGAATATTCATATTCTTCGAACATTCCAAAATTCAGTTGAATATAAAAAATATTCCAATCTTTCAACTAAACGAAAACAATAGAAATATAAATCAAAGCAAAGGACAGAAAAACGTAAGATCACATAAATGCAGTCCAAAGAGACAAAAACATTAGTATTAAAAGGCTGAATAAAGGTCTGGCCACACATGTCCGCACCGTAGCAATAATACAGGTTATGTTCAGAATATTTTTAATTTAACTTACATATTACCTTTAGTTATGCCTAAAGTTCAAGCCACACATGTCAGACACAGGCCACTTTAGGCATAACTAAAGGTAATATGTAAGTTAAATCAAAAATATTCTGAACATAACCTGTATTATTGCTACGGTGCGGATCCGGTGCGGACATGTGTGGCCAGACCCCAAGACTAACATGACATTATATCAAACTACCTGTGGATCCTTAGGAGGGGGGTAAGCATGTGAGAACGGAAATTCTAAAAAAACTGTCACTAAAAAAAAAAAAGATTCCTTCGTACTTTAAATAAACGCCTAATTATTACGTTTTGGTATGTTGCACATATTTTAAATTACCTCTCTCGGTGATTCACCTCTCATTTAACCTACCTGGGTGATTCTCGAAATACTGGCAAGTTTCAGCTGTTAAAATGCCCTGTTATCATCATCTTATCATATATGTACTTATTTCTAAGAGCCTTTTTTTTTTTTTTGTTGGTACGCCATAACTTCCTTAATACTTCATCGAATTCTTGAATGAGGCATTATTTAAAAACTTTCCATAACCGCTACACTGGAAAAATATACAAATCACTCATTTTGATTGAGATTTATAAGCAACCGCGGTTTTTGCGAGAAAATGGACATTTTCGGTCACATAATTTTTTCCAATTAACATCTTCGTTTGCGAGTTGTAAGCGAAAAACTGCAATTCTCAGTGAAAATTTCAAAATTCTCGCATGGCTTTTTCGAAGGTGTCATTTTTTTAATGTGTCGTGACGAACATTTTTGATTATATACACTTTTCCGATTTTCACCGTCATTTGCGAGTTACAAGCAAAAACTACTATGAAATATTTAAACTTATGCTCCAAAAAATAAATAATCTACAATTTAAACATATCTAATCTTTACTTCAACCATCCCTCACCTATGCCCATAGACGCATTATAAGATAATAAATATAAGGTGGGTACTTTAATTCAATATGATTTAAGTATGTTAGGGTGCGAATGCTTCGCAAGGGTCAGCTAGTCTTAGAATAAATGTTATGTTAATTATGTTTGTTACCTCAAAACTCAAAAAGCAGCGGATGGATAAACCGGAAACTTTAAAAAGAATTGCTTTTTAGTCAAATAATAGCCAGAATTACTTTATATACTAGAAAAAATAATGTATATTCAATTTTATAAAAAAAGGGAAAAATATTTATTTTCCATCTTTTGTCCATTATTTGTATACGAAATATTAGTTTTCTTTCTTCCCTAAAAATCTAAAAAGAAATTACTGAAACAGTATAATTATTAAACCAATTACGGCCTGTTTTTTTTTTTTGTTTTTTTTATACAAACACTAGCTAGGGAGCCCGGCTTCGCTCCGGTAGTAGTGTGGCAGTTATAATAACAGAAAAACTTTAATATTAAAGAAAATATAGAACAAAATTAGCACTTTCTTGAAAATTTTAACATTATATCAATATTAAGATTCGAGATCTGCAGTGTCCGCCCAAATAAGGAACCCTATATACTTTATAGGGTGTTAAAAATGGTGGATGAACAATTCATTTTGCTGCAACTTTGTCGAGCCATGCATCGTTTTTGATGGTTTCTGTGATTATGAATCCTATAAGCCTATTCCAAGCAGTCAGCAGATAATAAGTTATTAGATTATTAGTTAAAAAAACTATATTTGGAGTACAACTTAAGCGCCGACTATTGTGATGGTCCCATTAGATCCAGAAGTTTAGAAAATACCGAAGATTCATAGAAACATTTTTTGTAAGACCTTTCTTCCAGTTCAACCTCCCTTAATATATCCCCCCCCCACCCTAATTTGGCCGAACTCGGCACTTCTCCAATCTTACTACTGTTACTAAGTGAAAACCAAAATATCATGAGGGCACAATTTTTTCATCATATTTCTTTTTATCCTAAACTATGAGCGGTGATAAACTCTTATTGAAAAAATTGTATTATTGGAGTCAATTCATCATTTTGTCAACTGGAATGCTCATCATATGTACATACATAGTAATAAAACCATTTTTCATAATTACATACAATAAGAACACTTCAAACCTGTTATTTTCGGTTTATAATCAGTCTATTCAGCTCTTCTTTTTTGTTTTATGTCTGTTTTTATTCGCTCACTCATATTGCATTAAATTTACTTAAGTATATGTTAGATATTGATTAAATGTAATTTGTTTATCAATTAATCTTCTTATGAAAAAATTAATTTTTTAAAGTATCCAGTCGGTTTTCCAATTGATTGCAGATGTGTAAAATCATTAATTTATTTTAAAAGAAAAGGTGAAACTAATTATTTCGCTTGATGAAACTCGTATGTCATCCTCAAGTAGGCTAATTACATGTTGCGAGAGGCTTAAAATTCCAGTCCTTTTCTTCTCTTCAATTTCACACCCTTAAGAGAAAAACAGAAACCTTCTTCTCCATTATGGGTTATATAGCAACACGCTGACATAACTTCCTTAATCCCACGTGGAGTCGTTTTTGAGCCTTTTCGGCACGCACATTGTACACTTTGCTTTATAATATATATTGATTATATCCATAAACATTTGAAAAAATGAATCCCTATTTAATGTTACTTTCTGTTCAGTTCAGTAGAGGAATGTAACTATCTTTATATATAAATTGAAGGTTTATATTTATTTGTGGCCAAAACAGATTTCAGTTAAGCTCTTATTTAATACTTTGTTGAACCTCAATTATATTAGATATTCACCATTCCACGTCAAATCATCCCAAGTTCAAAATTATATCTTCCCCCTCAGATCTTGATAAAAATTTGTTGGTATTAAGTACATACAGAAATAAGAAGAAAAATTTTCAAATTTTACCAAATTAAACAAGTAGTTTCAGAATTATGGTCATTTGAACGTTTGAGATATTTGAAGATCCGATGAAGACTTGAACTCAAAACCAACTTTATACGTGTTAAGAATTTCCTCTGTAGAATGGGTATTGATTGAAATGAAGCTCTCAAAATTTGTTTATCAATTCTGCATTTGATACAAAATCGAACGATACCATAAGTTATAGAGAGATTATTTTTCATCATAGAAAAAAAAAATTCTTTAACATAAAAATTTATAAACTATTTAATTAGAAGATAAAAGTTTCGATCACGGCCGGGAATCGAACCCAGGTCCTCTGCATCTACGTCGCAGCGCTCTTACCACTGAGCTAACCGTGAGTCCGTTCCGATCGTGATCGAATCTTTCTCTTCTGTGATCCCTCCCTCCAGGTCTCGCCACATTGTAGCGAAGTTTAGTTTAAAAATTATAAATTAATTATCTAACGATAACTAATTACTACATAACAACATACAATGTATTTATTTGACGTATGTCAACTAGATCCCGTCTGTCTGGACAATTGTTCAGCCCCCCGGTACTTCGCTACAATGTGGCGAGACCTGGAGGGAGGGATCACAGAAGAGAAAGATTCGATCACGATCGGAACGGACTCACGGTTAGCTCAGTGGTAAGAGCGCTGCGACGTAGATGCAGAGGACCTGGGTTCGATTCCCGGCCGTGATCGAAACTTTTATCTTCTAATTAAATTAGTTTAAAAATTATAAATTAATTATCTAACGATAACTAATTACTACATAACAACATACTATGTATTTATTTGACGTATGTCAACTAGATCCCGTCTGTCTGGACAATTGTTCAGCCCCCCGGTACTTCGCTACAATGTGGCGAGACCTGGAGGGAGGGATCACAGAAGAGAAAGATTCGATCACGATCGGAACGGACTCACGGTTAGCTCAGTGGTAAGAGCGCTGCGACGTAGATGCAGAGGACCTGGGTTCGATTCCCGGCCGTGATCGAAACTTTTATCTTCTAATTAATTAGTTTAAAAATTATAAATTAATTATCTAACGATAACTAATTACTACATAACAACATACAATGTATTTATTTGACGTATGTCAACTAGATCCCGTCTGTCTGGACAATTGTTCAGCCCCCCGGTACTTCGCTACAATGTGGCGAGACCTGGAGGGAGGGATCACAGAAGAGAAAGATTCGATCACGATCGGAACGGACTCACGGTTAGCTCAGTGGTAAGAGCGCTGCGACGTAGATGCAGAGGACCTGGGTTCGATTCCCGGCCGTGATCGAAACTTTTATCTTCTAATTAAATAGTTTAAAAATTATAATTAATTATCTAACGATAACTAATTACTACATAATAAAAATTTATATTTTTTCCAAGCTGTAAAACCGTCTTCGAAAAATTGCATGAGCAAAAATCTCTCTCCAATCACCCTAATAAAATATATATCAATAGAAAGAGGGGGGGCATTGTCTATCTAAGGATGAAATAATATGAAAGGGTTATTGACCTATAAGAGTTTTATGTCTATTTGAATCTAATACAGTAGCTGGTACTTATTTAAATATTCATGTATAATGCTTACCCTCTTTTATATAATTATCAGTATTGTAAAGTATTAATTTAATGGTTATCTTCTAGTATAGATACTGATATATTTGTTTTCTTTTAGCCCTAATCCTTCTAATCCTAATCCTAAAGCCCGAAACGTTGGATTTTAAAAATAATAAAGTTTTAACTGAAAACCCTAACAATCATTCAACCTATTATTATTATTAGGCGGCAAAGATTTTTTCGACAACACTCATGCTCGTCATTCTGGCATTGCCGACATCCGTGTGGTCGAAGGGCAAGAGAGGGAAGATGATAAAAATACATGTAGTACAAGTGTATAAGTGTTCATAAAATTTTTTATTAGGGTATTTCATTTTTATTTATGTTTTTGTATTTTCATCGATATCAGGAGTAAACGACCATTAGAAATCGATAAAACTCCTCCGCAATAAATTTCCAGGGAGCAGTACTCCAGGAGAAGGTGTACTTCCGCGTCCCGTCACCTCATCCTTGGACGGCAGCGAATCCTCGGCGCCTTTCCCTAACGGAGGATCCTTGGACCCAGCTCACACGATACACTTTACAATTATGCAAACTCTGCAATCGCTTTATGTTAATGCGTAAAGATTCTTCGGGCTGGGGTTTCCCATCCGGCCCTTCCGATGATATCTTACAATATTATCGGCATCTGAGTCTGCGCGATCAAGGTTTCACTCATGGAGATCGAACAGATTACCTGGAAGTGTTAGTACAAACAGGAGAGTAATCATTTGGATAGATACTGTAGTTCCCCCTAGCTAGTTTATATATCTATGACTGAATTTCACTAAAATAAATTATGAGGACACTGATGATCATGTGGTTCCTTCAGGACTAGGATGATTGATAATGAGAATTTTCAGTTAAAATTTTCTTTATTTGGATAGCCAGCGTTTAGATCCAAACCTGAGGATCTTCGTCAGGGCTAAAATGAAGACAAATATATAAGCAACATGTAAAGTATCTATGCTAGAATATGAGATGAGTTGCAATAAGAAGTAATAAAATAACCCAAACAAAATCCAACTGATGGTATGTTTACCAGGTGTGTAAATATGAAACCGGAATTCGCCAATGATAGGAGTTAGCAGTCAATATAATCTTCTAACTAATCCGTCAGTGGTGTTATCTGCTTTTGCCTACATGTAATAAAGAGATCCAATTGATACCAACATCAGTTTCATTCTGTAACAGTCTTTTTAGTGGCGTTGAACATGTCGACTTTTGTGCCAACAAATCAAGATTTGCGGACAGCATTTATTTTCCGTTTCCTTCTGAAAAAAAAATGGAGCATTATCACATAGGATGCTTGTTGAACCTTACGGGGAGCATGCCCTACGCAAATCTCAATGTTTCGATTGGTTCAAAAATATTAAAGATGGATTTCGATAAAACAAACAAAGACCGTGGAAAACCACAAAAAAAACTTTGAAAACGCAGATTAGGAAGCGTTTGTTGGACAATTATTACATGTGACACCGTCTCCATTTGTTTGAAAGGCATGGAAAAGATCCAGAAGGTCGGAAAATAGGTACCTCACCAACTGAATGACAGGCAGCAGGAAGCTCGAAAAACCTAATGGCAAATGCTGCACGCCAGGTACAGAAAAAAAGTCATTTCTTCATCAAATTGTGACTGGTGATGAATTTACTTCGAGAATCCTAAGCGTAAAAAATTCTGGGTAACTTCTGGTGAACCATCGGCATCGTTTGGGGAGGAAGAAAATGCTCTGTGTCTGGTGTGATCAGATGGTTTTTACCGACTATGAGCTGCTGAAACCAGGGGAAACTGTTAATACGGAACGCTACCTACAACAGATGATAAATTTGAATAAAGATTTGCGCCACAAAGTCCCAAATATCAAGAAAGGACACGCAAAGTAATCTTGCTCCATGACAATGCCCCATCAAATTCGGCTAAACGGACCAAGGAAACGATCCAAGTGTTTGGTTGGTAAATTGTTCCGCATGCGGCTTATTCACTAGATTTGGCCCATTCCGATTACCACCTATTTGCATCGATGGGACACGCACTAGCTGAGCAGCGCTTCACTTGAAAATGTACGAAATTGGTTAAGTGATTGGTTTGACTCAGAAGAGGAAGCATTATTTTGGCGGGAAATCCACAAATTGCCTGAGTGATGGGAAAAATGCATAGATAGTGAAGGACAGTACTTCGAAAAAAAAAGTATGTATCATTTTTACACAATCAACTCTTATTTGCTATTTAAAAAATTCCGGTTTCATATTTACAAACCTGGTACATGATATGGGAATCATTCCAATTCACATCAACATACTTTTTTTTTTTGTGCATTGCATAATACCAATAACCAATACTAATCCCAATGGGATCCGGGTCACGTGGGCCTATCGGGAAACGAGCAGGCAGACAAAGCAGCTAATAGAAGTCAGACTCACCGATATAACGCTAAGATCCCATTATTAGACATTACCAGAGTAGTGAGAGGAACAATAATAAAAGACTGGCAGCAATTTTGCGAGTGGCAATGTTCCTCGAAAGCTAAGGACCACTACGACGTGCACCAGAAGGTAACTCCGATTCCATGGTTCTCGACTCTTAAACGTCATGTCAACCGTCCAAATTTAGTTAAGCTGACGAGATTAAGAATAAATCATGGCAGAACGAATAAATTCTTAAAATTAATGGGTCTAGTTAAGAACGGTGATTGCCCAAAGTGCCTATGCCCTGACGATCCAAGACACATTGTATTCCAATTTAAAAGGTTTGAGAAACAGAGGAGAATTAGCCTGGGATCGCGGATCACAGATGATGGTGAGGAAATGCTACGATCAATTAATAAAGACACAGCCCATAAATTGTGTAGTTTCCTTAACGAAATAAAATTTCCGATATAAAAACGTGCGGTCGTTTAAGTCATTACCCCTTTTTTAATTTCACTTACCTATATATGAAATATATAGTAAGTGGAAGTATTGCGATCGTGAAAATTTTCGACTTCCGGTTTTCAACGGAAATACACGTTTTGGGGTCCCCTGAGTAAAAATAACCATGTCCCGCGAAATGGTCTGTGTGTGTGTGTGTCTGTGTGTATGAACAGACTAGCTCAAAAACTATAAACCGTGCGAACCTGAAATTGGGTATTTAGAGTATGTATATGCCCGCGATGTGACAGCAAAAATTTCATCAAATTTGCTCAAAGGGAGGGGGTACTTTATTTAATAACTTTTTAAGTTGTTTTCGATTTTCTCAAAAACGGCTCTAACGATTTTGATTAAACTGAGTATTTGATCTATTGATATGCCCGAGATATGACTGTAAAAATTTCATCAAAATTGATCAACTGGAGGGGGGACTTTACTTAATAAATTTTGTATGATTTTCACGTGTTTTTTACTTTCACTTACCTATATATGAAATATATAGTAAGTGGAAGTATTGCGATCGTGAAAAAATTCGACTTCCGGTTTTCAACGGAAATACACGTTTTGGGGTCCCCTGAGTCGAAATGACCAAGTCCCGCGAAATGGTCTGTGTGTGTGTGTGTCTGTGTGTGTGTGTGTGTGTGTGTGTGTGTGTATGTGAACAGACTAGCTCAAAAACTATAAACCGTGCGAACCTGAAATTCGGTATTTAGTGTATGTATATGCCCGCGATGTGACAGCAAAAATTTCATCAAAATTGCTCAAAGGGAGGGGGCACTTTACTTAATAATTTTTTAGGTTTTTTTCGATTTTCTCAAAAACGGCTCTAACGATTTTGATTAAACTGAGTATTTCATCTATTTATATGCCCGAGATATGACTGTAAAAATTTCATCAAAATTGATTAACCGGAGGGGGGACTTAACTTAATAAATTTTGTATCATTTTCACGTGTTTTTTTATTTACTCTAAATCGGCTTTAACGATTTTGATCAAACTGTGTATTTGATGTATTTATATGCCCGAGATATGACTGTAAAAATTTCATAAAAATTGATTAACCGGAGGGGGGACTTTACTTAATAAATTTTGTAACATTTTCACGTGTTTTTTTGATTTTCTCAAAAACGGCTCTAACGATTTTGATTAAACTTAGTATTTGATCTACTTATATGCCCGAGATATGTCTGTAAAAATTTCATCAAAATTGATCAACCGCAGGGGGCACTTTACTTAATAAATTTTGTATCATTTTTACGTGCTTTTTTTATTTACTCAAAAACGGCTCTAACGATTTTGATTAAACTTAGTATTTGATCTACTTATATGCCCGAGATATGTCTGTAAAAATTTCATCAAAATTGATCAACCGCAGGGGGCACTTTACTTAATAAATTTTGTATCATTTTTACGTGCTTTTTTTATTTACTCAAAAACGGCTTTCAGGATTGTGACCCAACTGGGTATTTGATGTATGTATATGCCAAATATGTGACAGCTAACATTTCATCAAAATTGATCAACTGAAGGGGGGACTTTACTTAATAAATTTTGTATCATTTTCACGGGGTTTTTATTTACTCAAAAACGGCTTTAACGATTAATAAAAATAAGATATGAATGTAGAAAAATGTGTGATTTTGGGAAATGATATCTAACAAAACACGTCAATTTCTTATCTAAGTAAGTTGGTAAGTGAAAGTTGTGTGTTGCGCGCACGCACCAGATTTTTTTTATTTACTCAAAAACTGCTTTAACGATTTTGATCAAACTTGGTATTTGATGTATTTAAATACCCGAGATATGTAAAAATTTCATCAAAATTGATCAACAGGAGGGGTGACTTTACTTATCAAATTTTGTCCATTTTTTACCTTTTTGATCGATTATCTCAAAAACGGCTTTAACGATTTTTATCAAATTCGTCATGTTTAATGAAAATTAGTTGTTATTTAATATCAGGTAAGCTTTATCATTATTAAAATGTTCTGAGGGGGCTTAAATGGGGAAGGGGCTTTTTTTGTTTTTCTATAAAGTACCTTTGTTTTAGTTTATATTGAGAAATTAACTGTCTCTCATCACGCTTAAAAATAAGAAATGGCTAAATATGATATATGAAGAAAATCAATTAAAAATATATAGGAGAAAAATATTCCGTCAACTCATAAAACACCTTGAGCTCACGCATGCGCCGTACGCCTTTAATGACAAACCAATGCGATATAATTAAACTGTTCTGTTCATTAGAGAAGTGGCAATTAACAAAACGCATTCATTTCTAATCTAAGTAAGTTGGTAAGTGAAAGTTGTGTGTTGCGCGCACGCACCAGATTTTTTCATTTTTATTATTATCTCTATAAAAAAAAAAAAAAAAAATTATCATAATTATTCGGTAAGCATTTTTTTATAGGCTATTTCTATTAGTTTTTAAATTCTATATGAACAGTTTGGCGAAATAGGATTCGATAACAAATCTTGATGACAAAAAAAAAAAAAAACATACTTTTTTAACTTACCATCTCAGATTTGGAAAATAGGATTTTCAAATATAGCTATATAAACTCATATGAAAACAGACAACTTTAACAACTGTTGCAACACTTGTAAATTAAAATTGCAGCTCTTCTAGGCAAGATTATTATTATCTAGTTATTTTTTTCTTGAGCATTGGATTTTTGTTGCTTATACTAAGTAGACATGGAAAGATACAAAATACTACAATGCTACAATCCTTTGAAAAAAGACAAGCATTCTGCAAAACATAAAAAAAATACTAAGAATGTGACAAAATGGATGTGCCAAATCACAATATCCAGAACTAGACAATATTTAAGAAATTTGTTACAAGTGTAGGAAAGAAATTAGTTTGATAAAATAGGCTAAAGTTTGAGAAGCTTAATAGCTAATGGTTTTTTTCCATCCACAAGCAAAACACCTTTTTCAATAATTATTTTAAGTATGAACCCATTGCTGTCCCATCATAATTTTTGTAAAACTTATTAATGACTACCTTATCAACTCTTCTAAATGTTTTCAAATTTTTAAAAAGTGCTCTTTTTGAGAAATTCAAATTTGAAATTTTGATTAAAATTTTGAAAAACGAATTTCATCTTAACCCCTATTGAGTTGCATTTTATAAGGAAGCTCATAGATTCAGCTTTAAAATTACATTAATTTAAACTCTCTATCTTGCACAGAAGAGCTGCAATTTTAATTTTGATGATGCGACAGGTCAAAATTGTGCGTTTTTCAATGAGTTAACATAGCTATATTTTGAAAATCGCTTGAGATATTGAGCTTAAATGTGGTATTTTTTTAGTCTGTACGAAGGTATTCTATGTACCGAATTTCATTAAAATCTGAGATGGTGAGGGAAAAAAGTGTGTTGATGTGACATGGAATGACTCCAATATTATGTAACCATACCATCAGTTGGATTTTGTTTGGATTATTTTATTACTTCTTTTGTAATTAATGAAAACTAATAATTATATAAAAGATAGTAAATATATATATAAATACTTGAATAATTAAATCATTAACATAACAGGTAAAATATCTGATTTGATTTTATCATCGTAAGTAACCATGTCATGTAATCATCCCATCAGTTGTATTTTGTTATTTCTTAAGGTGCCTTTACACTCTACGAACTTTACCTTCTAACACCACCCTCGAACAGCCTTCACGTCGACTGTTCGGTTATTCTAGGTACTTCATCTGTTCGCCTGTGTTCGGGGGTAGCGCTAGTGTCACTTTTGATTTGGGTTTCCCAAAGTGACAGGAGTTGTTTGTGATACTAGTGAGCCCTTGTAATTCGCCTCCTATTTTTTATTTTTCAGATAATATAAAATATATTGATAATGAAGATTTTTTCTTCATCATAAGCTAGCGTAGGGTGCGTCAGCCACAATTGTTCGCTTAACGTCACGTGAAGTATAAATGGCTGTTCGTGGTACGCCGGTACGGCAAGGTTCGGGGGATAACCTATTCGAAGGTGAGGTACGTACAGTGTAAAGGCACCTTTATTGTTACTATCAGTAATTATTCTCATCTTCTAGCATAGATACTTTACATTCTGCTCAGACTTTACATTGAATTTTAAAGATTGGTCATTGAATTAGGGAGGAATTGATGAAAAATCACTAAATCTTTCTTAAAGTAGCTATAATAGGTGCAATTACCCTGACTGAAATAATAATAACAACAAATAATAATAAAAATAAATAATATACTACTCCATTCAAAATCATTATCATCATCATTATCTGACTAGAGGGAAAACACTTTATTGAAAATAGTGGTGCTGCCCAATTATATTGGGTTGCTAATACTCAGCATACTTATTTATCTATCATAGAGACTGTTTGTTAATTTTAAATTCTAATAAGACTATTATATATACAAAGAAACATAATTTTTTTTCTCTTTTTATTTTATTATGTTTTTTTTTAAACATTTATAACTTTATAACATTTCTCGCTATAGGCTTACATGGCCTCTAAAAATTAAGTACTGTAATAATAAGAATTTTAAAACTAGGTAAAATATTAATAGCAACATAATAGTAACAATACTCAACAACAGCTCAATAATAATTTATTTGACGAATTTGCTGAACTATGTTCATTCTCTTATATTAAGTACAGGATTTTCTTTAAAAAATAGGATGTTCGATAATCCACCAGGCTTCGATCAATAAAATAGGCTCCCAGAGCAGGTGCATTATCGATTAGTCACTACATCGATTACTTAGTATCGAAGGGCCCGGCTGATGAAACATTAATCAACAGCAGGTGGAAAACAATTACAAAACAAAAAAAAGCAGATTCGAAAAAAGGAAGGAGTCTAAGGCGCCCATCATCAGTTACTTGTCATAGCATATTACCCTGTCTGTCTGTCGACCTCAACCTCATAATATCGAATTAGCTTTATTTTATTTTTATTAAATTATCTCTCTTTCTCTCTCTCTCTCTCTCTCTCTCTATATATATATATATATATATATATATATATATAAATGAAGATTACTTCGTAATTTAATTCTTAAGACATCAAAAGACGGGAAATACCTTTGGCATTAATTGATAACATGTAAAGAAAGTGGTTCAATAAAATCCCCTCATTTTCGGTACAATTTAAAAAAAATTCTAAATTTCCCAGAGGACACCAAGTTAGATCTTTGAACAGTTTGAGGGAGATTCTTAGGTAACGGTTTGGTAAAAAAACTTTGGGATGGGATTTCTTGAAATTAATTTTTATTCTCCGTTTCAAAAACTATTCTTTGAAGTTTTTGTTCTGTGCTAGTTAATAGTAAATATTTATTTTATTTTTATCTTTTATCCCATATACCTAATTCATTAACCTTAACGTCCACATGAAACTCTCGTGAGTCTATCAAGGGATTACAATGGCAATAAAGTGTGATATATTGTGAGGTATATTACGAATATTACGATCTGATATCCAATATCAGGAACATGCACATAGGAATATCATAATGATCAGAAGCGTCCTGCGAGAAATTAAAAGTATATAAGTAAATATTTTCTTAGTACATACTACTTCTTTCACGCCTTCTAAGGATGGCCTACCATGTGGAAAAGTAATGGCCATCAGCTGAAGAGAATTCTCCATTTTGTTTTGACCAGATTTCTTTTTTAAATCTAGCAATGATATCCCAAAACTCATTCAATAATATTAAGTATACTATTCCAAGACATGAAAAAACTATGTAGGAAAGGGTACAAACACATAATGTAACACTTATGTAGGTTAAACAATTTATAATCAATGAAAATAGTAATTTACAATGCCCCACAAATTATTGAACCACACATAATAAAAACAGGTTACAAAAGTTATCACTTTGTAACAAAAAATAACGATATGACTTGAGCTTCAGAACAAGACTAACTCTACAGCCTATCGCTCCTTATATCTAGTCCTAAGAAGAAGAGCCTGGAAGGTTCGAGACCAGCGTAGATCTAGAACATCGTAGTCACAAACATGCACTATGACAGTTTATTCCAACTGCTAGTTTGTTCCAACAACAGAACTAGAACTGTCCTAAACAATATGTTTTTTTTTTCTTTCACTTTACAATAATAAACACAACGAGCAGACCCGGCCACGCGTTGCTGTGGCTCAGTAGCTACAAAGCGTTGAATTAATTATATCCTATCCTTTTTAATATAGTCAAATCAAAATTCAATGATAAAGATAAAGAAGTTTCAGCTAATTTAAAAACCAACGGGATTTACAATTGTCACCCCTATTCTTAAAATCCACCCAGTCCAATGTGATACAGGGATCTTTGGGCAAGGGTTGAGGCAAGGTATTTAAGCAACTGCTAACAATTTACACTATTTATTATTTACAATAATTACAATAATCTTTTACAAGTCCCAACTACACAAGGGGGGGGGGGTTACCATGACTCATAAATTACTTGGGGCTACTTTACTACTTTGATCTCACTATGCCCCAGGCTCACTCTGCCTGTTCCCGACTTCGACGGCCTATCCCAGACCCAGCCTCCGCTCCAGACTGCTGACTGTCTCTGACTGTTTCTAACCTCCTATCACACTGCCTGACTCAGACTTGGGCCAGCCTCTTCTAGGAGTTCCCCCTCTCTCTCAGGGTCTCCTAGGTTCAATGGACATCTTAGGTTTTCCTCGTGACAAAATAGTACTTGAGGCCAAATTTAAAATTGTTTGATAAAGAATTTAAAAGGGTTAAAGTTTTTATTTTAAAATGGAAAAGGAACTAATAAAAAATATAATTTGAATAAGGCTTAATACAATCACAATAGACAGCGAATATGGACCAAATTCATATTTTGCCATACTACATATTAATTAAATTCAGAATATAACACATGGTTCTACGTGGAAAAAGTTATAAAAATTTCTTGTGATAAAACCATATGTTCTTACAGTACTACTTATCAAAACAAAAAATTTAATGTTATGTATGAGATAATTTATAACTTTTATAATAACAGTTTACATTTTTCTTTATTATTAGAAATCACAACTTTTATTTATTGCAGTGCTGATAGGTGCACTATGATTTTGGTTAACCTGTATTTTGTTAAAACAGATAGATTCGATGTTTTCCCCACACGTAAAAAGGCGACAAATAATTGCCCATGGGGAAAACACGGATTTTCGAAGTCCAAGCTGGAAAAAATAGATTTGACAACTGGATGCTTCCCACCCTAACTACGAAAAAAAAATTAAGTGTTGTGTCAATAAATCAACTTACACCGCCATCTGTTAGAAATTTATAGAACAGGCAAATAATCACACTCAATCGTAGTATAATAAGCATTTAATTTGCAATAAAATAAATATTGAGGCCAATAACCGAAATATAAACTATCCTATCTTTTAAGTTGGAAAAAACTACACATAATGAGCCAAATTTCATCAAAGTCGGTTGAGTAGTTTCTGAGTTTACCTCCTTGCGACAAACATCGGGACACGAGATTTTTAAATATATAAAGATTATTATTGTACATAAATAAAGTATAGTAGTAAATATAAGGTGTAACCAAAGTACAAGCGATTTAAGTACAAGAGGGTGTGTGGAATTGATGTTGCCAAGACACAGCTGGTATTTGGGCAATGCAACGATGCAAAACCCGTTTGGTTAATTTCGAGTTGACCTGGTAACCTTATCCAAAGGAGAGGCACTTTGGATATGAGATAACTTTTTTGATTTATAGATATTTCATTCCGTTTTAAAATTCTCATTTCGTCAATTATACACTTTGAGATTTTTACCAAGTCCACCAGACACATAATTTATTGTGAACAACACTGCTAGTTACTGGGGATGGAACATGAAGAAACATCGATGTTTTGGGTTAAACATCGATGTTACGCAGCCGATGTTTTCCGACCATCCATGTTTGTGGGCCGATGTTTTCCGACCATCGATGTTTGTGGGCCGATGTTAACATCGATGTTTTTAGTAGTTGACCTTCTTTTTTTTTTTCTTTTTTTTTTATCAACAATAACGCAGTTGTTTCTGACAAAAACAAATATATTTTATTATCGATGTTAAGGACAAAAAAAAAAATGTTTTAACATCGAGGTTTTAACAAAACCAAGTTGTTTTTAAAATCGATATTTTTGTGAAAAACAAATATGTTTTAAGATCGATGTTTTGGACAAAAACAAATATGTTTTAACATCGATGTTTTGGACAAAAACAAAAATGTTTTAACATCGATGTTTTTTACAAAAAAGAATATCATATATGCTCTTAACATCGATGTTTTAATTATAACAAAGATGTTTACAACATCGATGTTTTAAAAATAACAAGTTGTTTTTAACATCGATGTTTTGGATAAAAACAATATGTTTTAACAATAACCCGGTTGTTTTTAAAATCGATGTTTTTGACCAAAACAACTATGTTCAAAACTATTATGTCTTGAGGGCATTAAGAATAAGAGTTCATGATCTGAATCGGTAACTTTATTTAACAATGTAATTAAAATGTAAAAAAAAAACACAATCTGCACACCACTCATTAATCCAATTAAACTATGTCGTTCCAGAACGACCCCTTTGTACGAAAGAGGTATGAATATATTATACTTATATACAATATATATAGCATTTCCAAGTCAAATTCAACCTTTTCCAAGTCAAATCCAACCTTTTCCATTTCAAATTCAACCTTTTCCAAGTCAAATTCAACCTTTTCCAAGTCAAATTCAACCACTACTTCATGTTCGCCCAGTCAACCCTCTTACCTAAGCATATTATATCATGACCAGCTATCCATTAACATTAATATTTATTTTAAGGTTCGAGTGACGATCGGGGGGGGGGGGGGGGGCTTAAATAAAAAAAATAGATTTTCGGATTTCTTTC